>CP141130.1:47512693-48716443 GCA_035236585.1 Warburgia ugandensis
AATAAGATAAGAAGAGATTTTTGATCGAGGTGAAATACTTTACTTGGGATGACCTGTACTTGTTCGAGTACTATCCTGATCAAGTGATAAGGATATGAGCACTAGGTAGTGAGCATAATAAGATCATCTCCTTCTGTCATGATCATGCATGTGGATCCATTTTAACTCAAGATTAGTTATTTTAAAGTTTGTTGAATTTGTAATCGTAGCTTGAAATTGGAGTAAGGCTTCCAAACTCTCACCGAAAGATGATGGAAGAACTATAGATGGGATATCACTAATAAAACATGCTAGCTCCTATGCTGGGTGGATGGAGTTTGTTCCCTTTGTAACCTCTCTATCTCCTACAACAAGAGATATGTTAAGTACTCTTATTAAAGAGAGAGAAAGAGAGAAAGAGAGAAAAATAAGAAGAAGAGACTAATACCTTCAAAGGTATTCCTTTTCTTGCCTTCTCCTTTCTTGGATGGTCTTGCAATGGTCAATCAAGTAATTAACATCTACTCATTATAGCAAGGTAATAAGGGATAAACATATAGAAGAGAAAGATACCTCCTTGACACTCAGAAATTTTTTCCACCATGTTTAGCTTTCTCTTTGTTGTCAAGATCTTCTCTCTTCTTCCCCCTTGAACCTTCTTAGCTGATTGAATATGGGTTACACAGCTTCTGACCTCTTCTCATTTTTTTGGTATGTCAACTGCTTCAGTCTTAATCAAAGGACAAAAGTCTTGAGTAAAGCAGTGTGTGTGGAGGTTATGGTACCAATGACCATAAGGAATTTCCCCCAAGTACTCATCTCAAAAGTTTCATACCAAAGAATAAACAAGTCCTTGTTAGCTCAATACTAAGCCTCTTTGGGTCTATAAGGGCAGCTTGGCGGTATCCATGATGATGCATTAAATGTTGAGGGTTGTATTGTGGAGTTTTTTCCTCACAAAAGAAATGGGAATGGGATTTTCTATTTGTAACTTAGGGCTTTCGGTCTCTATCCCACTGAAACTTATAGGGTTTTTCTTTCTTCACTAACACAATTAGTGAATGAAGTGAGCCATTGGGTGTGGGGAAATTGCCACATAAGCACCTTGATGCCAAACTAAGTAACTTGCAAAGAAATCATGTATTACTTGTCTTCAACTAATAGGTTTTCGTCATCTTAAGCTAGTCTTATAAGGCCTTGAGAAAGAGTAGGGTCCCACTTAAAAGATTCAAAATTGTGTAACCCATTTTGGATTGTATCAGCATTCTTCCTCATGACACAAACCAAATGCACACTCTAATATTCTTCTTTAATCATGTTGGAATTCATGATATCATTAAAATGGACTGGTGCTCATATAATTAAGTAATGGGCTGGAAACATCTCAACTAAAGCTTTCTCTAGAAGAGAGTAAAAGAATAATAAAGTAAGACACTCATTCCCTCTTTATATTGGGAAAAAACCTAAATTCGTTGGATTAGCTAAGCCCTATCCTACACTAACGTTCCAACTTCCACTCATACATGAAAGCACGTACATGTGAAAGATCAATAGCACAATTTGTTTGAAAGGAAGAAAAATAAGACTAGAATTCTGGTGCTAGACAAACATTTTGACCTAAAAGTTGGAATTGGACACACGCCAAGGTGGAACTTTTCATCAATTTTACTTCAAGGAAGAAACCCAACACCACCATTGCCAGAAAAACTCAAAGGCCTTAAAAGAGGAGTTTGACACCACAGGCAATAGATGTCCTCAAAGGTCTCTAAAGAAGATTACGTTTTACTAGTAACAGATGGTCTCAAAGGCCTCAAAAGAAGATGGGTGGCACCATTGGCGGTGGATGATCTCAAAGGCCTCCAAAAGAAGAAGTTCAGTACAATTAGAATCGAACGATCCTAAATCACTTCAACAAGGTGCCCACCACCACTGGTAGGATATTCATGTCCTCTCCTCATGTGTTGTTGAACAGTCTTTATTTCTACACAAGTTGAAACCCAAAAAATGAAAGCATTTGGTGCCTCTCCTCCATGTTGATAGTTACATGATGGCTGTGACGACCCGGGTTTTCTTATGCATTTTTAAATGCAATATCTAATTCCTAAGGCGGGATGCATCCCTATTTGAAAACCATTGTATAAAAACCATGCAATGCAGTGGAAAATCTTTAGTTTTAAACTCATTTTTGAAAACCCCGAGTGTCATTTGCCTTCACAACAACCAAAGTAGTTTTTGAAAAACTTCAGAAATCATAAATGTTTTTCCCCAGGTCTATCCAGCCACAAAACACAGCCCAACTGTAAATAAATACATGTCCAAAGGGTTGAGAGTTTACTTCCATGTATAATTGTCTTCTTTTTAATTCACTTGCTCGTAGCATTAACATAGGTGTCCTCTACTCGTGGATAGGACTATCCTGAAAAATGTTAAAGATAGGGTGAGTATATACTATACTCAGTAGGAGTCTATCACTACTAGTTTTACAATGCATGCTATGTTTAAAAACATATGCTCCTAAAAACATGTGCATGTTCGAACAATCACGTTCAATATCGATATTAAAAACCACTGTCGAATTGAAATACTAACGACTTAAAGAATAGCATAATCCAAGTCGAAAGTATCATATATCATAAACATAATGATATGCATAATATGCTCAACTGAATCCAACTCATGGATATCTGGTATGGTCGACCAACCTCATGCCATGCCATATGCAATGCAAGTAAATCCTCAAACCATAGGGCCCAACTATGCCCACGACCTCGTCACCGTGTGGTCCCTAGGTACCTAGGGACACAGTGTCATAGCCTCCACGGGGCATATGACACATCAACCTAGTGCCGTGACACCAGTGGTAGCCCCCTGTACCACATGCAGTCGACGTAGGGACATGCCTTTTTTGGGCGTGGTACCCAATCCACCTAGTAGTGGTAGAGGCTGGGAGGCCACCCCCAACCTCTCGGCATAGCGCCCACGAGCTTACTAGCCCAAATCATATAAGATCAAACAAGCAAAAACATCTCTTTTTCAAAACCTGTCCTCTTTGGGTCCCTCACAACTGCCTACCCAGCGTCTTTTGGGCACTCCAGCATCTTTTGGTAACTCTCAAGGACATGCAATTTTGCAAGAACTCAATGCTCACAAATCATGCAATATATGCAATTATTTGCAAAACATGTCTATGCATAATGTATTTATCATGTGCGTGCTGAATTCATTTATATGCTAAACAAGTCATATACGTATACTTAAAACATGCAGTCTCAAATAATCATGGCTCTTTTTAAAAGTCTAGTAGCGATAGAGCACCTACCTGAAAGTCTCCTGGAGTCGCGTCCTTTATCACTTTAACCCGTCCCTGGGTCTCATTTATAAATTCCTAGGTATGAATGGATACAAGGAGTCCTTATTAATTTCATTCTATTCAGACATTAGATCGCTAGATCTGCCTATTGGGTCCATGGTCCTTGCCTAATTCATTCGTCAAGCTAGATCCTATGGTGTGGATCTACTTTCCAATAGTTAAACTCTATAATTTATCCTCTAATCCTAACTTTAAAGTCTCATTAGGTCCACGTGCCCCAGTTCCCAGGACACCCGTGTATCCTGGTTGAACTGCAACCACCTTACGTGCGTGCGCGCCCAAAGGCTGTGCCAGGGACCGCGTTTTGCACATGCACATGCATGCTCAAGTGACGCGCTATGACGCTTATCATCGCACGGACGCACCTTGTAGCATGGCGTGTCTCAGCTCCCAGGGCACCCCGTGCACCCTAGTCGAGCCAGGACCCGTGCCCCATGTCCCACGCGCACCTGAAGGCCGCACCTGGGACAGTGTACGCACTATCGTATGCCTAGAGCCCATCCCTGGGACCTTGTCCCAGGCGCACATGGAGCAAGGCATCCTTGGGACACCTGGCTCGTGCAAGGTCGTCTGAGCCGGTTTGGGGACATTTTTCGGCCAGGAAATCCAGCTGGAAAACGTCTGAGAATGCTAGATCCAGCATGGATCTAGCCTGAAAGGGGAAGAACCAAGAGAGAGAGAGAAGAACAAGCTTACCTGGGCAGCTTGGGGATGCCCATCGCCGGTGGGGGAACCCCATTTCCGTCTGAAACCCCATCTCACCAGAATTCTTCAATGAAGGTGGAAACCCCATTGCCAGTACTGGAAAGGAGAAAGGGGACATGGGAAATGGCAATGGCCGGCTTGACTTGGGCCTGGCCGTTGCCAAAAAACACAGAGAGACAGGTTTCCAGTTTTTTCCGGAAACCCTAGTCCAAAAGTTGCCAAAATATCATGTTTTTGAGAGGGGGAGATGAGGTTTTTTATAGCCCTGCTATGGCGGTGCTGCCAATGGCGGTGCCGCCCTTGGCGGTGGCAGATCCCTCTAGAAAAATCGGGATTTGAGGGTTTCTGGAAAAATCTAGGGAGGAAGACAACAGGGGGTGCCGTTATCAAAATGGCCCCCTGCGTTTTTCATCTTTTTCGTTTTTCTGTTTAAATTTCAGAAATACCCCTATCTTTAAACAGCCATAACTTCTTCATACGAACTCCGTTTTGGGTGATTTTTGAGGCGTTGGATTCCATTTTTTAAGTAGAATCTAATGGTTCCAAGTTTTCTTAAAAATTCCTTCATTTACTATTTTAAATAAAGTGAAACATTTAACACAGTTCATGTCTTATAAAATGTCCAATTTTTGTTAAAAATACCGTAAATTGCTCGGGCATTACAATGGCACTAGACACAATTATGGAAATGACCTTAGAAGGTCCCAAGCAGTCCTCTAATTGACACTAGATAGCTACAAGGGTGCTTTTAACAAGCACAATGGTTATGGTAGTTGCATTTTGATGTGCCAACCTCATGAGCTACCCAAAATAGCTATCACGGCACCCAAAACTATAAATAGGTGTTCTGCCCTACATTCCAGGCATCCAAAATCAATTCCCATTCAGAATATTCTCTCTAAATAAGTCAAAACTCTCTCTCTCTCTCTCTCTCTCTCTCTCTCTCTCTCTCTCTCTCTCTCTCTCTCTCTCTCTCTCTCTCTCTCTCTCTCTCTCTCTCTCTCTCTCTCTCTCTCTCTCTCTCTCTCTCTCTCTCTTTTGCATGTAGATACTAGGCTAGGGGCTAGGGGACCTTCTATCCCTCTTTTCTATGGTGGATTCTTAAATTTAGAGAAGAAAACTCTCCTCCTTTTTGTTTCATTATCTTCCTTGTATATGAAAATAGATGTGGACAACTTTTAATTAGCACTTTCCACTAGTGAAATTTCTAAAGAAAGTTACCATTGAACTTTCATCCTTTTTTTTAAATGAATTTTCATTCTTTCTTCTAAAATTGGGCATAGATATGTCTTTTCACATTTAGAGAGAGCCAGTGGAATCTCTAAGTCTCTTTTAGGACGTAATTTCTCAACAATAGATGAAATAGGTTGATTTCCTTTGTAATTCTATAGTTATTTTCTTCAATATCTTTGCCTTTATTTTGAATTCTTAACCACACTCTTTCTATTGAAAGAATGGTTCAAGGATGAAGTTTCTTAGTATCTCATACGATAGAAGAAAGAAGAACTAGAATCATGGTTGTGGCATTGCTTTAGAAGGTTGAAAACCAAGGATGGGGGATCTTTAATTCTTAAATAAACCCCTATCATTTCCAAATGATCCTACAATTTATAGTGTTTTCATATTTTCCAAGAGAGTTCTAGAAAATAAGAACTAATCACATTGGTTGCCTAACTGAAAGGAAATTTTTTAAGAATAATCAATTTTGAAAAGAGGGATTTAGCATGATGTATGTCATGATTATTATTTTAAGGTAAATATCCATAATTTTATGACTTTTTAGTATCTTTTCTTCACATATTCAAGGAAGAACCAACCCTCTTCCTTCATTACTTACGAGAAGAGATTTCTATCGCAACTTCCACAAACAAATTCTCTTCTACCTTCTTCTTAAGGATGCTATTTAATATAGATCAATTTATTTACTTTTATTTCCTTGCATTGTTCATATAGTTCATAGTTATTTTCTTGCATTTTGTGTTTCTAATTCGTAGTTAGTTTCATGCACTGTATGTTCCCAATTATAGTTAGTTTCATGCATTTTATGTTCTCAATGCACATCTAATTTCATACATTTTATGCTTCCAACTCATAGCTATTTTCATGTTTCCAATTCATAACTAGTTTCACATAGGTTCCATGTTCTTCCATTCATTTTATGTTTCAAGTTTCGTATATTACACATTCTCAAATTATTTGAGTGCTTTACATATTAAATGTATGTTTTCACTCTAGTGTATTGCATCCTACTACAACATGTTTTATTCTTATTTCAATGCATATTCCACACGTAATGTATCCTATGTTTTCAATTTGTTTCATGTTGCATCTTAACTCATTCCCATTTACTTACAATTTCATTTTGCATTATGTCTCCATGCATGACTTGTCCTTAACTTAGAATTATAGTTGTATGTTGATGTGTTCAATGAAATGCATGCTTGCTCTTTTTTATGTTTGTTGTGAGTTTGATCTACATGTTTAGCGGAACATTTATGAACGACTTATTCTGGAAGTTCCTTAGTCAGTTTTTGAATTCTTAGCACTAGATTCCTAAATTGGTGCAAGACAAATTTAAACTAGCTAGTGTGTTGAACCTAGAATCTCTATTTAGTAGACTCCTTTAAGTCATTATGGATCTAACTCTCTTTGTTTACCTTTGGTGACGACTCCTCTTAACAATCTACTTTGGTTCACCTTAAACTTAGGTTAGAAACTTAACAAATTCATTAGAAAAGAGCAAGTAGATCTTGGCTCTAAGCACCTCCCTTCCCCACATTAGAAGAGTAATCGAACCTAAAAGACATACACATTTTCCATAAAACACCTAATCCTTATTTCAAATAATAAAATGTAATGACTTCCAACCTAGGGCATGATAGGCCCTTTCCTTGAATTGTGGGCAACTAAAATTGTGTACAAGGCCCTTTTTACCTTCATATTTTTAGAAAATTTATCAACTTCCAAAACTTGATTTTTCAAAATCTAGATTTATAGTACCTTGATCAATTTTAGCCGACTAAATTTCCAAATCCAGTAGGCTAAATTCCATAAAGAAAAATCATTGTTTTGTTAACTGCATCTAGCCTACTGAAATCTAATTTCAATCTGCTAATGTGTAGTATTTTGCACCAAATTCATTAGAATTAACTGGAATCCAATTATGGCTAACTTGAATTTCAATATATATTTTTCCCTCTTCTTAAATAGCCAACTCTCCTTTACAGAAGTCATCTCGATAGTTTTAGATGGTTTTTTAAACAATTTTGCATGACATTAGCTAACTAGAATTCAAATTCCAAATAACTAATGTGTTGCATCTCATGTTTTAAAGTGGGTTTCATTTTATTTTGGGCACTTTTAACAGGCTGCCTTAGAAGCTACTCTCAAAACTCATTCCAGCCCACTCATCAAATCTCTCATTTCCACCACCCAAACCACATAGCATTCCATCCAAACACTTTCAATAGACATTTTGTTCTTTCCCTTTAATCCATTTCCTCAAATTTCAAACCAAATATTCCAAAGCCTTTGAAGAGCCAACCATGACATTTATGAGGAACCAAAGAAAACTTCTTCTAGGATTTTCATTCATAGTCATAGGAAAAAATCAAGATGATGGAATGGAAACTATTAGTATTGTAGATGATGCTTTGAAGCATGAAGGAAGAAAAAAAAGGAAAGAGCTTGCATCCACACATGCCAACAATGAATAAACCTCCATTGATGATGAACTAACTAACAAGATTATCTGGTACGCCATCTTTGAAGATGAAGAAATCTACATAGAAAAACTATGGTTTTTGAACCTTGACAAGGTGTTTACATTCATTTTGAAAAGTAACTGTGATAGGGATGTGTATCAAGGTCATTATTGTGTGTTTTTCACTTTTCATGGACTAAGATTAGCTCCTTTGTGTAAAAGATTACATTAAGAAATTTCTTTAGTCTTAATGGAGATACATTTGAGGAATGCAAGTATATATTCCAATATGGAGAAAAAGTGATGACGACAGCATCTCAACTTTCATCAATGGTCATTCTCTAATAATCACTACTCAAGAGTAGAAAATCTAATGGATATTCCTATCTATAGACTATACTTATAACATGTCATCAAAAATGCCATAACTAGGTAAGAAATCGATCAATCTGCACTTGGTCAAGCTATAGAGATTGTGAATGCACCACTGCGGATCAATTCTTTGTGTCCGAAAGCCGAACTTGTGCTAGAATAAATGTGGGAGAGCATAGGAGCTTTACCTTACAATGTGTTCATCACTCAACTTTTGACTAGAAGTCAAATTTCAGTTGGTCTTAAACTGGCTATGCCATTCTAGAGAACCAACCATCAATATCATCACACTATTAGATCACTTGGTCATGACCTAGTTAACAATGTATGGTTGAGAACCCAAGAGTGACCCCCAACTCCTCAATCCAAGCCCAGCCTCCACCTTCAATCTCTCAGAAGCAAGCTTAGGGCTAGTTTACTTTTTAAAATGTTTATGAATGAAAATTTTAAAATATTTACTTTGCATCATTTTTCTTTGATGCTTTATGTTTAAAACTATGTGGATATGCTTATATCATTTTGTCAATGCATTTTGTTAAATCTTATAGATATGGTTGCAATTATGTTACTTATATTTTTTAGCCTATTTATGTGATGGCATTATTGGATAACATGTACTTGCTTATGTGCTCCATTTTATATCTCCTCTATATTTGAATGGTTATGCATCTTCATGGAATGAAATGTTACTACTCATCTTTACTTTAGGGACTGTCTTATTTAAAGAGGGAGCTACTCTTTAGTGGGAGTACCTGTTTGAGGAGTACAATTTTTATTTCCTTGTGCTATTGGCATCAACTTGTACTCTATCCTCTTTTACCTTTTTGCTTATGATGAAGTGAGTGAAAAGCAATAAGAAAGATTGTCATATCACTTATAAATTACTCAAGATTATCTTTCCTATATAAAATATGGTCATAAAAAAGGAAGAGATTGTTGACCTAAGCCTCCATACTTTGATAACAAAAACCTCAAATTATGTGTTTCTAATCTATTTATGTTTGTGCAAGATTGTGTAGAAGCTAGAAACAAACATACCTTGAATTGGTCAAGTTTTTTCATCTAAAAGTGAGATTTCATGAAATCTAACTTGTTGAAATTTTAAGATAAGTTGGTTGCATTTGCATATAGCTGGTTGAATGAAAATCCAATTGATTGTTGGGTAGAATCTAGTCAACTATCACAAAATCGAGCCAGCTATTATGCAAAGCTTTAGTTAGAAGATTTTTTCAAAATGTTAGCCAGCTATCAAGTTTCTCAAGCCAATACAGGGTGTAGTTTATGAAATAATGTGAGAATTTTAGTCTTGAAGTAAAGGGGGCCAAATTTATATTTAAGAAACAACTATATAGGCCACAAAACTATAGCCAACATTTTAGGCACTTGTCCAAATGAGAAACCTTGGCTACTAGCCAATTGATTTGGACTAGAGCCACCACTTGTGATAGACCACACATTCTTTAGCATTTCCTAGTTCTCATAACTAGAATCTAGGTCCTAACTCTCAATGGGAAGTTGTTAGACACTCATAATGGAATTTGATAAGTGAGATTTTGAGTAAGTGTTTACATAATCTTCTTTTGTTCGAAGAAATGATTAATTGAAATAATGAGTCACATGTTCCATTGATATGGACACATCTAAGATCACCACATCTCAGGAGTTCCTCTATTCAATTCTTTTGAGACCACAGGACAACTAATGAGGATACGAGAGATAGTTTGGAAAATCTAAAAAATCAAATCATTCATACAATACTATAGACATTTGTTTTGTGTTATGTAAATGCAAAGTCTAGTTCCAAAGACAAACAATTGGGGAACTCTTTAAAGGAAAGCAAAGTAATAAAACTAGTTGAACTGGAATAAACTAAACTAATCAAACCATTCTAATCCAAATTGAAACTGAAGTTAAACTTAAATAAAGAGATTATGAACACTAACAATCTTAGAGATTGCTAATGAATGCCCCTTGAGATGAGATCCCACTTCTAGCTTTTCCAGGCTACCAGAAACCTTTTTCAAAGCTTTAACCTTTTGCTCAACCAATTAGGAGACTTAATTAGAAGTAATGGGTACTTTCCAAGTAGTTGTAGTCACTTTCTTTCTTCCCACTCTTTTTGTTCATTTTAGGTACTTTGCTATTATAGTCCTAGGAATTAGAGTCTTCACTCTTTTAGATCAATCTCGGACTAAACTTCCCATATAGAATAGGATAAAAAATAAAATAAAATAAGAAAAGAAATTATGCTAATATAATCTAGGTGAGAAATGGCAAAACACTAAATTGAGGACCTGCCAGTGGTGCTACACTAGGTACGAGCTGACACATAGATGGAAATATTATGGTTGATGGGTTGGGATGTATTCTACTTGAGTTCTTTGATTCCTTTCACGTCTCTTTGTTGCCTAATTGTGGTTCAAGCTTGATCATCATTGGAAAAATAGGCTTGGTCCTCATTTGATTGATCTTGGTCAAATTTGGATTTCAATACCAAGGAATGATGAGTATGCAGAAGCTGGATACAATTTCAAGGTCACATGAATATTGGCTCATGAGTAAATCAAACAAACTATCAAGATTAGATGAGCCAACAAGAATCCCAAAAACACTTACCTAAAATGTTAAAATGTTTTTCTTAAAAACAAGCTAACTATGTTGGAAGATCAGGCCTTCTAGGATTCCAAACTTCGAGCTAGAAGCCCAGAGTTTTTGTTCGCCAGTTAAATTTGAAAAACTAGAGGGTTTAAATTTTATGTTAAAATCAAGCCAATTAAGCTTGATCAAAAGCCAAGTGCCCTTCAAAGTGATTAATTATATTTATAACATGTATAATCTAGCTGATTGGATTGGGAGAGAAGTGAGACAGTTGTCGTATCAATTGTGAAATGCTGTCTCCTTTACGGACAGATTGGTCCTAATGGATAAGAAATTATCTCCAACAGATTTATTTCACTGGCTACTATATATTGGAGACAACTAGGGGATTCAAACAACCAAAAAGAAGAAATTCAAGAGTATTTAAGCTATTCCCTTAAGCAAGCAACTAAAGTTTCATGTGCTAATACTTTCTATATTTTGTTTTATAAAATCTCTCCATTTTCTTTTGTTTTTGGTTTTAGTTCTTCCTTTTGTATTTGAATTGAGTGTATTTAAAGATAACGACTAAATGTTTTTTTGTATTTAAGCGAGTATATAGGTTTCTTTTGTTTGTGGCCTCATAGTGTGAACTGATGTGTAAAATCTTGTGGCAGTTAGTAGAAACTCAAGGTAGAGAGTATGCCTTGGTTAACAGCCTGAACTACTATAAAATCTATGCGTCTAGTTTCTACTTATGTGTCAAAGTTTTCATGTCTAAAACTCATCTTTGTGCTCTGAGCGCAACTTGCAAAAAATTTTGTAACTTTAATTTGTCCCAAATTCAACCCCTGCTGGGACCTAACAACAGCAAAAAGAGATATTGGAATTGTATGTCTCTGTGCTAAACAGTATAGTGAGACGAAGGTGCTTCATGATCTAAATCATTAATGTATTAAGCTCACTTTATCTCTCTAACATATATGCGTGCAAATGTTTAATTAGCTCTTTTCTAAGGACTAAATTAAAATCAGTGAAACATTGAGAGGCTGCTAAATGTAATCTCGGGGAAGCAGGTGCAGGTGGAATAATTAGTGATTGTTCAGGAAAAGTTCATAGCCGGTATTAACTCTACTTACTAACCAGACTAACAATTTTACTAGACTCGACGTTAGATTAAGGCCTTAAACTTTTCTCGTTCTTAGCTGATGGTGCATGGCAAATCAAAGATCGTGATGAACGAGAGATAATGAGGCTATCATCGATGATGAAGACTTTGAGAAAGATAATGGACAACTGCAGTGAATGCAGACCGAGCACAAACAGAAAAGGAAAAACCATGAATGCCACTCTGGCAAACGTTGTTGATTGGAAGGGGTCCTTTTCCTGGATCATTAGCCCCTCCACTGTTTATCCAGGATCTGCTTGAGCAGGATGTTAGTCGACCGTGATGCCTAGATTGAAGAGTCTTGTCTTCATGTTGTCCTGTTGCTAGTCCACCGAAAAAGAAAAAGAGGAACTTCAAGCGACTGAAATTAGGCAGGTCCAGAAGGGAAGTATATAAACACCATTCAAACCTTGTCACACTTCTTATTGGCTGTATCTTTTTGCACTGCAACATCCTTGTTTGATTAGGACGGATAAAACTAGGAAAGGTATACCACAAAATGTTGAGATTTCCTGAGCATATAAAAATTCCAATGGATAAAACAGTCTTGAAATGGTTAGAACTAACCTTTACAAGGATTTTTGGCCTTAGACAATCTAAGGTGAAAATTCATTACCCTTCAGCTTCTCTCCCGTACAGATAGTACCAGAAATAAAAAGGCAATGGTGCCAGAATCTCCATAAATTGGCTGGCTACAGCCGATGTCTGAATGATGGCTCAGACATTTGTAGGCCAACAGATGAATGGTGAACCCACTTATAATATTTGCATATAGTAATAGGTGATATAACAAATTAGGTTCAAAGCTGCAAACATCCACTGAGGCAGACAAGGTTTAAGGTAGCTTTTACCTGAGATAGTATAAGACTAATTCCTCTGACGAAAGAACATACATGTCTTAACCACTTTGTGGTATTAAGAATATTCTAGGAAGAGTTCAAATGAGACATTTCCACATTATTTGCAGTGCTGCAAAATGTTTTTTTCCTAAATAAATTTGATGAGATCTACAAAAATAGTGGAACTGACGTACTGATAAGGAAACCATAGTAAAGATGTAGTTGAGAAATACACATACGCTAGTAAACAATCACCTACAGATGTAGGTTTAACATACGCGCTATTGAAATAACTATTACCAAAATAAGGTAAATCATATACTGACAGTAATCAAGTTCACCACCTATTTCTGGTGCTCTTGCTTGTATACAGCTTCAATTGCTTATATATATATATATATAGACACACACACACACACATCCTCTTGTGAGCTACGGATGTTTTACCGATTTACTTAACATTTTAATTGATCTCCTGAGTGACTTGTTGCTCGAGTTTCATAACAAGTGCATGCTTTTCTTCTTCGGGAAGGGCATTGAATATAAACACTGATTTGTCACCAATGTCATCCTTGAAAAAGACAAGAAACACAGATATAAGAGATTACAAGGCAATCATAGTAGCTACTGAAAAGACAATCTACTAGAGCAGGACATTACAGTAATCAGAAATACCTTAATAGGCTGTGTGAATTTCCTTGCCGCGAATATGCAAAACAGAGACATCCAGACACCCAGGAAACTAAGTTTCACTCCATCATCCATTAAACCTGACTGCACATTTTGAATGGCCATCAACGAAAGAAAAGATTCTAGAGACAGCTCTAGATATGAGTTTACTGCTTTATCAGGTTTGGGTTATTCAGAGTTCTGCATTTTGAAGTGGTAGATAATTTACTACAGATATACAAATAAATTTACAACTGAGTTCCCCAACATAAAATTTATTGGTGACAGCCCTTTCTTAGTTAACGCTTTTGCCACATCATTGCAGAACTTAAACAATGTGCAAATGAAAACTGATTATAGCTATAGAGCTCCATCACCTAAACAGTTACAAGTGCAGAAGGAAATAACGTCTCTCTACCACCATGATGGCTGCCATAATATCCTTTGTAGACCACCAATAGCACCTGAACCCCCACTTAACATGAATTCTATGTCTAATTAGAGTGCAGAAAGTCAGAATCACCTCTACAAACTGATTTGAAATACCTCATCACTGTGGCTGATCCAGATTGCCAAATAATGCCCCAGAAAAATTAAGTTTTATACAATCCTCGGGTGATAGCGATTCAGGGATAATACATTTTCCTCCTATCTTCAAATTTTCTACAATCACATCCCATTGCCTCAAACTGGTCCTAGGCTGAGTAAAGATGAACTCTTTCCTAATCCCACAGCAAATTTAAAATAGAAATTTAATCTAAAGATACTAGCTCTCAATATCAGAGCACAAAACTATTTCCATTTCATTCATTCCAGAGTGATTGCCAAAGAGAGGGAAAGGCTACGTGCAAACGCTCCTAGCAAATGCAAAATGAAGAGAAGGACGCGTAAGGTCTAAACCATGGGCTGGTTAACTTTGCCACTAAACACCAAAAGAAAGACTAAACTGAGATGCATCATCAGGGTCTGGAGGCCATACACCTAGTCTTCACATCCTCAAGGGTATGGAGGAGGAGGTTAAGATAAGATTTGATTAGCTCACCCTGAACTTTTAACAACCAACCTTAAACAACTCTTATGCCCAATGTCTCATAACAATAAAACTATTACCCCTTTCTTGTATACAATCAAAGAAGAGATGGAAAAACATGACATAAAGGAATATTCCCACCAACAAATCCTCTCAAAATCTTATTTTAACAATTCTTCATCCTAAATCTAGCAAACCACTCAATGACTTAGTTAATTATTACAAACTGATTACCATACTATCTTAAGTCAATTATTGCATACTAATTACCATTCTCCCAATGTCTCTTATTTAACTTCCTACCTCTCAAGGCCAACCTTCCCTGTATCTTCCCATAATAATGAACCTTCAACTGGACTTGCCTCTTCCACAATATCCAAGCCATTTACCAAAGAATATCAAGTTTCTTTCATAAACATTTCCAGCTCTGCTTCTACTTACATGTTAGATTTGCAAGCAATATCTGATCCAACTAGGCGCATTGATTCTTGTGTTCAACCTTCCATCCCAAGGAGATCTTGAGATATAATACAAGGTGTAGATGCTGGCTCCACCTTGATTAATGTCATTCTACCTCCAAATGACAAATAGGATTGTAATTTCTCCATATCTAGTAAATGCAACAATTTATCATCATCAAGACCTTATCCTGACTAGGGGTCAGCTACATGAATCTTGTTCCTCCATTCCCCTCTATTAAGCATCATGGCTTCACTTGGTCCTAAAGTTTTTAAATCTTTTTTCACCACTTTTATCCATGTTCTTTTGGACCATCCCCTTGCCCGTTTAGAACCTTTGACTTGCATTGCCTCATTCCTTCTAACCAATGCCATTTTCAGTCTCCATTGGACCATGTCCAAATCATCTAAGTCTAATCTCCCTCATCTTGTTACCTATTGGTGCTACTCCCAAATTTCCACTAATCTTTTCATTTGTAATTCAATCTTTTCTTGTCTTGCCACTTATCCATCTCAACATCCTCATTTCAGTTACGTTCATCCTATGTACATGATGTTCCTTAACTACTCAACACTCCACCCATAGAGCATAGCCGGTCTTATAGCCATCTTATAGAATTTTTCTTTTAGTTTGAGTAGCACATGTTTACCATACAAAACTCCAAAGGCGCATCTCCATTTGTTCCAACCCGCTTGGATTCTCTAGGTCACCTCCCTCTCAATCTCTCTACTCTCATGAATCATCAATAATCCTAAAGACCGAAAGTGGTCTTTTAGGGGGGGGATTCTTGGTTATCAATCTTTACTAGTGCTCCACTCCCACTCCTCTCCTTGCTAAAATTGCATTCCATGTACTCTATCTTAGTTTAGCTTATTTTAAATCCATTCTAATGCTTGGCTCCATAACTCTATCTTTGTGTTTATGTCATTCCTTGTCTCATCAATTAAAACTATATCATCTATAAATAACATGCACCATGGAATCTGCTCATGCAGATGTTTTGTTAACTCATCTATAACTAATGTGAAAAGGTATAAGCTCAATGCCAATCCTTAACGCAATCTTACAGTGATAGGAAAATCACAGGCCTCTCCACTAGTGGTCTTAACATTTGTTACTACTCCCTCATAAATATAGATAAGGAATTTCTCCAACTCAAGTAAACATAGTAAGTTACCAATTGTGTCTAAAGATTGTAAACATGTTGCTACAGTTAAACATACCAAATGCTGATAAAAGAGATCTGTGAGTCATTGATGGAAGTACCAGGTGGCCAACAAGTACAGCTGGGATAATGAATGTCAGGATACCAGCTTCTAATTTCCCATAGCAAAGACCTAAGCAAGGATGCAAACATTTAGAGAGAACAAGTAAGAGAGTTGCATGCTATAGAAAGAAAAAGTAACAAAATAGACAAAAGAAATAACATTTGAAGGGAGATTAGAGAATCAATATCACATGTCATCGTATATATATGGTCACTGATATATAAACTTAAAAGTGGTGTCAAATTATTGTTTCTTCTAAACAATTTTATACCAAATCAAAGTAAAAATGTAGCTGACAAAGTGTGGTACAACTTCATGGTATCTTGTGGTAAGTTTTAATGAAGAGTCTTTTTCATGTCCCTCTCAAGAGAAGATACCCTCGATTGGTGGAAGACAGTCCATGAAGATTCTCCCTTTTCTTACATGCAATTCCAATATTTCGGTAAGCATCCAGTATCTCAGCAAATGAACATTTTGCACAGTTTTTTGTTCAACGACTTTGGTAACAAAAGCGCACTAGGGGCAAATTGAAGAAAATATTCTAGTTTCTGCAAATAGGTGCACTTTTAATTGGAGTCAAAGTATTGCTTCTGCCCAACCACAGTTTAATCTTTCTGTTGAACAACTTTACTATGTAAAATACACCCTTGAAAAGATTGTAGTTTCTGCAAATAAGAGAATTTTAAAGACACATTCATCCCGTTACAAGGTGTATGTAATATGTGGAGAGTGATCCTTTGATATTTTCAGCTTACTAGGTATTTCCCAGCTACAGAGTAATCCTCCTCAAGGATTAAAGCTATCCATTTGGGTTACATTTTGGGTCATAGTGTGAGAAAGAATGAGATTATCCCAAAGTGTGACTAAATATCTGCTTAGTCGTAAACAGAAAGGTGATTACATAATTTCCTTGTCAAGTATATATTCTAGCAAAAGAATTGGTATGGAAAAATTGAATACATCGAAATCAAGGGTTTCCTTCTCTGAAGTTGTTATGGTATCAAAGCCTAGCAAAGATGCATCTCTGGTAATGATTCTCAAGTGATCTTTCTGGCAATTCGAGTTTAGATGAGAAAACCCATCTTAGCATCAACTTCTCAACTCAACAAATAATTCCAACAAATGGGTTTTTGGCAACAATCTCTCCTTTACATTATACAGAAACTTGAAAACAAAGATTTATAGTGACATTTTCAAGTTTCTTGGCAGCCAAGTCTTTGTCTACAACAAATCTCTCCCCAGCAACTTACAAAAGCTTGAAGATGAGGAATTTCAGAAAAGGTCACCTGATTTGTGTACCTAAGATTGGAATCACCACTTCCACTTCTGGCAATTCTGATTTGCAACTTGTACAAAACCAATAAATGGAAAAGCAGGGCTCCAGAATCAGGATTCAGGGCTTCCTAAATGTTGATTCGATGAATCCGATTTGCTTGATTCGGTGCTTCAGGATCAAGAGGATCTTGACTCCAATTGATCCCAGTCACAATTCTGATCAAACCAGAAGTGCTGAATAGGGTTCTATTTTTTTTACATTTAGTAGTTAAGTTAACAAATGGGACTTCGTCCCATATAATTATAATCCATACTATCATGGTCCCCTGGTAATTTAGGAAAACTCCAAGACTTTGTTCTAAACAATTGGTACTGGGGGAAGAAAATTTTCATTTTCCCCCAACACAATTTTTTCTGGTCATCTTCCTCTGCTCCAGTAAACCCACGGAACTCATTTCATTGGAATTCTCCAGCAAGTGTTTCTCACTGTTTCTCTATTTCCAGCATCTGTAGCATCTCAGTAAAGAAAAGACAGAGTGAAACCTGTTTGCTAGCATTTCTGGCATCTGGTTTTCTGTGATTTCTGGTTACTGGAAGAAGAACGAGAAGAATGACTGAAACTGAAGAAGAAGAACGGCTAAAACCAATTTGTTTTTTCTCATTTTCAGCCATATCTCCCTCAAATGTTTTTCCGGTGACTGGAAGAAAAAGAAGAGGAGGAGACCCATTTAACATTCAAACCATTTGCTCTTGCTGCTGGTTTTCAACTCAGTGATTATCTCTGGCAAGTGACAGTAGTTTTGAAATAGATGAAGCCCCATTACTTATTTCTGAAAACTTTTCTTAAATCTCCAGTTGCTGTTCTTTGATTTCTAGCCACTATTTCCAACAACTGCAGCATTTTCACATCTGTCAAACACTTAGATACAACACTCCAAGTTGATTTGCAGCCATTACTTCCAAGTTCCAACAATTGCAGCCATTACTATTGTCTCTCTCTTTCTCGATGCACTGCTCAGCTGCTGGTTACACTATTACATCAATTGTCCCTCTCAGACTCCCTTTCTCTTTAATTCTCCCTCCCTAATTCTCTGTCTGTCTTTGTCTAGAATTTTCACAATTCCAAGCTATGGCACTGTACTATTAAACGAAGCCAGTGAAGGTCCATGGTTCATGGTTCTGATTCTTCTGAAAGTTGAAACTTCTAAGCTCTCTGCTGATCACTTGTATCTCAATTTCTTCTGTTTTTTATCGGTCTTCTAATTGAGATTTTAGACTTGTAGTAATTTTATTCTGTTTTAGATGGCTGGAGTTGGATGATTGTGATGGTGGAGGTTGGATAGTTGGAATTTGTGATGGTTGTGATTGTGCTGCTGTGGATAGATTTTTCGGTTGAACAGTTGTGATGGTTGCGGACGGTTTTTTAAGTTGGCTCGCTGTGATGCTTGTCGATGCATTTTTTGTTTGAGATGGATGATTGAGTGAATTTGTTATTGAATGCATTCTTACTTCTTGGCTTATATTTAATTCGTATTTCTTATTTGCCTTAATTGGTTATTCTTGTTATAGTATGATTAAATTTCCTTAATTTTGTTGTGTTTGTTGCATGCTTGAAACTTTAATTAGTTCTTGTTACTACTTGGTATTAGATGCACAGACTACTGGCTTTAACAAGAGGCTGTGGTTGCCACAAATTATCTTTAATTACCTGGTCTTATACAATGCTTTGATTTCATTTAAAATAGTTGTTTGCTTGTTATTCATAATAGCTGTTTCAGTTTGCAGTAAAAAATGTCATAGCTGGAGCATCATTTGGTTGACGAGGAGGAATATGAGGAAATTGAGGATTGGGAAGGGAATGAAAATGTGGGTGATAATGAAGTGGATCCTTTAGTATCATTTGATTGGGATAGACTGAAGATGCTTATCTTTTACGGGCCTAGTTTCAAAACTAGGGAAGAGTTGGGCTGGCATGGGAGGGACAAATAAGGTGAGGTGTTAGATCTACAATGATGTGTTCCATGGAACCGACATTGGCTCGTAGACCTTTATTGCGTTAAAGAATATTGGAGTGGCTTATTGTAGTAAGTAAAATTAATAATAATAAAGAAAAACAAGCCACAGTTGAAAAGATTGCAAAGGAGACGCAGGAACCTTCAATTTTGGGTACGAGGGCAAGGGTGAATATATCAAAAAAATCAAGTGCTAAATCAAAATCTACTCCAATAATAGGAGCTAAAGGGGGTAGAATCAACAAAACATTTGAAACGAAAGTCAATGGTAATCTTGATCTTTTGGTGTTTGGGTTCCTTGTAATTCATTCAACGTGTTAAGGAATCCACAATGGAAAGAAATAGTGCAAGGCATAAGCAGGTTGCCTTGATATAGTCCTCCTAGTTATGAGAAGGCTAGGACAGTGTTGCTTAATAAGGACTATGATAGGGTTTGGAGGGAGATGGAGGATTTTAGAGATACATGGAATGAGGTTGGAGTATCCAACATCTTTGATGGGTGGACTAATTGCAAGAATCAGAATTTTTTGTTTGTTGATCCAACATGGATCCATGTTTTTGTATACTGAAGATTATTCAGGAGTGACTCAATATGGAGACAACATTGGAATGTTTCTAATGAAAAGGGTTAGAAGATTTTGGCCCTTCTAAAGTGGTTACTATTTGCACAGGCAATTCCATTATAAGTAAGAATGCCGCAGATTATGTTGCTTCCTACCATAAGCACATATTCTGTTCACCTTGTATAGTACATACCTTAAATCTTATTTTTAAGGATTATGCAAGAGCTATTAATTGGATAAATGAGACATACACCATTGTAACAATGTGATAAATTATATGCCCAATCATTTGATGTCTCTCTCTTTATTTAGAAGCACGTTGAGGTTGGAGTTGCTAAAGGTCTATAAGACTAGATTTGCAACATATTACAAAACACTCCCAAGACTTGTTGATGTGAAGGGTTCAAAAGATGCAAAAATGAGAGAGAAGGGTGCAAAGGTGAAGAGTACACTTCTTGATGAATCATTTTGGAAGAAGGTAGAGAAGTGTTTGACCACAACTTATCCCATATATAAAATTATCAGGTTAACTAATCAAGAGGACCTGAGGCATGGACTCTCTGCTAGGGGAGATAGGAGATGCATTGAAGAATGATGAGGCGACAATGGGAGAGGCAAAATCCATAGTATCATCTAGATGACAAAAGATTAATATTCCACTTCATGCTTTGGCGCATGCATTGACATAGAAAAATCATGATGAGAAGTCCTTTGCCAAAGATGCACTAGGAGGGAGAGCTAGAATTTCTCCACATAAGTAGTTGTTTATGATTTTTTAAGTCTCATTTAAATTCATATAGATTTTAATATGCTTATGATTTTATTCGTAATGTTTCATTTTTTGTAAACAAGGATATGAAAGCATTGAAACTGGCCCAAGCCGTGCATTCCAAAATAGCATAGAGCTCTTCCATGGCTGCTACTTCAAGAAAGCAACTTGAGAACTTTGCTACAAAGTTTGGAAGATTTGGTAGTAAAGAGACAATAATGGATGTTAAGAACCTTAAGGCCATATAATGGAGAGCCATATATGGGTTGTATGCTTCAAAATTGTAGCATGTTGCCCAAAGGGTTCTTGCTTAAGCCATTTGTATGTCATCAACTGAGAGAGTGTAGAGTACTTAAATTTTTTTTCACTCTATCAAGTTCAACCAAACTGGTGCAATAAGTTGGTGTACATTCACTCCAACCTCAGGCTTCTCTCTAAGTAATAATTATATTATTCGTTTGCTAATCAATGATTGTTTTGAATTCTTTGGAGAACTAACTAATTGGGTAATTTGTTAAAACAAATTTGAATGATCTAGGCAAGAAGAAAGCTATAAAAATGCCCCACACAAGAAATGGAATATTAATCCCAAGATATTGGATATTGTTGAGGATTTTAAATATCTAGAAGACTTAATATGGGAGGGTCTTGATGATGAACCCTCTCTTCCCTCATCAGGCAATCTTATTCTTGGCAATCATGATATTCCTACTCTCACATAGTCATTTAGGTGGGCGCTAATTAGGCTTGGAGCTATTGGTGAAGAAGAAGAAGAGGATTGGCTTCCTCCACCCCCAAATCTCAATCAAATATCCCAAGTCCGACAAAGTGTAAATTGATTTGTACATCGTCAAGCTACAGGTGAAGGAAGTAGTTCCAATCTAATGGGGAAAGGTGAAGATATAGTTTAAGCCTTTAAGATATGATGGCTTTTAAAGTTGTTTAGTCATGAATTTTGATTTTGATAGTGAAATGAAATGAATGATTGATAGTTCTTACTTTGAATATCTCATATGTGCCATTTAGGTGAATGTTGAACTATGTTTCTTATGGATTGCTATAGTTTTTTTTCTGTGAATTTTTATTTTAGTTCTATTAAGATTCTAGTTGCATTTTGCTTAAAAAGAATACTTTATAAGGCATTTTGTAATTCTCTTTATTTTTAAAGTTTTGGAATTAATTTGATTTATTTAAATTTTATCAATTTTCTGTATTTTTGTTTTTGATATTTTCTGCCGCTTCCCCACTTCTAAAAAAAATCTTCCACTTCCCAAACTGGTGACCTTCATTTCAGAGCTACCACTGAGTTTCTTTGCGCATTTCAGTGACCCAACAAAGTTTCTTGGTCTCTACAATCTCAGGCGAGTTTTCCTGCAATGTTCAAAAATTTCAGACCTATCTGTTTCTCTGCCTAGTAATACAGGTCAAACCATTGTCATCCTCTTCATTTCTGCATCAAAGAAGAGCTCTCTGTTGACAGATTATCCTTTCCCTGTCCCCTTGCGTGCTTTCTGGTATTTAGCAATGTTTAGACATGAATTTTGAGAAGTTTTTAGTGGGGGAAGTAGACTAATATTATCTGATTTGGGTGGGTTGTCGGATGTGCTTCAATGATTGTTGGTGGAAGTGTGTTCAGTAAATCTTGAGGATTCATCTTGGTGGGAATTGGGTTTAGTAAGTCTAGAGGACCGATCTTGGTGGAATTGTGTTTAATAAGTCCAGTGGTTTGTTGGATTTTCCATACAACTTTTTACTAGATGTGAAATCACCCCATCAGATCTATCAAGGAATATGAATTCGTTGGTCTTCTTCATCGGCAACTAATTTCAAATTTTGAGTACATATCAAATCACCCCGTCAGATCCACTAAGGAGTATCAGTTTGTTGGGTTTTCCCTTGAAGAAGTATCACTTGCGTATTACTTTGTTTGGTTTTTCTTAAAGAAACATTAGATCATTGGGTTTATTGATTGAAAAGTAGTCATAGATTGGATTATCTATTACATTCAATAAGATTTATCAAAGTCATTAATGAACTTGATTTGGTAAGCAAGTCGAAGAGCCTATTAGTTGTTTCAGGTGTGTGGGTATTTATTATTGGTCACCGAGAATATTAAAATTTCCCCATTTAGTTTAATGGAAGAAATATCCTATCTGGGAGTTTCATTTTCACATTTTTACTGAAGGAAAAGATTTACTGAGGTAGGTTGATGGCAATGTTGTCAAGCCTTGAGATCAGAAAGAGTTGACTATATGAAAATCTAATAGTTAGAAAATCATGGCTTGACACTGCTAGAAATCTAATGATTGGAAGAAGTATCCTATTTGGAAGTTTCATTTTCACATTTTTGTTGACAGGAAAGATCTGTTGAAGCTGATTGATGGCATGGCTGTGAAGCCTACAGATCAGAAAGGTGTGAGGTCCCAAGAGGGGAGATAAATTGGGCCCAAATCAAGTTTTGAAACCTTTTGCATAAATTGATCAACAATCAAAGACAATTACATGAATGAAAACAAAAGCACACGAGAAGCTAGACACAGAATCTCTTTAGTAGTTTGGCCAACCAACCATATCACCCACTTCCACTCTCTTAAAGTAAGACCTACTTTGAGTTCCACTAACTCTATGCAAGACTTGACAACAACAGTTGACACTGTGTTAGCCACAATCAAAGGTCTAGACCACTTGAAGGAGCGTAGCCTTCTTACAAACACTTGGAAGAACAAGAGAGGTACACCACTCTCTCAGATACAACAAGAGGTTTTGAAAAAGATGAAATCTCTCTCTAAAGATAAAGCACAGATACAAAGATTAGAGAGATAAGGCTTGCAGTACAAGAGATTGAAAGAATTAGAACAGAATAGCATGGAGCTACTTGCTAAAGAGTAGGCTTCAAGGGTGGAGAACTTAATATTCAATTTTTCCAGAAGTTGTTTTAGGGCTTCTAAGGTCTCCAATTTATAGAGTGATAGCCAATTGATCTGTTAGAGATCAAATTCTAGCCATTTGAAATGGATACAGTTCATCAAAAGACAAGATTTCAAAATTAAAAAATGACAATTCACCAACTAGTCAACTAAAACAGTTAACTGTTTTCTCTAGGCAGTCAGCTGTTTTCCAAATGTAGTAAAATATTCTTCTTCCTTCTACAGTTGATTGTTCTTCCACAACAGTCACCTATTCTTCAAACCAGAATTCAAACCCACTTCAATTCACATGCCGACAATTGTTCTTCTTGAGACAGCCAACTGCATTCTCCCAACCTTCAAAAACAGCTTTAAGTTGTTTTGCCTCACACATTTAGCTGGATTTGAAACAGTTGACTATTTTCTAAAAGCAGTTGATTTGACATCGATTGTTGTATTCCCAATACATGGGTTGCTAAAGAGCTGTGAGTGACTTCAAAATCAATTGACTGTCTCTTGAGACAGTCACTGGAATTCCAAATTAGCTGAGATCCCTTCAAACAATTGACTTTCCTTCAGCTGGAGTTTCGATTGAACTTCATGAACACTTCCAACCTTTCTGGTACCCAACAGCTGACTGTTTTATGGAAACAGTTGACTGAATTTGCAAAGTCATCATGCGTTCATCTAAAAACAGCTGTATGATCAAGGTTGGTCAACTAAAACAATTGATGACAGGTAGTCTTTGGTTGTTTTGCTAAAATAGTTGATTGTTATTCCCTTGACATCAATTAGATTCTGTAGAACTTGGATGATTTGATCTTGCAAGCTCTGAAACTTGCTCCAGCATTACTTAATTGCCGTTAACCCTTTTGAATATACTTGCACGTGCACAAACTAAATTTGAAATACATTTGGAGGTTTTATCATCACCAAAATCAATGGGGCTCAGGCTGACAAGTTGACCATAGGGAAATCTAATAGTTGGACAATCATGACTTGGCTGCTATGCTCCTTAGAGATTGAAATTGCTTTATCATCATCCCTACACTAAAGCCAAGGAGATGTGAGCTATCTTTGTCGAGTACGTCAACAGGCAAATGTGGTGCTTCAATTTCAATTGGAAAGGAAATGTCTGAGTAATCACTAGGGAGACAAGGAAATATGGTCCTACTATTCTAAGTTCATGAATCACTAGACAGAACAATGATTGCTTTATTTTGTCAAATGCCTAGAGTAACCTCAGAAGGGGTTGCAAAGTACAGAAATTGAAATAAGTTATGCACATTTAATTGCATCTGTGTCTAGAGTTTGAAACAGCCAGGGCAAACAAGATTAATACTCATGACTCTTTCTGTGGATACTCTTCCCTCAAAGCTATTGAAAGGAGACTTAGAGAACAAGTTACGACCAACATTTCAACCAGAGTTTGAAACTATTCAAATAGAAATAGGTTAAGCAGTTTTATTGCATGCATCTAGATTCTAAAACGGCTAGGCAAACATTCAAAAGAGTGGCACGACTCATTCCATGGATATTGTTCTACCTCATCAAATGCTTTACTAACAAGGAACAAGGCAATGGTTCAGCAAGGGATGGGAGGAAAGTCCAATGTTATGAATGTTAAGGATATGGACATATGGCTGCAAACTGAGTTAAGAAAAGTTCAACAATTATCGCAAGTGCACAAACCACAACTGTTGTTGAGTGCATATGCCGGCCCTGGAGTTGCAAAAACAGTGCCAAGCTCCTTGAAAGGCCCTACCATGCTACTGCTGATACAAAATTAGGCAGCTTCTCCATTGAGCAATCCTCCATAA
Source organism: Warburgia ugandensis (assembly GCA_035236585.1). NCBI lineage: Eukaryota > Viridiplantae > Streptophyta > Magnoliopsida > Canellales > Canellaceae > Warburgia > Warburgia ugandensis. The sequence continues at coordinate 47,538,178 of CP141130.1, forward strand.
CTTTTGAGGGGATTTAGCAACTGATACAGACCTCTATTAAGAGTTTTCCTTCTAGTTCTCTTTAAGCTACTGGTTTACAGGTCAATTTGATCCTTCATCTGCTTGTTTTCAGCATGCATGGTATTCATACTCACGTGCATCTATCACAAGACTAGCGTGCCCCAGCATATTAACGTTGTTCAACTCTAAAAGGTAGCTAAAATTTATGATCTATAGAGGAGATGATTTAGGGTATTGGTTCTGTTTCTTTGAATTTTGATTTACCTTGGATAATGTTTATTTTATTCCTTGATTGCTGGCTAAACTTATCGGTACTGGTGTGTTGCTTGAGAATAACTGTGTTATTCAATTCTCTCATGATGGTTGTGTCATACAACATCTATGAATGGGACGTAGATTCAGAGGGGACATAAGCAGGGCCAATTGTTCATCTTGGATTTTAATTAGACCACATCAAGTTCCCTTTTTCTCAACTCCTAATTCAGACGTTTATTTTGATAGCATATATGTGGTCCTTTGGCATCGCCACCTAGGACACCCTCATGATGAATGACTTTGGTCTACATGTTATCCTTTGGTTTGACTGATACTGAACACAATATATCTGATCAGCATTTAACTTCTCACAAACTTGTTCCAACTGTATTCCTTCTCAAGTACTTGTTTGCCTTTCCCTTTACAAGATACAAAAGGTTCTTCATGCTTTGATTTGTTGCACGGTGATTTTTGGACCGCAACCTCTTTATCTAGATGGAATACAGATAGCTTATGACATTCATTGATTACTTCATTGGATACATTTGAGCTGACTTTAAGCACATAAAACCCCAAGTCATGCAACCTTTTGTTCCGTAAATTAATCACCATCATTCACGCCCAGCTTAGAAATGCACAAAAACCTTAATATGGATTTGGGGTGGGGGGGTCGGGGGTGGTTTGTTTGTCTTTTTCACATACTCCTCACCATAAGACAATCGCTGAACTAAGGAGCAGACATATTGAGAAGTCATTAGATCATGTTCCTAGTGCATGCGGGCTTGCAGCAACTTTATTTTCTGAATGATTCAGCTCCTTGGTATCACCTTTTCCAACTTCATCCTGATTACTTATTCTCCATGTATTTTGCTCTCTTTAATGTTAACTTTTGTACCTGTGAACATGATAAGTTGTCTGTTCAATCTACCATTGCTGTTTTAGGATACGTAGACAATCATATGGCTTTCCTAAATTATAATCCACAGTTAAACAGATTCTAGTGTCTCGGCACATTATTATCTTTCAGAACTTTTAGTTTCAGACCTGCCACTTCTCTGTACCACTTTGAACATTTCCACATTTTCAGAGACTTACTCCAGCACCTCTAGTCCAGTTGTTCCATTCCAGGTCTATTTGAAAGTTAATAAGAAAAAGAATGTATTCTTCTATATCTTATTAGAGAAAAAAATTACACTAATATACATAGGGAAGCATGGCAATAGACCTGCCATTGAATCCCACGGATTAAGCTAAAGGAAATCCCTTAACATAAGGGTCAAACTAGGAATAAAAGGAAAGGAGATTTTCAAATTCAAATCTAATCCTAATCTCCATTATTTATGGAAACAAACTAAAATAAGATCAAAATTAATCCCCAGAAACTAGGAACTAATTTTATGAGAAAATTTCCTAACATATCCAACACTCCCTCAAGTGGAGGGTAGATGTCTATCATGCCCAACTTGCTAATGAAGAACTCATAGTTAGGTATGAAAGTCCCTTTGTAAGAATATCAGCTATTTGTTGTGAAGTTGGAACAAATGGCAAGCAAATATCTCTTGCTTCAATTTTCTCCTTTATAAAATGCCTATCAACCTCAATGTGCTTTGTTCTATTGTGTTGAACAGGATTGTGTGCAATGCTAATAGCCACCTTGTTGTCACAATAAAACTTCATTGGCATGGTCACAATACGCTTTAACTCTTCCAAAACTCATTTCAGCCATATCATCTCGCAGACTCCATGAGCCATTGATCTGCATTCTGCTTCTACACTAATCCTGGCAACAACACTTTGTTTCTTACTTCTCCACGTCACTAAGTTTTCCCACACAAAGGTACAATAACCCGATGTTGATTTCCTATCAGCGACTGATCCTACCTAATCTGCATCTGTGTACACCTCAATACTCCGTTGTTCATTTTTCTTGAAAAATAAACCTTTTCTTGGAAAACTCTTCAAGTACCTTAGAATTTGATACACGGCTTCAAGGTGTTCTTCATGAGGGGAATGCATGAACTGACTTACAAGGCTTACTGCAAAATAATATTAGGACGTGTGTGAGACAAGTAAATGAGCTTACCAACCAACCTCTAGTATCAAGATGTGTCCACGGGATTACCTTTACTATCTCCAAGTCTTTGGTTGGGATCAATTGGAGTTTCTGCAGGATGGCAGCCACTCATTCCCATTTACTTGAGAAGATCACGAATGTATTTCTTTGGTGAGACAAAAATCCCTTTCTTTGATCGAGCAACCTCCATTCCAAGAAAATATCTCAGTGGTCCCAAGTCCTTAATTTCAAACTCAAATACAAGACACCTTTTCAAATGTTCCATTTCAGCTATATCATCCCTAGTTAGGATAATATCATCCACATACACAATGAGAATAGCTATTCTCCCATCAGTTCAGTGTTTTGTAAACATGGTATGATCAGTTTGCCCCTGAACGTATTTCTAACCCTTTACAAACTAAGTAAATCTCTCAAATAAGGCTCTTGGTGATTGTTTCAATCCATATAAGGATTTTTTTAGTTTGCATACTTTTGAGCCAAACTTCCTATCAAAACTCGATGGTGGGTCCACGTAGACTTCCTCCTTCAAGTCCCTATTAAGGAATGCATTCTTCACATCCAGCTGTTATAGGGGCTAGTCAAGATTGGCTACGATTGACAAAAGTACTCTAATAGTGTTCAGTTTGGCAACAGGCGCAAAGGTTTCAAGCTAGTCAATACTGTATGTTTGAGTGAAGCCTTTGGCCACCAAATGAGCCTTGTATCGCTCAAGCAATCCATCTGACTTGTGTTTGGTTGTGAACACCCATTTGCATCCAACCATTCTCTTCTCTCTCAACAAATCCACAACCTCCCATGTTTTATTTTTCTCAAGGGCCTTCATCTTTTCAAGAATAGCCTCCTCCCACTCAAGAATCTGTAAAGCATCCTGTATAGTCTTTGGTATTTCCACAAAAGACAATTGTGTAAAGGCAAAGAAAGTAGGGGGCAAATTTTTGTAAGAGACAAAATTGGACATGGGATGTTTAGTATAAGCTCTAGCACCCTTTCGATTAGCAATAGGAATACTAAGACCAGAAGAGCTAGACTCAGAATGAATAGACTTGGAATTAGGTGAATTTGTTTGAATAGGTTCAGAAGAAGAATTACCTGATGACTCGGTAAAGTTTAGATCAGCTTTTGGTTTGGACTCTTGACTTTGCTAAGGAGCATTGGTCTCATTGCCTTGAATTTGGCTCCTCCTTGAGTAGACCAGAAGTTCTTTGGTACCTATTTTTTCATTGCTAGTTTTGTCTAGGTTATGATATGGCTCTATTAGATTCAGACTTGGGTTTCCATCAATTAAAACACAAGGTTCTAGAGGTTTATAAACATTGGGTCCATCAGGAATCAATGTGGCAGCGTTTTCTCTTTGAAAAACATCTAAGCAATCCGAATCTTCCATAGGTGTCTCTCCATGAAGATGAGTTTCAAAAAATGGTGAAGACTCAAAAATGTGACATCCACGCTGACAAACATTTTTTTGGAAGTAGGATCAAAACACTTATACCCCTTCTGAGTTGGAGCATAGCCTACAAAAACACACTTTCTTGCTCTAGGATCTAGTTTGCCACGGCTGTGAGCATGAACATGTATTACACCTTTTTCCAAGAAAAAATTACCTAGGATCTTATTGAAATATTCCTTGCCATTGTCACTTTGAAAATTCCTTATTTTCTCTTGAAATTGTGTTTTCACCATGGAAAAAAAAAAAAATTTTGAAAACTTCTTCAACTTCAAAATTTTCTTTTAAAAGGTACACCCAACTTATCCTTGTGTGATCATCAATAAAACTAACAAACCATTTTTTTCCCAAAAGTGTTGAAACCTTATATGGTCCCCATATATCACTATGGATTAACATAAAAGGTTTTGATGCTTGATATGATCTTGGAGGAAAAAAGGCACGGTGGTGCTTGGCTAACTCACAAATTTCACATTGAAATGAACATGGACTTTTATTTTTAAGCAAACTAGGAAACAAGTGTTTTAAATAATGAAAACTTGGATGTCCTCATCTATAATGCCATAACATAGCATTACATTCACTAGAATCTGAAACAAAACAGATACTTTGAACTTGTCTTCTCGAGTCAGTTCCATCTTCAAGGAAATAGAGACCTCATCCTCCCTAAAGCTAGTTACTAAAACTCACATCAAGAGGGATAGTAATCTATGTAGTTAAAGGCGTGCTTAGGCGCAAGTCGACAGGTAAGCGCTTGGGAGAGTGCCAGGCACAGAGGAAATGAGGCGCGATCACCTAGGGGGGGGCCTGGGTGACCCTGGGCGCCCCTTTCAGGCGCACCCCCGACTTCAGGCGCAGACCACTTACCCGGTAACATATAAACCTCGTTTTTTTTTTTTCGTTTTTCACCTTCCAATCCTTATTTCAATCTTCCAACCTACTGTGAAGGTGAAAACGACCATTCCTCTTCGATCTTTCACAGATATAAGCAAAAAAAGGTATGGATTTACGAAATTTAGCATTTGCATACAGTTTCTATAAAAAATGTAAAAACCAATACTGTTTTTTCAAATTTTTTGTTTTTTGTTAACTATTTTCCATAGATCTTGATGGGTTTTAGTTCCATATGTATAAGAAAACATTCCATTTGAGTTTTATACTTCCTTGCTCTAGATTTGAGTTTGTTTTTAGGTTTTTACTGTTTTTCTAAAAAAATCAATTACGAAAATAAAAAAAGTCATCGTTTTTTCGTATTTCTTCATTGAAACGTATTTCTATCCACATATATATAGTTTTCCCATGCTTGTGTCTTCATGTGTGCTAATTTTTTCATCTTTTTTTGTAATTTAGGGTCATTTTTTTAATTTTTCCAAAAAAAAAGTTAGGAAAATTAGGAAAAAATTGTTCTTTTTTATATTTATTAGTTAATGACTATTCTTATCCACATATATAGCTTACTCATGCTTGTATCTTCATGTATGTACTTTTCATGCTTTTTTTGTATAGTGTTATTTTGTTCAATTTTTCAGAAAATAAAACTTACAAAAATTAGAAAAAATTGCTTTATTTATATATATTAGTTAATACCTATTCTTGTACACATATATAGCTTTCCCATGCTTGTGTCTTCATGTATGCTGTATTTTTCATGCTTTTTTGTATTTTTAGCTAATTTTTAATTATGAAAAATATAATTTTGCGCCTCAGGCTCCGGGCGTGGGCCTAAGCGCCCCAGGCTCTAGGCACACCCCTTTGTGCCTCCGTGTGCCTCGCGCCTTTAACTACATAAATAGTAATTAGCTTGACACTTGATATCATTGGTTAACTTGCTAATTGACAAAAAGTTGCAAGAAAGGTTAGGCACATGAAGAATATTATGCAAATTTAAGGAAGGTGATATAACAATGGATCCTGTCCCAGCAATTGCCAAGAGAGATCCATCTATCATCTTGATTTTTTTATTCCCTGCACATGGATGGTAAGTTGAGAAAAGATTGGAGTAACTTGTCATATGATCAGTTGTTCCTGAATCTATGATCCAAGAATTGCTTTGGCTGGGATTGACACTAAGAAGGGCAGTAATGAAGTTACCTTTTTGGGCCGAAGAACAAGAAGGGTTAACATTGAATTGTGGAGATTGGAAGAGTTTGTATAGGTGCTCTAGCTGTTCCTTTGTGAATGAAATGTTTCTGAATTGACTTGCTACCTCTAGTTCTCTTCATGTGAGATTTGGAATTCCAGGTTATCATTTCCAGGTTTCTTCTTCCAATTTGGAGGCTTTCCATGGAGTTTCCAGCAAGTTTCCTTTGTGTGTTATGACTTCTTGCAGTGTTCACACCAGGGTTACTTCCTTCTTTCACCATCAAGATCAGCACTTCTAGAAATAAGGGCAGAATTATCATTTTCCACCACAGATTTGTGTTCCTAGTTGATTAACATAACCTTCCTCCTGGTTTCTTCTCTTCTAATCTCAAAAAAGGTTTCTCAGAGGGATGGCAGAGGTTTCTTTCCAAGGATTCGGCCCCTAACTTCATCCAAATCACGATTGAGACCAGCCAAGAATAGATACACACGATCATTCTCCTCCTTTATAATTTTTACACTATCAGTAGGGCAGTCCTATTCATCATTATAGTACTGGTCCAATTCTTGACATAATGAAACCATCTCATTATAGTATACTGTGACTTCCCTTTCTCCTTGTTTTGATTCCTACAGTTTTGTTTTTAGATCAAAGATCTTAGATGAGTTTTCTAAGTCAGAATCGGTCTCCCTTACAGCCTCCCACACATCTTTTGCAGTGGGGAGATAAAGATAGGGTTTACCTATGGTCTGCTCCATTGAGTTGATAAGCCAGGCCATGATTAGTGAGTTTTTTTACCTCCATGCACTCATATTCGGATCTCTAACCTCTAGTTGCTTCACTTCTCCTGTCAAATGCCCAAGTTTTCCCCTGCTATCAATCGTCAGCTTCACAGATTGAGCCCATTGCAGGTAGTTTTGCCCATTTAACTTGTGAGAAGTTAACTGGAATGAAGTATTTGGGGAAAAGTGGTCTGTATCACTATTTGACATGGATGTCCCTAACGAGAAACTTCCAGCAGTTGTTTCCAATGAATCAGAGGTTCTTCTAGCCCCAGTCATGGCTGTTATAGCCATTTAAAAGCAGATCAAGGGCCTAAGCTCTGATACCATGAAAGTTTAGAAGAAAAAGAATGTATTCTTCTATATCTTATTAGAGAAAAAAATTACACTAATATATATAGGGAAGCATGGCAACAGACCTGCCATTGAATCCCACGGATTAGGCTAAAGGAAATCCTTTAACATAAGGGTCAAACTAGGAATTAGAGGAAAGGAGATTTTCATATTCAAATCTAATCCTAATCTCCATTATTTATGGAAACAAACTAAGATAAGATCAAAACTAATCCCTAGAAACTAGGAACTAATTTTGAGAGAGTTTCCTAACATATCCGACACTATTAAAGAAAAATAAAATGACCCCAGCTTACTCACCTTCATTTCCTTTCCTTGGCAACTTTGTTCCTTGTGCCGCTATGTTGCTTCTCTTGAAAAGTTAGATAGGATTGAGCATGTGTGACAAAGAATGATCTAGAAGAGGAGCTACAAGCATTTCAAGATAATGATACCTGCGATCTAGTTTCTTGACCTGATGATTCCTCGATTGCAGGAAACAAGTGGGCCTACACCTTAAAGTTTCATTCAGATGGGATGGTGGAATGATATGAAGCACAGTTGGTTGCTCAAGGCAACAAATAGGGGTATGGCATTAACTATAAAGAGACATTTGCACCAGTGGTAAAGATGACACTGGTATATACTCTCTTATCCGTGGCTGCAGATGGATGTGAAGAATGTGTTTCTTCATGGCCAATTGAAGGAAGTTGAGGATGACCTCCTGAATTTCAGATTCCAGTAAATCAATGGTATTAGCCCAAGCCTCCTTGATTTTGATAATAACAAAACATAAGTTGGGTTTCTAACTTGTTTAGTATATATGCAAGATCATTAAAAAATCTTAAAACAATTGAGCAATGATTTGAGCAAGTTTTCACGACTTAAGAGTATTTGAAAGTTCAAGTCCTAAAAGATCCAATTGACAGCCATGGTGAGTGCAGTTGACTGCATCATAAAACTCAAGAAACTAACTGTCAAACAGGGCTTGAAAATCCAGTCAACTGTCCTCTTGATGATGTGTTGAAGACTTGACACTGCAATTGACTGTCTCCAGGATCCAGTCAAGTGCCTTCAAATAAGATGCAGTGCAGATATCAGTCAAGTCGACAGGGTTGGAATCCAGTTGACCACATTTGGACACCAAAAAACGACAGAGTAATATAAGTGACTTTCCTGAATACCAGCAGAGACTGCCTTTCTTTTGACAGTTGACTGCCCATCATTTGAGGAAAACTAAAGCTATCCAAATCCCGTTACCTGCTTTGAATTATCATGTCAATTGCATTCTAAGATTGAATACAGTCAACTGCTTTCAGATAAGATGCAGTGCAGATGTCGGTCTACTGCATTTGGACACCAAAAATGACAGTGATACAAGTGACTTTCCTGAATGTAAGCTGAGACTGCCTTTCTTTCGACAGTTGACTGCCCATCATTTGAGGAAAACTGAAGCTATCCAAATCCAGCTAACTGCTTTGAATTATCATGTCAATTGCATACTAAGATTGAAGCTCATGTGAACACTAAACACGTGGGAATGCAGTCGACCATCTAGATTCATCCCATCAACTATTTTTCAGTTCAAAAACTCCAGAGATGAACCTTTCCTGAATTGAAGATGACTGAAATTGGATTCCAGTCAACTGCCTTTATATTCAAGTCAGCTATCCTATAGCACCCAATTGACTGAATTGTATTATGAGCATGGTAGAGGAGGTTCATAGCTTTAGAGTAGAGACTTCTTATGGTCTTCTTCACTCCATTCTCTTTCTGGTGTGTAGAGCAGAACACCGTCCATGAGAACATAGGGCTTGTAAGGTCCATCCTCCACTGATCACCACAACTCATATCCTTCAGATTTGATTAAGATCTTCACCCTTGCTTTACAGTAGTTGTAGTTGGTTTCATCAAAGAAAGGTCTTTTGAAGACAATTCAAAACAAAGGACTAGGGAGATTTGACCTATTTTTTGGCCTTAGATATTAATAGTATTTGTACCGTTCTCCTTGATACTCAACAAAAATCTACATGAGACCTTGCCTCGGCACATAACACAAGCTATAAGACCACAAACACCCATGTTAGTTGTGTGTTAAGTATAGTAACGATGATAGGATAGTAGGCTTTTATCCAATCATGTATGATGGGTATAAAAATATTACATATATAACCCTATATTTAGAATGTTTTAGCCCTAAAAATAACTTAATTATCACTAATTAAGGTTAATTATACAGTTTTGCAGGTCTATAGTACAAACAAAAAAAATGCAATAAATTGCCAATTTTACCCTTAAAAGAGTAAATTTAGAAACCAAGCTACGTTGAGGAACCATACATGCTAAATGAAATCCTGGAGGTTCAAAATAATTATTGGGTGTCCCTCTTGAAGTCAGGACGACCAAAAATCCTATGTACAACTAAAATGAGAGTCAAAAGGTGGCAAAATCTCAATTTAAGCCTACTTACATACATTCCACCATCTTAAGAAGCTTTTGGAAGAAGTTTAATTCACATACAATGGAATCATACATAATAAAAGCTTTTCAAAATGAAAAAAAGAATGGGACTCACATGAAGGCTTTTTACTTATTTTCTCTCTCCCACTCAGCCAAAGTGAAAAGAATCAACCAATGATTGAAAGCTTTATCCATACAAGATATTGAAGCAAACTTAGTCCACATGGAATACATCAAGATATCTCTAAAGAATCAAGGTATTTCATCCTAGGGCAATCTAATCCAACGGTAGAGAGAAGATGAAGTTTAAAAATGATTTACATGCCATAAAGGGACTCCTTCCATCCAAGCAAAGGTAAGTATGATCTAACGCTAGGATTAAAGTGAAGAAAAGAAGGAAACTCTAGCCATCTTTCCTATGTTGAAAAGTCAAACAAAAACCCTAAGAAAAAAAAGATATCAACCATTCATTCTCGTCCAAAGGTCCATATATCCTAGGGTTTCTAAATCACTCACACATACACCCACGTGCACTCCATGTCCCCCTCCTTAGGACTCTAATTATGAAAAATCCTAGATTCTCCCACCAATTTTCCTTTTCTTTTATTTTTTTCCACCAATTTCTTTTCTACTTATTCCTTATATTTTCCTTCCTTTTCTTTTATTTTTTCTTTTTACTTTCTCTCATTTTTCATCTCCATTTTCCTATTTTGAATTCCACACCTTCCCCCTTCCAATAGCCACCTTCCTATTTGGTTTCACCCACTTCCCTTCCCTCTTAAGTTATCTCCTTAGTCTTCCTTTCTAATTCTTTCCTTTCCTCATTTATTCCCTTCATTCCTTCACCTTTCCTCTTTCTTTTCTCCTTCCATTCCTATCTTATTTATTTCATTCTCATCAATCATTTCCATAATTGAATTCCATGCCCGCCCACCCCCTTCCCCCACATGTAGCTCTTGAATTGCTTTTCATTAAAATGATTGATCTCAACCATTGAATCCTTTAAACTCCCATGATAAAATCTATAATAGGGGTGTTTTGAATACATTAAACATCTCTCAACTCAAGCTCCCTTCAAGCTTCTATGTTCAAATCCTTTGAAGATAAAGGTAGGGTCTCAACCTAAGTTCCAACTTCTTTCTTTTTTATTTTCTTTTTCTTTCTCTACCATCTTCTATCTTTTCCATTCACCTTCTTCTAGCATTCATTCATATAGATTTTGCTTATTTAGGTTGTTAACATAGTTGCATGCATCTTTCATGTAACTTAGAATTACACCGCATGCTTCCTTTTAGTAGTTTTCCCTTTAGCTTTTGCATATTAATTGCTTACTTTTCCTTGCTTGTAGTTCATGTTTAGCATAGTAAATCCTTTCATCATAGAATAGTTAGATGCATACCATGTTTCCCTTCAATTCCATTAAGCTTTGCATGCATATAGGTATATGTTTCTCGAGGCATTCCACCAAAATTTGGTAGATGCATCTTTTTCTATTTCTTATACATAGCTTAATTTCTAGAATAACTTGGTTGCACTCATAGTAGATTTGTATGCAATTTTGTTTCTTTAGGTTAGGTTTTACATTATAGATCTAAGCTATAGTATAGCTTTCCATTTAGCTTGCTTAGTTTCCATGGTTTTAAGCACTTTCCTATTTTAGAAGTAGGTAGTTTCTAATTTTAAATTCAATGTTTAGATCTTAGATTCCTTGCTTTTCAGTTTTAGAAACTTCTTGATTTACTTTCCATTCATCTTAGGAATGTTTTAGTATTAGTTTAGAACCATTGCAAGGTAGATTCTTAGATTTAGCATTTTCTTAGATTAAAAGTAGCGCTTTCCTAATTTAGAAACCCATGTTTGACTTTCTATTTTACTTTGCTTACTTTCTAAGATTAGTTTAGAAGCATCATGCATATTAGCTTCTTAGATTTAGAAAGCATTCTTAAATTAAAATTCCATGCATATCATCATAATATCATGTATTTAGTATAAGGATCATCACTTTCTAATTTAAAAACATACCCACACACTTTCTTAGTTGCACGCATGGATTCTTCCATGCTAGGTCTTGCATTCCTCATTCATTCCCATCCCATAATCTATCATTATCTAACTTTCCTTTACTCACACACCTTCTTGCCATGTTTCCAATCCATCCACTTTCTATTTCCATACACACCCACTTTCTAATTTTAGATTTCATGCATATTCATGTTAGTTATTTCATGCATCATTCCTCTTTCTCTTCTTTCTAATTTCTTTTTTTCGAGTTGGACTAAGGAAAAAGAAAGGATTCTTTTGTCTCTCTAAGGTATTAAGGAAACTTTCTGATTTTATAATTAAGGTTAAGAAAACATACAAATCCATCCATAAGCCACCTAAGTTTCTACCTAAGGGCTTTGTGTTGGAGCGTAGGGGTATACCATGTACCTATTTCTCGCTTCATCTCCTATGGCTAGGAATGGGTAATTCCTAAAACAAGAGCCACTGTCTCCAATTTATTTTCTTTATTCTATTTCATGGTTAAAGAAAGAAGTTCAAATTCGTTAAAAATGAATGACCTCTGATCCCCTTTTTATCTAAACTTCTCGAAGTTGCCCTTTTTCTTTTAAGAGTTTCTGGTTAAAGAAAATGCCATAACTTTTTTGTACTTCCTTTTCCATTATTCTTCTTTCTTTCTTGGGTGATGATTGTTTAGGAAAAAGGTGTTAAGGCTCCTCCTTTATTTGTTGCATTAATACTTCATTGTTAAGGGTCCTTGGATGGGATTTGCTAGTTTGTGGCATGTCAGCTAAGAAGATAAGAAAAGCTTGGTAGTAACTTTTAGTGTATTTTGGGTTAAAGAGAAGTGTACAAATTCTTGTTGACTGGCACAACATGTGGGCCCCGCAGCAGAATTCAAGTTCGGAATTGAAGAACCTTTGTTTCTTTTATTTGCTTTCTTTTCATTTCTTATGTAACAATTCCTTATAATATAGCCACTAATGAAATAGTTCTTTTTCCTTTTCTTACTTTGTTCCTTGCTTCAATTTTTACTTGGTTGTAATTTTGGATAGTTTCCTTAGTTGTAGTTTTAAAAAGTTTCCTTTTCAAGTTAGTAGTAATTTTAGGAAGCTTCCTTAATTCATAGTTTCTTTAGTTGTAATTTTAGAAAGTCTTGTTTTATTTCCTAGCTTTATTTAGATAATTTGTTAGTTTCTTTAATTGCTACCTTTCTAATTTAGGATTTACTTTCCAGTTGCTTAGTTAGCTTAGTTATTTCCATTTTAGTTAGTTGTTTCCTTCTTCGATAGTTGCTTGATTTAGTTGTTTGATTTAATAGTTACTTCTCAAATTAATTGTTTCAATTTTAGTTACTTATTTCCTACTTTCCTTTACTTGGTTTATGTCTTAAAGTTGTAGTTCAAAATTATTCTTCTTATGAATGCTTGGCTAGGTTTAAGTAAGAAAACCTAAATTTTAATTAACTTCGTTTATTAAAAAGTCTTCGTGGGATCAACCTTTATTTCTCAATTCTATACTTCAATAGAACCGTGCACTTGCAATAACTATTAAGACACATCAATGTAAAAGAAATTGGTCTACAGTTCAATGAATTTGATTATGACCAAACCTAGCATCCCTCACGCAGTCAACATTGTCAGCTAATTTGTCTTTGATTGTTCGTTGTATCCTTTGATATCTCAGAAGCACCATCAGTCATGGCCTATTCTATCCCTTCTCATCACTTTCAATGAAGATTTACATTTATGCTGATTGGGTTCATTTCCCGAATACTCGTAGAGACGCCATGTGGTGTGTCCTTTTAGGGTGCTCTCTCATTTCTTGAAAGTGTAAAAAAACAAGATTGCATCTCCAGATCTTCTACAAAGACAGAATATCTTGACTCGTACATACTCTTGAGATAGTTTAGCTACTTTAGTTGCTGGCTCTGGGATTGTTTCTGCTCCTCAAACTCCATGTCAATATGGGTGCTATTCACATTGCCTAAATCTAATTTTTCATGAATATACAAAACACATTAGGATAGATTACCATGGCAATCAAGAGCATATATGCAATGGTATTGTTTCTCTTCATCATATCCTCCCTATTATCAATTGGCTGATATCTTCACCAGAAGAAATCATCAGTTTCAGCAAATTGATGCTCTTATATCCACATCAATTGAAGGAGAGTGTGAGAAAAGATGAGTTGTTATATCCACATCAGAGTTTTCCATTTATCATCTTGTTCACTACTTTTTACCTCAATAGTAAGTGTAAGAAAATACTTGAGAAAGTCTATAAAAGCATTGTAAAGGGATGATTTCCATCAGTTTTCTGTAACTTAAATTCCATATTTCTCTATGTTTAGCGGTCCAAGACTTTATCTATTTAAGATAAAAATAGTTATAAGTTTAAGTTAGACAGAGTGTGATTGCCAGTTTTGAGAAACATCTCAACCTTTGGTTTCTTCTCCTTGAAAAAATTGAGTTTCAGCATTACTCATCTTTTTCTTTATGGCATTCCGTATAAGAGCCACAGTGTCTGTTCCAATGACATTCGGTCCCTAACCCTTAAGTGGTCTTATAAAGAAAGTGCAAACAGTGCCTGAAAGAAAATTTGCAGAAGAAAAATAAAGAGATTTGAAAGCAGCACCAAGAAAACATATAACATAAGCTTCAAGAAATCTTATTACACACCATAATTCCTTCATAGACTGAAAAGGAAAGTGCTGGCACCAACAATATTAGCAGGAAAAGCTGTTCACAGCAAGGCCATGGGCAATGTTGAAGTATTCAAACCAAGTTACTGCTTTGGCTTAAGAGCTAAACTAAACCAGTCCTATGGAAACCATCCAAATCAACCTATGATATGGTGGTTTTAAGCTCCAGCAAGAAAGAAAGGCCTGGATGAAAGAAAAGTAAACTGCAGTTGGTTGGAAGATGTGAAGATAAAGTTGAAATGATAGAAGGAACCTTGCAATCCAATTTCAACTATTTGAACTAGAGGATTGTTGAGATGGACGAGTAGCAAGACAAGAAAGGATAGAATTAGGAATGAAAACATTAGAGAAAACTTAGGGGTAGCACAAATAGGCAACAAGATGAGGGAGATTAAACTTAAATGATTTGGACATGTCCAAAAGAGACCCAAAACGGCACCGGTTAGGAGTAAGGAAATTCAAGTAAAAGGTTCTAAAAGGGCAAGGGGAAGGCCCAAAAGAACGTGAATAAAAGTGGTGAGAAAAGATTTAAAAGCTTTGGGATTAAATGAAGCCATGGTACTTAAAAAAAGGAATGGAGGAACAAGATTCATGTGGCCAACCCCTAAATGGGATAAGGTCTTGATGATGAAGATGATGATGATACTTCCTAATGTATAATCATCTTTTACCAGTAACCAAGGAGATTGACATCCAATTAGGAGTATATTGGGTGACTCAATTATATAAGGGAAGTTGTAGACTAAGAGACCTAGCTGTTCTAGATCTCATAACTACACCTTCCATTATATGAAGAGATACGGCCACTCCTCTTGACATATGGAGAGAATCCCTTTGTATATAAAAACCCTTTCGATCAGTAAATGTTAAGCATTTAATTTTGGTCAAAATATCCCTAATTTAGCATTTAATTAGATCATCTAATCTATCAATTTTGCGATTTTAGATAAAATATGTTCAATTGATCATCCAACTGTTGATTTGCTAAATTTAACGGTCAGAAGATCATCAGAGCTAATCAAAGGTGTAATGTACGATTTAGATG
The DNA here is from genome assembly GCA_035236585.1 of Warburgia ugandensis. NCBI lineage: Eukaryota > Viridiplantae > Streptophyta > Magnoliopsida > Canellales > Canellaceae > Warburgia > Warburgia ugandensis. The sequence goes on from CP141130.1 coordinate 47,553,364, forward strand.
ACTCCAATATAATCTTTTGTTTTGCAGATTAACCAGATTGCGACTTGAATAACTCAGATCAAAAATCAACTATGTCAGATCATCCTAAAGAACACTAAAGCAAGATGAGATAGTTTTTTAAATAAAATTGGTTTTAAAGGAAATCATGGAGAAGATTTTAAGGGAATTAACATGGCAATGGAAAGATGCAAAATAGAAGAAAGCTGCTTGAAGGAAAGTGCGGGAGGGAACCAAAATTAGAAGTGAAAAACCAAAGAGGAAGGTGGAGATAGTTAATAAGAGGAAGGAGGCAGCCAAGGAAACTCTCTTCCCCTTCTCGGAACCGTAAGAGAGCTGAAGGAAACCAACCCCCCTTTTTTTTACTCTCCCTTCTCTCTCCCACCTTCCCTCTTTCTCCCACCATCCCCCTCTCTTGACCGTCCTGGGCAGGCCACACGTACCCTCTTTCTCCCACCATCCCTCTCTCTTGGACCATAGGAAACCGTCCGCCCCCCTTTTCTTCTCTTTCAATCTCCCTTCTCTCTCCCTATTTCCCCTCTCAAATCACCGTCGCAAACCCCCTTTCTTCCCCTCTTCTCTCCCTCTCTCTACCATGCTCTTCCCATCTCCACCTCTCTCATTCTTTCTCTTCGCCTTCCCTAGACCGTACTGGGCAGCCGCCCCCCCTCTATTCTCCTCTTCTCTTCTCTCTCTTCCCTCTCCACATCTCTCTCTCTTGGACAGTAGGAGGAAACTGTCCACCCCCCTTCTTCTCCCTCCTCTTCCTCTCTCTGCCCTCTTCTCTTCCCCTGTCACAACATCGTTCCCTTCTCCCTCTCTTCTCTACCCAATTGCACTGCTGCTCCTCTCTTCCTTGTCACAGTCCAGACCCGTCATGGTTTCAAGCGAACCAAGCACTAACCAGTCTAATACTACACCAGACAAGTCAACGCCCCAGCTCCTATCTGTCTGCCCTGCAGCATCTTCTCCCCTCTCCTTCACCCCTGTCTGCACCCCTCCTCTCTGTCTCCCTCACCAACGCCAACAACACCTATCTTTCTGCCTGATCAGACAACCGCTGCAAACCCGCCTGCTTCTCCAGCACTGACCAGCCCTCCATCACCAGCACAGAACCAGCCCCCTCCTTTCCCTCTTTCTTCATCTGTCATCCTCTCTCCTCCTGCTTCACCGCCTAAACAAACCGAGCCAGCCAGTCCGCTCCCTGCTCCCTTCTGTCACTGTTTCACCTTCACCCCTTCACCAAAGCATCGTTCTCCTCCTCTACATCTCTCTCTCTCTCTCTTCCTTTCATTTCCCTCTGTAAAAAATCTCAGACAAAAGCACGCACATACCGGCTAGCACCCCCATCATTCCTCCTTAGATTCTCTTCACCGCACTATCTTCCTCTGTCACACTGACCAGCCCAGTTCCTCCCTTCCCTTGTTATCCTTCTCGGTTTCCCTCCTCTCTACTACACCACATAGCATCACTTGTTCTCAACCACATGAAGCCGGCAACCCTGCCCATCTTCCCCTCACCCTCCAACTGTGTTATTCTCTCCATCTCTTTCTCTGTTTCTTGGCACCATTGCCACCGGCTCCATCATCAACAGGTTCCCATGACCTCAAATAAAGAAAACCCAATTGAGGTTTTCTCCGTTTTCCCCTGATTCTTCCCCTCCTGACCTTCTTTCTCTTCTTCTCTTCTCCCCCTACATCGTCGTAGCCGACAGTTTCTTCTTCTTTATTAAAACCATAATTTCAGCTCACTTCCATTTTTGCCCTTGGTCTCTTTTCCTAAATTCCCAATCTGTCCTTAGTTCTGTCTTTTTCTTTATTCTAGTTTTGCTTTATCTCTGTTTTGTCAATCCAGGAATTGTTTAATCCAGATCAAATTTGATTAAGGTTACCCTAATCAACAGTTATCCTTAACAAATAGGATCTCTCTATTTCACTATGTAGCCACAGGCGCAACTAGTCACTAGGTGCAAAAAGGGCGCAACCCATGCGACTCGACTTCAACTAGGCATAGCGACTTAAAGTCGCGCTACCACTAGTCGCGACTAGTCGCGCGCCTAAATGCACCTTGCTTTACACAAAATTACGTGTTTTTTTTTTTTTCTTTCTCATTCTTCTTCTTCCCCATTCCACTGCTTCCTTTTTGAACGAGTAATCTTCCATCCAAATCCAAGTAATTGAGGTAAGAATCGTAAGATTGTAACTTCTATTTACTTTCTTCTTCTTTTTTCTGTAAAAATACGGTCAAACCAGTATCGTTTTTTCATTTTTTTTGCATAATGCTTCTTTTTTCTTTGAAAACTCAACATATGTATACTCTAAAGGTAAAAACGAAAACTCCATTTCATTCTTTCAATCCGTTTTCATTGATTTAGTGTATTATGCACTATGTTTGTAGTTTTCTGTAATTTTTTCCCAAAAATGTAAAATACATCAGTAATCCATATTTTTTTCATTTTTTTTAAGCAAATATGCATATCCTCACCATCATAATGCTAAAAACGATTGACCCATGAGCTTAATAGACTTTTTTTTCTTTTGTTATTTTTGACAGAAAACAATAAAAAACAGTAAGAGTTTTTTTTTTTTTTTTTTAGCAAATGTGTAAGTGTCATCATAGGATGATGGGAATGCTAAAACAACTTATTAATAGCATCTTTTGATGTTTTTTCTTACTTTTTTTTTTCACTAACAACAGTAATTTTTTTATTTTGTTGTTAATTTTTTTGTTCTATTTGTTTGCAGGTTTCCTCATATGAATCTCTAATTGCTTGATTTGTTTCCACTTTCCATTCCACTCTAGTAGTTTCTTGTATTCTTATTTCCTATTGATACTATAATATGTCATCATCAAGGGGCTCCACCAATGCTTCTTCTAGATTAATGGATCCGAGGTGGGAATATGCAGAGGCACAGGATCCAAATGATAAAAAATTGATATGGTGCAAGCTTTATGGGAAAAGATATAATGGTGGAATATTTAAATTAAAGCAACATTTGACAGGTGGGCATAGGAATGTCAAAAAATGCTCTCTAGTCACTCCTGAGATATCTAAAAAGATTTTGGATTATGTGAATGAAACAAAGAAGAAGAAAGAGACTATAGAGAGAATAACAATGGAGATGGAACAGCCAAAAAATTTGTTTGGCTTGCATGATGATGAGGAGGAGGATGAGGGGCAGGAAATTGATAGTACCAGGGCTGCTGGTATTTCCATTGGGGATAAGAGGCGTAAGATGCCCACACAACAAACAAAAGGGCCTATTGATTATCTCTTTGCTCCCAATCTTGAGACCCAGGGTAAGGGTAAGGGAAAGGCACCCATGCAGCAAACAACAATGAATTGAGCATACAAGGAGTTTAGAACAAGAGCATGCGATTACATCGCCTCTTGGTTCTATGAACATAGCATTGCATTCAATGCTGCTCGTAGTCGTTCATTCCAGACCATGTTAGACGCAGTTGCACAACATGGTCCAGGTATATATCTTATATTTTTTATAATAAATAGTTATATATTTGTTTTAGCCTTTTACCTAATCTTATATCGTATAATCTTATGTGACTAAGGTTTCAAGGCACCCTCGTATCACGAGTTGAGGGTGAATTTTCTTCAAAAGCAAGTAAAGGCAACAAAAGAGTACATAGATCATCGTAGAGGTGATTGGATTAGGTAACTGTTCAATGTCCTTTTTTGCATCCTTATATTATTGTATATTACTTTTAAGTCTCAAGATGACACTGACACTAACAACAAGAGTGCTTCATGGTATTATGCCTTTATAGGCATAAGTGCTCCATCATGTCAGATTGGTGGACCAATGGCAAGAGTCGCACTCTTGTCAACTTTTTGGTGAACTATCCAACTAGGATAATTTTTTTGAAATCTATTGATGGGTCTGCACATGTCAAGAGTGCAAGCCTAATACTTGACATGTTGGCGAAGGTGATTGATGAAGTTGGAGAGAACAATGTAGTTCAGGTAATAATTTAGTTTTATATCTATAAGTTGTTAGGTATTTTAAATTGTTTATAAGCATATAATGCAAGTTCATCCTATATAATTTGACCTTTTTTTGTATTTTAAGTCATAACTGACAATGCCCTCCAACTACGTTACTGCGAGAAGGGAGTTGATGGTGAGGAGGCCACATTTATATTGGACCCCTTATGCAGCTCACTGCATTGATTTGATGTTGGAGGACATAGGAAAATTACCAATTGTGAAGAAAACTGTGGCAGAAGCTAGGGCAATGACAGTTTTTATATATAGCCACACATGTCCTTCATCTTATGAGAAGGTTTAAAAAAAAGGGATTTGGTCAAACCTGCAATGACGCGCTTTGCCACCAACTTCTTGAGCATAGAGAGCATACACAATTTCAAGACAAAGTTGAGGGCAATTTTCCACTGTTCAAAGTGGATGAACAGTAAATGGCCGAAAAGGCCTGAGAGTAAAAGAGCTGAAAAGATTGTATCACACACCAGCTTCTGGAACCACATTCTCTTCTGTTTAAAAATTATGGCTCCATTCGTAGAGGTTTTAACAGTTGTGGATAGTGAGGAGAAGCCAGCAATGGGATACATCTTTGAGGCTACAGTCAGGGCCAAAGACAAGATTCAAGCCAATCTAGCAGGGGATAAGTGCCAGGCCACTCATGTTTGGGGGATTATAAACAGTAGATGGAGTTCTCAGCTTCACCAGCCTTTGCATGCAGCGGGATATTACCTCAACCCATCCTCCTATTATAACCATGACATTGAAATTGAGCATAACAGTGATATCAAGAATGGTCTAATGCATGCCATTAGTAGGTTATATGATGGAGATAAGGCTGACATGGTGATAGATCAGATATCTCTCTACAAACATGCTAGAGGCTTGTTTGGCAATAACCTGGCAATACGCAAAAGAAAAACCCTAGGCCCTTGTAAGTATTTTATGTTATCCTATGTTTTAAGTTTTAACTTCTAAATTTTATTTATTTTTCTATCTTTAATTTTTTTTCAACTAATATAGGTGAGTGGTGGATTACCTTTGGGGCTGAAGCCCCACATCTTCAAACATTCGCCATTAAGGTCCTCTCCCAGATATGCAGTGCATCTCCATATGAGCGCAACTAGAGTGTCTTCAAGAACATAAGCTACTTAGATATTAATATGTAGTACTAGTAGTTAGTTATTAGTAATTTAGTATAACATCATTGTATTCTAAATTTATATTTACTTTTGTTTTGTTTTTCAGATCCACACTAAGAAGAGGAATAGGCTGCATGCTAAGACATTGAACGATCTAGTATACGTTCAATACAATCAGCACCTTTGTCGTCGACATGAGAATCGTTTGAAAATGCAAATGTATACAGATCCTATTCTGTTACGAGAGGTCGACAAAAGTGATAACTGAATTGTTCAAGAAGATGCTGGAGATGATCTAGTGCATCAAGGTGATAACCTCACTTGGTTAGATGTTGAGCTTGCCGAAGGATCAAGTGAACACGATGCTCAATCTACTAGGCAATACTAGAGGCAAGGGAGGGGGCAAAGGGGGAGCCACATTTCTCAGTCTCAAGCTCATGCTCATCAAGAACCAGATGAGGATGTTGGAGAAGAGCAGGGCGATGAGGAGACTAAGGAGGAGGATGTCAACATCTCTCAGGGAGATGATTCTAATGATGGACTTGATCTCCCTGATGAGGAAGAGGTGCAGGAAGATGACTCTTAAATCTTAATAGTTAACTTTAACATTTGCTTTACTTTATTTACAAAACTGTTGTTTGATTGTTTATTGTTCTTGGATTTACAAGAAGATGATGGCAATGATGACGAGACCACAACAGATTGAGGGAGTAATCCCTCCCTGTTAGGATGCTACTCCTTGTTGTTTCATTATTTATTGTATTTGTATGTTTCTCAAGTCTCAACTTACTTCTATGTGTATAACTGTATGATTGATTGTTTGATTTAACCTTAGTACCTAACTTCTTAGGTTGTTAACTTGTTATTGTATTGTTGACAAGTATTTATTCATATCTTTATATTTCTATGCTTTTTTTTTGCAATTTTTGGGATTTATTCTGATTTTTTTCTTTTTTTAAATAGTTAAAATCCTTAATTTTGCTCCTTGATGCCTAGTCCCTCTGGGCGCAAGGCACACCCCTTGTGCCTGGGTGCGCCTTGCGCCTACAACTACATAGCTATTTCATTATCTGTTTCACATCAGAATTCAAATTAATCTTAAGATTTTGTTCTTAAGACATCTCTTAACTTGGTCAATGTATCTAATCTTTAATTTGAAATCCAGAAATCAATATAAGCCTTCCAAAATCATTAGTTAGTCCAGATCTTTACAATTTTGGAGAATCTGAATAATCCAACCATTGTATCTTTAATCAAGAACATGTTGAAAAGATTGATGAAGGCTAATCGACATTGATAATATCATATTTGAAGAAATTGGCTATGATCAAACTAGGAAAGTAGATTTTATGTGTTTTTTAGTTGATTTTCTGTCTTTTTGAATTTGAAATTCAGTATTTCTCATCAGTTACATACATCTGAATTTTTATTTCACTATAAGTTAATTTCAGTTATTTTCTTTGATTTTTGGACAATTGAATGTTATTTAAACTCCATCTTTTTAAGTTGAGTTCCCGTGGGATTAACCCATACTTGCATCAGCTACACTACAATAGCTCATGCACTTGCAGTAAAACAATCAACAGTAAATGAATCATTAAGTTAGTTCATCAATTTCGTCAGTTTCCAATTGGAGGACCTAAGAATCTCTATAAAAGCATTGTAAAGGAACAGTTTATATCAGCATTCTATGAATGAAGCTCTAAGTTCACATTCTTTCCTCTTTTCTCTTCCTCGTTCACTAATTCAAGCCTTTTGCTATTTCAGATAAAATAGTTAGAAGTTGATTTAGAGAGATTGTGACTGTTCCTTCCTAGAAAACTTGCAACCCTTGAGTTTCTTTCCTTGGAAAATTTGAGTTTCAGCTTTATTAATATTTTATGCAGCTGCAATTGGTATCGGAGAAACAATGTCTATTCCAATGATATTTAATCCCGAATCTGTTAATTGTCACATCCAAGAAGTACAGCAGTGCCTAAATGAAGAATTCAAAGAAATAAAAAAAAAGGGCGGACCAATGCACGAAGCTCCCCATATATGCGGGGTCTAGGGAAGGGGCGGACCACAAGGGTCAATAGTACACAGCCTTACCTTGAATTTTGCAAAAGACTATTTCCACGCCTCGAACCTATGCCCTCAAGGTTGCACGATGACAACTATACCATTGCACCAACACTCTCCTTCTAATATAGAAAATATAAAAGAAAACTAAGAAGTTTCGGAAGTAGCTCCTAGAAAATATAGAAGATAAGCTTCAAGAAGTTTATTACAGTCCAATATTCTTCCATAGATCAAAGAGGAAAGTGTTGGGAACAACAATAAAAACTGTTCAAAGCAAGGGCATGGACAATATTATTCAAACTGATAACTTCTTTGGTTTAATAGCTTCTCTTGTCCAGCTCAGTCAAGCCTATAGTTGTTCCTTCTTCTGCTATTGGATAATGCTTTAGTTTCTATCCTAGAAAGAAGAAAGCGGCAAGCTCTAATCATCCAAACGAAGAGTAACAGTACAAAATCATACATTAGCAATCTTACAACCCCAAAAATAAGTACATCAACACATTAGTACTAAAGAAGACACTCATCAGTAAGGGCTACAAGTATAAAAACAATTGTGCAATCACTTCTTACCTTCCTTAAAGACGAGTCCTGTCAAAGCAGCAAACAGAGGCCCAACAAGCCATACAGCCACTGGGTCATCAACAACATACTGCGTCAAGCTCTCGCCTGCAGGTTGAGCAAGAGTTAGATATGTGCCAAGTGATCCAATCATGCCAATTGCCCATAATGCTTGAAGGGTGCGTTTAATTGGGGTGACATAAATGTGAATCAATAACAGTGACAACCCCAGCCCTCCTGCTCCAAGTGCATATAACAAATCAACTATTTGGTTTATTATATCCCTCAAGAAATTGGTCTCTGGTAGAAATGCAGTTGAACCAGCTATAACAAATGAGGCAGCAGCAGTCACCAGTCCAGATCTGTACAGGATCACCTGTTCAAAATTCCAACCAATCAGTTAAATACTGCAAGAAACCAGCAATCAGTATATGCTAGAGCCACATTCAAGAGAGACATGTAACACACACATGTAAATATGTTTTGCACCATTAAGCTAGTACAAATTAGCATTGTCAGCATGACAAAAGTTATCCGTGTATCCTATAGATCAATTACAAGAGAAACAGTGTGTAATTCCATGATATTCAGAAGTTACCATACTTATCTTATGTCTGAAGGGAGATAAAACATTTCTATCGTCTTTTTATTACCCTGGATATTCTTTGTAATTTAACTCCGCCGATGCAGGTCCCAAGCCCGGATGAAAAAGGAGGAGGGTCTTGCGTCAGGTGCCAACCGACAAGGGAGAAGTTGAAGATGATTTTGTTATTTCTTTCTTACAAATGAATATACATTTGTATATTTGTTTGTGAGGAAGAAATGAAAATCATCTCCAACTTCTTAAAATATGGCAACCCTTGCGTCAGGTAGCCAGCCAGCAAAGATGAAGCTGAAGATGATTTTTTTTATTTCTTTTCTGCTTGCAAATGAATATGCATTTGTATATTAGTTTGTAAGGAAGAAATAAAAATCATCTTCAGCTTTTTATAACTATGGCAACCCTAACATGACATGAATCCAAAACTGACATTCCCTCAAGCTAGGGCGTTCCCCATAAACAACACGCTGCATCGAATCCGGAGTGCGATGAAAAATAGGCAAGGGTTGCTAGGGCGTTCTCCCAGAAGCGACACACTACATCGGATCCTAGGTGTAGTGAAAAATGGGCAAGGGCAGCTAAAGCGTCCCCTCTAAAGCGACGCGCTGCATCAGAGCCGAAGTGCAATGAAAAGTGGACATGAGTTCATGCTATGGAGGTCAAGAAAGGCGATAGTAAATAGGATATCTCCAGAACATAAGATTCGTATCGTCACATGGAATATAGGGACATTGACAGGTAAGAGTTTGAAGTTAGTAGACGCGATGAAACGTAGGAGAGTCAACATCGCTTGTATCCATGAAACCAAGTAGAAAGGGGCTAAAGCTAGAGAGATAGATGGGTATAAATTATGGCACGTAGGAAAGGAAAATGACAGAAATGACATAGGAATAATAGTGGACAAGGAATTAAAGGATAAAGTTGTGGACGTTAAAAGAATCAGGGATAGAATTATAATAATAAAACTTATTATTGAAGAGCAGATTATAAATGTTATAAGTGCATACGCATAACAGGTAGGGTTACAAGATATAATCAAGAGACAATTTTAGGAAGATATGGCGGGAGTCATGTAAGAAATTCCCAACACTGAAGGGATATTTACAGGAGCAGACTTAAATGGCCATGTAGGAAAAGATAAGGAAAGATATGATAGAATACACGGAGGGTACGGTATAGGTGAACGAAATGAGACGGTGGAGAATATCCTCGATTTTGCTTTGTCATATAACCTGTCCATTGCAAATACACTCTTTAAGAAGAGGGATGAACACTTAATAACCTTTAAAAGTGGACTTCATAAAAGCCAAATAGACTTTTTTCTACTTAGAAATAATAAACGATCTATATGTAAGGATTGTAAAGTGATATCCAGTGAGAGTTTAACCTCACAACATAGGTTAATAGTTATGGATATCCATATCAAAAGATGGAAGAAAGGATATGGACTTAATAGATATCCAAAAATTTAGTGGTGTCCACAAATAAGTTGATAGTAGAAAGAATTTGGAACTATGAAACAGAAGTAAATACTATGTGGATTAATATTGCTGAGTGCATTAAGAAAGTGGCAAAAGATGTCTTAGGAGTATCTAAAGGTTAAAGGCAATTAGTAAAGGAAACATGGTGGTGGAGTAAAACATTGCAAAAAGTTATTAAAGAAAAACGAATGCGTTTTAAAGCATGGCAGAAGACTAGAAATAATGAAAACTATGAACAATATAAGAATGCTAAAAAGTTTGCTAAGAGAATAGTGAGGCTAAACTTAAGGCATATGATGACCTCTATAATAGACTAGGAACAAGAGAAGGTGAGAAAGATGTGTTTAAACTTGCAAAAGTAAGAGAACAGAAGAGTAAAGACTTAGATCATGTTAGGTGCATTAGAAGCAATGATCAAAGGGTATTAGTCAAAGATGATGAGATCAAACAAAGGTGGGAAGCACACTTTCAAAAATTGTTAAATGACAATGGCTCTAAGAATATAAGGATTGAAAATACTATAAATCTATATAACACTGGATATTATAGATATAAACGTAGGATTAGAGTACCTAAAGTAAAAGAAGCCTCGAAAAAGATGAAATCAGGAAAGGCCATGGGGCCCGATGGTATACCAATAGAGGTTTGGAAGCATATAGGAGATATTGGGGTAGCTTGGTTGACCAAGTTGTTTAACAAGATTATAAAATCAAAGAAAATGCCTGATGAGTAAAGGAAAAGCTCTATTGTACCAATTTATAAGAATAAAGGAGACATACAGAGCTGCACTAATTATTGAGGGATCAAACTTATGAGCCACACTATGAAACTTTTTGAAAGAGTGATTGAGAAGAGGCTACGACATGAAACAAATGTATCAGAGAATCAGTTTGGTTTCATGCCTAGGAGGTCTACCATGGAAGCTATTTTCTTACTAAGTCAATTAATAGAGAAATATAGGGAGAGGGGGAAAGACCTCCCCATGGTCTTTATCGACTTAGAGAAAGCTTATGATAGAGTCCCTAGAGAGTTAATATGGAGGGTGTTGGGTGATAAAGGGGTTTCTCAGGAGTATATCGACATAATTAAATATATGTATGAGGGGGCGGTAATAAATGTTAAGACCACTAGTGGCGTGATTGGTGATTTTCCTGTCACTGTAGGATTGCACCAAGGATTAGCATTGACCCCATACCTTTTCACATTGGTTATGGATGAGTTAACAAAACATCTGCACGAGGAGATTCCTTGGTGCATGCTATTTGCAAATGATATAGTCTTACTTGATGAGACAGGGAAAAGTGTAAACATAAAGCTAGAGTTATGGAGAGAAGCATTAGAATCTAAAGGATTTAAAATTACCCGAACTAAAACAGAATATATGGAATGTAATTTTAGCAAGGAGAGTAGGAGTCGAACACCACTCAAGATTGATAACCAAGAAGTCCCCATAAAAGACCACTTTCGGTACTTAGGATCAATGATTCATGAGAGTGGAGAGATTGAGACAGAGGTTAACCAGAGAATCCAAGCGGATTGGAAAAAATGGAGATGTGCATCTGGAGTTTTATGTGATCGGCAGGTGCCACTCAAACTAAAAGGAAAATTCTATAGGATGGCCATAAGGCCGGCCATGCTCTATGGATCAGAGTGTTGGGCAGTTAAGGAATATCATACTCATAGGATGAGCGTTACAAAAATGAGGATGTTGAGATGGAAGAGTAGTAAAACAAGAAAGGATATAATTAGAAATGAAATATTAGAGGAAATTTAGGGTAGCACCAATAGGTAACAAGATGAGGGAGATTAGACTTAGATGGTCTAGACATGTTCAAAGGAGACCAACAACAGCACCGGTTAAAAGGAGTGAGGCAATACAAGTAGAAGGTTCTAAAAGGGCAAGGGGGAAGGCCTAAAAGTACGTGGATAGAAGTGGTGAGGAAAGATTTAAAAACTCTGGAACTAAATGAAGCCATGGTATTTAATAGAGTGGAATGGAGGAATAAGATTCATGTGGCCGACCCCTAATTAGGATAAGGTCTTGATGAAGATGATGATGATTCTTTGTAATTTACTCGTAAGAAAGCACATAGAATACATGAAAACTATCAATTTACTTATATATGTCTTGTAACAAGAACAGAAAAAAGATCAGAAGGACTTGTTACAGCAATTTTCAAATGAAGACAAAAGCTTATTTAAATTGTAAGAGATCCACCATCTTTAATTGCCAAGGTTTAAGTCTTTAATGTCATTCGCTCCCAACAACCTACCATTGTCTCAGCACAAACCCTCAAAACTTAATTAAAAGTGGCTAGAGAAAGGGTTAAGAAGGCCTTGGTACTGTGGAAAATGAGTTATTTTTGGAAAATGTGGACATGAATCCACTATTCAGGGAAAAAAAATGTATCATTAAGAGAGAGGGTCACTTCAATAAACATGGTCCTATTCTACAGTATTCATCTCCCTATCTAAAATTTCATCTCAATTGCAAATAATAAAATCAAAATGTCACGTCCTTTGAAATGGTAGCCACCTTGTAATTTTGAAAGAAGTATGCAAACCAAAGGTCGGGACTTGGTATTGATAGCTTAAAGTTAGGGGCCGGTGCTCTTTTTGTAGGTTAGGATCAGAGAAGTAATTGGCACAAGGTTTTGCGTAAGTATGGAGCAAGTGGGATGGTAAGGAACCAGCTCTGAGTGGTGGTTCACTTGCATGGCAGTCCATCAGCCTCTTTTGGAAGATTTTATTTTCACAATAATTTGTAGAGTGTGCTAGGCAAGATTGGTTAGTTGGGAGGTTGCATGGTTGGAAGAACTAGCAAAGAGTCTTTCTAAGTATTAAGGAGCCCTCTATAGAAAAGGGGAGAAGAAGTTTGAAGGTTATCTTTAGGATGAACTTCATATAAGGTGACAATAGAAGTGACCTAGGTCTTTTAGACTATTAACAAGGTTTTACCAGTCTCCTTAGGGACCCAGAAAGGGATCTAGATTCATGTAACTCAAAAGTTGGTTCTCTAATAATATCGTCTGTACATACCTTGTAGCTATCAATGGCTGGATCTACACAAGTTTCCAGTGCTTATGTAGCACCATGCGTATAGGCATTTGGTGGTTGGGATCTAAGATAAAATTCAGATTTGTAATTCTAAAGAAATAGAGCTCCTGTATTGAAGAGCACAAGAGTGATGTATCTAACATCCCAAATCGGACCAATCATGGCATCAGGCAGTCATGGTATTAGTGGCTAATAGCGTGTAGGAAGATGAAGTACAGTTCCTTTGACAAATCACATGAATCCCTTAATGGGATATTGGAATAAAAGAAGCAAGGATTTTTTGAAGGTAGCATAAACCTATAGCTTTTTGAACCACCCTTGCTAATTGTAAAGAAACAATTTTGGGGTTTGCAGGTTTTGGATGTGTCTGAATCAGAGTTATTCATAACATGGTATAAATTGAAAAATACATTTTTCAAACAATAAAGAAACACCTCTGAGAAATAAGGGAGAAACAAAGGAAATGCCTAGGATATCCATGTGAAACATATTTCCCTTTCTCTCCATTCTTTCACACTATTTCCATAGTGTATATCTCCCAAATATTTATATTATGTTTCTGGAGAAATTTCCCACTTGTTTCTCAAATGTGTCTTGTGTGCTTCCCAGGTGTTAAGCTATCAGTAGCCAAATGTTTGTGTGTGTTCCTCACATGATTTCTAACTATTTTCTTATTTCTTGCTTCCCATCTTTTTTTTCTCTCCATATTTCTCTTTTCAGTTTCATGTCTTGCTTCCTGCGAATCCGGTCCTGGTAAGCGCAGTTAAAATAGAGATTTTTACCTAGTGTTGATGGAATCTTGACGAAACTCAAGGTCCACCTAGTGTTGGAGGGGGTCAAAGACCAGTTATGGAGATCCTGTGGGTCCTTGGATTCTAACAAGGTGGACGGATGGACTCTCCTCAGTACTCGAGACATCTTTAAGGAGAAACTTGGCAGAGGAAGAAGATTATACCATGGTCGAAGAGACAAATTCAAGTAGCAGAAGCTGGCTACTATAGTTGCCTAACTGTAATCTTAGCAAGAACTATACCCTTCCTTGCACCGACTCCCTAATGCTAATGCATAATTGACAAAATTGCTATAAAACAAAACTAGCCAATTAGTTGAACTTCATATGGCTAAGCCTTTCAATTCTTCAGTGCCTGTATTTTGTATCGTAGAACCATATTTGAAGCATGAAATTTTTTATGTGTGCTTAGGCCTACATATCTCTCGATATGGAGTTAGCTCGTCTTTCTCTGAACTACATCTTTTCGTCGTGACCAGATGGGCTTCAGCATAGTATATTGATAAATATGTTCCTGTTATCATCCTTAAAGTGCAAAACCACAATTTAACTCGAAATACAACCCCCTTTTTATGAAATGCACTAGCGGTTTCAAACTGGGGCAAGAAAAAGGAAACATATAGAAAAGTAGCATATATTTGCTTACAGTTCAGAAAAGAAGCAAGCGAACAATACCTCACGGACGTCGGAAGGATCGACGGTCCAGGGACCGTAAATACCTTGATAAACGGTTCGATCAGTTGTCTGCTGAGAGCCTTCTCCCAGAGCTTTGCATTTTACAGAAACGCCTCGAAAAGAAAGCCTACAAGAAGAGGAAGAAGAAGAAGAGGGGAGAGAAACTCTAGGAGGACGATTAAATGGAGATATTGGAAGTGAAAGTCGAATATCTGTGTATATCGGTGATATCCGTGGTCTCGGAAGAGGTTTCGGGGTAACGGATAAAAGGAGAGCCATGTCGCCTGTGGATGTAGCTCTTTTGACGGTTCGTATCCCAGCGGTAATTTGTATATGAACTGCTCAAGAATGCTTCAGTCGGAGCCGCCGTACCGGGGAGGGGGGCCCTGGCTTCGTGATCTAGGCAATTCAAGCATTTTTTAGATCTCAGGGCCCTCGAATCAGGTAAATTGCGCAATCCAAATATTTAATCAATGTAAATGGACTGTTGCATTAGAAGAAAGTAAAATTGGTTAAATACTTATAGTTTGTTGCTTGATAACGTGAACCATTCCTCTTAACATTCTTGTCATGAACCTGTCCAAATAATCACTTTGGATTAACCTACTCTTATTTCATCTGAGCTATTTTCACTTCTAAAATGGACGCTAGTAAAACTGGCAATTCACACAACAACTCCAAAAAAAAAAAAAATCAATGGCAGAATCGTTCAAATATTCTGATTAGTAGAACATGGTCATATACGGCAAGAAGGTTAAAATCAACCTTGTTAATCATTAAAAAAAGTGGGCTCAACTTGTACTTTCTCATAAAGCTAGACGAGTCTCGGTAATACTTCTACAAGGGCATGGAAATATTGTTTTCTTTAAAACTATTAATGAAATCTTTCTTTTTTTTCTTTTTTCTTTTTAGAATTCAATATCTAGGGTTTCCCAAAAAGTTAAACCCTAATCAGGACTTCATGACTGGTCATTTCATGCAGAAGCCTCCTGAAAGTACTATTCATCCAAACTTTAGCAATGTTTGAGAACAAATTGTGCCTCTTTTGGTGTTAAGTTCTCAAAATAATGCCATTGAACTACTTTATTTTTTCTAGTTAAATCAACACATCAAGAACTAGGACTTCCACCATCATCTAAAAGAAAAGCTCAATGATTTCTTAGTATCTCTCCTATCTAAATAGCCAACAATTTAATGCCAAAGGGCAAATTTCTCAATATGCAAAACTCAATCATTCTTTGCAGCCTAAGTACTAAGTTACTAATTTCTTCAAACAAGAAATTCCATTTGAATTATGTTAGACCCTATGACCACCCAAGTTTTTTTACCTCATTTTTTGAAAGTTGAGATCTCTTATTTAATGATTTCATTTTGAAGAACAAACAATGGAAACATTTTTCTTTGAAAAATACATTTGAAAAACTCTAGCTGTTGTATATTTCACCAATACTTAGATTTAATGGCAAAATGGATATTCCATTTCTACCAAAAATATGTCAAAATATCCTCTATTTTTTAGACATTCGCATGTAACACGTGATGCAACAACACCTGATAAACTCACAATGACAATAAAATATACTGGGAGATTCTGTCTCCGCATCAACAAACCTAAACTTTGAGAAATTTTCAAGGAAACAACATTTTTAAAACAAGCAATTTAAAAACCATGCTGTTTACCTAAAATCTCCTCAAATCACAATCCACAACCCATTATACATACACATATGTATACAAGTCCAAGTTATAAAGAAAGGTTCAAAGTTTATCAATCATATAGCTGCTAAGAGTTTTCCTACAAGTGCACAGTTAATCAATTGTTGGATTGCAAGCTTCAATCCATAGGATGGATATAGTGTGAGATTAAAGCATGATCCTAAAAGATTTATACTAAAAAGATTACAAAATAAGGTGATGAAATGATGAAATGAATTGAATTTCCTTGAATTAAGAGAATACACAATGATTGAAGGTTTGGATTAGAGATCACCTAGACTAGAATTAGGGTCCACCACTAGTTGATCCTCTCTATAACCCAAGAAGTAGATCGAGACTATGATCAATTTCTTGTAATGTGTTTTCTTTGAAAATTCAACCTAAAAATCATTGATCATTAGAAACTAGATAGATTATCAAATCATAAATATTATATGTAAAACCTGACTATAATGAATTAAGGATTAATTCCAAGTATTCATTATGAAAGGTAATGACATCGATTAAAGAATTGTACCAAGGGCAATTCTTTCTTTTCTAAATTAAGATAAATTTCAAATTAGATTTTCTAAGATATTTAGGAATTAATAAGTGGTGTTTCATAATGTTATACTAGGATCTAATCCTAAGTAAAAATAAACTAGCCTAACATAATTTCTTATTTAACTTAAATTAAGTAAAGATATATTAAAGTAATAAAAATTTAAATAAATTAAACTAATCTACAATCGAAGGAAAGAACCAGCCTAAAAACTATGCTAAATAGTATCTACTTTCCACTATTTTTTCACTTACTTGATTCTTACAACAATTGAGAAAAAGAAAAATTATAAATGTGATAAAGATAAAAGAAACAAATTACATTAAATATTTCTAAGTTTTGATAACATTTTTCAGCATATCCTTGGTTCATCATGTGTCAAATGTGTTCAAGAACCTCCATCTCAAATCTCACTCAAATCCAATAAGATATCAAAGAGAAATTGTAGCTATAGTTAGTGCTACTGTAACTTTAGAGAGTATCACCAAATTTTTATCAGAAAATAAACTTTAAAAACCAATGACTATCGACCATGGAATCACATGCCAAATTGATCCTTAGTTAATTAGCTTCAAAACGAGATATTATACAGTAAAATCATATGAGAATTGAATGAGATGTAAAGGTGCAAAAAATCAAGAGCAATTTTCACAAGCAATCGGGAGTTGTAGGAAGTTTCCTGCATACACCTGATGAGCGTGATGAATAGGGGTACTTTGACCAAAAATTTCTTCACTTTAAAGATCGAATTTTTATACAAAACTTCATATCTAGCCTAATTGGATGTCAAAGAATCTAATTATATGGTTAGATCATGAGAATGATATGAAGATATTAGATCAAAAAAATGACTGACTCAACACACATAGTAATAGTCCCCTGTTATTATGTACACTAGCAAGTGTGTGGTGATTGGATACACTTCAACTGATGTTCTAACCTACCTAAAAATTGAATATTTTAGTTAAATTTCATATTTAGCATATTTGAATAGAAAATCTATTTGTAAGGTTAGATCTTATAAAAAAAAATGAACAGATATTGGGATATTTGATCAGCAATATGACAAATTCATCACAGCCATTAATAGTACCAATTACTATTTTCTTTGTGAACTCTCACTAAAGACTCAACGAAATTGTTAGAAACCAATGAAAAATCCTTCATAAGTCTTAGGAGAACATTTTCAATGGTTTATATTATCAAAAGATCATTCATAAAATGACCAAAAGTTGAGAAAGCAATAGCTCTCCTTCTCCTGTAGACACTAATGGTAAAAAGAAGATAGGTGAAGGTATCTTGCTCTACTTTGCTTCCCCTTAGGAAAATTCACTCCACTTCTTCCTGGATGAGATAGAGCATTATCAAAATTTAGATTATTGATCAACATCAAAGAAAATGCATACAAAGGAGAAATCCAACTCCTTACTACTGCACACCTATAGAGGTAGCATCAATGAAATAGGGGTGGAAAACTTGTATCTCACCCATGCTTTCTTGCTCTCTCCCAATGCAAATCCTTCAAGGGGAGGCTAGAAGACTACATTCTAGCTTTTCCTTTGCCAAATTTAACCTTTAGTTTACTGCCATTCATAGCATTTAAAAGCTACAATGACATTAGTAGTGGGTGGAGCAAACTGGTAACCAATACTTGTATGGAATTTCAAAGCAAATGAGAGAGAGAGAGAGAGAGAGAGAGAGAGAGAGAGAGAGAGAGAGAGAGAGAGAGAGAGAGAGAGAGAGAGAGAGAGAGAGAGAGAGAGAGAGAGTTGCAATGAAAACATCTTTCCTTCACTTCAAGCTCTTATAGAGGATAGATTATAAGAAATTAGTAAAAACAATAGATTACTACCTAATTCATCAAAGAGAATAGAGTTTTTTTCTCTCTTTTCCTTGCTCCTCTCTTCAACTAATCCACACCTTTTTCTCCTCTCTCTTTTACACATCCCCTTTGGATGTCCAAGCCTCTTCCTCTTATGTAAGGCAAGGAGTAGCTCATGTTAGTAGCTACTCCCTATCTTTTTTACCCCAAATTCACCTACCATTGAATCTCTCATCCAATCACACTATCCATTGATGAAAGTGGAATGGGTCTAAGTGCTTTCTCTTCATAGCATTAGTATCTCCCTCTTATTTACAAAGAGGTCAAGCAATTAGTTTGATTTTAGCTAACAACTCTCCTTATGATACATGGCTACAACATGGAGCTCTCATCTTAAATATCTCCACCCCTCATTGGTTCATCCATCCAATTACTTTTTTTTTTACTTGATCTCCACTCTAAGAACCCTTCATGTGAGATCCCTTATCATCTCATGTTATCCCATACACTCTCTTAGCATCCATATGCTATATATTCTTTCATTTTATACATTCTCAACCATGTGGGCCTTTGATGTGTGTAAGAATGAAGGAGTGAGTGATCTTTCACTTTCACACCGGAGTGTGAGTGATTTAGGTTTGCCTGAACTTAGTGGCAAAATAGATGAAATGATTCTCAAAGAGTTGGGCTTGATCTAAGCTTGCATGAACTTGATGGCAAAATAGATGAAATGATCCTCAAAGACTTGGGCTTCTACTTCTGTAATTGATCCAGTTAATCAAAATTAGATTTGTTTGAGTCGTCCATTTATATTTAAGCTTGGTAGGTCACATAAATTGTTGAATGGCATGATCTCTCCACTTGGATCTTAACATACAACCTACAAAACATAGAAAAATCCTAATTAATATTATTTTATCAGTGGTTTTAAATATATTTACCTTTGGATGACAATCTAACACTAAAAATAAATCGGATTTATGGTTAGATGAAGTTTAGTGCAAATCCATCATATAAGTGTAAAAATGATCAATCTAATGCACTAAAATAATGCAAAATTTGTGGTTTCTGGATACAATATTAAGCACTCAACACACCACCAACCAGCATTTTGCCAGCCCTTAGCAAAGTACGCTAGAACCATTTTATTGAAAGACTGACACTTTCATAGGTACTCAAGATTGCATTTAGCCACTACAATAAGCCCTTCAACTCCTAGGTTACCGCTGGTGG
Source organism: Warburgia ugandensis (assembly GCA_035236585.1). Lineage (NCBI taxonomy): Eukaryota > Viridiplantae > Streptophyta > Magnoliopsida > Canellales > Canellaceae > Warburgia > Warburgia ugandensis. The sequence continues at coordinate 47,573,035 of CP141130.1, forward strand.
ACAAGTTAAGCCTCGTGAGGGTTTGAAATGAATTTATTCACAAAATTTTAGAAGCGGTCCTCTTAAGTTTATATCAAAGAATTCTCATATATTAGGCTTCAATAACTTTAGCAAGCTAATAGATATAGATGAAATGCTCAAAGCCTTGCTCATATGCTAAAGATATTCCATTTAAACTTGTACCTCAGAGTGTATAGCGTGTATAGTCTACATACATAACATATTTTTACTTTTAAGTGAATTATGACTCAAATTTTCCTTTGAAAATATGTTTTGACCTCAAATCTCATAGTTAAATGTACACTCAGGGGTAGAACTCTCAGAAAAAGGGTCAAAAGTATTTTTCAATTACGTGAGCAAAGTTTTTAAAATTCTAATAGCTCACATGTTATTTGAAAGAATGAAGATACTAAGGAATTATTATGATTGCTTTAGAAAATGATGCCATTACTAAGAGAAAGTTAAGGAATATCACACTTTAATTTCTACATGTTTATATCTATGTCAAGACCATATCCAGTCTAAGGTCAATAGGTCTTTAGCTAAGATGAAACATAGGTCGAGGACATGGCGATGAAAAGAATAGATAGGGTATTCAAAGTCTGCAAAAATAAGTAGAAGTCTTTTATTAAGGGTTGGTGATTCTTCTTCATCGTACCAAAGTGAACATTCTTTTGTAATTTATTATTTTTATTATTATTTTCTTTCTTTCTTCTTTCTTTTGCATCTCTTTGAATAACTTCCTTTTCTTGATATTCACTTTCTTTCTTGAATTGCAATTTAAAGCTATTTCTTCAACCATCTCTAACTTATTTCTAAAGAAAATAAGTAATGGATATTTGATATTGGGTTAATATGGGTGTAGGCAATTGGGTTCACAAGAAAAAAAGCTTATATAAAAGGCTCAAAAAGGCCAAGTAGGGGTAAAATTATCATTGAGTAGCCATTATAGCTTTGGGTTTCAACTAGGATGGCCTAAATCATTGCTTAAGTTTAATATTTTCTATCACTTTCAACAAACTTCTAGAAGATTAAGGTTAATACTCAATAAATAATCTTGGTAATTGTCCAAATCGGTGAATACTGGGATCAACTAGAATTTAAGCATGTTGAAGAAAATTTTGGAATTTCATGTATAACCCTAAAAAAAAAAAAAAGAATGGCTCAACTAATCACATGGTTTTTAGGTCTCTACTAGTTTGCTTCAGGGTTTCAAAGTTATAAACACTTATTAGTCTAAATGCAAGTGATTGTGTATATAAGAGTGTTCTAAACTAGTTATCATGAATCACTTTAGCAAATAAGTAAATGAAGGAACTAATTATGTGCTATTTTATTAATAAGTTAAAGTAATGAGAAAACACTAAACTTAAGAAAATCCAATTCTCATCACAGTATAAGAATTGACCTTCAAATTAATTTTTTTCAAAAACTTTATCTTTTTTTTTTTAAAGCAAAACAACTATAAAGTGAACAATTATAAAAATACCAACTACCAAAAGACCAGAATTTGCTAGGATTCTATACCCCCAAACCTATGAGAAACATTATTCTCAATGTTTGAAAGATAAACTGAGCATTTATGAGACACTAAGACAAAAAAAAAAATAATCAATGGATGTAGACAATAAAAACTCTAGAAAATGTTAGGTTGCCTTCTGTGAGTACTAAGTTTAACATCTTCAACCAGATGCATCCAAGGCTAGAACCCACTCAATCTTGGTAGAAAAGATCCTCCAAGTTGTGGATTCAACTTATGGATTAACCAACTCTAGGTATGGCTTTAGATGTTGTCCATTAACTTTGAAAGTGTGGCTAGTGCTAGTATCTTCAATCTCAATGGTCCAATATGGGAATACCTCTTTAACAATATAAGGATCGGTCCATCGAGTTCTAAGCTTCTCTGGGAAGAGCTGAAGCTTAGAGTTGTAAAGGAGTATCTTTTGGGATGGAGTAAAGGATTTTCTTAAAATATTTTGATCATGAAAATTTTTAATCTTTTCCTTGTAGATCCTATTACTCTCATAGGCTTCTAGTTGGATCTCCTTTAACTCATTGAGTTGGAGCCTGCTATGTGAGCCAGCTTCATCCATATCAAAATTTAATATTTCATTGCCTAATAGGCCTTATGCTCTAGTTCCAAAGACAAGTGACAAGCTTTACCATAAACAATATACATACTAATTGAGATTTTAAATACAGTATGATATGCTTAAAGTGCATTGGTCAGGTGAACGGACCAATCCTTGCGGTTTGGATTGACAGTCTTTTGAAGAATATATTTAATAACCTGATTAGATACTTCTACTTGTCCACTTATTTGTGGGTGATACGATGTTATAACCTTATGCGTGATGTCATATTTCTCATTAATGCTTCAAAAATTATGTTGTAAAAATGAGTATTATTATCACTAATGATGGCTTGAGGTGTCCGAAATATGGAGAAGATATTTTCTTTTAAGAACTTAATAATTGTTTTATGATCATTGACTCTACATGGAACAAGCTATCTCCATTTGGAAATATGGGGTTTAAAGGCATCATATTTTTATAAGTTATTCCTCCTAATTTTGGGCAGTGCTCTCATGCCTTATAAAAGTTATGGGCGTCTTTAAAAAGAGTGGGCGAGTGGAAACCACATTGCAAAATATTTGCAACTATTTTTTCAGTAGAAAAATATCCACCACATGCTTTTAAGTGACAAAAAGAGATGATACTTGATTGTTCAATAGCAAACACACATCTCCTAGTAATTTGATTTGGGCAGTATTTAAATGAATATGGATCATCCCAAAATCATTGTTTGACATTGGAGAAAATTTTGGTCTATCATTTTTGGTCCAATGTGATAGTATTTCCCTTGTAGTTAGATAATTTACAGCATCAGCAAACAAAGGGAGATGGGAGGCATTAAAGAGTAAGTCATTAGGCAAGGTATCCATGATAGATGACATGTCCAAAGGATCAACAAGGACCAATCTAGAAAGGTGGTTTACCACTATGTTTTCTACTCCTTTCTTATCTTCAATCTCTAAATCAAATTCTTAAGAGTAGAAGGATCCATCTAAGAAATCATGGTTTAGCATTCTTCTTTGAAAGAAGGTTCTTCAGTACTAAATGATCAATAAAAATGATTATCTTAAAGCCTATCAAGTAAGAATTGAACTTATCTAGTGCAAAGACTACCGCTACGAGTTCCTACGTCATGATGGAATAATTCATTTGTGCATTGTTATGTGCCCTGCTTGTATAGTAGATGGCATAGTGCTTCTTATCCTTTCATTGTCCTATAATTGCCCCTACAACATAGTCACTCGAATCACACATGATTTCAAAGGGCACTTTATAATTAGGTGACTGCATGATAGGTGTAGTGGTCAACTTATCCTTTGGCTTAGTAAAGGCTTCTCGGTAGTCAACAATCCATTTGAATGGGGTGCCCTTAGCTAGAAGGTTACAAAATGGTTTAGAAATTGCACTGAAATCTTTTATAATCCTCCTATAAAATGTTGCATGTCCTAATAAGGAGTGAATGTCACTAACTATTTGAGGGTGGGTAGATTAGAAATTAGATCAATTTTTGCTTTGTCTACCCCTATTCATTTTGATGAGACAATGTGGCCAAGTACAATTTCCTTGGGAACCATGAAATGATACTTCTCCCAATTTAATGCTAGGTTTTTCTCTTCACAATGATGTAGGACTTTTCTTAAGTTTTCTAAATATGTAAAATGAATCCCCAAAAATTGAGAAATCATCCATGAAGACCTCCAACAAATGCTCTACCATATCGTGAAAGGCATTCGGCATCCATCTCTAAAATGTTGCAAGTGTATTACATAAACCGAATGGCATCCTTTTATAAGCAAAGGTGCCAAAAGGATAAGTGAATGTAGTCTTTTCTTGATTCTCAGGAACAATTTCTATCTAGTTATATCTAGAATAACCATTTAGTAAATATAAGAACTTTTCTCCTACTATGCTTTCCAACATTTGATTGACAAAGGGCAATGGGAAGTGGTCCTTTAGGGTGACAACATTTTAACTTTATATAATCAATGCACATACGCCAACCAGTCATAAATTGGGTATGAACAAGTTCATTGTTGGCATTGGGGACAATTGTCACTTTGGATTTCTTGGGTACCACTTGGGTTGGACTCACCCATTAACTGTCACTTATGGAGTAAATTATCCTCACATCTAGCAATTTAAGAACTTTTTCCCTAACCACCTCTTTCATATTTGGATTCAGCCTATGCTACATTTGACAAGATGACTTATCATCATCTTTCACGAATTTCTATAGGTGCATATTAAGGGGTTGGTGCCTTTAATATCCTCCAAGGTCTAACCTGTACCACATTTTGTACTCTTTTAAAATTAAAATTAACTGCTCCTCCTGGGATGTTTCTAATTGGGAGGAGATAATAACAGACAAAGACTCTTTTGCTCCTAAGTATAAATACTTGAGATAAGCTAGTATAGTTTTTAAATCTAGTTTAGGAGGTTTGACTAAAGATGGAACATGAGTGGATTCCCTAGGTGGCAATTCCTTAAACTAAGGTTGCCATTTTCTTGTGTCCATAATAAGCATAGAATCAATGAGGGCATTAAGTTCCTCTATTAATGCATCCTCTTGAAGTTCATCAAAATGGCTGAATAGGCCTCAAGTGGATCTGATAAGGAATACTTAACAAACTGATCTTGCATAATTGAATTTATCATGTTGACACTGTGGAAGTCATCAATAGATTCTCTTGGTTGCTCGTAGATGTTAAAAATGTTTAATTCTAGCGCTATATTTCCAAAGGATAGCTTCATCAACTATTTCGGCAATTGATTAAGGCATCAGATATGGCTAAAAATGGTAGCCCAAGGATTATCGGTATTTTAATCTTTTCATTGACCACTAGCTCTATGTGCAGAACTAAAAAGTCTACTGGAAAGTAGAATTGTTCTACCTGGACAATTATATTCTCTACTATCCCTCTCGGATAGATCTATTAGCTAGCAAGAGAGTAGTGGCAGTTGGCTTATGTTCTCCCAGGCCTAGCTACTTGTATACCAAATACGGTAGTAGATTCATACTAGATCCCAAATCAAGAAAAGCTTGATGTATATTATAGTTGCCAATTATACAAGTGAGAGTTGGGCAACCTGGATCTTTACATTTAGGTGGTGTGTGATGTTGAAGGATCAAACTAACTTGTTTGGTCAAGAAAGTCTTCTTGTGCACATTCAATTTTTGTTTGACAATGTAAAGATCAGTTAAAAACTTAGCATATGATGGGAACTATTGGATAGAGTCTAAGATAAAAATGTTGATCCTAACTTATTTTAAAACATCTAAGATCTCATCATTGTAAGCTACCTTAGGAACTTAACATAGCCATTGTGGAAATGGAACTTGGATGGGACATGGGTTAGTGGGAGGGTGAGGTTTCTCTGCAATATCCTCAATGATAGGCTCAACATTAGTAGGATCATTCCATTGAAGCACCTTTCCAAAGAGTGGTTACTGAATTAATTTGTTTTGTGTTCAAGCTTGAAGAATCCTTTGTCCTAGCCACATGTGCACCTTTAGGGTTTTCATATGGTTGGATACGGAATTTTCATTTTTTCAAGGTTTTCATGAATTGTGCGAACTTGTTTTTCATATCATTCATAGATGCTTCAAGTTGGGAATTTTTCCTTTCTTGGCTTTGAATGAATTGTTGAAGATTATCCTCCACCGGCCTCTTAGGTGGAGGCATATATGGTCCAAGAGTAGGTGGTCCTCAATGGGGTTAGAAGGTGTCTTAGTGTGAGACATTAGCATTTGATCCATTTTGCTAACTCGGTTTGTATGTATCTAATTATGGGGAAAATGGTTGTTTATATGAATTTAAGGCATTCAGCTATTCATGAAGCACATCTTTGAATGTTAGGATTGTAGGACATTCCTAAGTAGGGTGTGCAGTACTTTCACAAATACCACATACTTGTTTGACCATTTTACATCAACTTTCCTCATTTCTGTGGCCTTTAATTTTCTAGCTAGGGAAGCTATTTTCACATTCATGTCATCTTTTTCATTCATGGAACCCTTAAAAGATGTGGTGGGCTTTGCCTTATTTGGGTAATCCACTTTCTTTAAATCTACCAGGTTTGAGCACTCTCCACCAGACATTTGAAGTACCATTATGCCTCTTTTGGTTGTTTATTCAAAATGTTACTGTCCTACATCATTTCTGCAAACTCACACATTTCATAATTGAGTCCTTCATAAAAGAAGCTAATAACCCCAAGGTTTGTATTCGTGATGTGGACATGCCAACAATAGATCCTTGAATCTTTTCCAACATTGGTAGAAGGTCTCTTTATCCTTTTGGATAAAGATCATGATCTTTCGGCATAGAGTATTGGTTTTATGGGTTAGGAAAAACTTTTGCAAGAACTCCCTTACCATGTCTTGCTAGGTTCATATTGAACCTATTGGCACCACATTGAACCACATCTTATCTTTTACCTTTAAAGAAAAAGGAAATAGCTTGAGCCTTATAATATCTAACCTGACATTTTATGTGCCTTGTGTAGTGCACTCTTAATGAAATTCTTTTAGGAGTAGGTAAGGACTCCCACTGTCCAACACATGAAACTTTTGGCATAATTGATTTACTCCTATCTTTAACTCAACTACATGAGTAGTTAAGTTAATGAGACATGATGGTGTGCTAGTACAAGTAGGCTGAAGGTAATCTTGTAATGTTCTCCCATGAGGGTGTAGTTAAGTCTCATTCCCTCTATTAATTCCTTCTCAAATCTCTATATGGTGGTGGATTATTCCTCCATGGTGGAAGATACTCATCATCCATTTGAGATGGCAGATAAGTGTCTTATTTTGCATAAAAATCACCCAATTAGTTACCCGTGTGTTATAATTTATAGGGGTAAATTAGGTTTTTAGACTAAAATTCATAACACATGCATTTTTTACGTAATAACCCAAAAGTTTGTTATTTTGTAGGTCTAGAAGCTAGTCCAAGGTAAGTATGTAATTAATCATGTTTTTTTAATTTTAAATAGGGTTTTTTCACTTTTTATAGGAAGTAAGATGGTGATCCAACGGTCGAGATCAATTGGGATGAAATTGAAGTTCAAAATCAAAAGATTGAGTCAAAACCTCAAAATCATCACTTCAACATAAACCAAAGGACAAGATCATCTTGTGGACCAGTAACTGATGTGATTAAAGAAGCTAAAGATGGCCAAAGTGGGCCCATGAACTAAGCCATGGATTCTCACTACCTTTCCATGGAAGCTACTTAAGCCACCTTAGTCATATAAGCCATGAAAGAAGGTGGCAAGATAAGGAATTCAAGCCAAACCATACAAACCACTCAAGCTAAGGGTTGAAGCCAAGAAAGCTTCCTAAGGCAGCCATGAAGCTTAGCCAATGGAGCCTTCAAAGTTAGCCATCTAAGCCATCAAGCTAAGTTAAAGAGAAGGCTAGGTTTTGAGGAGATTCAAAGAGGGTTATCCATTAGATATTTTGAAAATAATTAAGGAAAATCTATTATAATAAGATTCCATGTGGACCAATGTTATAAGAGCCTTCCATTTTTAGTCTTTTTCTCATGTTTCCTAACCTTTTCCTTAATTTTCACCTCACCCTTAAGATGCACTATGAATTTTCATTATAAAGTAGCATCTTTCCAAAACTCTATCTCATTCCACTTCTTAGGAAACTCCAAGCCAATAAAACCCTCCTCCTAACACCCTCCATCTCTTTCCCATCCAATCCCCACCCACTTTCCTATTTCATAGAGGTGTCGATGTCTTTGGAAGGGGGGAGATGCCCCTTCCTAAAAATACGGCATCTCCCACCTACACCCGTCCTTAAGGCAGCCACCTCCTTCAACTCACTTTCCTATTTGATATCTTACCCTTTCTCCCATCCTATCCATTCAATTTGAAACACTTTAATCCTCACCATACCTTATCATTAGGGAAACCTAGAAAAATTAAGAGAACAAGTATAAAAACTTAGCAACATCTAAGCCAAAGAGAAAAGATGCTCCTTTAGGAGGAGACACCCACTTCATAATCATTAACAATCCATTGATAAATCAATTATTAACATGTTTAATAATTATCAATATCCACATGTTTCATAATTATAAGTAATCCATTAATTTATCAAACATATTTAATTATTATTTGTTATCTAAATAAACTAATCCAATTCCATGAACCGTACTCTGCATAATAGTCCTACCCATTCATATACCCACATGAAAACTTATATGAAACTACGCCCTCAATCATATATATATGGAATTACTACACGTATATTGAAATTGTCAAAAGACATACAAAATTTTGAATATAATCAATGTCTCCTAATCTATATCCCCAGACTATACTGGGTTTTAGAATCATACCCCTCATCATGTGGGGTTCATAATCATCTAGCCTTTGTTGGAAAAACAATATAAGGCATATCATCATGCCACATCATATAAGGCATCTCATGATGCCATAATATAAGCACCATAGTGCATCAAACATGAGGACTACTATGTTGCAGTCTAATCCTTATTGGCGCGCTCAGATAACTGCCCTAGTTACCACTAATACCATAGTGAAAAATATTGTGTCACTGCCTATATGGAGAGACAAGACTTTCTCAGTGGTAGCCTTCCCATAATTTCCCCACCCGACTTTTAGCCTCTCATAGGGCAAGGTATCATCATATCATCAAATTTCGAGAAGTGGGTGGCCAAACCCTCATAACTTCCCTAGCATAGCAACCTTAGGCATATGCCTATATAAAATTAAACTCTCAGTCTCCATGCTTGAATGTAAAATAATCATAATAGCGGGCCATTTGCCTGTTCATATATTTCATAACAAAATAACATCCTCACTTATTTGGTGATAATCCACTAAGGATGTATCCTATAAATCTAGACTTATACATCATCAATACTGACATGGTACCCATGTACCATAAACATGATTTCATAATTTACATACATGATGTATAAGTCATATGCATCAATTATAACATGCAATTCTTTTAATTAACATTATTATCATCATTTCAATTTAAAGCCTATCCAATATCAATCATATCATTTAAATGTTATAACATGTATAATCAGAAATAAGATCCTGTTTCAAACATGCATCTTATCATTTAGACATACTGTCTTAAATTTTCACCTACCTCGTGTGACATGTTCTTCAATTCCACTAGCTTTAATCGCCCTCTTTTCCCCGATCGACCATGCGCTTCAATATTATTCAGGTAATTCAATTGAGTTAGAATGCGCACAACTGCTATAGAAATAAAAAGAATCAAAACATGTTTTAGGATAAGCAACTTGCCTTAAGCAACTTTCCTTATTCCCTCTATTGCAATACAAATGACTTTTATGCTAACAATCATTAGTGAATCCGTCAAAGAACAGATGCCCAAGTAAACTAATGTGTGTCTAATGATTTCATGAACATCAGTGGAGGATTCCCATAATGCATGTCGTTTTCTATTTCTAAGCATGGATAGATTTTCATTGAGGAACTAATTATGGCATGAATGTCGTTGCCATCTGTAGTATCAATAAGAACATTATAAGAGCCAACTACATCAGATTTATAATCATCTATTTCATTAGTTGTTACTTTTCTTGTCAATGAGGACTCCACATGCTCCACAAAATAGGGAGAAGGTTCTCCCAAGAGCTGAGAACTTGAATTTTCTTCAAGATCCTTGGCATCTCTAGTAGATGTACTTGGGATCATAATGCTCTCTACTATCTCATAACTAGAGTTAGCCACCCAACCAGTAGTTGTTTGAGTGTGAATTGCCATATAAACTCTCTCAATTAAATCAGATCTACAGGTGATATTCTTTCTGTCTGAAACAACATTAAGATCATCTACTAAAATGTTTGCATCCTTAATTCTAGTAATGCATGATATGTTATCCTCATGACACTTTAGCCCCCTCTTCACCTCCTATTTCCTAGAGGAGGTTCTCCTCAGATCAGATGGTACTAGTTTGTTAGATGAAAGGGAGCCACTTTGAGCAAGAATGTTATGAGGTCTGGTAACAATCAGATCTTCACCACTGTTCTAACCTGCCAACAACATAGGTTTATTTCCATATCTTTAGACATAGGATGTATCAAATGTCCTCATAGGTGCTTTAGTTTCAGCATTTTCAAAGATCGAATCATGACTTGAACTTACACTAAGTAAGTTACTTGTTTCACTAGTTGAAATTTGGTGCTCATCACATGCTCTATTATCAAAAACAAAAAACTATGAATGAGAATCACTAAAGGAACATTGAATAGGGTCCATCTCCTTATAGATTTCTTTTGAACATTCATCCTAAGTTTTTTTTTTATTCCATGAAATATACTATTCGACTAAAATGCAAACAAGATGAGCAAGGAGTGGCATTTGATTGAATTGAATCAGAAATATTGTGATTATGCAGGCGGCATAAGGAAGAGGAGGGGGATGAGAAACCTATAGGCCTAGATTGAGCTATGATTGAATTAACTTATTAAAAGAATTCTACTACTTCCATTTCTCTTGCAAGTGGCCACAGGAAGCTGATCGTCTAATCTCTCCTTCCTTAGTCGTTTAACTTTAACTAGGAAAGGGTTTGTGCAAAGGATGATGTTGACACTGGTCCTCATCATTGTCGTGGTTTGAAGACAAAGATAAAGATTATGATGATGATTGAATCTAATCAATAGATATAAGTTTCCATTATGGCTAGCGAGCTCCATCTTTTTCGATGACACAAAAACCCCCCAGCTCTTCTTCTCAGGCATGACTGGGTTTTACCGGTGCACAGATCTCCCTACTCCTTTCTTCTTCTCTTCTCTTCTCTTCTTATTCTTCTTCTTTCCCTTCTCTTCTTTCTTCTCCCCTCTCCATGTCGGGTTTTTCCTTGATTCTGTCGGGTTCATGGCTGTCAGGTTTCCTTGTTTGAGAACATATCATATGATCTATTTTTGGAAAACAACTAAAGGGGGGTGCCACTATCAAATATGGCCCCTCCTTTTATTATTTTCTTTTCTTTTGTTTTTATATATTAAACATAGAATGATTGTGTTTTTTCCTCATCATTCCACTCATCCTAAGTTCAGTCAATGTGTATGATTGTTACATGCCCAACAACTCATCACTATCAGACTCGCATTTCTACAAGTGGGGCCCACTAGTGAAATTACTAAAATACCCTTTTATAAGAAAATAACCATTTATTTGTCCAAACTCTGATTTTAGAAAATCTACTGTCTTTGAAATTGTATCAATGAGTAGAATCCAGATCTGATAGTTTCAAATTCAATTCTAAGTTTTTTTTTTTACTTTTAATTACCAAAATACCCCTGACTTCAAAGTCCCATAACTTCCTCATTCAGACTCCGCTTTCAGCATTCTTTGGAGTGTTGGATTATATTTTCTGAGTAGAATCCAATTGTGTATGTTTGAGTTCCTGATTCTTATTTCATAAAAAATTATCCTCCTAGAAAACTCATACCTGGATCATGCAATAGTAGAATTTTGGGGTTGTTACAGCCTAAGCATGCCATGGTGGTAAACATGTCCTATCCTAAGGTGGGGAATACATGCATGGTATGCTAGTTGCTTGCTATATAAGGGTGCATGTGCGTATGATCTAAACAAGATGATTGGATGATAAATGTGATGATATAATTAGGAAAAGGACATGGGAGAGTAAGGATGGAAGGAAACAAATCTATGCATGCAAACCTAGGTGGAAGATGGGTTTAGTGATGTGTGTAATTCTTAGGGATATAGACGTGCAAGAGTAAAACTAAAAAGAAACTAAAATGCTTTTTAATCCCAGTCTAAATGCTAGAACATGAATCCACTATTCATGCAAGAGATTGATGGTGTGTGGAATTGAAGAAGGATGGAAGGAGGGTGCTTGGAAGTTGAGTTCATGCATAGGTTTGTGCATGTAACTTTAGACGCTATGCACGTAATGTAGTATGTGGTATGATGTATATGCTATGAATAAAATACGTGTAGCCCTAAGAAAATTATGTGCAAAACTAAGTGCATGAAGATGGAAGGGAATGAAGAAATAAAAAAGGGAGAAGAAGAATCAAAAGAAAAAAAGGGAAATTGGGTAGGATTGAGGACCTTTACCTTTGCTCCATCACATTTGAACATGGATGCTTGAAGGGAGCTTCGGTGAAGATGATCTTCCTCCCCATATTTCTCCTTTTATTTGGCTCTTGAATCCTAGGGAAGGATAGAAGATAGGTTTTCCAAACCATTACAGCTTATTTACAATGTTTTTAAGAGTGGAAGACCTAGAAATGGATGGTTAGGATTTAAAGGAAGAAAGAGTGGAAGGTTAAGATGAATTGGATGATGGGAAGGTGAGGAGAGATAATGGGAGGTGTGGAATGCAAGTGGAGGGTGGTATTTTACTTAGAATGAAGTTTGGCGATGAGTTAGGATAGAAAAGAAGGGACTTTTTTAGTAGGAAAGAAGGTTTTGCTAGAATAGGAAAGGTGATACCGTAGGAGGGAAGGAAGGAGAAATATGAGGAAACAACCTAGGGGTTAGGTAGGATTTGGTTTGAATTTTACAAGTGGATAAGGGAAAGAGGCATGGAATTCATGTGGAGTTTAAGTGGTTTCTAATTTTGTAATGGATTTGGGCCATTGGATGGTAATCAATGGTGAAAATGTCACTTAACTTAGGACTTTGATTTGACTTTTCAACAAGGGCATAATGGCTTCGGTTTTTTTTTTTTTTTTTCTATGCTTCATTATTTGCCCTTAGATAATCATCATCCTATCTTAAATGGCTAAGATTTGGTTGGAGTAATGTAATCCAAAAGGATTTTTGTTTAATGTTTCTTTACTCTCCATGATTGGATTGAACTGCCTTAAAGTGAATGGCCTAAATTTCTTAGAGATTTCCTTAATTACTCTAGGTTTTCTCATATTTTCTTCTAGCCCACCATGAAAATCTCCAGCCAATAGCATTCTACATAGGAGGGATGTTTTTTCCTTGAAGGTAGGAGTGAATCTTCATTGAAAAGAGGTGTGTATTCCTATTGAAAACTACCCATGAATAGTATTTCAATTTGGTATTCATTGCAATCTAGCTTCTTATTAGTCTATCCTTTTCCTGAATATATCTTCACTAGCTACTTAGGATATGTTCATTGGCTGCTGAGTATATGCATCTACATGAGTACATCTTGAACTTTAAGTGCTAGAAAAGTAAGAAGGTTTCAACCTTAGATTTCCCATAATTTTTTTTGTCTTTTTCTTTTTATTTTTTTCCACCAATCACATTATTTCTTCATGTTTTACACTTGTACTTGACTAGGAAATACTATCTTTTTATGTAAATTTTGTGCTTCCTCTTTAGTGGTCCATTCCTTGGGTTGAGTAGGAGAGAGAAAGTAAGGAATGAGTCTCTTATGGGCCTCAGTCTTCTACTTGTTTTAATAGCCATGAAACTTGTTATACTAAACCCAATCCAATGGCCTTTATGAATTGGATGCATGGATGGAGGGTTAGATAGCAAGGATAATAATAAAAACCTGTGAGAAAAAATGAATAGGATAAGAAAGATCATAAGGATGCATAAAGATGAAGGAGAAATCATCATGAGATGATCCAAAGGTGTTGAAGAGTGCATGTGGGTTAGATACCATGTGTCACATCCTTTCACCATCCAAGGTGTTTTCGATGACAAGATAAGGTGATGAACTACCATAGGATCTAAGGAGATGATATCTATATGTATATGATAATTTAAGATCAAAGAAAGGAAGAAAAACAATGTCTTGTGCTAAATTCTGTAAGGGGTAGTGTACTGCTACCTTTGCATGGTAAACCATGCATGTAACCTTACCTCCTTGCATGCGTGGTGGTTGATGGCATGTGGTACTACCATGAGAAGGGGTTGTGTGTATGCCTTATGGAAGTTGTGATTGAGAAAAGTTATAAGCAATCAAGGCAATAGAAGTGAGTCTAAGGTTTAGGTGAATGATGATGGTTGGGGTTCCAACATTAACAATATTGTCTGCTCTAGTTGAACTCTCATGGTTTTGCTCTTGGCCATAGGAAAAATGCATCGTAATAGGTAAAGTTAATAGAGCCCTTATAACTTAGCCTAGTTCTCTCTCCCTCGAGTAATGTGGGACTAACTCTCAGGATCACCTTTAGTTGTGTGTCTCCAACACCGACCTTAAGAGATTTCTGCCAGAGCAGACAATATTATTATCATTGGAACCTCAGCCATTATAATTGGAATGAGAGATAGTTTCCCTGTGATGGTGGGCTAGTTTCACCTAGTCTATAGCTAAGCTAAGCCACACCAGGACACATGTTCTGTAAGGTGGGATGAGGGGGCCTGTAGGTCAATCTAAAAGGAGTGAAGCCTAAGAGGGGTGAGGAACTTGAGTAGGTGACCCTGAGAGTTTTTCCCACATTGCCCAGTGAAAGGTATGTGGGCTAGTTATAAGGGCTTAGGTAACTCTAATGGTAACAATTCTTTTTTGTGATGGGGAATAGCAAAACTATGAGGCTTTGGCATGAGCAGACATCATTGTTACCATTGAAACCTGATGTGTTATAATAACGAGCCTTAAGGTCAGTGTTGGAGACATGCAGCTGAAGGTGATCTTGAGAGTAAGTCTCACATTGCTCAGGGAGAGAAAGCTGGGCTAAGTTATAAGTGCTCCAGTAACTTTGATGGTTATGATGCAATTTCCATGTAGGGAAGAGCAAAACTGTGAAGCTTCAGCTAGAGCATACAATATTTTTATTGTTAAACCCTTGCAGTTACAATATAAGAGGCTTGTTGGTCGGTTTGAAGGGAGTGAAGCCCCCTAGTAGGATGACATGCTGTGGGTGACCTAGTGAGTTAGTCCTACATCACATGGGGAGAGTAAGCTAGGCAACACATTTTCCCAGTGGGGAAGAGCAAAACCAGAGGTTTTGGCCAGATCAAATAATATTATTAACATTGGAATCTCAGGTGTTACAGTTAGTATCATAGTCAATTTCCCTCATGACGGTGGGCTAGCCACACGTAGTCTGCCCTTAGACCAAGTGGTCATGCGAGGATGTGTGTTCCCTAAAAGGGGACGAGGGAGCCTTAAAATCGGTGTTGGAGATACGTAGCTAAAGGTGATCCTGAGAGTTAGTGCCACATCGCTTGGAGAGAGGCAGCTAGGCTAGTTATAAGGGCTCTGTTAATTGTTTTTGTTTTAAGTAAAACTCATAAGTGCATGAATCATTTGTAATATAGCATGTTAGTGAGGCCTATCCCACAAGGAGTTGAACTAATGTGATGCTAGTGGTCATACTTTAAACTATCTAACCAAGCCAAAATTCAAGAGATATTTAACTTAATCTAAATTGGAATTTAACATATAGAATGGGAAATTATGTTGAAATTAAAAAATTGCAAAAATTAAAACTTTCCTAAAATGAAAACTTTCTAATTTGATGACTTTCCTAAACTAAATTTTCCTAAAGTGCAATTAAACAACTTTCCTAAACATAAAATTAACAACTAATCTCATGAAACATGCTTTAACAAATTACTTTCATAATCATGTACTTTTAAATAAAGTAAGTAAACTTGTGGGAAAGGACTCTTTAACAACTAAAATCTAAGCAACAACATGTGAACAAACTAATCAAAATCAAACAAACAACCATTATTATAATTGCTCTTCCTAACATGAAACAAAGCAACTTATCTTGAATTTCATTCCTCCAATTTATTCAAACCATGCAACCCCCTAATGGATAGCATACATGATGAATTGAGAAATGGGTTCTGTACTTGATGAAAGAAGCAATGAACTCAAAGAACTATAAAGGAACACTCAATTGACAATCTTCATTCAAGTTTCAACCTTTAAGTCTTTTCAAAACCATGTGTTCCACTTTTGGAGTGGATTCATGGTTTCTATAACTCTTGATTGAATTGTTTGATGACTTTAACTCAAGAAAACATAATTCAAGGGACCATCAAAGTGTCACAATTAAGAAATCAACCTATTCCATTCATCAACCAAGTAAGATTCATTACTCATCCATAAGTTGCATACAAGTAAATGCATAAAGAGTGCATTCACTTTTGATGAAAATGCACCATCTTTCTCTTCAACTTAAATCCCAAAATAAAGATTAAAGATGATTCCTCCTTAAATAAACTTGAAATCCAAGGGAATTCTTATGGCATATACAGCAAAACTCAAAGGAACTCAAGTAATCAAGGCTGAAACTCAATGGAAACTAAAACAAACAAAGTTAGAATTCAATGGAAGATAAAAGAGAATTAAGATGCAATGAAAGGTAGAGTGAAAAACCATAATCAAGATTACTTCTCTTGGCTGTCACTTCCATGGAAAACTAGCCTTGAATTTTAGTTTCAATGGAAACTAAAACGAACAAAGTTAGAATTCAATGGAAGATAAAAGAGAATTAAGATGCAATGAAAGGTAAAGTGAAAAACCATATTCAAGATGACTTCTCTTGGTTGTCACTTCCATGGAAAACCAGCCTTGAATTTTAGTTTCTAAAGCAAGGAATAATAGGAGAAGCAAAGCAAAACAAACGAGCATGAAAGGATCAAGGAACTACGGTAAATAAGACAAGAAGTGAGATGGCCAACCTTAAAAGGCATAAAAACTAGATGTGGAGCACTTGAAGGGATGCCTCACACCTTAGGAAAGGAATAGCAGCCAAAGAAATCTAAGAAAAACCAAGCAAAAGAGTGAAAAGGATCAGCTAGGAAGAGGATGTCTCCTTCCTCTATGGAGGATGCATCTTTTTCCTTATGGTATGTGTTCCCTTTTGCTTAAGTTTTTATGGAGTTTTATAGTTTCTCCCCTCTATTTTCTAGGGTACCCTAATACTAAGCTGTGGTGGGGACGACAAATTTTCACTTTGGATGGCTAGGATAGTGGAATAGTTAAGGCTTTCAAATAAGAAAGTGGTGGGATGGTGGCTACTTTATGGAGCTGGAGTAGGTGGGAGACACCACCTTTTTCAGAAGGGGCGTCTCCCCCTTCAAAATTCATTGAACACTCCATCAAAATAGGAAGGTGAGGTGGGAATGTGATAAGAGAGAGATGGAGGAGAATAGTGGAGAATTATGGTTGGTTGGGTAGTTTCCTAAGAGATGGAGAGTGGTTGGGTAGTTAGAATGGAGTCTTCACCAAGTGATAGAGTTTTAGAAAGATGCAACTCTCGAATAGAATTTGAAATTCGTAGCACATCTTAGGGATGAGTTGGAAAGTGAGGAAAAAGTGGAGCAAAGTGATAAAACACCAAAAAATGAAGGCTCTCATCCTATTGGTCCATATGCCATCTTATCCTAATATGATTTCCCTTGATTACCTTCAAAATATCTAATTGATAACTCTCTTGAATTTCCTCCCATCCTAGCCTTGCATTTAGCTTAGTTTGATGCCTTAGATGGCTAACTTTGAAAGTTCATTGGCTAGGGTTTACGGCTGGCTTTGGAAGCTTCCTTGGCTTGGCGTGGTGGTTAGTTTGACTCCTTAGCTTATCACTTTATCTATTGCTTGAATTTGGCTAAAGTGGCTTCCATGCAAAGGTAATGGAAATGGATGGCTTACTTCATGGGCCTCCTTTTGTCATCTTTAGCTCCTTTAATCACATCCATCATTGATAGAAGAGATGGTCTTGACCTTTGTATTGATAATTTTTAAGCTTTGACTTGATCTTTTGATCTTAATCTTCAATGTTCATCTCTATCGATCTCGGCCGTTGGATCATCATCTTACTTCCTAAAAAAAGTGAAAAAAACTAATTAAATCTTAGAAAAATATGATTAATTACATACATATATTGGATTAGCTACTGGATCTACAAAATATCAAACTTTTGCTTCATTAGATAAAAATGCACATGTTATGAATTTTGGTCTAAAACCTTAATTTACCCCTATAAGTTGTACCACATGGATAACTAATTAGTAGTTCTTATGTAAAATTAAATACTTATCATTAAATCTAATGACAATGATGCATTTTTTCTATGGGGAAGAGCAAAACTATGAGGCTTCAGCTAGAATAGATAATATTGTGACTATTGGAATCTTGATTGTTACAATGACCACAAGGGGATTTATAGTACACAACCTTACCTTGCATTTTGAAAGAGGCTATTTCCAAGACATTTACTCTTATAAGATCCCTAATATATGATGATTTTGAGATTTTATCTATGGTTTGATTTTATATGTTTTATATCTTGTTTGATAGTACTCTATTTTAAGTGTATGATTTAATTTAGAAACATGCTATCTAAGTGAGATTTTTTTTAGCATGAAATAATTGTAAGTTGCATTATAAAATCTTATTTATTATTTTTACTTGCTAAATATGGGTTTTGGCAATTTATGAGAATTGAGTAGATGATAAGATTAGATTTTTAACATGTTTCATATATTTAGAAAGTATTTCAATTTTATCTTTAAATACATGATAGTATGATGATTGATTTGAGATCTATGTTTCCATATATAATCATGACTGATTATCAAGAACAAGTACTTGATAAATAAGGATTTGAGAAAGCTTTTAAAAATAGTACTTGCTAATTATAGATATCAGAAAGTTTCTAAAAATGGAACTATATTATAAGGGGTAGTGATGGGTTGGCCTCCCAGCTCCTAACCACTTAAGAGTGAAATGGTATCCAATTCCTAATAGTGGCATTTTCTCATCTAGTGGGAGTGACCATTATAGGTGGCATGACACTCTTTCGAGATTGGTCGTACTACCCATGAGGATATGGTTGAAGTCCCCTTAGGATATTAGCAAGCATGCAACATCGGGATTCTAGTCATAAGCATAGTGTTCCCATGAGATTTTATGTGTTTCAATGAGTTCCTAATGGTCTTAGATGAGAGGAAACCTAAGATGGTCGATAGATGAGTACTCATGACCACTGTATTAGATGGGGATGGTAAAGACGCCCAGATTTGATTGTTTTACCATATGATATTATTTTGATAGTTTAAGATGATGTGCATTCATAATTGGTATTGTATGGTATGAAAAATTCAGAATGCATGACTATTGCAAATGCATGAATGACTAAAGTAAGTTTGTGAGTTTTTCTTATCACATTGAAAACATATTTTATAATGCTTGCATACACTGGGTGTCGAGGTGTTCAATTTTGCAGTTTTAGATCGTCCTACTGTGTGAAGTGTTACTCAAACCAAGATATTAACAACATGCAGATAAATCTCAAGAGGAGTAAAGGAAGATGATAAGGATTGAGTCATACACTATTGCAAGAGAGCAAAGTGGAGATTGAAGATGTTAGTAGTTAGTTTTAAATTTTAGTTATTGAACTATTCATGTAGTAAGGCCATTAGTGCCATTGACCTTTATTGTGGATGAGTGATTTTATTTTAGTAGACAATTATGATTGATAAGTTCTAGGAAGCTTTGTGATTTTGACTTAACTAAAACAACTCAATTGTGGGCCAGTATTTTGGATAGTTAGATTTGTTAGTGGTTGGGGTTTTTAAATGATGAATGAAATATTTTCAAATTATTTAAGAAAAAGGGAATCTTGACTTAAAAAAAATTAGCTTCAAAAATACTATTTTAAAACCTGGGTCACCACACTTCATATCAGAGCCTAGGATTAAAGTTAGTCATAATTAGACTACTGT
Organism: Warburgia ugandensis; assembly: GCA_035236585.1. Lineage (NCBI taxonomy): Eukaryota > Viridiplantae > Streptophyta > Magnoliopsida > Canellales > Canellaceae > Warburgia > Warburgia ugandensis. The sequence goes on from CP141130.1 coordinate 47,592,774, forward strand.
GAAGAAAGGTCATAGTCAATGAACTTAGAAAATGAATAGTTCTTAGTGTAAGAAAATTAGAGAGAAAACTTATATAGGATCTTACTATTGTGAACAGATACCACCTCGAAGAGCTGTAGGATGGTGAAAAGTAGGACATGAAGAGAGGGAGTTATGCATGGAAATCTACATGTGATGCAAGATGCGTGCAAATCCTAAGTACAAAAAAATAAGTATGTTACTAAGATGATTCTTAAGCAAGTAAAAAAAAAAAATGATGTTATTACCATAAGAAATTATAGAAAGTGCGTAGGTAATACATGAAACTACTAAGTACAAGCATGCTATCCTGGATGATGAATGGAAAATAATGCATATACTACAGCTCAAATAGACAACATGGAAAAGTATCCTAAGGACACCATGCGTGAAATCTTAGAAGGGTGATGCATGGAACATATAAAAGTAAAATAAACATGCAAGAGGGTAGATGCATGCTTTTCTATATGGAAGATGCATGAGGTAAGGTTTAGAAGTGTGGATGTGTGAATCTAAAGGTGGAGAAAAGGTGGTGGCCTAAGCATGCATAGGTGATAAACATGTCCTATCCTAAGGTGTGGAATACATGCATGGTACGCTAGTTACTTGCTATCTAGGGGTGTGTGTGTGTGTGTATGATTTAAACAAGAGGATTGGATGCTAAGTATGATAATGCTAAGAGGTAAAGGACATGGGAGAGTGAAGATGGAAGGGAACAAATATATGCATGCAAACCTACGTGGAAAATAGGCAAGGGTGATGCGTGTAATTTCTAGGGATATAGGACATACAAGAGTGAAAATAAAAAGTAATTAAGATTCTTTGTAATCCTAAGCTAAATGCTATAACATGAATCTACTATGCATGCAAGATATTTATGCTAAATGGAATTGAAGATGGATGAAATGAGGGTGCTTGGAAGGAGTGTTGCATGCATAGGTTTATGCATGTAACTTTAGATGCTATGGGTGTAAGGGGGTATGATGCATATGCTATGAATAAAATACTTGTAGCTCAAGGAAAATTATTTTCCAAACTAAATGCATGAAAATGGAAGGCAATGAGGAAAGAAGAAAAGAAAAGAAAAAGAGAAGAAGAATGAAAGACAAAAGAAGGGAAGTTAGATTTGGTTGAGGACATTTACCTTTGCTCCAAGTTATTTGAACATGGATGCTTGAAGGGAGCTTTGGTGAAGGTGGTCTTCCTCCCTCTATTCTTCTTTTATTTGGCTCTTAAATTCTAGGAAAAGGTAGAAGATAGGTTTTCCAACTCCATTACATCATATTAATGAAGTTTTTAAGAGTAGAATACCTAGGAATGGAAGGTTAGGATTTAATAGGAAGAAAGAATGGAAGGTTAGGATGAATTGGATGATGGGAAGGGAAGGAAATACAGTGGGAGATGTGGAATACAAGTGGAGGGTGGTATTTGACTTACAATGGAGTTTGGCGATGAGTTGGGATAGAAAAGAAGGGATTGTTTAGTAGGAAAGAAGGTTTTGCTAGAATAGGAAAGGCGATAGCTTAGGAGGGAAGGAAGGAAGAAGATAAGGAGAGAACCTAAGGATTAGGTAGGATTTTGTTTGAATTTTTAAAGTGGACAAGGAAAAGAGGTGTGGAATTCATGTGGAGTTTAAGTGGCTTCTAATATTGTAATGGATTTGGACCATTGGATAGTAATCAATGGTGAAAATGTCACTTAAATTATGACTTTGATTTGACTTTTCAGCAAGGGCACAGTGGGTAGGGTTTTTTATATTTTTCATGTTTCATTATTAGTCCTTAGGTCATCATCATCCTACTTTAAATGGCTAAGATTTGGTTGGAGTAATGTTATCCAAAATGATCTTTTTTTAAGGTTTCTTTACTCTCCACAATTGGATTGGATTGCTCTAGGTGAATGACCTAAATTTCTTAGAGATTTCCTTAATCAATCTAGTTTTTCTCATATTTTTCTTCTAGCCCACCATAAAAATCTCTGGCCAATAGCATTCCACATGGGTGAGACAGTTTTTTCCTTGAAAGTAGGAGTGAATCTTCCTTGAAAAGAGGTGTGTATCCTATTGAAAACTCCCTACGAATAGTATTTCAATTTGGTATTCATTGCAATCTGGCTTCTTATTGGTCTATCCTTTCTTGAACATATCTTCATTGGTTGCTTAGAATATGTTCATTGGCTGCTTAGGATATGCATCTACATGGGTGTATCTTGACCTTTAAGTGCTTGAAAAGTAAGAAGGTTTTCAACCTTAGATTTCCCATAAATTTTCTGTCTCTTCTTCCCCTCATTTTTTCCACCAATCACATTATTTCTTTATTTTTTACACTTTTAATTTATTAGAATTAACATATTTTCATGTAAATTTTGTAACCCCTCTTTAGTGGTCCATTCCTTGGGTTGAGTAGGGGAGAGAAAGTAAGGAATGAGTCTCCTGTGGGCCTTGGTCTTCTACTTATTTTATTTCAGAAGCTCACATTGTATGTGATTTGGGTTTCCTTGTAGAAGCTTCCCAAGGTGGTGGTTAGCTTGAATGCATGCTTGGGAAGTTCTGTTACCTTACTTTTGATATGAACACCCTTGCTCCAAGACATTTGAACATGGATGCTTGAAAGGAGTTTGGGTGAAGGTGATCTTCCTCCCTCTATTTCTCCTTTTATTGGCTCTTGAATGCTAGGAAAAGGTAGAATATAAGTTTTCCAACTCCATTACAACATATGCATAAAGTTTTTAAGAATGGAAGACCTAGGAATGAACAGTTTGGATTTGAAGGAAGAAAGAGTGGAAGGTTAAGATGAAGTGGATGATGGGAAGGGAAGGAGAGATAGTGGAAGTGTGGAATACAATTTGAGGTGGTATTTGACTTAGAATGGAGTTTGGGGATAAGTTGGGATAGGAAAGAAGGGGATTGGTTTGTTAGAATAGAAGGTTTTGCTAGAATATGAAAGGTGATAACTGAGGAGGAAACGAAGAAGGAAGATAAGGAGAAAACCTAGGGAATAGGTAGGATTTGGTTTGAATTTGGAAAGTGGATAAGGGGTAAGAGGCATGGAAGTCATGTGGAGTTTCAGTGGTTTCTAATTTTGTAATGGATTTGGACCATTGGGTGGTAATCAATGGCAGAGATGTCACTTATGTTAGGACTTTGATTTAACTTTTCAACAAGGACAAAGTGGATAGGGTTTTGTATATTTTCCATGCTTGATTATTGGTCCTTAGATCATCATCATTCTATCTTGAATGGCTAAGATTTGGTTGGAGTAACCTTATCGAAAATGATTTTGTTTTAAGGTTTCTTTACTCTCCATAGTTGGATTAGACTGCCTTAGACTGAATAGTCTAGATTTCTTAGAGATTTCCTCATCCACTCTAGGTTTTCCCATATTTTTTTCCTAGCCTACCATAAAAATCTCCAGCCAAATGCAATCCACATATGTGGAATGTTTTTTTCCCCTGAAAGTAGGAGTGAATCTTCCTTGAAAAGAGGTGTGTATTTCTTTGGAAAAACTCCCCACCAATAGTATATCAATTTAGTATTCATTGCAATCTAGCTTCTCATTGGTCTATCCTTTCTTGAACATGTCTTCATTGACTGCTTAGGATATGCATATACATGGGTAGATCTTGACCTTTAAGTACATGGATTGTAAGTTGGTTTTCAACTGTAGATATCCCATAAATTTTCTCTCTCTTCTCCTCATTTTTCTCCACCAATCACATTATTTCTTCATGTTTTTCACTTGTAATTGATTATGAATCACCACATTTTCTTGTAAACTTCATGCTCCCCCTTTAGTTGTTCATTCATTTGGTTGAGTAGGAGAGAGAAAGTAAGGAATAAGTCTCCTGTGGACTCTGGTCTTCTACTTGTTTTGCTTCAAAAACTCCCATTGTATATGACCTCATTGTATATGATTTGGGCTTCCTTTAGAAACTTTTCAAGGTGATGGTTGGCTTGGATGCTTGCTTGGAAAGCTTTATCACCTTTTTTTTTTTTTTATACTAACACCTTATTTGGAATGGATATGTCTTGGTATTCCATTTATGGTTTTTGACTGCTTTGACTATGATTTTGACATCCAATGATCATTTTGAACTCTCTAACTTTATGAATGGCATATACAAGTTCACAATGTAGCTTGGTTAGTGATGTTGCTCTTTTCAAGACAAAATAATCAATTTTATCATTTTTTTCATGTGTATCTTGGACCTTTAAAATTGTAGAATTAACCTTAATTAGTGATAGTTAAGTGATTTATGGGGCTAAAACATACTAAATATTGAGGTATGTACATAATAAATATAAACACACACACACACACACCCTCACACCCACACCCACACCCCAAATACACCTAGACTTAGATTCCTCAAGCAAAACTACAAAAATATGAGAAAAGATGTTTTAAAAGAAATCCTAACTAACCACTTTTGATGGTATTTTCATCTACATTTAGCATATGTAGTGTAATAACCCCAATATTTGTAATTGATTGAGAAAATCAATAAAGTTTGAGTTTCAGAAATTCTGGGATGGAATATTAGGGTTATTTAGAATGTACTTCTTATAAAAGTATAATCAAGGGATGAGACATGTATTATTGAAATTGAAGTTAGGAAACCCTTTAGAATGACTATAAGTACTACAAATTCTGAATTCGGATGAAAAATTCTTAATTTTCTTTATTTTATGAACAAAAGGGTAAAATAGTAATTTTACCTAAAATCAAAATCTAAGACATCAAAATTTAGAATGTGCTAAGAAATACAAATCCAATGCCATTAAGTACGTTCAATTCTGAGATCATGGGAATAAACCCTAATTTTTTATACATAAAGGGCAAAATGGTCTTTTTACACTATGTGTGGCCCACATGGGGCCCACAAGGGACCTGTAAAGGAATCCTATGGCCAGACCACGTGAAAGCATGAATCAAACCACTACCTACTGGTCATGGAGAAAAAGGTGGAGGTGGAGAATCCAATGCTAAATAAATAATAAAAAATAAACCATCATCATTACACATAATCATGAAAAAAACCCCAAAATGCCTATAAATACACCCCCCAAAATTCTCTAAAAATGTTCATAAAATTTTCACGAAATTATCTTGATTTCTCTTGCAAAACTAGACCTAGATCCATTCCCAACAACCCAAAACTCCCAAAAGATCTCTCTCTTTCATTTTCTCTCTCTTCTCTCTAGATTGGAACAAGAGACCTAAATTCAATTAGGCAATCTTTTCCAAATTAAATATAATAGATCTCACCATCTAAAATCTCCTACCATACCTTACCTACAAAACACCCAAAGAAATTTTGAGATCCAACAGTTCAAACAACGAAATCACAATATAAGTGGATCTTGGGCTATCTTATCATCAAAACTAGTATTCTCTTAAATTGGACTATATAACCAACGTTTTTCTCCAATCAGGTAGGTAAAACTACTTCTTTGACATATTTAGTATTGTTTGATGAAATTTCTATTTTACTGTAATTTTATTTGGGTGAAAAATTGTGAAAATAAAGTAAATACCAGAACCTTCAATTCATGATGATTGAGGGCTCAGATGGAAAATCTGTCCCTGCCAATTGATCCAGAAGGGTCCAAAACCCCTAGGGTAAAATCTTCACAAAATTCTATTGAGTTTTAGGCCCTCAATTGAAAGGGATTGATTGGACAGTCTAGAACAGACTATCCGATCTTTCAATCGGATTGTAGGTCCCTAGGACGGCATGCAAAATGCTACATGAAAATGCCGCATGCGATAATGTTTCCGCGGGCGCACTGAGTGAGCAACGTCGTCCCAACGGGACGACCGCACGTAAGTGAAGGTCTGGGGCAGGAGCTTCTGTCATGTGTCCCAGTGATAGGCGTGTGACGACCAGAGTGTTCCGCCTGAATGATCTAGGCCATCCATTCTGATGGGCCCATATCATATCTAGGCCCTAAGAATGGACTGTGAACTTCCAGATTCAATTTAGGAGTCATATGAACTCCAAATTGAGATCAGAAAGAAGCTATGGAAAGCTTACAACCTCTAGTTTCTTATGAAATGATAAAATGGAGAAAATATCTTATGAAACTTTTTGTATTTAAGAAATAAGTTTCCAATTTTCAAGATCTTCAAGATCTGAGGTGATCAGATCTTGGTAATCTGTTTTGAAAATGATATACTATTAAAATAAAGTAATATCTATGGTTTATTTGGACATATCTGAGATATATTAATAGATCTACCCATTGTGGTAGAAAAACCCTAAAAATACAAAGGGACCCACTTGATCAATGAGATCAAGTGTGATTAGATCCTTGGGATGGATTGAATGAATGTTAATATGATGAAATCCAGGGAGATCATGGACTGGATATGACAAAAACAAAGCAATATGATCTTTGGACCTTAATAAAGAAAACCCTAAAAATACAAAGGGACCCACTTGATCAATGAGATCAAGTGTGATTAGATCCTTGGGATGGATTGAATGAATGTTAATATGATGAAATCTAGGGAGATCATGGATTGGATATGATAAAAACAAAGCAATATGATTTTTGGACCTTCATAAAGAAAAACCCCTATATGTAATTAAAACCCTTGATTAAAAGGAAAAGATCTAAGATCAAATGGCTGGATTATAAGTAAAGGTTTCTAAAAATATTAATGTAATTAGTTTCATTTTCTATTAATTGATAATAGCATTTTAAATGTGATTTATGTTATAAAGCATGCTAGTGCAACTTTTATACGTTAGCATGATATGTGATTAGATTGTTATAATAGGTTGCTAGATTTAATTATCTTAAGGGCATGTTGGTGTGATTTTATGCAAGTGTAACATTGGATCATGTTAGTATGATTTCATGTAAGATTATATTATAGTATGAGATTGTACCTTAGGACCATGTTAGTTTAAATTGAGTTATTAAGGTTTATTAGTTGAAAATCATGCTAGTGTAAATTTAAGTACCTTGTATCATTATCATTAAGTTGTTCAATTATGTAGTTTTATGCTTTGAATTTATAATTCATTTATGGTTAAATTTCATCAGTAGATCTACTTTTTATGAGATAAAAGAGCATAAAACACCAAATATGAAATCTAATGAGAAAGTAGAGTTTCATGACACAAATAAGAGTGGATTATTTTGGACTTAATTAGTAAGGGCTATAGTTAGTAGGACAATATAAGGATTATCAAATCTTTGGCCCAAACTAGGAGAATAATAAACCCCATGAATGACATTGTAAATGTTCATGGACTTAATTAAAATCAATTAGAAAGAGTACTTAGGGTCAACATGCTTATAGGAACCTTATGAAAGGTTGAGCTAAGGTCACTCTAGTGAAGGTTGAACATAGTGGTTAAGGGGGTTGTCTAATAGAGTCTCACTCTTCCCCTACCTTCCGTTGATGTTTGTGAGGTATAAACACCTCCTTACGTGAGGATTGAAAATAAAGGTATTGGGTACCAAACCCACTACCTTGGCAGAATGTGTGGAAATGGCTTCCAAGTTTGAAGAAGAATGCAAAAAGAGTCAAACTACCAAGTTCAGTGGAGGAGGAAACAATAACCCAAAGCCTTTCCAGAAGAATAAAAGAGCTTGGAACAATTTTAAGCCCCAAAGAAATTAGAGGAACAATGCACCAAGGAAAAATAGACAACTATGTCCAAGATGCAGAAAATTTCACCAAGGCAATATCTGCCCTAGACCTATACAACAACAATCACAACGGTTTCCAATCAAGTGCCATAATTGTGGGGAGCATGGACATATCACCACCTACTATACCAAACCATTGGCAGTCAAGGAAGCAAAACTAGAAATTGCCCCTCGACACCAGGGAAAGGTCTTCGCCATCATTGACGACCAAGCTGGACCATCTAATGTGGTGATTGAAGGTACACTACTTGTAGCAGACAACTATGCCAAAGTACTATTTGATTCTGGATTTACGCATTCCTTTATATCTTGCGAATTTTGCATCTAGTATACAACTGTCAGTGAAAAACTTGGGATTTGATCTAGATGTAACAACTCCAGTGGGAAAAACAGTTAAATTATAAGAATACTTATATAATGTACCTATAGAAGTATTGGAAAAAAGAATGGACATAGACCTCATGTTATTGAACATGGTGGATTTTGACATCATACTGGGTATGGATTAGTTAGCAAAATACTAGGTAGTTATGGACTGTCACAAGAAGAAAATCACATTTAGTATACCAGGTGAGGAAGTATTAGTACTGTATGGGAACAAAATGACTTTGACAAATCCATTATCTCAACTATGAAGGCAGTTAAACATATGTCCAAGGGGTGTCAGGCATTTCTAACAACAGTGATTTCCTTAGATGTTGAACAACCCAGGATAACAAAAATTGAAGTAGTTAGGGAATTCCAAGATGTTTTTCTTGAAGAGCCGCCAGGATTATTCTCACATAGAGAAATTGAGTTTACCATTGAAGTAATTCCTGGTACAACTCGAATTTCTAAAGCAGCTTATAGGATGGCCCCAGCAGAGTTGAAAGAGTTGAAAGGTCAATTGCAAGAATTGTTAGACAAAAGGTTTGTTAGACCAAGTAGTTCACCGTTGGGAGCACCAATAATATTTGTGAAGAAGAAGGATGGGTCTTTGAGATTATGCATTGATTATAGAATGTTGAACAGTGTCAAAGTGAAAAATAGGTATCCCTTACCTCGCATTGATGATCTCTTTGATCAACTCCAATCTGTTAAGGTCTTTTCCAAAATTGACCTTAGATCACGATATCATCAATTGCGTATTAAGGATGAAGACATACCCAAGTCAGCATTCAGAACTCGATATGGGCATTATGAGTGTCTAGTCATGCCTTTTAGGTTGACCAATGCACCAGAAGTGTTTATGGATTTGATGAATAGAATCTTCAAGAAATTTTTGGATAAATTTGTGATTGTATTTATTGACGATATAATGATTTACTCTACCAGTATCAAAGAACATCAAGAACACTTATGAATTGTACTAAATACCCTCAGAACACATAAACTATTTGGTAAATTTAGTGAGTGTGAATTCTGGTTAGAGAAAGTCAATTTCTTGGGTCATGTAATTTCCAAGAATGGAGTAGAAGTGGACCCCACCAAGATTGAAGTAGTAATGAATTGGGAGAAACCTAAAACAGCAAGAGAAATACGTAGTTTTATTAGACTAGTAGGATACTACTTTAGATTCATTCAAGGATTTTCTCGTATAGCTCTTCCTTTGACTTCCTTGATAAGAAAAGGGGTACAATTCACTTGGGCAGAAGAATGTGAAAATAGTTTTCAAGAGCTAAAGAAAAGGTTAACTACAACACCGGTATTGACTTTGCCATCTGGAAGTGGAGGATATGAAATATACTGTGATGCTTTAGGCAAAGGGTTAGGGGTGTGTTGATGCAAAATGGGAAGGTCATTGCTTATGCATCTAGACAATTAAATAAACATGAAATAAATTACCTAGTACATGACCTAGAATTGGTAGTTGTAGTTTTTGCATTGAAAATTTGGAGACATTATTCGTATGGAGAAAAATTCAATGTATTCACAGATCATAAAAGTCTTAAATACATCTTCACTCAGCCTGATTTGAACATGAGACAAAGAAGATGGATAGAGTATATCAAAGACTACGATTTTTCCATCTAATACCATCTTGGAAAAGCAAATGTAGTAGCTGATGCATTAAGTAGACAACCAAGAGCTCTACTCACAAACATCACAATTAAATAAGCTTTTGTAGAAAGAGTCCTTAAAGCCCAAGAAGAAGATACAACAACTAAGGAATTGTGTAAAAAGAAAGGATTTATTAAGGGTACAGATGGGGGTATACATTTTCAAGAGAGATTGGTGGTTCCTTTAAATACATGTTTGAGAAAGGAACTGATACAAGAAGCCCATTAGTCAAAGTTTTCTATACACCTTGGGGGTACAAAGATGTATCAGGATTTAAAAAGAAATTTTTGGTGGCAAGGCATGAAAAGAGAAATACAAGAATTTGTGGCTAAATGTCTAAATTGTCAACAAGTAAAAGTTGAACACCAAAGACCAACTGGAATGTTACAAACATTGGAACTTCCAAAATGGAAATGGGACAATATCACTATGGATTTTGTAGTAGGATTGCCAAGGACCCGAGCAGGCCATGACTTGATTTGGGTGGTTGTGGATAGGCTAACAAAGTCAGCACATTTCCTTCCAATTAGCAGAACCAATCAGTTGACAGTCTAGCTAAGTTATACATCAAAGAAACAGTAAGTCTTCATAGGATTCCATTATCCATTATCTCTGATAGGGATGGAAGATTTACTTCAAGATGTTGGAAGAGTGTACAACAAGCCTTGGGGACCTCACTTAAGTTCAGTAGAGCATTTCACCCCCAAACAGATGGTCAATCAGAAAGGACTATTCAAACCTTAGAAGATATGTTGAGAGCATGTGCATAAGATTGGAAAGGGAGTTGGGATGAACCTCTTCCGTTAGTGGAATTTTCGTATAACAATAGTTTTCAAGCAAGTATTGTTATGGCACCATATGAAGCATTATATGGATGACCATGTTGATCACCAACCTGTTGGAGTGAAGTTGGAGAGAGAAAGCTGATAAAGTCAGAACTAGTGGAACAATGTATAGACAAGGTTAGATTGATACAGAAGAGGTTGTTAACAGCACACAGTCGACAGAAGAGTTACGCAAATAAAAGAGTAAAGACTTGAAATTTGATGTGGGGGAGCACGTATTTCTAAAAGTATCACCTGTTAGAGGAGTAATGAGGTTTGGAAGCAAAGGAAAACTTAGTCCTAGATTCATCGGTCCATTCGAAATCTTAGAAAGAGTTGGTTTAGTGGCCTATAAATTGGCCTATCCACCCCAACTCTCAGAAATACATAGTGCCTTTCACGTGTCTATGCTAAGGAAATACCTCCAAGATGACACACATGTACTTCAAAGGGTACCAAAAGAGTTAAAGCCAGACCTAACCTTCAAAGAGAAGGCAATACGAATTTTGGACCGCAAGGAATAGAAGTTAAGGACTAAAAGCATTTTGTTAGTCAAAGTCCTGTGGCAACATCACTCTGTTGAGGAAGCCATGTGGGGAACAGAAGGAGAAATGAGAAAGACACACCCTAGTATGTTTGATTAAGTATTATATTACAAATTTTGAGGACAAAATTATTGTAAGGGGGAAGATTGTAATAACCCCAATTTTTGTAATTGATTGAGGAAATTAATAAAGTTTGAGTTTCAGGAATTTTGGGCTGAAATATTAGGGTTATTGAGAATGTACTTCTTATAAAAGTATATTCAAGGTATGAGACATGTATAATTGAAATTGAACTCAGCAAACCCTTCAGAATGATTGTAAGTATGACAAATTCTGAATTCGGATAAAAAATCCTTAATTTTCTTTATTTTATGGACAAAGGGGTAAAATAGTAATTTTACCAAAAATCAAAATTTGGGACATCAAAATTTACAATGTGCTAAGAAATACGAATCCAACGTCACTAAGTATGCTCAATTCTGAGATCATGGGAATAAACCCTAATTTTTTATGCATAAAGGGCAAAATGGTCTTTTCACACTATGTGGGGCCCACAAGGGACCAAAAAAAATTCTTATGGCCAGCCCACGTGAAAGCATGAATCAAACCACTACCAACTGGTCATGGAGAAAAAGGTGGAGGTGGAGAATCCAATGCTAAATAAATAATAATAAATAAACCATCATCATTACACATAATCATGAAAAAAGACCCAAAATGCCTATAAATACACCGCCAAAAGTCCTCTAAAAATGTTCATAAAATTTCCATGAAATTATCATGGTTTTTCCTACAAAACTAGACCTAGATCCATTCCTAAAAACCCAAAACTCCCAAAAGATCTCTCTCTCTAGATTGGAACAAGAGACCTAAATTCAATTAGACACTTTATTCCAGATCAAATATCATAGATCTCATCATCTAAAATCTCCTACCATACCTTAGCTACAAAACATCTAAAGAAATTTCGAGATCCAACGATTCAAACAACGAAAATCACAAGATAAGTGGATCTTGGGCTATCTTATCTTCAAAACTGGTATTCTCTTAAATTGGACCATATAACCAACATTTTTCTCCAATCAGGTAGGTGGAACTACTTCCTAGACATATTTATTATTGTTTGATGAAAATTTTATTTTACTATAATTTTATTTGGGTGAAAAATGGTAAAAATAAAGTAAATACTAGAACCTTCAATTCATGATGATTGAGGGCTCAGATGAAAAATCTGACCCTACCAATCGATCAAGAAGGGTCCAAAACCCCTAGGGTAAAAGTTTCACAAAATTTTATTAAGTTTTGGACCCTCAATTGAAAGGGATTGATTGGATGGTCTTGAACGGATTGTTTGATCTCCCGGTCGAATTGGGGTCCCCAAGACAGCGTGCAAAACGCCGCACGCAGCAGCGTTTTCGCATGCTCTGCGCGTGCAATGTCGTCCTAGTGAAACGACACCGCTCGAGCGCCGGTTGTCAGGTGAATGTGTCCCAGCCTATTTCCACTTGAATGATCTAGGCCGTCCATTCTGAGGGGCCCAAATCAGATCTAGGCCCTAGTAATGGACTGTGAACTTCCAGATTCAATTCAAGAGTCATATGAACCCCAAATTGAGATCGAAAAGAAGTTATGGAAAGCTTACAACCTCTAGTTTCATATGAAATGATAAAATGGAGAAAATATCTTATGAAACTTTCTGTATTTAAGAAATAAGTTTCCAATTTCCAAGATCTTCAAGATCTGAGGTAATCAGATCTTGGTAATCTATTTTGATAATGATATACTATTAAAATAAAGTGATATCTATGGTTTATTTGGACATATCTAAGTTATATTAAGGGATCTACCCGTTATGGTAGAAAAACCCTAAAAATACAAAGGGACCCACTTGATCAATGAGATCAAGTGTGATCAGATCCTTGGGATGGATTGAAGGAATGTTAATATGATGAAATCCAGGCAGATCATGGATTGGATATGACAAAAATAAAGCAATGTGATCTTTGGACCTTAATAAAGAAAAACCCTAAAAATACAAAGGGACCCACTTGATCAATGAGATCAAGTGTGATTAGATCCTTGGGATGGATTGAGTGAATGTTAATATAATGAAATCTAGGGAGATCATGGATTGGATATGACAAAAACAAAGCAATATGACCTTTGGACCTTAATAAAGAAAAACACCTAAATATAATTAAAACCCTTGATTAAAAGGAAAAGATCTAAGCTCAAATGGTTGGATCATAAGTAAAGGTTTCTAAAAATATTAATGCAATTAGTTTCATTTTCTATTAATTGATAATAGCATTTTAAATGTGATTTATGTTATAAAGCATGCTAGTGCAACTTTTAGACTTTAGCATGATATGTGATTGAATTGTTATAATAGGTTGCTAGATTTAATTATCTTAGGGGCATGTTAGTGTGATTTTATGCAAGTGTAACTTAGGATCAAGTTAGTATGATTTCATGTAAGATTATATTATAGTATGAGATTGTACCTTAGGACCATGTTAGTTTAAATTGAGTTATTAAGGTTTATTAGTTGAAAATCATGCTAGTGTAACTTTAAGTACCTTGTATCATTATCATTAAGTTGGTCAATTATGTAGTTTTATGCTTTGAATTTATAATTCATTTATGGTTAAATTTCATTAGTAGATCTACTTGTTATGAGATAAAAGAGCATAAAACACCAAAAATGAAATCTAATGAGAAAGTAGAGTTTCATGACACAAATAAGAGTGGATTATTTTGGACTTAATTAGTAAGGGCTATAGTTAGTAGGACAATATAAGGATTATCAAATCTTTGGCCCAAACTAGGAGAATAATAAACCCCATGAATGACATTGTAAATGTTCATGGACTTAATTAAAATCAATTAGAAAGAGTACTTAGGGTCAACATGCTTATAGGAACCTTATGAAAGGTTGAGCTAAGGTCACTCTAGTGAAGGTTGAACATAGTGGTTAAGGGGGTTGTTTAATAGAGCCTCACTCTTCCCCTAGCTTTCGTTGACGTTTGTGAGGTCTAAACGCCTCCTTACATGAGGATTGAAGTAACTACTTTATGTTCACCCATTCAGCTAGTAAGGCTTAACCAATTGGAAATAAGAGGAGCAGTCTAGACTTAGGTTGAAATAAGTTACCTTGAACTAGCAAACGTTAACTGGTTGAATGATAATAGTAAGAGCATAAAAGGTTAGTAAATTATCTAACCCAAATAAAAACTGTAAGTAAGATAAGGATGATCAAACAAGATCCATTAGATCTTGAATGATGAAGAACAATAAGAATAAGAATATTGTATTGTAGCTAGTATAGATGTTTATTAGTATGCATGTTATAGATCAAATCTAGTTCATTAGATTAGATAATCCAAACCCTTGATAAAAAATGATTCAAGGAAGAAAACCAAGATCATCCTCCTTAGGGATGATCCAATAGTTGAACTTAGATCAAAGAAGAACTAGATGATAAAAGATTGAGGAGCTTGATCTTTATCAACAAGTATAGATTGTCAATCAAAGGATCCATGAAAGATCAAGATCAAGGAGATATACACACAAAGACTTAGAAATAGAAAATACTTAAATATGAATGATTTAAAGATCATTCTAAACATTGATTTAGTGATCAATAGGATTATTCATAATTTATATATATTGATAGTATGTATGGATGTATAGATTACATACATCAGTTAGGATCATGGAAGATCTGGAAAAGGGTGGGTCACTACTTGAAGGTAGGAGGATTTGGTGAATGCATTTACATGGGATATACATGATTGAACCCATGACCTTATGTTGACAAGAGTAATGTTAATACTTGTATTAAATCTCCTGAAACCCTTATGATCCAACCAAACACATATAAAATGGTTAAGGACTAGACTCTAAGTGAATAGGAAATTGGAAGATATTTTAACCCTAAGTAAACAGACAGACTGTCTAATATGTATGAAATCTATTTTTCATGCAAGCTTGGAGGCTTGTGATTTTGTTTTAATAGGCATAAGCCTAGGGGGATGCTATGCTAGAGAAGTTATGAGGGTTTGACCACTCGCTTCTTGAAATTTGATGATTTGATGATACCATGCCCTATGAGAGGCTAAAAGTGGGGCGGGGCAATTATGAGAAGGCCACCATTGTGAAAGTCCTGTCTTCCCATATGGACAGTGACATAATATTTTCCATCGTGGTATCAGTGGTGAACAGGGCAATTATCCGAGCCCGCTAGTAGGGATCAGACTGCAGCATGGTAGCTCTTTGATTATTTTTCAATATGATGCATATGAGAGTAGGCATGGTGAAATGCCTTATGTTTTAGCATAATGAAATTCTAGGTAATTGCATATTACGAATATTTCCCAAGAAGGAAAATTCCCAGTGTAAGATTAGCTAAAATACTAAATTCTCATAATGGAGAGAATTGATTAGCTTAGTTGGGAGTGATATTTGACTACTTTCATAAATTTAATTGATTTACCCATGTATAGCATGTATGTATATGTATGTACATATATTACAAAGTAAAGAATAGAGACATGAATATGTTTAGAGATAATGAGATTATGAAGTATTATCATTATATTGTCAATTATTATGCTTCTTGAATCCCCTACCAAGCATTGCTTGCTGAGATATTGTAAATGTTGCAATATCTTAGATACAGGGAAGGAGAGTTAGGAGCTTAAGACAATAGAAGACTTGAAGAGAATAATCTTCAAGGTATACCCTTGAAGACATGTATTTTTCTTTGTTTGAGAGTGTTGTATTGTAATGAGAGTTTCATTGTATGGTGAGCTTTGAGTTGGATTATGTAATTTGAACAAGTATTATAATGGATTTGGCTGTACTGTGAACCACTAGATGGATTATGGAATTTAATGAAATTATATTTCTTCAATGGGATTTTATCTTGTACAAAGTTCTACTTATGTTATGTATGAAGTGATAACTTGGGTTTTACAAAACAAGTTCTAAAGAAAAGAATTTTCGCTGCTTTGTTTTGTGAATTTTTTTTACTGATTAAGGGCCCTGCCTTTCAAAATATATTACAAAACATGTTACAAAAATCTAGGTCGTCACATGCAGAAAGCCTTAAACTCCTAAGTTACCACTGTGGGTGAGTTGTAGTCTCATAAGGGTTCTTAGAAATGTTACCCATAAACATTTTAAAAGATCTTTTGAAAGTCCTTCATGAATCTTCTTATATTCAGCTTATATTAACTCCTAACTTTAGCATGCTAATAAAAATGATCAAAAGTTCTAAATCTTACCTTTATGCTAAAGATATTCCTTTAATTCATTAAATCTTGGAATGTGAGTGTGTTAATATAGTCAATATATATACAATTATAGGTCTTTGAGAAATTATAACCTAAATTACCATTCAAATGTATGTTTTGACTTCAAGTCTAAGAGGAATACTTAACACTTTAAAAGAAGTAACTCAGAAAGGGTTAATTCCCTCATTATTATGTGAGTAGAATAATGTCATCAAGTTTAAAATTCCCAAATATTCTATACATAAGATCGATAACTTAGAAAGAATGATAATGGTATCATGAAAGGATGTCAACTATTAGGAATGTTACACTATACCAAATTTCCTACTCATTCATAACCATATCCAAGCCATACTACTCCTAAGATCAAGTTAGGACTTCTATTAGGTTGAAACGTATACTTAGGATAGCGTTATCAAAAGAATGATATAAGGGTATACAAAAGTGTTTTGAAATATATATAAATGCAAAGTATTCTCAACTTTCTTTTACAACCATAGGAGCAAACATTTTCTTTTTCATTATCCATTTCTTCCTTTCTTTATTTTATTTTACTTTTGTTGTATATAACCTTTCCTTCTATTTTTCATTCCTTTGCTGTTCATCTCTTGAACTGTATTATTCATACTTTTCTTCAAAATAATTTTCAATCGTCTATACATATTTCCAAAACAACTAGGTAATGGATATATAATAAGGTTTAATAAGGGTAATGGTCAATGAGTTTAAAAGGAAAGATGCTTAATAGAAAGGCTCAAGGGATTTGACTAGTGAAAATTAACTTAAGGAAGGCTAAAGGCTCTGGTTTACCAAGGATGACCTCTATCATTTCCTAGGTTTCATATGACTTAAACATAGCCATAAACTTAAGAGATAAATGGTATTGTCTTTTATGATTTCCAAATAGTTGACCAAGATGAAGGATAATGAGACCAACTAGGAAATTATGTTCGCTGAAAAAAATTTGAATTTTATGCATAACCTTTACAAAGGAATAGGCTCTAAACTCAAATGGGTTAATAGTCCACACAAATCTTCTTCAGAATCTTTAAGTTGTATTCACTCTTCAACTTAAACTATACATACGTGGTTATTTTGTGTAATAAATAATTTGAAGTTAACTTTTCATGCAACACTTTATAAAAAGGATAATATACCTCAGTAGCAATAGCAGCCACTTCCACAATTTCCACCCCAACAAAGGAAACCTTCTTTGGAGGAGATGTTGAACACCTTTATGCAAGGAACTTTACAATTTCAAAATGAAATGAAACAATTTCAGAATAAAACAAAACAAGCCTTATAGGCCAACTCATAGTTTGTTACAAAGATGGAGTATCAAATGGGTTAGCTCGATATTGCTCTTCAACAAAGGGGAAAAGAAAAATTCCTTAGTCAACCTATACCAAATCCTAATGGTTAGTGTAAGATTAGCTCTAATCAAGCTAAATCCATCAAAATCATTAGGAGTGGAAGACAAGACGATAACCAGTTAGGTTAGACAAGTCATTTGTAGGGTATATATAGTTGTAGTTTTTGCATTCTTTC
This sequence comes from Warburgia ugandensis, assembly GCA_035236585.1. Taxonomy (NCBI): domain Eukaryota; kingdom Viridiplantae; phylum Streptophyta; class Magnoliopsida; order Canellales; family Canellaceae; genus Warburgia; species Warburgia ugandensis. The sequence continues at coordinate 47,610,712 of CP141130.1, forward strand.
TTTCCTCATGGCTACATCAACAAGATCATCACACTATCCTAGGAGTGCATATAATATCTTTTTAACACTTATCTCTATACTTGGTTATTTCACTTGTCCATGCTTTTATTTGGAAATATTAAGGATAATGTTTAATTTAAGTCTGGGGTGGGGTAGTAAAACTTTGATGTGTCCATAATTTTTTTTTAGTTCTTTCTTTTGAATTTAAAAAAATAAATATATAAACTTATGAAAAGTTCCTTTATAACTATGATAATTTGGATTTTCCAAATATTCAATCTATTTTTTGATCTTTTGCTTATTTTGTGTACAATTAGTTCATCTTTTTATTCTTTTTCTATAGTTTTTCATGAAAAGTTGAACTCTGAATATTTATTACACAAAATAGCCACGTATATATAGTTTAAATTGAAAAGAAAATATAACTTAGAGATCTTGAAGAAGATCTATGAAGACTATCGACCATGTGAATTTAAAGCCAACCTTTCTTTGAGAGGGTTATACTTAAATTCAATGTTTTCTTTAGTGAACATTAATTTCTTAGTTGGTCTTATTATTCTTTATCTCGGTCAACTATTGAGAAAACAACTAAAGGACTATACCAATTATCTTTTTAGTTTATAGTTATGTTTTAAGTAATATGAAACCTAGGAAATTATAGAGGCCATCCTTAGTAAAACCGAGATCCTTTAATCTTCCCAAAGTTATTTCCACTAGTTAGACCTTTAAGCCTTTATAATAAGCTTTTTCTTTGTAAATCCATAAACCATTACCCTTATTAAACCTTATATTATATCCATTACCTAGTTGCTTTGAAATATGTAGAGATTGTTGAAGAAATATCTCGAAGAAAAAGTATGAGCAATATAGTTCAAGAGACGAACATCCAAAAAGGGTTGAAAAAGAAAAAGAAAATAGAAAGAAAGGCTATATATCAAAAGTGGATAAGTGGAAAAATAAAGAAAAGGAAAGAAAAAGGCAATGAAAAAGGAAATGTTTACTCTTATGGGTAGAAAAGGAAATTGTAGATGACATTTACATAGCTTCCAAACAACCTTTGTTTATCCTTATACCATTTCTTTTGATAACGCTATCCTAACCTTATGTTTCATCCTAATTGAAGTCCTAACTTAATTATAGGAGTAGTATGATTTGTATACGGTTATGGATGAGAAGGAAAATTGGTAGTGTTTAATATTCCCAATAATTGATATCCTTTTATGGGACCAGTATCATTTTTTTGTAAGTTGTAGTTCTTTTGTATAGAATATTTGAGAATTTTGAACTTGATGAATATTATTCTATCGACATATTAATGAGAGAATTATACCTGTCTGAGTGACTTCTTTTTTAGTGTTATGTATATCTTGTGAGATTTGAAGTCAAAGCATACATTTGGATGGTAAATTAGGTTATAATTTCCTTGAAGACCTATAATTGTATATGTATTGCTATATATTCACACACTCACATTCTGAGGTTTAATGAATTAGTGAAATATCTTTAGTATAAGGGTATGATTTTCAACTATTAATAATTCCTATTGGCATACTAAAGTTAAGAGTTTAATATAAGCTAAATATAAGAAGATTCTTTGAATAAAATGATGGACTTTCATAAGGACTTCTGAAAATGTTTAGCAATTTTGGAAACCCTTATGAGACTACAACTCATCCACTATGGCTAACTTAGGGGTTTAAAGGAATTTTGCATATGCTAAATGCAAATACAACACCTGTGAAAGTGGTTAGGATTTGTATTTAGATTTATGTATTTCTTTTTTGTAGTTTTGCTGGAGGACTAGAAAAATTTAAGTCAGGGATATATTATATATATAGAAATATTACATACATTTCCCTATATTTAGAAGGTTTTAGCTTGAGAAATTGTTTAATTATCACTAATTAAGGTTAATTATATTATTTTGCCAGTCCATGGTACAAATAAAGAAAATACAAAAAATTTTCAATTTTATTTTGAAAAGAACAATTTCAACTACCAAGTTACATCATGGATCACACATGCCAAAATGAAGTCCTAAAGGTTTAGAATAATCATTGAATGTCATTATTAAAATTAGAACTATTAGAAAACTCTGTGCACAACTCACACTCAAATGAGGGTGAAAAGGTGGGAAAGTTTCAATTCATGCACACTTGCATACATTTCACCACCTTAAGAGGCTTATGATAGAAGTTTAATTCACATACAATAAAATCATATATAACTAAAGCTTCTTAGAAAGAAAAGAAGAATGAGACCCACATGAAGACTTTTTACTTATTTTCTCTTTCCTACTCAACCAAAAGAAGAAGAATTAACCAATGATTGGATATCTTTTTCATACAAGATATTGAAGCACAATTGGTCAACATGAGCATTTGAAGATCTAAAAGAATCAAGGCCACTCATCCTAGGGCAATTTAATCTAATGGCAAAGAGAAGATAAAGTTTTAAGGAAGATCTATATGAGATCTCATTCATTCAAAGGTAAGTATGATCTAAGGGATAGGAGTGAAGTGAACCAAAGAAGGAAACCTTAGCCACCTTTAGGAAAGATCTCATCCATCCAACATCATCAAATCTCATTTCATCTTTAGGTTTCCTAAAATACTCACACAAACCCCCATTTGAAAAACACACCCTTGTATTAGGACTTTCTAAATTTTAAAAACCATGGATTCTCCCACCTCCTTTCTATTTCTTTCACATTCCTCAACACATGTATCTTTTCCTATTTACTCCTTATATTTCTATTCTTTTTCCATTCTATTTCTTCCCAGTTTCCACCCCACTTTCTTGAATTTGGAAAAGATGCCTGCCCTCACCTACCCCCACCCCCCAACAACAACCTCCTTCTAATTTTGATTCAACTTCCTTCCTTCACTCCTAAGCTACCTCTTTAGATCTCTTTTATATTTCTTTATTTTCCCCATTCATTCCCTTCTAACCCTTAACCTTTCCTCTTTGTTTTCCCTGCCCTTCCTATCTTATTTCCTTCAATTGTCATCTCCCACTTCCCTAGAGCTCAAGGCCAAAGCTAGGAGAAATAGAGGGAGGAAGATCATCTCAACCCAAGCTCCCTTCAAGCTTCCATGTTCGAATCTTTTGCAGATAAAGGTAGGGTCTCAACCATTTCAATTCCTTTTCTTGCTTATTATGTTTTTATCTTCCCTTCTATCTTCTATCTTTTTCATTCAACTTCTTTTAGCTGCATTCACCTAGGTTTTTGCATAGTTTAGATTGCTGATGCATCCCCCATGTAGTTGCACACATGATTTAGTTTTACCTTGGGCTTAGTTTTGCATGTTAACTTCATTTCTTTCCTTGCTTTGTAGATCATGTTTAACATAGTTGTTTACTTCATCTTAAAGTAGTTTAAATTCCTATCCATGTTTCCCTTCCATTTAACTTAGTTTTTCATGCATTAGGACCTTAGATTTTCAATGCATTCCATCCAATATGAAGGTGCATCTTTTCCATAATTAGACACACGGCATCATTTGTAGCTTGCTTAGATTGATTCATGTTAGATTATTGAGTACTTTGTGTTTTTTTAGGTTAGGTGTTATTTAGTAGATTAAGTTGTAATATAAATTTCCATGTAGCACACTTAGTTTCCTTATTTTAAGCACTTTTTTATTTTAGAAGAAGGTAAATTCAAATTTTGGATTCCATGTTAGATCTTAGATTCCTTTCTTTTTAGTTTTAGAAACTTTCTAATTCTTTCATATACATTAGGAATGTTTTAAGATTAGTTTATAAGCATTTTAGAAAGTAGTTGCATGGTTGATTTTTAGATCTAGAACTTTCCTAGTTTAGAATTAGCACTCTACTAATTTACAAACCAATGTTTAACTTAGTTTGACTTGCTATTTCCCTTTGCATACATTCAAGGATTAGTTCATAAACTTCATCCATGTTAGCTGCTTAGATATAGAAAGCATTCTTAATGTAGAAATTCATGCATAGCATTGTAGTTTCATGTATCATGGACATATAGTTGCATAAATCTTACTTTCCATTTTGAATCACACACACACACACACCCAGCCACCTACCCATCCACCCATGCTTACTTGCACACATGGAACTTTCCGTGCTAAGTTTGCATTCATCATTCACTCTCATCTCTTAATCTATCATACTTACACTTTGCTTCACCCACACACCTTATTACCATGTTTTTATATCCATTCACTTTCTATTTCATGCTACACACACCCACTTTCTAATTTTAGATTGCATGCATATTTCATGTTAGTTAGGTCATGCATCATTCTTTTTATTTTTAATTTCTTTTTATGGAGTTGGAATAAGGAAAAGGAAGGTACTGTTATTTCTTTTTATGGCATTAAGCATATGTTCTAATTTCTTAAGTAAGGTTGAGGAAACAAACAAATCCATCCATAAAGCCACTTAGGTTCCTAACTAAGGCCATCATGTTGAAGGTTAGGATCACACCATGTCCCTACTCCTTGCTTCATCTCCTAAGGCTAGGAATTGGTGAGTCCTAAAATAAGAACCACTATCTCCACTTTGTTTTCTTTTTCTTCCATTTCATTTTTAAAGTAAGAAACCTCTTCAATGGCTGTCTTATTTTAAAGATGAATGACCTCTAATCAATTCTTTATCTAAACTCCTTGAAGTTGCCCTTTTTTAGAGTTTCTAGCTTAGGAAAAATACAATAACATTTTATATTTCCTTTTTGTCATTCTTCATGCTTTTCTGGAGTGGTGTTTGTTTAAAAAGGTGTTAAGTCTCCGCTTTTCTTGCTTGCCTTAATACTTCATTCCTAAGGATCATTGGATGTGATTTGTTTGGTTTATGGCATGTTGGGTTAAGGAGATAAGAAAAACATGTTGGTAAATTAGTATATTTTGGGTTGAAGAGAAGTCTATAAGCTCCCATTGAGTAACACAACATGTGGACCCTACAACAAAATTCAAGCCTAGATTTGAAGGACCTTTATTTGGTTTTTTATTTTATTTTTACTTGCTTTCTTTTCATTGCTTATATAACAAATCCTTATAATTTGGGTATCGATGAAAAAAGTTCTTTCCTTTTCTTAGTTAATTTGTTTCTTTATTTTAATTGTTAGTTAGTTGTAGTTCAAGGTGGTTTCCTTAATGCTTAGTTAATGGTAGTTTTAAAAAGTTTTCTAGTTTGTTTTCTTGCTTATTCAGACAATTTCCTAATTTTCTTCCTTTCTAATTTAGGATTTACTATCAAGTTGTTTTGTTAGTTTAGTTGTTTCCTTTAATTAGAAGTTTCTTTTTTAGTTAGTTAACTATTTCTTGTTTTCATTTACTTACTTTATGTCCTTTCTTTCCTCTTTACTTTCCTTGTCCTTAGTTTTAGTTATAAATTGCCCTTCTATGAATGCTTATCTTGGTTAAAGTACGATAACCTCAATTTTAATTAACACCATTTATTAAAGAGTCTTCATAGGATTGACCTATATTTGCCGATTGTATACTATAATAGAGTTGTGCACTTGTAGTAATTATTAAGACATATCACAAATCCATGCTAAATCAACCATTTCACACCCTCCTCTGTTAGCCGTAAGTAATGTAAGTTACAGGATGTGTTGGTAGAGCTAGTCGTTTAAATACCAACACAGTGATTTAGTTGGGGGTCATTGGAGTGATAGTAGTTTGCCCCCTTCCAAGAGGGTCCTATGAGCTCAAAAGTGTCTATAGTTTTCTTCTAAATGATTTTAGTTGAAACTTAAAGGCTAGGATACATGAAAGGTGATAATTTACATAGGTGGGCCAAAATGTGGAGATGAAATCCACCCTTGATCTTGTAAGATATGATACCCCTATTAATCAATTTTCATTCATCATGACATAGAAAATCACCTTAAAGCAGATAAATGTGTCCTAGGAATGCAAGAAAAATAATAAACTAATGCAACAACCTAGAAAATATGCAATAATTAAAGATGAATGCTATCTATATGAATTATACTACCAAACAATTATGGAAAACTGCTTTAATAATGCAAACACTAAATTTAGGAAAAATAAAAGATTGAGTAGATCTTACAATGGGGTCATGAAATTAAGTCTTTTCGTACAAGGTTAAACCATTTGCAAACCACCTTCTCTTTCATGCAGTGATGGTTTACCCTTGAACTATATTATTACAACCTTTAAATTGAATTTGTGATTTAAAATAAAATATAGGTGGACCTCACTACAATTCTAGTCAAAAGTAAATATACTAATCTAATTAGCCTAAACATAATTTGATGGTGCTTTGGCCACATGATCACATCCTAAGCAATGGCACCAAAAAATTATTGAGAGTTTTCCTATAAATGCAGAATTAGTCACTTGTATTATTGTCGGGTGGAATCCATAGAGAGCATATAGTGTGAGTTTAATGCACCAAATTATTCTACTCTATTGATCCTAAAAGATTTACATTAAAAAATTACAAAATGAGATGATGATGTGATGAAATGGATTAGTTTTCTTTTGATGAAGAGAATATCCCATGATTGAAGGTTAGAATTAAAGATCACCTAGACTAGCATTAGGGTCCACCACTAATTATTCCTCTCTATAACTCAAGAAGTAGATCAAAACTACGATCAATTTCTCGAACTAGTTTCTTTGAAAAGTCAACCTAAAAATCATTGATCATTAGAAACTAGATATATTATCAAATCCTTAGTATTCCATGTAAAACCTAACTATAAAGAATTAAGGATTAATCCAAGCATTCGTTATGATGGGTAATGACATTGAATCAAAGAATTGTACCAAGGATAATTTTTTCTTTTTTAAATTGAGATAAATTTCAAATTAGATTTTCGAAGACATTTAAGATATTTAGGAATTAATAAGTGGCGTTCTCCAATGTTATGCTAGATTACTCTAATTCTAAGTAAAAATAAACTAACCTAACACAATTTCTTATTTAACATAAATTAAGTAAAGCTATATTTAAGTTATGAATGGTTGGATTGGTCATAAATTTGGGTGTTGGTGACCAATCAATGATTGGATCATGTGGGTGTTTGTAGATTGATCCTCTAGGAGGATAAAAAATAGTTATCGACGTAAGGTAGCCATTGAGAAGAAAAATAGGAGAATTGATGTCAGTTGTTAGCTAGGCACACCAGCATCAGCTATTAGCTAGATGTTGATGGTGAGAGAGAGAGAGAGAGAGAGAGAGAGAGAGAGAGAGAGAGAGAGAGAGAGAGAGAGAGAGAGAGAGAGAGAGAGAGAGAGAGAGAGAGGAGAGTTGTTGGTTGTGTTTTAAGTAGTCATTAGTGGAGGGAGAGATCAAGAGAGATCGGAGAAAAGGGGAAACGACTTCAGTGTAGCCGGCCAGCTTGGGTGGTCTTATTAGGTTAGATGGTGTAGGAGAAGTAGGTTTTGTGTTTCTTGTCAACACTAGAGGAGGAGAGGGGCAAAAATGGTGGGTGGCTTAGGAAAGAAATTGTGTCGGAGAGAAAGGGTACTGTGTTAGCGTGATCATTCAGGGGCAGAAAAATAACCATACAAGCTACTTCTAGAAATAAATCCATGAGGCCATGGAAACATGTTAAAACCAATTGCTTAGAGTCTTGTATGAACTCACACTAGAATATACCTAAATAGCTTCTAAAAATTGTGTAGCAAGTAAACCATAATCCACACATGAAGACTTGTTACATACCATGTAAAATAGGACATGAAAACATGCTAGAAAGCAAATCATAATAGGGTATAAGTGTTAAAAGAAACATCATTAACATTATGTGATTTCTACTACATCAGAATTTCTAAAGCCAGACATAGTTCATGCTCAAAAATGTCAAAACCCAAATGTACTTTCATGCTGAAAACATTGCTGCTAGATAATGAAAAACACTCTAACTAACATGGAAAGTCAAGGCATAATCTACATTATATACAATGTTTATAATCTAGTATGAATGCATGATTGAAGATGCATAAAATAAAATGTGATATACTAGTTAGAAAACATTTCTATAGAATTGTAATGCCCCGAGCAATTTACGCTATTGAATTGGACATTCTATAGGAAATGAACTGTGTTAAATGCTTTACTTTATTTAAAATATTAAATAAATGAATTTTTAAGAAAACTTAGAACCATTAGATTCTACTCAAAAAATGGAATCCAACGCCTCAAAGAACACCAAAAACGGAGTTCGTATGAAGAAGTTATGGCCGTTTAAAGATTATGGGCATTTCTGTAATTTAAATTAAAAACGAAAAAGACAGAAAACGAAGGGGGCTGTTTTGATAATGGCACCCTGTCTCCTTCTTCCTCTAGATTTCTCCAAAAACCCTAGTTTCCAGAGGTTTCTGCCACCGCCATAGCAAGGCTATAAAAAGCCCCTATTCCCTCCTCTTCAAATCGAGATTTTTTCGGCTATTTGAGGCTGGGGTTTTTGGCAAAAAATTAGAAAACCCCCGCAACGCCTGTCCCTGCACATTTCGGCCAGGCCTGAGTCATCCTTATAGGCCGACCACTCCCATCTCTTCACCCCGTCTTCTTCTTCCTCCGACCGCAATGGAAGTTGGGGTTTTCCCCTTCTTCATGGGTTCTAACGACATGGGGCTTTCAGACGGAAAAGAGGGAGCTGCACACCGGAAGAGGGCACCGTGTTGGGGCTGCCCAGGTAGGTTTTCTCCCCCTCTCTTCCTAGTTTTTCCTTCTTCCAGGCTAGATCCATGATGGATCTGGCGTTTCCCGGCCGGAAAACATGCCGGGGAAAGCCAATTCCAGCCAGCTCTGTGCAAACAGGGCGTCCCAGGGACTCCATGCTTCACATGTGCCTGGGATGGGTTCCAGGCATGCGACAGTGCGTACACGGTCCTTGGTGCGGCCTTTGGGTGCACTCGCAATGTGGGGCACAGGTCCTGGCTCGACCGGGATGCACGGGGTGCCCTGGGAGTTGAGACGCGCCATGCTGCGGCAAAGATAAGTTTGCGCGACACCATCCAAGACGCGCGTCATAGCGCGTCGCTTGGGCATGCATGTGTGCGTGCGAACGCGGTCCCTCGCACAGCCTTTGGGGGTTCACGACGTGCAGGCATGGGTCCTGGTTCGACCAGGGCGCACACACGTCTTGGAAACCATGATGCGCGGACCTAATAAGACTATAAAAATTAGGATCATAGGACAATTTATAGAGTCTAACCATTGAATAGTAGATCCATATCATAGGATCTAGCCTGACACTGAATTAGGCAAGGACCCATGGACCCTAAAAGGCAGATCTAGCGATCTAATTTCTAAATAGATCGAAATTGATAAGGACTCCTTGTTATCTATTCATATATAGGAGTTTATAAATAAGACCCAGGGTCAGGTTGAGTGATGAAGGACGCGACTCCAGGAGACTTCGAGGTAGGTGCTCTATCGCTACTAGACTTTTAAAAAGAGCCCATGATTGTTTTAAGAATGCATGTTTTATGTATAAGTTATATGACTTGTTTAGCATGACTTAATTTTATAAATGAATTCAGCATGCATATGATAAATACATTATGCATAGACATGTTTTGCAAACGATTGAATAAATTGCATTATGTTTATGATATATATGATACTTTCGACTTGGATTATGCGATTCTTTAAGTCATCAGTATTCCGATTCGACAATGGTTTTTAATATCAATATTGAACATGAGTGATCAAACATGCACATGTTTTAAAGAGCATATGATTTTAAACATAGCATGCATTATAAAACTAGTAGTGATAGACTCCTACTGAGTATAGTGTATACTCACCCAATTCTTAACATTTTTCAGGATAGCTCCATTCATGCGTAGAAGACACCTCAGAAAATGTTAGTGGTACGAGCAAGAAAAATGAAAAGGAGACAATTATACATGTAAGTAAACACTCTACCCTTTGGACATGTATTTGTATTTATTTACAATTGGGCTGTGAGCTGTGACTGGATAGACCTGGGAAAACATTTATGATTTCTGGTGTTTTTCAAAAACTACTTTAGTTGTTATGAAAGCAAATGACACTCGGGGTTTTCAAAATGAGTTTAAAACTAAAGATTTTTCGCTGCATTGCATGGTTTTTATAAAATGGTTTTCAAATAGGGATGCATCCCGCCTTAGGAATTAGATATTGCATTTAAAAATGCATGGGAAAAACCCGAGTCGTCACAGTTGGTATCAGAGCCCAGGTTTTATCCTTTCACAGCTAGTCCAGCATGTCCAAGGGTCATAGACAATAGAGAAAATCAAGAAGAAGTAGTATAAATAGAAGTAGTAGAGATGACTACTTCTATTTGAGGATTACAATATTAATGCTCAAGGCATTTCACCATAAACAAATAGGTGAAAAAGGAGATGGGTCTAGCAAATACTTAGATATTGGATGGCTTAAATCTTATCAATAAGGATTGTTGTGCAGTGGTGCAAACAGGGAAACTCATATATAAATTAGATTATGATGAGAATGATGAATGAAGTTGTTGGTGAACTTGTTAGTAGGTAGTTCTGACCTGTAATAGATTAATCTCACCAAAGGTGAGAAAATTGAAGAACCTAGATGGTTATCTTACCATCATAAAGAATATCAAAATATGAGTACACTATCACAAGGATATGATATGAGTATGATAGGGGATGGAAAAGACAGACTTTGAGAAGATTTTGATGATAATCTAATAGGGATGAGCATACAAGATGATACTAGGGGATAACTGTGACTCGTACTAGATCACAAAGATATGGATCCTGAAGGACTTAGCTCAATTTTTGATAACTTCATTGGATTCTTATGAAGAGTGAAGTTCTATCCAATAATGACAACCTGAGTATAATGGAGGAGATCAGAAGATGTACAATTGACATATTATGTGATTAAGAGGAACATAACACGAATATAATAGGAAAATGAATTCGACCGAGTTATCAAAAGATTTTGATGATAATATTAGGGATGATAGATATGTGATAATAGACTGATCTTAACATGAACTTATAAGAGAAGTATAGCATGACCAAAAGATCAATGACATTATTAAGACATTGTATGAATTTTCTTGAGGCTACAAGCAATTGAGGATTTCAATGATCTTAAGACAGTTTGGAATTTTTGAGAAGCATTTAGTTTATCATATCTGTTAAGTAAAAGAGTAGATGTAGTATCGATTATATGCAACAAAAGACATTGATCTTGGTAGACAAAAATGAGGATTTTGAAGAAAAGAGAGAAAGAGATAGAGATGTAACTACCAGTATTCAATGAATATTGAATATTCAAAAGAAGAAGATCATGACTTTATGGAGATACATATAAATCTTTCATCTTGAATCCTATAGGAAGGTAAACCAAACAAATGCAAAGGAATAATACTAGTTGAGTTGGTGATCGTATTGTAAAAGAATATAAAAGAGAGAAAGCATATGGGGTTTAAGACTTTGAGTAGAGTATCGAATTTCAGGAGATTATGCGACAAGAAATTTCCAAAGAGGAATGGTGACCAACTAGAAATTAAATTCTACAAATGGTTTGATGTCTATATCAATTATTGTAATTAGATCCTTATCATATCCATTAGTTTATGGGGAACACCACTGGATATAGGCCATAAAAAGGAAAATTTGGTGATATCCTACCTTGCCAATAAAGTATATTGAAAAAGGAATTAAGCTGGGACAGTGACTTGTCCATTTGTCTTTCTTCAGCAAGTAGGGTACCATCAAGGATCGAATTGAGGTCTTGCTATCATAGATTTGGAAGAGCAAATATCTTAAGACCATTATTTAGTCATTACCCTTAGAGTACTATTGACAAAATAAAGGTATCCCACCATAATTAATCAAATATGTTAGTATCTATGAGACAGTAGTCTAAGTTATATACTCAGAGGACTGTTATAAGTATTTAGGTGTGAGTTTTCCCTAAAAGAAGTGACTTGTTAGACTAAGTCATTTGAGAGTCTGAGGTCAGTTAATTAAACTACATCAAGGAAGAGCTACGAGTATGATGAAATGCAGTAGCAGCTGAGACAGAAGAAAACAAATAAGAAATGATCTAAACCAATGCAAAAGATTTTCCCACCCTTACTGGCTACCATGACAAGGTGAAGAAATTACCTTGGGTCTGAAAAATACTGCTGACTTAGATTGAAAGGAAAGACAGATAAGCACTGATCGCTTTAGAGAGACCGTTGAGCTTATAACCTATACATCTGGACAGAGATCAATAGGTAAACGAATAAATTCTCTTTCTATATGTCTACGAAAATGTTCCATGCTTACCTGAGTGTTTTTCAAATTTGATGATTTAACAGCTTCAGCATAACTTGATGTAGTAGCTATTGAACGAGAACTACTATTATAAGCTAAGTATGAGGAGGCACTTGAAAGATAAAATTTGAGGAATTAAGAAAACCACGACTTATGAGGATACCTCCTGACAATACAGACTGCATGGTTGATGATAAAGCCTTGATAAAAGATTGAACAATATATTGATATAGGGAATGGAAGAAGAAAAGTTGAGGTGGCCAGAACATTATAAGGTGAGATTTGATGTTACGTTGCCTTTAGACAAAAAGTTAGTTGTTATGTGCATATACCAAGTACGAAAAATCAATTGAAGGAATTTCCTAAGAACTAACCCTACTGGATTGAGTATAGAACTTTTGGACTGAAAGATTACGAAGAAAACCATCAAGCAAAGAAAGGATAAAGAAGATAATGACAAAGGATTCAACCATGACCTAGTAAGGGTACTTGGTGATGAATAAGAGACTTAATTAATGTGAATAGTGGGATAGGCCTCTGGACGAGAACATTTGACCATGATGATGAATTAACCATAAAATATTTGACATGAGTATGCATAAACTCTTCAAGGAGAAAAGCATTTGATGGCTTCAACATCTATGAAACTTGATGTACAGTTCGGATATCCTAATCGTAATATGAGATAGTATTAGTGATGGAGGATGCTACTTGAATTCATTTATTTTGAAAATAATATGGGTTGAGGGCCCAAGTTATAGTAGAAAAGCAACAGACAGTTGAAATTCTAAGTTAATCGAGGTTTTGGCTATAGGGCACATGATACCATATTAGCTATTGAAGTATCTTGGGGACAAATATAAAAGATCAGAAGCAAAGTTAGACACAATAGAAAAAAAAAAAAAATGTAACCCTTTTTGTTGGACACGTACTAATGACATACAACCAACCATTAAAAGGAGATGTGGATGATGAAGAGATCACTAGATGGAAGACAAGAGGAAAAACGAGAGTATCCCTGCCATTCAAAAAGGACAATGAGAAATAAGATGATATGATCTCAAAAGAAGTATGGAGTAATTTATACATGATGAGAAAAGTATAGGCATCTAAGGATTTCGAGATAGATGAATTACAGCTAGAAACCAGTATTGTTAAACTGGCACGTATAGGAGTATGCATTAGAGTACGAGCAAAAGCAGCCCTTATAGGTGAGGCCTTGTAGAAGGAACAATAAAAATGACAAATTGAGGATGAGTCTAGATTTGATTCCTAATGGAGAATGCATTCACCAAGAAGTTATCTAAGAGACAAAATACCTTGAAGATGAATTTATGGAATTTCGAGGACGAAATTCTTTTAAGGGGGTAATAATGTAATGCCCCAAGCAATATACGCTATTAAATTGGATATTCTATAGGAAATGAATTGTGTTAAATGTTTTACTTTATTTAAAATAGTAAACAAAGGGATTTATAAGAAAACTTGGAACCATTACATTCTACTCGAAAAATGGAATCCAATGCCTCAAAGAACGCCGAAAACAGAGTTCGTATGAAGAAGTTATGACCGTTTAAAGATTAGGGGCATTTCTATAATTTAAATTAAAAACGGAAAAGACAAAAAATGCAGGGGCCGTTTTGATAACGGCACCCCGTCTTCTTCTTCCTCTAGATTTCTTCAGAAACCCTAGTTTCCAGAGGTTTCTGCCACAGCCAATGGCGGCACCGCCATTGGCAGCACAGCCATAGCAAGGCTAGAAAAAGCCCCTATTCCCTCCTCTTCGAATTGAGATTTTTTTGGCTATTTGAGGCTAGGGTTTTCGGCAAAAAATTAGAAAACCCCCACAACAGTTTTCCTTGCACATTCCGGTCAGGCCTGAGTAGTCCCTACAGGCCGGCCACTCCCATCTCTTCACCCCGTCTTCTTCTTCCTCTGACCGCAACGGAAGTTGGGGTTTTCCCCTTCTTCGTGGGTTCAGGCGACATGGGGCTTTCAGACGAAAAAGAGGGAGCCGCACACCGGAAGAGGGCACCGTGTTGGGGCTGCCCAGGTAGGTTTTCTCCCTCTCTCTTCCTAGTTTTTCCTTCTTCCAGGCTAGATCCATGCTGGATCTGGCATTTCCCGGCCGAAAAACATGCCAGGGAAAGCCGGTTCCAGCCGGCTCTGTGCGAACAAGGCATCCCAGGGATGCCATGCTTCACATGCGCTTGGGACAAGGTCCCTGGGACGGGTTCCAGGCATGCGACAGTGTGTACACGGTCCCTGGTGCGGCCTTTGGGTGCGCGCAACGTGGGGCATAGGTCTTGGCTCGACCGGGATGCACAGGGTGCCCTGGGAGCTGAGACGCGCCATGTTGCACCAAAGACGCGTCTACATGGTGCCATCCAAGACGCGCGTCATAGTGCGTTGCTTGGGCATGCATGTACGCGTGCAAACGTGGTCCTTGACACGGCCTTTGGGCGCGCATGACGTGCAGGCATGGGTCCTGGTTCGACCAGGGCGCACACACGTCTTGGAAACCATGATGCACGGACCTAATAAGACTATAAAAATTAGGATCATAGGACAATTTATAGAGTCTAACCATTGAATAGTAGATCCATATCATAGGATCTAGCCTGACACTGAATTAGGCAAGGACCCATGGACCCTAAAAGGCAGATCTAGCAATCTAATTTCTAAATAGATCAAAATTGATAAGGACTCCTTGTTATCTATTCATATCCAGGAGTTTATAAATGAGACTTAGGGTCAGATTGAGTGATGAAGGACGCGACTCCAGGAGACTTTGAGGTAGGTGCTCTATCACTACTAGACTTTTAGAAAGAGCCCATGATTGTTTTGAGAATGCATGTTTTAAGTATAAGTTATATGACTTGTTTAGCATGACTTAATTTTATAAATGAATTCAGCATGCATATGATAAATACATTATGCATAGACATGTTTTGCAAACGATTGCATAAATTGCATGATTCGTGATTATTGAGTTTTGAAAAATTGCATGTCCTTGAGGGTTACCAAAAGACGCTGAAGTGCCCAAAAGACACTGGGTAGGCAGTTGTGAGGGACCCAAAGAGGATAGGTGTAATATCCTTAATTTTAAAGATAAAAATAGGAAATTATTAAATAAATTAAAATAAAATTTTATGGATGAAATTCTTTCCTGAAAACATAATAATTAGAAAGTGCTCGTCGTCTGAATCCAACGCCACCAAGAACGCGAGAAACGGAGCTCAAACGAGGGAGTTATGAGCCGTCAAAGTTGGAAGGGCAAATTAGTCATTTGATAGAGACGTATTAGACAGGGGTCCAAATTGATACTGGCACCCCCGTCTTCCACACGTCTCTACCAGTCCGGCAAAATCGCCGGAGGAGACGTGGAAAGAGAGCGTGAATGGAAGAGGTTCTCTTCCCCTGGGACTCTAGTGCCTATATCTACCCTCCCACAGGTTGCCAAAACGCTCCACTTTGAGCGTTTTCTCAGTATTTACGCAACACCATAGCCACTGTAAAAACTTGGATTTTCCGGCGAGTGGAGCCGGGCAACACGAGCAACTCCTGCAGGTGCAAGGTAAGCCTCAAAACCTATGTTTTTCTGTATTTATTAATTAGAAAATTAATTAGAAAACCATTTAAAAATTAGGAAAAAAATCGGATTTTTGGGGCTTTGTGCACGCTCTTGTTGGAGCGTGATTTCATAGACCAAACGTTGTCCGTTTGGAAATCGCACCATCCAACTAGTGCAAAAGACACCCAAGAGCAAACCCTTTAAATTTGGGAGTGATCCAAGCGGTGGAATTGCCTGTAAAACTCAAAAACCAAGACCTAGGAGGTTTTTAGGAACTTAGGAAAATCGTTTAAAAACCATGGTTTTTGAGAAAATTAGTGCAAAAGGAGGGCATAAATGGATTCTAGAGAGAATTAGAAGAAAATGGCGCAAAAATCACGCAAAACGGAGCTGCAGAGCTGCCGAGGCGACCGGCAGGAATCCGGTCGTCTTCTCCGGCCGTCGAACGAAGGGCGCGCGCCAGCGCCAAGACGCTCAGAGACGCAGCTAGGACGACGTCACGCAGCGCCGTCGCCGCACGCGTGCGGAACGTGCGTGGTTGGCTGCCGCGGTGGGGACCGGGACGCGGCGCGTCTGCAGCCGTGACGCACGCGCGCGTGCGTCACGGCGCCGGCGCACGCGCGCGCGCGTCAGGTGCGGCGTCTGCGACGCCGTGCGCTCGTGCGCCGTATACGTCGGTATAAAACCGGCGGAAAAAGGGCGCCAGCCGGTTTAAAACCACCTTATGGTGGTCAGGCGAAAGCCCCATTTGAGGGTAGTGTTCACTAAAACTTGATTTTTGGGAGCTAGAGAGGTCCAAATCACGATCCGAAGAGGGCGTTATGACCGTATTGACGACGCGGACCTAGTTTTAACTTAAAAACTTAGAAATGACCACTTTTATTTAAGAAAAATTTTTAAATAGTGATGTGACATGTACTGTGCACTTGAATATACCAATTAAAGGGAGTTATTAGCAAGCTAGTGATCTCACACTGAGGTAGGTGACGACAACTAATGTTTTGACTTGATTTTAAACCATGTTTAAACATAGCATCATGTGTGATTGTGTTTTAAATTGCGATTTTTATTTACCATGAATTTCATGCGACATAAGGCATGGATGGTTATTCCAAATTGAAATCTTTACTTGAATAAACTTATTTCAAATGCTTTTACAAGCATGATGTTAATTTGTTATGCTTACTTAGAGACTTATTTCTTATTATATATATAGAAAATGCATGGATTTACATGGAAATGAGAATAGAGGCTTATTAGCTGGTCCTTTGATAGGCTAACCCCAGGATGAGGGGCATGTCTTGGGGAATGCAAGCTATAAGTGCACTTGAGTTTTAGCATATACATATGTTTTCCGTGTTTTATATTTGATGACGGTGCTCTCGCCTCCTAAGGGCGTCATGCTTAGGGGAGGGATAGGGCCGCCACCCACCTTCCGGGATTATGATGTGATGAGTTTGTGATATGATACACACCTGCCCATAGATGGCATTCGGTAGGGGTTTGGTAACATGGATAGTCCACACTACCGGTCCCGAGCCTTTCCATGGGGACGGACGTTAAGTCTCCTGCTATGGTGTCGACGGGGAAGCGCAGTGGTTGATACCCATGGAGGGTTGCCATGCGGCATGATGGCCCATATTCTTGTTATGTGTGCATGTATGATGAGCATTGTTATAGATGGTATGCCCGGTGTGACGACACTCGAGAGGTTGACTATGTGTACTCCCGATCGGGGATGTTCGTATGGCGTGGTGGGACCCATTACCTTAGGGTGCCCTTATTCTTGTTGTATGCTCCATTTATTGATTCATGTCATGTTTTAACTCCGTGAATTTCATGTTTTAGCATATGGAATAAATTGGCATTTATTTGAACATGGCATTATGATATCACTATTTCCATAAATGTTATACTTTTCATAAATGCTGTTCATTATTTCTTTCATTTATTACATTAATTGTCATGTACCACACACAAGTTTATAGCTTGGCCGAGGCATTGCTTTGTTTTGCAATGCCTTAGATCTCGATGTGAATAACAGGAAAGGCAAGGCTGTTGAGAAGCCGTGAGAGCCGTCAAGACCATTTTTCTATAGTATTAGGCAAAGTGATGTGAGTCATTAAACAGGATTATCATTTGGATTTTTATTATGGACTGCATATTTTATAATGGGATGTGATTTAGATCTTTGGACATTTATATGGGATGTTATGATGGATAGACCCTGGGCCATATTATTACTGTCTTTTGGATGTTTATTTGATTTAAAATAAAGGCGCCTATTTATTTGACGTTGATTTATACGCGGATCATTTATTTGTGTTTAAATTACATGTACGCCATTTTGAGAAAGGAAAAATTAACACCCGGAGTTTTGAGATAGGTTTAGTAAAATGTTAAATAAATCTTTTCTCATGGGATCCCAAATGCTCTTATTTAAAAAAAAAAAAAAAAATGTCTTAAAAATCCGGGGTGTTACAAAGTTGGTATCAGAGCCCAGTCTAGTCCATCATAATCCTTGTGAATGTCCATTTATATGTGAATAACAGTCCATAATAGTTGTAGAGAGAGAAACTATGAGAGAGGAACTTACACTTAGTGACATGTAAAAATTTTGATAGATGGCTCTCGGAGAAGGACAAGGTCTACCCCCGCTACACCCATGGCTCCACTAGCCGAGTCCTCCGATCAAGGGGATCGAGATGCCGAGTTATTGAATCGGTTACACGTCGGGACTCGTACCACTTATACAAAGAAGAGTTAGGACACAAATTGGACGCTAACCCTAGCCTCTATTCCACCACCTAAAGTGGCACCCATGGTTTCTTGTTTCAGTCCTCACAACCAAGACAGGGAACCATCAGTATTCAGAGCCACGGAGGGTGATGCTACGAGTGACTCTAAGAAGGCGACAAATTATTGGAAAGGTTTCAAAAGATGGTGAAACCCTTTTATGGCGATGGTAACACGAGAGGAGGCTGAGCGATGGTTATTTGAGGCGAGAGGACATTCGACGCTATGAAGATCTCACCGCATGATCGAGTTAGAGTAGCCTCCTACTGCCGAAAGGTGAGGCCGAAGCCTCGGTGGCAGACTTTCACACTCACCCGACCAGATCCGACTGAGACGATGACATGGGCAGCCTTTAAACAGGCTTTTGACACTCAGTATTTTCCACCCCATGCATTGCAGTCCCATGAAGAAGGAGTTTGCCACCCTCGGAGCGAGAGAGATATGACGGTTCGGCGAAGACCGAACCGATTTACACGACTGAGGAGATTTGCACCTCACGCACTGGCCTCGAGACAGGCAACTCCAGTGACGATTGTGGATGGGTTGACTCCTTGAGAGATCGCGTGATTTCTTCTCGACCCACTTACGCGTGCGAGATGCTGCGATATGGCGTCCATGCATGAGAAGAACTCTCAGGAATAGAGGGAGTGCGTTCCAGCCCTTTAAGGGCAAGCGGCCATTTGGTGCTATGCAGACACATGGGGCATCAGGTCATCCACCACAGGCCAAATTTAAGAGAGACGCTGAGAGGAAGAGATGTGATAGGTGCAAGGGTTGGCACCCTCGGCGAGTGTGTAATAGATTCGACCGACCACACAGAGGCAGCCCCAACCACGAGACAGCCCTATACACCTTACCAGAGACAGCCATACAGGTGTTTCAACTGTGGAGACGTTGGCCATTTCATTAAGGACTGCCCTAAGGGGCAGAGACATACAGAGATGGGAGCAGAGGCAACTAACGCACCACGTAGCCAGGGACGAGTATTTGCCATCTCATCAGATGTGCACAGGCATCACACCAGGTCGTAGAAGGTACTCTTCTGGGTCTCGGATAGACATGCCAAAGTTCTTTTTGACACAGGGTCTACACACTCTTTTATATCATGTATTTTTGCATCTTGTCTGGATGTATGTGTACACAAACTAGCATTTGGATTAGATATTATGACACCTGTGGGAGAGACAGTAGAGACTACGAGAATATATTAGAGATATACCGTAGAGATATCAGCGTGAGTATGGACACGGACTTCATCTTATTAGACATGGTAGACTATGATGTTATTCTTGGGATGGATTGGTTAGCCAACTATGGTGCTATGGTAGACTGCCGAAAGAAGCAAGTCACTTTTCTTATACCTGGGCAACTAGAAATAGTGTTCCAGGGTAGGAAAGATCAGCAGTTTACATGCATCATTTCTGCTATGAAGGCGCACGATTTTATGCACGAGGGTGTAACGCATTCCTCGCATATGTTATTGAGAGGAAAAGGGGCAGCCACAGCCTGACGAGATTGATGTTGTCCGTGATTTTGCTGACGTATTTCCTGAGGAATTACCAGGATTGCCGCCAAGTAGGGAGATTGACTTCACCATTGACTTGGTGCCGGGCACATCGCCTATCTCTAAGGCACCATATAGGATGGCTCCAGCAGAGTTGAGAGAACTTCAGGTACAATTGCAAGAGTTATTGGATAAGGGCTTTATCAGGCCGAGTGGATCACCATGGGGAGCACCAGTCCTGTTCGTGAAGAAAAAGGATGGATCACTGAGACTATGCATTGACTATCGGTTGTTGAATGGTGTTACTATAAAGAACCGATACCCTTTGCCACGCATAGATGATTTATTTGATCAGCTCCAATCGGCACAAGTGTTCTCCAAGATTGATTTGAGGTCAGGGTATCATCAGCTGAGGGTTAGAGAAGAGGATATCTCGAAGACTGCCTTTAGGAGTCGTTATGGTCATTATGAGTTCCTAGTGATGCCGTTTGGATTGACGAACGCAGCTGCAGTGTTCATGGATCTAATGAACCGTGTTTTTCGAGCTTATTTGGATAAGTTCGTGATTGTATTTGTGGATGACATCTTGATTTATTCGCCTAGTCATGAGACACATAGGGAGCATCTCCACACGGTATTAGACACACTTCGTCGACATCAGTTGTATGCCAAGTTCGCAAGTGTGATTTTTGGCCAGACCAGTGCATTTCTTAGTGCCACGTCATATCTAAAGATGGAGTGGCCGTGGATTCAACAAAGGTAGAGGCAGTACTACACTGGGAGAGGCCCAAGACAGTGACTGAGATACGCAGTTTTCTCGGTTTGGCGGTATTATCGTCGATTTATAGAGGGATTCTCTAAGATCGCATTACCATTGACCACCACGACTGGAAAGACACTCAATTTGTATGGACCGAGGCTTGCGAAGAGAGCTTCCAAGAGCTCAAGAGGAGACTTACTACTGCTCCGGGTATTGATGACCTTGCCTATCCGGGGGCAGGCGGTTATGTAGTTTATTGTGACGCCTCCGGCAAGGGATTAGGAGCGATGTTGATGCAACATGGGAAGGTAATTGCCTATGCGTCTGACGTTGAAGACACATGTGGTAAATTACCCAAGACATGACCTCGGAATTAGCAAGTGGTATTTGCGTTGAAGTCCTGGAGACATTATCTTTATGGTGAGAGATTTGAGGTATTCACTGATCATAAGAGCCTCAAGTACTTCTTTACTCAGAGTGAATTGAATATGAGGCAGCGCAGATGGATGGAGTATCTCAAGGACTTCGACTTCACCATACAGTACCATCCTGGGAAGGCTAATGTCGTTGCAGATGCCCTGAGTAGGAAGGCGGCTGTGATGATTGCCAATTTGACAACTCGGTCTAAGTTCTTTGACAGGATCTTAGAGGCACAGGGCAAAGACAAGGAAACACAGGATCTGACAGATAAGACAGATTTTTCGAGGGGACCAGATGGAGGAGTTAGATTTAAAGGAAGGTTGGTAGTACCAGCAGATGACAAATTGAAGCGCGAGTTACTTCAAGAAGCACACCAATCCCCTTATACAATTCATCCTGGGGGTACGAAGATGTATCGTGGATCTCAAGAGGCATTTCGGTGGAATGGTATGAAAAAGGATGTTGGAGAGTGCGTAGCACGATGTTTGACCTGTCAGCAGGTCAAGGCTGAGCATCAGCGTCCATGAGGACTACTTCGCCGGTTAATCGGACCTTCCAGAGTGGAAGTGGGACCATATTACCATGGACTTCGTTTCTAGGTCTTCGAGGACCGCTGGCGGCCACGACATGATATGGAGTCGTTGTGGAGGGACAAGTTGACCGCACTCATTTCCTTCCTATCGACAAAATCAGACCGTGGATAGCTTAGCGAAATTATATGTTAAGGAGATCGTGCCGCCCACATGGCGTTCCCTTGACAATTATATCGGATCGAGATACGCGATTTACCTCAAAATACTGGAAGAGCGTGCAAGAGGCATTAGGGTCGAGACTGAAATTTAGCACAACATTCCATCCTCAGACAGACGGACAGAGCGAGAGGACCATCCAGACTATTGAGGATATGCTACGAGCCTGTGTTATGGATTGGAAGGGTAGCTGGGAAGAAGATCATTTACCTTTGGTGGAATTTGCTTATAATAATAGTCATCACGCTAGTATTGGGATGGCTCCATATGAGGCACTTTATGGCAGACCTTGTCGGTCACCTTTATGTTGGAGTGATGTAGGAGAAAGACGCGTGGTGAAAATACGAGTTAGTGGAAGAATGTGCGAGAGAAAGTCCAACTCATTCTAAGAGGTTACTCACGGTCGGCACGAGAAAGTTATGCGACAAGAGGCGAAAGGACTTAGAGTTCTTTGAGGGCGAGCATGTATTCTTGAAAGTTTCTCCTATGAAAGGGGTGTTGAGGTTTGGAAATAAAGGAAAGCTTAGTCCGGGTATATTGGACCTTTCGAGATCTTACGACGAGTTGGGTCATGGCATACCAAATAGCCTTACCACCACAAATTAGCAATGTGCATGACGTCTTTCACGTGTCTATGCCGAGGAAATACGTGCCGATCCCTCACATGTATTGGAGCAGATCCGGAGAGCTACTGTGCTGACATGACATTTGAGGAGAGACCGTGCGTCTTAGATACAAAAGTCAAGGAGTTAAGGAATAAGACCATTGCCTTGGTCAAAGTCCTTTGGCAGCATCATTCACTACAGGAGGCTACTTGGGAGACTGGGGAGGTGATGCGAAAGATACATCCAGGAGTTATTTACATAGAGGTATATAGCTAAATTTCGAGGCCGAAATTTTTATAAGGAAGGAAGAATGTAATATCCTTAATTTTAAAGATAAAAATAGGAAATTATTAAATAAATTAAAATAAAATTTTATGGATGAAATTCTTTCCTGAAAACATAATAATTAGAAAGTGCTCGTCGATACGAATCCAACGCCACCAAGAACGCGAGAAACGGAGCTCAAACGAGGGAGTTATGAGCCGTCAAAGTTGGAAGGGCAAATTAGTCATTTGATAGAGACGTATTAGACAGGGGTCCAAATTGATACTGGCACCCCCGTCTTCCACACGTCTGTACGGTGCGGAAAAATCGCCGGAGAGACGTGGAAAGAGGCGTGAATGGAAGAGGTTCTCTTCCCCTGGGACTCTAGGCCTATATCTACCCTCCCCAGGTTGCCAAAACGCTCCACTTTGAGCGTTTTCTCTGAGTATTTACGCAACACCCTAGCCCTGTAAAAACTTGGATTTTCCGGCGAGTGGAGCCCCGGCAACACGAGCAACTCCGGCAGGTGCAAGGTAAGCCTCAAAACCTATGTTTTTCTGTATTTATTAATTAGAAAATTAATTAGAAAACCATTTAAAAATTAGGAAAAAAAATCGGATTTTTGGGGGCTTTGTGCACGCTACTGTTGGAGCGTGATTTCATAGACCAAACGTTGTCCGTTTGGAAATCGCACCGTCCAACTAGTGCAAAAGACACCCAAGAGCAAACCCTTTAAATTTGGGAGTGATCCAACGGTAAGGAATTGCCCGTAAAACTCAAAAACCAGTACCTAGGGAGGTTTTTAGGAACTTGGGAAAAATCGTTTAAAAACCATGGTTTTTTAGAAAATTAGTGCAAAAGGGCATAAATGGATTCTAGAGAGAATTCTGAAGAAAATGGCGCAAAAATCATGCAAAACGGAGCTCTGTAGCTCCCGTGAGGCGACCGGAATCCGGCCGTCTCTCTCGGCCGTCTCGTGCGCGGCGTCGGCCGCGCCGACGCCAAGACGCGCTCGAGACGCAGCTAGGACGACGCTCACATGACGCCGTCGCCGCACGCGTGCGGAACGTGCGTGGTTGGCTGCCGCCGGTGGGGCCGGGACGCGGCGCCCGGGCGACCGTGACGCAGCCAGCGCGTGCGTCACGGCAGCCGAAGCACGCGCCGCGCGCGTCCCGTGCGGCGTCTGCGACGCCGTGCGTCTCGTGCGCCCGCATACTGTCGGTATAAACCGGCGGAAAAGGGGCGCCGCGGTTTAAACCACCTTATGGTGGTCCCAAGAGGCCCCATTTGAGGGTAGTTTTCACTAAAACTTGATTTTTGGGAGCTAGAGAGGTCCAAATCACGATCCGGAAGAGGCGTGACCGTATTGACGACGGACCTAGTTTTTAACTTAAAAACTTAGAAATGACCACTTTTTATTTAGAAAAATTTTTAAATAGTGATGTGACATGTACAGTGCACTTGAATATACCAATTAAAGGGACTTATTAGCAAGCTAGTGATCTCACATTGAGGTAGGTGACGACAACTAATGTTTTGACTTGATTTTAAACCATGTTTAAACATAGCATCATGTGTGATTGTGTTTTAAATTGCGATTTTATTTACCATGAATTTCATGCGACATTGCGTCATGGGATGGTTATTCCAAATTGAAATCTTTTACTGAATAAACTTATTTCAAATGCTTTTACAAGCATGATGTTAATTTGTTATGCTTACTTAGAGACTTATTTCTTATTATATATATAGAAAATGCATGGATTTACATGGAAATGAGAATAGAGGCTTATTACCGGTCCTTTGATAGGCTAACCCGGGATGAGGGGCATGTCTTGGGGATTGCAAGCTATAAGTGCTCTTGAGTTTTAGCATATACATATGATTTCCGTGTTTTATATTTGATGACGGGTGCTCTCGCCCGGTGCGTCATCATGCTAGGAGGGATAGTGGGCCGCCACCCACCTTCCGAGATTATGATGTGATGAGTTTGTGATATGATAGACACACTGCCCATAGATGGCATTCTAGGGGTTTGGTAACATGGATAGTCCACACTACTGGTCGAGCCTTTCCATGGGGACAGACGTTAAGTCTCCAGATTATGGTGTCGACGGGGGAGCGGCAGTGGTTGATACCCATGGAGGGTTGCCAACGGCATGATGGCCCATATTCTTGTTATGTGTGCATGTATGATGAGCATTGTTATAGATGGTATGCCTGGGTGTGACGACACTCAGAGGTTGACTATGTGTACTCCTGATCAGGGATGTTCGTGCGATGTGGTGGGACCCATTACCTTAGGGTGCCCTTATTCTTGTTGTATGCTCCATTTATTGATTCATGTCATGTTTTAACTCCGTGAATTTCATGTTTTAGCATATGGAATAAATTGGCATTTATTTGAACATGGCATTATGATATCACTATTTCCATAAATGTTATACTTTTCATAAATGCTGTTCATTATTTCTTTCATTTATTACATTAATTGTCTATGTACCTACACAAGCGATAGCTTGCTGAGGCATTGCTTTGTTTTGCAATGCCTTAGATCTCGAGCGCGATAACAGGAAAGGCAAGGCTGTTGAGAAGCCGTGAGAGCTGCTGAAGACCATTTTTCTATAGTATTAGACAATGATGTGAGTCATTAAACAGGATTATCATTTGGATTTTTATTATGGACTGCATATTTTATAATGGGATGTGATTTAGATCTTTGGACATTTATATGGGATGTTATGATGGATAGACCCTGGGCCATATTATTACTGTCTTTTGGATGTTTATTTGATTTAAAATAAAGGCGCATATTTATTTGACGTTGATTTATACGCGGATCATTTATTTGTGTTTAAATTACATGTACGCCATTTTGAGAAAGGAAAAATTAACACCCGGAGTTTTGAGATAGGTTTAGTAAAATGTTAAATAAATCTTTTCTCATGGGATCCCAAATGCTCTTATTTAAAAAAAAAAAAAAAATGTCTTAAAAATCCGGGGTGTTACAATAGGTTTTGAAAAAGAGGTTTTTACTTGATTGATCGTATTTGATTTGGGCTAGTAAGCTCATGGGCGCTATGCCGAGAGGTCTGGGGTGGCCTCCCAGCCTCTACCACTATTAGGTGGAAAGGGTACCACGCCAAAAAGGCATGTTCTTGCTTCGACTCCATGTGGTACAAGGGGCTACCACTGGTGTCACAGCACTGGGTCGAAGTGTCATATGCCCCGTGGAGGCTATGACCCTGTGTCCCTAGGTACCCGGGGACCACACAGCGAGGAGGTCATGGGCATAGTGGGCCCTATACTTTGAGGATTTACTTGCATTGCATATGGCATGACATGAGGTTGGTCGACCATACCATATATCCATGAGTTGGATTCAGTTGAACATCTTATGCATATCATTATGTTTATGATATATATGATACTTTTGACTTGGATTATGCGATTCTTTAAGTTGCCAGTATTCCGATTCGACAATGGTTTTTAATATCAATATTGAACATGAGTGATCAAACATGCACATGTTTTAAAGAGCATATGATTTTAAACATAGCATGCATTATAAAACTAGTAGTGATAGACTCCTACTGAGTATAGTGTATACTCACCCAATCCTTAACATTTTTCAGGATAGCTCCATTCACGAGTAGAAGATGCGTCAGGAAATGTTAGTGCTACGAACAAGAAAAATTAAAAGGAGACAATTATACATGTAAGTAAACACTCTACCCTTTGGACATGTATTTGTATTTATTTATAGTTGGGCTGTGAGCTGTGACTGGATAGACCTGGGAAAACATTTATGAATTCTGGAGTTTTTCAAAAACTACTTTGGTTGTTGTGAAAGCAAATGACACTCGGGGTTTTCAAAATGAGTTTAAAACTAAAGATTTTTCGCTGCATTGCATGGTTTTTATAAAATGGTTTTCAAATAAGGATGCATCCTGTCTTAGGAATTAGATATTGCATTTAAAAATGTATGGGAAAAACCCGTGTCGTCACAAGAACACAGAGCACGACTTAGAACATATATATAAACATTTAAAATCCTCAAGGAAAAATGCATGTTTTGGATCTCAAAAAATTTTGAAACTTTGTGAAAACTTTGTCATTTAAAGTTAGCTACCTTGTAGACAATCTGATGTACATTTCTTGCATTTTTGTCCTAGCTATTCCCCCTACTGTCACATTTCTCTCCCTTGTCAAGACTGCTAGAGGACTAGGGGTCCCTCGCTCTTCTCCCTCCTTCTTCCTCTCTTTCTTTTTTCTCCTTTTCTCTCTTCCTTTCCTCTTTATTTTTCATGTTGTATTCCAGTTTCTCTCAATGATGACTAAAGTTTTAGAAATCGTTTTTCATAATTCTTTTAGAAAATAATAAAAAATTCTTGGGAATTTTTTTAAAACATTTGGAAAACATACTCCATAAAAGATTTCAAAACAACTTATTCAAGCTTAGTATCCTTTACAAATTCTCAATACATATGCAAGAACAAATATCAAGACCCATTGTTCATAGCCACAACAACTAAATAAGTTCATAATCTAAGCATCGAATAGAAATATATCCTTATTAAATGTCCACCAACAAATATTATTAAGACAAAGTAAAGTATTCCATCTAAAACTAATAAACTAAAGTAGCTCCTTGTACTTTAATCCTTTTTCTACTCGCCTCCTCTTTGGTACTAGCTATGTTTGTAACATCCTGGGTTTTACAAACATTTATCAATTTTAAGTTGGAAAGTAGCAAAAATTTCCTTGCTTTTGGAAAACATGATCAGAGTGATAATATATATGTAATTTTGAGAAATTCCTAAACTTCTTTCTGGGGGTTACAGTAAAACCTCCACATATATATAAAGTACTAGTTTTCTAACCTAGGAATGGTTAGAGACACATGCTAT
This sequence comes from Warburgia ugandensis, assembly GCA_035236585.1. Taxonomy (NCBI): domain Eukaryota; kingdom Viridiplantae; phylum Streptophyta; class Magnoliopsida; order Canellales; family Canellaceae; genus Warburgia; species Warburgia ugandensis. Next base: position 47,638,548 of record CP141130.1, read on the forward strand.
AGGATCACCCATACTATTACAAGTAAAGTCACATAGTCCATTTGAATAATTAAGACAATCCATATTATAGTTATCCAATGTGTCAATAAAAATTTAAGTTCTATACAATACCTAAAATGAAATCCTATATGTGGTTTCTATCAAAGAAACTACCCTAAAAGCATATTCTCCTCACATTTAAACTAATCTAGGTACTTTTACTTTCCCTAAGTCTCTCGTGCTTGAGCTAGCTAGTGTGTCACCTGAAATCTTGGTTGTACGGGGTGAGCAAAACAACAGCTTACAATAGGAAGAAAAACTAATATAGGTTGGAACGCCTCAAATAGGGCATACAATAGCATATTTATAGGTGTAAATATCTCCATATATATATACATAGTTTCTGAAATAGGTTGGAATGCCTCATATTGAATCTTTTGTCAAGGATGGTACGAGTCTACTATCCTCAAATGTGATTGAAACCATGCTTCTTACTGTAGAGTAGAGGAAACAATTATAAGCAAGTACACTATCACAAATCTCTTGTCCTCTGCTGTTGTATTGGACAGTTTCTTTAATTCCCTTAGACTTTTTCTTGATAACCTTTTCCATTGTTCTTCACCCTTTGCCCTTTCTCTTTGGAGTAGTGCTCATGTTGGCCTCTTATTCATGCTCTTCATTGTGGCCGTAATCTTCAATTTGATGTTCTTCTCGTTCCATCGTTACTACAAAGAAGAATACAATGATATTAGTACAATGAAATAATTAAAAAAGGCCATGTAATTCATTTAAAGAAACCAAACCTACATGACATATGTGGCAAACAAATTGAAACCAAATCAGATAAAACATACATGAAAATAGAAACTCATTAAAGAATAGATATTTCTAAAATTAAACTTTTCTAAAACTAAAACTAGAAACTAATTTGAATGATTATAACTAAAGCAATGTTAACTTGCATGATTCTAAGTAAATCAGGATATAAGTGTAGCAATGTTAACTTGCAAGATTCTAGCCATCACATAGCACTTCTATATACACATTCATTTGCACTCATATAAACATCACTGAAACAATTTAGCTTTATGTAAGCAGGTACTACCATTTGACAATCAAGAGATACATCTTAAAGCATTTACTAGTAAGCTTGCATGTATGTCATGTTGCGTCATTTTCATGCCCGTTTCTAAAATCACGTTATAAGTCATTCCCATCAAAATGATCAAGCATGTACTAGGACCACTTGTCATTCTTAAGAATTTAGTTACCACTTGTCCTCAAGTGTCATGTTTCTTTTCTCAAAATCAAGATTTTCAAAGATATTATCCCTACATTTCTACCAAAAATTTGGCAGAGTCTCCTCTATTTTTTTCTAAAAATTTACACATGCAAATGTGATGTCCCTAAGAAATACATTTTAAGCAAAAAAATTAAAAATAAAGGAGACTCCATCTCCATCTATTCACATAAACATATAATATCTAACATATGTCACAAACAAACCACAAGCAAAATAGATAAAGGATGCATGAAAATATAAGCCTCCTTAGTATAGATATTTGTAAAAGGGCTACAAATCCCATAGACCTTTCACTAGTATTTAACTCTAACTGCTTCAAGTCACATCTCTTAGTGGGAAAGATGCATCCCACACTGGGTCTATGAACATAGATTGCTAATAGTCATTCATAAGATTTCCTAAGAGTTAAAATTCTTAATTCTAAATGACTATATGTATTTGATTGATGATAAGCTTCTAGATTTTACTTGCACCACAAAATATTATAGAAACACTCCTATAGAACTAAAGAAACATGATAACCAAAGAATTACAAAGAATATAGTAATAAAAGAACTTTAAGAAAAATAAGATGATTAAATTATGAGGTGGGAAGTGTGTGTGTATGTGTGTGTGTGTGTGTGTGTGTGTGTGTGTGTGAGCATAGTTCTTAAATTAAGTATGATGCTATCTCTCTCCATAAATTTTCATGTCCATTTCATATGTACGTTCATTGTTGTTTGATATTTGGATGATTGAAGATAGATTAGAAGTTGATTTTGGGGATTGTAATTAGCTCTGAGTAGGGTACGTACACCCCTTGGAGGGTGTGCATCACCCCTGTAATTAGTTTTTCATGGCCATTAGTTATTCCTTTCATGCTTAGATACTTGTGTTTTATCATAGTTTAGTTACAATTGAATCTCACGCAAAGGAGACACTTGAACCATGCACCCAAACTCATGGATCATGCAAGTAGTTTCGAAGTGTTTCCCCTTAAATTTTAGTTTGTTTTGGTTAGTTCTCCAAGCAATCCATTCATGTATTCTATCTAGGTTAGTTTGCTTCTTATTTCATGCTTTTAGATCTCATAATCATGTGCACCATGCTTTCCATTCTTACTTGTAATTCATGCATTATCAGTGTAATGAATCATTCACATTCCACTTCAGATTAATGCATATTATTTGGCTCTTAATACTTTATTTGGCTTGTTTAGTTTAGGTTTCCAAGAATTCCATGTTTGGTTAGTTTACATCTTAGGATGTTTAATTCAAGCACTTCCCATGGTTCATGCACATAATTTTGAAGTGTTTCTCCTTAAAATTTTAGTTTGTTTTTGTTAGTCATCTATGCATTCCATTCATGTATTCTATCATAATTTCATGCTTAATTCATGCACTTCCATGGTTCATGTGCATAGTTTTAAAGTTTTTCTCCTTAAAATTTTAGTTTGTTTTGGTTAGTCATCCATGAATTCCATTCATGTATTCTATCTAGGTTGGTTTGTAGCTTATTCTATGCTTTTAGTTCCCATAATCATATGCACCATGCTTTCCATTCTTACTTGTAATTAATGCATTATCATTGCAATGAATCATTCATAGTCTAGTTGGTATTAGCGAATATTATTTGGCTCTTAATACTTTATTTTGCTTGTTTAGTTTAATTTTCCATTCATTAGTTGATTAATTATATGCATTCCATGTTTGGTTAGTTTACATCTTGGATCATGCATACTTTAATGTTTAATTCATGAACTTACCTTGGTTCATGCGCATATTTTAGAAGTGTTTCTCCTAAATTTTAGTTTGTTTTGGTTACTTGTCAATGCATTCCATTCATGTATTCTATCATACTTTCATGCTTAATTCATGCACATCCCATGGTTGATGCGCAAAGTTTTGAAGTGTTTCTCCTTAAAATTTTAGTTTGTTTTGGTTAGTCATCCATGCATTCCATTCATGTATTCCATCATACTTTCATGCTTAATTCATGCACTTCCATGGTTCATATGCATAGTTTTGAAGTATTTCACCTTAAAATTTTAGTTTGTTTTGGTTAGTCATCCATGCATTCCATTCATGTATTCTATCTAGGTTAGCTTGTAGCATATTCTATGCTTTGAATTCTCATAATCATATGCACCATGCTTTCCATTCTTACTTGTAATTCATGCATTATAAATGTAATGAATCATTCATAGTCCAGTTGGGATTAGTGAATATTAGTTGGCTCTTAATACTTTATTTTGCTTGTTTAGTTTAGGTTTCGATTCATTAGTTGATTAATTACATGCATTTCATGTTTGGTTAGTTTACATCTTGGTTCATGCATACTTTCATGCTTAATTCATGCACTTCCCATCGTTCATGCACATATTTTAGAAGTGTTTCTCCTTAGAATTTTAGTTTGTTTTGGTTACTTGTCAATGCATTCCATTCATGTATTCTATCATACTTTCATGCTTAATTCATGCACTTCCCATGGTTCATGCGCAAAGTTTTGAAGTGTTTCTCCTTAAAATTTTAGTTTATTTTGGTTAGTCATCCATGCAATCCATTCATGTATTCTATCTAGGTTAGTTTGCATCTTATTCCATGCTTTTAGATCTCATAATCATGTGCACCATGCTTTCCATTCTTATTTGTAATTCATGCATTATCATTGTGATGAATCATTCACATTCCACTTTGGATTAGTGCATATTATTTGGCTCTTAATACTTTATTTGGCTTGTTTAGTTTAGGTTTCTATGCATTAGTTGATTAAATTCATGCATTCCATGTTTGGTTTGTTTGCATCTTGGTTTATGTATAATTTCATGTTTAATTCATGCACTTCCAATGGTTCACGAGCATTATTTTGAAGTGTTTCTCCCTAAAATTTTAGTTTGTTTTGGTCAGTCATCCATGCATTCCATTCATGTATTCTATCATACTTTCATGCTTAATTCATGCACTTCCATGGTTCATGAGCATAGTTTTGAAGTTTTTCTCCTTAAAATTTTAGTTTGTTTTGGTTAGTCATCCATGCGTTCCATTCATGTATTCTATCATACTTTCATGCTTAATCCATGCACTTCCATTGTTCATGCGCATAGTTTTGAAGTTTTTCTCCTTAAAATTTTAGTTTGTTTTGGTTAGTCATTCATGCAATCCATTCATCTATTCTATCTAGCCTAGTTTGTAGCTTATTCTATGCTTTTAGATTTCATAATCATGTGCACCATGTTTTGCATTCTTACTTGTAATAAATGCGTTATCAATGTAATGAATCATTCACAGTTCACTTGGGATTAGTGAATATTAGTTGGCTCTTAATACTTAATTTTGCTTGTTTAGATTAGGTTTCCATACATTAGTTGATTAATTTCTTGCAGTCCATTATTGGTTAGTTTACATCTTGGTTTATGCTTAATTCTTGCACTTCCCATGGTTCATGTGCATAGTTTTGAAGTGTTTCTGCTTAAAATTTTAGTTTGTTTTAGTTAGTTGTCCATGCACTCCATTCATGTATTCCATCTAGGTTAGTTTGCATCTTATTCCATGCTTTTAGATCTCATAATCATGAGAACCATGCTTTCCATTCTTGCTTGTAATTCATGCATTATCAATGTAAAGAATCATTCATGTTCCAATTCAGATTAGTGCATGTTATTTGGCTCTTAATACTTTATTTGGCTTGTTTAGTTTAGGTTTCCATGCATTAGTTGATTAATTCCATGCATTCCATGTTTGGTTAGTTTACATCTTGGATCATGTATACTTTCATGTTTAATTCATGAACTTCCCTTGGTTCATGCGCATATTTTTGAAGTGTTTCTCCTTAAAATTTTAGTTTGTTTTGGTTAGTCATCCATGCATTCCATTCATGTAGTCTATCATACTTTCATGCTTAATTTATGCACTTCCATGGTTCATGTGCATAGTTTTGAAGTTTGTCTCCTTAAAATTTTAGTTTGTTTTGGTTAGTCATCCATGCAATCCATTCATGTATTCTATCTAGATTAGTTTGTAGCTTATTCTATGCTTTTGGATCTCATAATCTTGTCTAGCATGCTTTGCATTCTTACCTGTAATTCATGCATTCTCAATGTAATGAATCATTCATAGTTCACTTGGGATTAGTGAATATTAGTTGGCTCTTAATACTTAATTTTGCTTGTTTAGTTTTGGTTTCCATGCATTAGTTGATTAATTTCATGCATTCCATGTTTCGTTAGTTTACATCTTGGTTCATGCTTAATTCAAGCACTTCCCATGGTTCATGTGCATAGTTTTGAAGCATTTCTCCTTAAAATTTTAGTTTGTTTTGGTTAGTTCTCCAAGCAATCCATTCGTGTATTCTATCTAGGTTAGTTTGCATCTTATTCCATGCTTTTAGATCTCATAATCATGTGCACCATGCTTTGCATTCTTACTTGTAATAAATGCGTTATCAATGTAATGAATCATTCATAGTCCAGTTGGGATTCGTGAATATTAGTTGGCTCTTAATACTTTATTTTGCTTGTTTAGTTTTGGTTTCCATGCATTAGTTGATTAATTACATGCATTTCATGTTTGGTTAGTTTACATCATGGTTCATGCATACTTTCATGCTTAATTCATGCATTTCCCATGGTTCATGCGCATATTTTAGAAGTGTTTCTCCTTAAAATTTTAGTTTGTTTTGGTAAGTTCTCCAAGCAATCCATTCATGTATTCTATCTAGGTTTGTTTGCATCTTATTCCATGCTTTTAGATCTCATAATCATGTGCACCATGCTTTCCATTCTTACTGGTAATTCATGCATTATCAATGTAATGAATCATTCACATTCCACTTTGGATTAGTGTATATTATTTGGCTTGTTTAGTTTATGTTTCCATACATTAGTTGATTAAATTCATGCATTCCATGTTTGGTTAGTTTACATCTTGGTTTATGCATACTTTCATGTTTACTTCATGCACTCCCCATGGTTCATGCACATATTTTTGAAGTGTTTCTCCTTAAAATTTTAGTTTGTTTTGGTTAGTCATCCATGCATTCCATTCATGTATTCTATCGTACTTTCATGCTTAATTCATGCACTTGCATGGTTCATGCGCATAGTTTTGAAGTTTTTCTCCTTAAAATTTTAGTTTGTTTTGGTTAGACATCCATGCAATCCATTCGTCTATTCTATCTAGATTACTTTGTAGCTTATTCTATGCTTTTAGATCTCATAATCTTGTGCACCATGCTTTGCATTCTTACTTGTAATTAATGCATTATCAATGTGATGAATGATTCATAGTTCGCTTGGGATTAGTGAATATTAGTTGGCTCTTAATACATAATTTTTCTTGTTTAGTTTAGATTTCCATGCATTAGTTGATTAATTTCATGCATTTCATGTTTGGTTAGTTTACATCTTGGCTCATGCTTAATTCTTGCACTTCCCTTGGTTCATGTGCGTAGTTTTGAAGTGTTTCTTCATAAAATTTTGGTTTGTTTTAGTTAGTTGTCCATGCACTCTATTCATCTATTCTTATTCCATGCTTTTAGATCTCATAATCAGGAGCACCATGCTTTCCATTCTTACTTGTAATTCATGCATTATCAATGTAATGAATCATTTACGTTCCACTTCGGATTAGTGCATATTATTTGGCTCTTAATACTTTATTTGGCTTGTTTAGTTTAGGTTTCCATACATATAGTTGATTAATTTCATGCATTCCATGTTTGGTTAGTTTACATCTTGGTTTATGCATAATTTCATGTTTAATTCATGCACTTCCCTTGTTTCATGCGCATATTTTTGAAGTGTTTCTCCTTAAAATTTTAGTTTGTTTTGGTTAGTCATCCATGCATTCCATTCATGTACTCCATCATACTTTCATGCTTAATTCATGCACTTCCATGGTTCATGCGCATAGTTTTGAAGTTTTTCTCCTTAAAATTTCAGTTTGTTTTGGTTTGTCATCCATGCATTCCATTCATGTATTCTATCTAGGTTAGTTTGTATCTTATTCTATGATTTTAGTTCTCATAATCATATGCACCATGCTTTCCATTCTTACTTGTAATTCATGCATTATCAATGTAATGAATCATTCATAGTCCATTTGGTATTAGTGTATATTAGTTGGCTTTTAATACTTTAATTTTCTTGTTTAGTTTAGGTTTCCATGCATTAGTTGATTAATTTCATGCATTCCATGTTTGGCCAGTTTACATATTGGTTCATGCATACTTTCATGCTTAATTCATGCAATTCCCATCGTTCATGCACATATTTTTGAAGTGTTTCTCCTTAAAATTTTAGTTTGGTTTGGTTAGTCATCCATGTATTCCATTCATGTATTTGGTTGGTTTGCATCTTCTTCCATGCTTTTAAATCTCATAATCATGTTTACCATGCTTTTGATTCTTACATGTAATTCATGCATTATCAATGTAATGAATAATTCACATTCCACTTTGGATTAGTGCATATTAGTTGGCTCTTAATACTTTCTTTTGTTTATTTAGTTTAGGTTTTTATGCATTAGTCAATTAATTTTATGCATTCGATGTTGGTTATTTTATATCTTAGTTCATGCATAATTTCATGCACTTTAGGTTACTTTATTTCATGTAATTTCCAAGTTTAAATTATGCATCATGTTTGGTTTGCTTATATATCATTCATTTTATGTGGTTATACCATTTATCATAATAAAACATGCCAAGACAGCCTATTTAATGCCCTCTTTAGCTGGTCCCTAATAAAACATGCATCTCATCTACTCAAATCAAGTTCATATATCCAAACGAAATTGGAAACATTCAATCATACTCATCCATGCACAAATCCATCAAAACCATGAACTAGATTTGGAATATTTACCTAGAAAAGCTTTTTTTTACCCTTTCCTCCTCTTTCTTGTCCCCCTCCTTATCCTCCTCTCTTCCTCTCCTTTTTCCTCTTTTTCTTCTCCCCCTTCTCATTGTTAGGTTTTTCTCATATGTGCACACTGATGTGGGCATCATCAACGTCGACAGTCAATGGCAGCCTAGTCTGATGGCACCTAGTTAGACCCCCTCCTTCTCCTGCTCTCTTCCTCTCCTTCTCCTCCTTCTCCTTCTCCTGCTTCTTCTTCTTCCTCCTTCTTCCCTCCCTTCTTCTCACCGCTAATCTTTGTCATCGATCTGGGTGTCGTCGATGTCTTACATCAATTTTGGTCCTCTCTTCCTCTCCCCTCTCTTCATCTCCTTCTCTCCCTTCTCCTTCTTCCCCTCTTTCTTGTCTCCCTTCTTCACACTTCCGATTTGCATTGTCGATTGGATTCGTTGACATTGCTAGGTCCTCTCGTCCTCTCACTTTTCTTCTCTCTGACCAGCTTTGTTGGGTTTTTTCCTCTCTGTTAGGTTTTTGAGAACAAACTTGGGTCTATTCTTTTCGTCGACCAAGATAAGAGGGAGGGGGGGTGCCATTATCAAAGTCATTTACAAATAAATGACTTTAAGAGTCTCTGCTTTTAAAGTCATTTACAAATAAACAACTTTAAAAGTAACATATATTAAAGTCATTTATTTATAAACAACTTTATAAATTATTATTAATTCAAAAATAAATATATTTTAAGAGGGAGGGGGTGCCATTATCAAAATTGCCCCCTCATTTAGTTTATTTAATACATTTAATTTTAGAAAATTTTACACTTGAAAATTATATTATTTTTACTAATTTTTTTATTTATATGATTACAATAAAAAAAGTAGATGAGAGTTTCTCAATTATCAAATTTCTGCAAGTGGGGCCTACTATATGAAATTACGAAATTGCCCTATGCAAGAAAATCAAAACTTATTCATTAAAATTTTGATTTCAACAAACTTAGTGTAATTGGAATCACTTTTCTAAGTACCATCACAATGTTGAGGTATTAACATCAAATTTGATGTTTATAAAAATTTTACTTTCCATAACTCCAAAAATTGAGAATTTCAAAATTATTTTCTTTTGAATCTGATTTCACATAATTCAAAATTTTTGTAAATTGTTATTTAAAAATCAAAGATGTTACATAATGATTAGTGTGAATTTTATTGATAATTTTTGGGGCTAAATTTGGTTGTGCATAATGAAGTCATTTACAAATAAACGACTTTAAAAGTCTATACTTTTAAATTCATTTAGCAATAAATGACTTTAAAAGTTATAGCTTTTAATGCTATTTATACTAAATGAGTTTATAAATTATTTTTAATGCAAAAAATATAATTTTTATATTATTACTTTACAATATGTAACAATTAATACAAAATGAAATCAATTTTTTATGATAGTCAACATTGATTCATGGATTCTTTGTACACACATATAGCTCACTTATCAATCCACATGCCCCCAACTACATATAGTTTTCAAACCCAAGCACCTTCCTCACCATTGTAACTCACATAATCCTCATTCTCACCAAATATTACTTTAATTGATGGGATTGTTTTGGTAATATAAGGGTAATCTATTTTAGTATCTCCTAGGTCATCTTCATCATAAAAATCCCTTGGACAGGATGATAAAATATTTGACCCTCTTATCATGTTCGTCTTGAACAAAAAATACTTGTTTTGCTTGAGATGCCAAAATAAATTGATCACTTTTACAGCCGATCCTATTAGGGTCAACCAATGTCAATCCAAGGGCTTTAGTTTTGATGTTGTCTTTGTGGTGTTCTACCCATTTTCACTTAAATGCAACCATAGTTTTGAAAGTATAATCTAAGGCCCATATCTCTCTCTTATAACCCCATAATAAATATCATCCACCACTATTGGCCCTTTTTCCTTTAAACTAGAAAAGAATGTAGCATTGGCAACCAAGCTAACTCAACTATTCTATTGCACTCTTGAATTATCATGGTCTTTCGTTTAAAAGTGATAACAATTGATGGCATATCCAGCATATTTTATTACTTCTGGTCATGGTCCCATCACCATTTAGCCCAAGGTTTCAGATATATCATTGCCTAACACTTCTCATTGATCTTGAATATGTGTATACCCATATTAAGAAGATTATACACACACACACACACACACACACACACACACACACACACACACACACACACACACACACACACACACACACACACACACACACACACACACACACACACATAATGTAGTTTATTAATTAATATTAAGTGAGAATTCTTTCATTTTACCTCCTTATGTAGCTAATTATTGAAAGTGCAACAATGTTCAAATTATAGCTACTTCTATTTCTTTGCGTAACTTGGATTCTTTACCTTGAGTACAACCATGTGTTCACTACGTACACACACACACACACACACACAAATTAATAGAGTAATCAAAGAAAATATAACCATCAACAATTAAATTTAACATGTGCATGCATGACCAACTTACTCAATGTATGGTTGGAGTTCATCATAAAGTCAACGGTCTATACACGACCACTCGATAAAGATTCTACAACCTTGGTATCATGAAATGCAACTAATTATTTCTTTCTTGGGATTTTAATTGAATCTATTCCTGTTAAGTACTTGTGCAAAACTCCACTACTTCCTCTGCAATATAACATTCGGCTATACACACCTCTGGCTGGTTGTGATTACATACATACCCTTTTAAAATTTTCATGTACCTCTCAAATGGTTACAAACAATGTAAGCAAACTAGCCCACAGAGTCTGACCTCATCAATGAGGTGTTAAGTGTACCATCATGTCAAAGAAGAATGGTGGGAAGATTGTTTCAAGCTCACATAAAGTTGTCATTGGATGACCTTGAATTTCTTGTGATTTTAAAACATCCACCACCTTCTTGGACAAAGCATTAAAGAAGTAGCAAAATTTTGTAATAGCTTCCCTAACTTTGTCCAGTAACATCAAACGTATTGCTACGGGCAATAGTTATTGCATTAATGCATGGCAATCAGGGGACTTCATCCTCAGCAATTTCAGCTCTTCCATGGAGACAATGCTTTTAAATTTTGAAGAGTAGCTATCTAGGACTTTGAGCTCCAACAAGGTTTTACATATCATTCTCCTCTCCTCTCTATCAAGCGTATAATTTGCCTTAGTTAGGTATGTTACTCAACTGCCCCTATCCTCGAGTTGCAACCTCCTTTTCAAACCCATGTTCATAAGATCCATTCGAGCACCAAGTCCATCCTTTGTTTTTCTTGAGATGTTAAGCAAGGTACTGGTCAAACTTTCACACACATTCTTCTTAATATGCATGACATCAATCCCATGGTGTGCATGCAGTGATTTCTTGTATGCCAGCCAAAAGAATATTGATTTTTTCTTCCAACAACTTCTACAATTACTTTCACCTGCACGTTTACTTGATTTTTTCTTTTCCCACAAGACATTAATGTTTTCAACTTGCTTTAATACTTATTGTCCTGTCAACATCTTTGGAGGTGTCCATGTCTCTACACTTTGTTAAATTCTTCCTTCTTAAAATGATATGGATGGTCTCTGTGCAACCATCTTCTGTGCTTATGGAATGCCATTTTCCTACCATGTTTAATCACTATAGATAGGACAAGTATTGTATCCCTTCACGATGCATCCAAACAAATTACCATAGGTAGGGAAGTTGCCTATTGTCCACAATACTATAGCCTTTACGGTGAATGACTCTTTCCTGTATGCATCGTATGCTTCAATACCTACATCCAATAATGTTTCAAGATCCTAGATCAAGAAAGACAAGTACATGCAATGTCATTCCCTGGCTACTTTAGACTCGGTATCAACATAGTTAGCATCATGAACTTCCTCTTCATGCATAGAGATGGTGGGAGGTTGCAATAGACTAATATAACGGGCTAACAACTATACTTGTTGCTCATAGAACCATGAGGATTAATCCTATGTGTAGATAATGTAAGTCGTAGGTTTTAAGATTCTTCACAAAATTTGGTCACTTGAAGTCTAAGAGCTTCCATGCTAGGCTATTTGATGGATGGCATGAAAAGCTATCATCTACTCTGTCTTTGGCATGCCATACTAATTTCTTTGCTGCTTCTATTATATTGAACATTCTTTTGAACCTTGGAATAGGGGGGAAGTACCATAGAACCTTTGCCGGAATGTCTGTAACTATCTCAGTTGAATTCTTCTTTAACTTCCATCTTCGCTATCCACAAGTTGGGCATGTAGTTTTATCCTTGTGCTCCCTATACAAGATGCAATCATCAGGACACACATTATCTTCTCATACTCCAACCCTAGTGCAGCCATGGTTTTTTTTGCCACCCATGTGGACCTCACCAATTTATTATCCTTCAGTAGCATCTTACTTACTACTTTCAAGACTTCTGTAAAACCTTGAGCTAAAAAACCAAATCTTGATTGCACATTGTGAAGTTCTACCACTAGAAACAACCTGGTATAATCTTTACACTCAGGGTACTATGGCTCATTGGCTTCTTCTAATATAGTATGAAATTATTCAAGGTCATCCTAGAAGTCATCATATGTATCTCGAAACATCGGTATAGCTATATTATCTTCAACTAGTTATACTTTCTTCAACACTTCCTACAATGTCTTGATCATATCTTCTAGGCCTTATTGAGGGCCTATACGGAAGTTCTTCTCCATGCTAAATCCATGGGTAGTAGCTTTCATTGATTCCATTGAAGCCCAAGTGTTCTCTCAACACCCCTACAGTTAATTTTTCAAGTTTCCACATTTTAAGCATGGACAATGCATGTGATTACGATCAACACCTACCCTAAGTGCAAACTCTATGAAATTTTCTATTCCCTCCTCATATTCTTTTGATGTTCTTGGTGCAATCATCCAAGCGTATTTGTTCATTGTTATAAGAAATTGAAGCAAATATGCATTGAGGCTTATTAGACATGAAAAGATTAGGTAATGCATTTTACCAAACACTAGTTATAAAAGAATTAAAAATATTTGAAATAACTACATTTCATGGAAAATTTCAACTAACAATGAAAAAAAAGCAAAATATGACAAACACATTTAAGAATAAAATTAACTTTAAAAAGAAAAATTTCTAACCCACAACCTTGTTAAAATTCTTCAAATATGCATAATACATATGAGAGAAACAAAGAGGTATTAACCAGCACTCAAAAATTGATATTGATCCTGAATTTGTGAACGTAGTTCCAATTCACAGGTATGATTTAGTTTAGAGTAGTGAAATAGAAATTCGGCTTAGTTTTTGTGTATAGATCATCAACACAGTCCACAAAGGCATGACGAAAGTCAACTAAATAACTCTTAAAATATACTCATACAATTGAAGTCATTTACTATAAATGACTTTAAAAGTGGGGAGTTTTAAAGTAGTTTATTGCAAACGACTATATTAATTTTCAAATTTTCACATTAAATATATATTTATTTACTTTTTGTACATTATAATATCTTACATAAATACACAATGAAACTGATTTTACATAAACAAACACGACAACAAGGAAATCAAATTATTTTTTTATTACATCCAATGCTACAAATATCAAATGTTACAAATTATTAGATCTTATTAATACAAGATCAAAGAGTGAATATGCTCTTTTAATCAAAATCTAGTCTAGTATTTAGGTGATTCCCATTCTATGGAGGGAGAGAGTGTGTTGCAATTTTCTCAGCCAAAAGTTGATGTTATAACCACCACTCTTCATCAAACCTTAATTTTGGATGATAATTACAAATCATAATGTTCTCCCTTTCTCCAATAGTGAGGGTTAGAGAGAGAAGCAGTTATTATTTGCAATGAAATCAAATGATTTTTGCAAAATTAGGATGATCTAATAGATTTCTTAACTCCATCATTTGTAGTAACAAAACCCACATGTCCTACAAAATGAAAATAGAGAGAGTTAGTAACAAGAAAGAAATTTGTGATAAAAAAAGTTATGGTTTACTTACACATTTTTTTCATGATACAAACAGTCAAAATATTCAACATGGAAAGCAAGAAGGGAAAAAGAGAGAAGCATAAGTATACAAGAAAAAATGATATGTGATTGGCTATTTATAAATGAAAAATTACTTTAGAAGTCATTTAGTACTAAATGACTTTAAAAAATAATAACTTTTGAAGTCATTTAGTACTAAATGACTTCAAAATATATATAGGAATGGACTTTTAAAGTCCTTTGACTCAAGCAACTTCAAAAGTAATTGACTTTTAAAGTCATTTATGACTAAATGACTTCAAAAGTTATTGACATTTGAAGTTGTTTAAAGTCAAATGACTTTAAAAGTCTATTCTTGCATTATATAAACTTTTCTCCAAATTTATTAGCATACTTTTGAAGTTACTTACGCTAAATGACTTCAAAAGGTATTGACTTTTAAAGTCGCTTAGCCTAAACGACTTCAAAAGTTATTAATTTTTAAAGTAGCTTTGGTCTAAACAAATTTAAAGTTAGCATCTTTTTAAGTTGTTTAATTGTAAACGACTTGAAAAGTCCTTCCCATGAAAATTTTCCTCTTCGCACTAGTTTTTTAAAGTTGTCTACAATTGAATGACTTCTTTTTTAAATTCATTTATTTCTAACCGACTTGTAAAATATTTACTAAGGCGGCAGTCAATATAGCAATTTCTTTATGCCAATTTTGAAAGCCTCATGAGTAGTAGTAATACCCTCACGAACCATGACTTATCAGACCTCATGGGGGCTACTGGCTACCTCTCAGAGCACTTTCCCATGAGAAGCTACTCCTATTGCCCATCGTCTCCATCATATGGCTAGTATCAATCTCATCTCAAAGGCTAGTGGCCAACTGCACCTCCTAGCATAGGGACTTCAAGACTTATAGCAGTGCATAGTACGCCTGCCTCGAGGTCTTACTTTTGCCCTAGGCTTGCAAGCCTCCAAGTCTTACGATACTCATAGAGTGCTTGCGTAAGCATCAACATATCCACATTCATCATGACTTACAACACTCTTAGAGTGCCTTCTTAAAGCATTGATGAAACCATAATCATCAGGGCTTGCAGCTGCTCATAGAGCACCTGCCTAGGTATCAATAAAATTATAACCATCAAAATTTATTGCCACTAGTAGAGTACCTGCCAAAAGCATTGATAAAATCAAAACTCATGTAACACCTCTAATTTTTGATAAGAAAATTAAATAAATAATGAAATAGAAGATTTCAAGAAAATTCAGGCTGGAATATTAGGGTTACTAAAAATGTACTTCTCATAGAAGTTGAATCAAAGCATAAGACATGTATAATTGAAAATATATTTGACCAACCCTTTAGAATGACTGTAAGCATGTTAAATTCCGAGTTCGAATGAAAAACCTTTATTTTTCTTCATTTTTAAGTATAAAAGGGAAAAATGATAATTTTACAAATAACCAAGACCTAAGACATCAAAATCTGGAATGTACTTAGAAATATGAATCCAATGCCACTAAGTACGCTCAATTCTGAGATCGGGAGAATAAAACAGAATTTTCTCCAAAAAAGGGCAATTTGGTCTTTTCAAACATCCGTGGGGCCCATAAGGGACCCACAAAGGGATCCAATATCCAAAAAACAGCCCATTATTAGTCAAACCACTACCATCTGCTAGTGGAGAAGGAGGTGGTAGTGGGAATCCTAAGACAATTAAATATTCAAAAGAAATCAAGTTGATAATTACAAGTCATCATGGAAAATTCAAAAAATCTCTATAAATAGCTCATAAAAATCCCAAATTTTTTTCTAATGTTCCTCACGAGGTCCCCTAGTATGTCCCAAAATACCAGCTCTAGACACCTCCCCAAACTCAAATTTTTCTTTCTTTTCCTCTTTCTCTCCCATTCTCTGTCAGAGCATCTGTAGATGCACCCAACACTTTAGATCTAATGAAGATGTTGGGTGCCTCCTGGGACACGTCGTCCTTGATGAAATGGGATTTTTGCCTAGGAAACCCTAATCTAATTAGGCTTCCAATTTTACTGATTAGAACCAAATCTTTACCGTTGGATCTGGTTAGAATGAAAGAATCTACAAAACCCCTAAGATTTCACGATGATCCAATGGTTGGATCTCCTGAAAAATCCAAACGATGTTTAACCCAGTAATGTTTACCGTCTCTAGTAGTTTCTTCACAAAATTATGGCCAATCTGGCTAATGAAAGAGATCTTACACCGTTGGAGGTCTTCAGCATCGGGTGTACTTTAAAGGCCCCAAGTTTATCCACCTTTTCTGCTAACGAAAATGGAGAAATTTCTCTCTGTATATGTTTGCCGGCATCTAGGTTTTCTCCATCTTCTTCGGTGGGTTTTCTACTTCTCCGGCGAACTCCTCCCCCTCAGACCGGCACAGGTAGGTGCACTTGCACCCGTCTTTCATTTCTGGCTGTTAGATCATTGTTTTCCACCCACCAAGAGGACTCCCTAGCCATGGATCCGTCGGAGATGATGGATTCGGCTTGGGTGGTGGGAATCTCATGACTGACATCTCAGATGAATCTTCTGAGCTGTTGGATGATTTCCTGGGGCCCAAAAACCCTAGTAGATGAAATATGAGCTGCTAAAAATAATGGATGGAGGAGACCCTACCATAGGTGATCTGATGGTCCATATCTGGACGTCTCACCTGTAGCTGGTCACTTCCACCCAATGACCTGCAGTAGGCGATAATGGGCATTGGCAGCTGGTCATCCCACACCCGTAACCCAAATCTGATCTGGGTCATCTAGTTTTGAATTGAAACTTTGTTTTTGCAATTCAGAGCTCTATATAGCTCTGATTTTATATATGAAACCTACTATAGATTCCTTGTCTCTTCTAGAATTCACTGAAATTGTTATATCTATGTTTTATATTGTATTTAAATGATATATTTAGTAAAATCTGGAGTAACAATAGTGGATCATAATCAAGATGATCCCAAAATGGATATCTGAACTGATGGATGCGTTCAAATGGTCCTAAAACCCTTAGGATCATGTTCATAGTAAGATTTCTATGTAGATAGATCAAGTAATTAAACCAAAAACAGTAATATAGAAATTTAGCCCTTAAAAAGGGCTAAAATCTTAAAAACTCGATTCTAATCTCATTTTGACTCCAAATTGAGATCAGAAAATTGCGTTGGATTTAAATTGATGAGTATAATCTACTAAACTAATAAAATTTCAATTTTAATTCATTAAATATTCTGAGATTAAGAAGACAAGTGTACTAATATCCTTGATCTACAAGATCTAGTATGATCAGACCAATAAAACCTTATTGGATGTAGTATTGTATTACGTATGTGTATGTAGAAATTATGTACGGGTATGTAGAAGAACATAGATAGAAAATACAAACCCTTGATCAAACATGATTCAAGGAAAGATTAGGGTATCTCTTATAGGAATACATAACTTGAATAGAGAAATAACTTTATACGTATGGTTTGACAAATGGATGAATCCAGACCATGATGGACATTGTGGAAGAATACACTTGAGAAGTATGAAATAAGATACTACTTTGAGGTAGGTGGATATATAAAGATGTATTAGAGACTCATGTGTATACATACATGATTTTCTATCTAGAATTATAGACCTTCATGATATAATTATACTTAGTACCTTAGCATAGTCATGATCCAAAACACATGATCCAAATAAGTGATCTAAAAGCATATGATCCAACTACGTGATCCAACGCACTTGATCCAACTAAATGATCTAACCAACTAATCAAATTGAGTGATCCAACCTCATAATCTAATCCAATTGATCTAATCTGATGATCAAGTCTAACGAGGTGAAAGTAATGAGATATGGAGACTAAGGAAACCCTAAGAATAGGGTATAGAAAATATTCTAGCCTTAGCTAAACAGACACATGGTCTGATGTGTACAATATATTTTTCATACAAGTATGGAGGCTTGTGATTTTATTTTACATAGAGATAGAGATTGGGGATGCTATGCTAGGGAAGTTATGAGGGTTTGGCCACCCGCTTCCTAAAACTTATATGATGGATACCATGCACAAAGAGAGGCTAAACATTAGGTGGGGCAATAATGGGAAGGCCCCACTATGATAGCCATAGTCCACCCCATGAGGACATGGAGTTGATATTCCACAGTTGCTATTAGTGGAGGATTGTAGTCATCCGGGCGCACTGTACGGATTGAGACTGGCGCATAGTAGTCCTAATGTATTTTGCATTATGATGCACATATGGTAGGCATAATGTAATGCCATGGCATGATGAGATGCCAATACATGAGTTCCTGGAAATCCCCATATAAAGATTGGCTGGATACTGATTTCCTAAGTGGAAGTATAGCCAAGGGAAGGAACAAGTTTTGCGCAATCTTCACTATATTAACTAATTTTTCATGTACTACTTAAATAATGTATATACTCTATATGGAGAATACTCATGAATGGATAACCATGATGACATAAGGACTGAGATATGTATTATTATATTAATGAAGTAGTATGTTTTTGTATCCCCTACCAAGCATAACTTGCTGAGGTATTGTAAATATTTCTATATTTACAATATCTCAGATACAGAGGAGGGTTAGAAGCTCAACACTGTAGAAGACTTAAGAAGATGTGGATGAATAATCAATCAAGATACATCCTCTTGAAGACGTGTATTTTATTTGAGGGAATTGTATTGTATTGAGAGTTTTTAATGTATGGTGAGGTTTGCAAATCTTGGAATATGTAATTTGGACAAGTATTGTACTGATACAGGGCTGTACTGTGAACCACTGGATGGATTTAGGAAGTTTAATAAAATTATATTCCTTCAATGGAATTTTAATTTGTACAAAAATTGTACTTATGTTATGTATGAAGTGGTGACTTGGGTTTTCAAAACAAGTTTTAAAAGAAAAGAATTTGCGCTGTTTTGTTTTGCAAAAAGTTTTTACTAAGGGTACGCCCTACCTTTGAAAAATGTATTACAAAATGTGTTTCAAAAACCCAGGTCGTCACAACTCATGGCTCATAAAAAGCCATATCTAATGGATCATCACCACACTTGTGATGCTTGCCAAATATTAATGAAAATGATGTCTTTGGGCCCTTGGTCAAATTCGTGAACACATCAATCCAAATCATGAATGATGGAGTTTATGAATGTTATGGCACTTATGTCTTATTCCATGCTATTATTCTTTATACACCTTAGTTAATACTCCTTTAGTATTAGTCAAGATTTCTCATGTTTAACAACTATCTTTCAACTAGTCCATTCCTAAGGCTATTAGTGATAATTAACCTAGATTTGGACTTGAGGTATAACTAAGTGTTCACCTAATTAAGCTTAGGTGCTTAAAGCATAAATTCCTTGAGTTTAGGAAAAGCTAAGGAATAGGGGGACTAGTCACATAAGGCTAAATTCAAGGAATGTAGGTCATAAAAGGCCAAAGTAAAAGTGGCCACATCATACAAGTCTTAATTTAGGAAGTTATGCCCTAGAAAATAAGTTGTAAGTAAATTTATCAAATGAGACTAAGTTGTATGTATTATGTCATTAATAACTAGGTCATGAAATATTCAAGTCATGGTTAAAGAAGGCCAAAGGATTAAGGCATAAGATTTTAAGTCTTGTGAGACCATGACTTAATGTCTAAGTCTTAATTGATTAAGCCTAAATGAATTGTAATTTTTCTTATATAGAATAATTACCTTTTTTATCTTCACTATTTCCAATTTAAAATTAGTTTTTTTTATTTCCAATCTTTCTAATAAAGTGTACAATTAGTATAATTACATTTCCAATTTAAAAAGGGAAAAATTTCTCGCATTTTGCATTAAACTGGAATTTTGGAATTCCCAAATTCCAGGATAGTGAAATTTTACTCACATAAATTCCAGAGACTAGAATTATGTTGACTTAGGAATTCCAATAAACTCTTCTTCTCCACTCATGAATTTCCAGTAGCTAGGTGAATTTGAGCATTTGGTTTATGATGCCTTTTCAATTTATTCCAATTTCTACTTAGTTTTCTCTTTCCCCAATTCGCTTATTCACTTTAAACTCCTACAAATTCAACCAAAATGCTAAGGCACCATTTCTTGTTCACCATGAACTAGGAAATGGTGCTTACTATTTCATCATTTTACACCATCACCCTTAGAGGATTCCATTAGCAAAGTCTTATACCAAGTTTACTAAAGAGTTGAATTTCAAGTCATTTCCACACCATTATTTGATTGCCATTCCTGGGGACCTATTGGTTGTAGGAAATGGAGCTGTTTCCTACACACATGTGTGCATGAAATTGTAGGTTTTCTCCCAATTTTCACATTAAAATCAGTCCAAATAATGTAAATCAAGGAGTAAACTTGCTTGCTATTGAAATTTGATGATGTGTTCTTGAAGACCCATCTTTAATTTTTCTTGAATCATACGATATAAACATGGGATTGGGTGCACATTGCCTGCTTGTGTGTAGGAAGAATAGGGTGCACCCAGTCACTATTCTTGCTTTGTCCCATGAAAAACCTATGAAAATCATTGCAAAATTACAACTTGAGTGCATCCATAATAAGTTCATACAATAAGGAAGAAAACCCAGATATGCCTTTTGGAAAAATGGAGATTTATAGGGGTAGCTAGCCTGATGAACATCTTCTGTTCACCATGAACCAGTGGTGATGAACAAAATAGAGCATGCTTAATCCTCAAAGAAATCAAGATGAATTTGATAACAATCAAGCCTTAAACTTGTCATGCTTACAATAGAAACATGTAATAATACAATGCAAGGACAAGATGATGAATTTAGGCATGAGACATTCAAATCAATGTAAACATTTCATGTTTTACATGCTTATTGGTTCAACATGCAGGAACATAGTGACATGAAGAATTTAGACTGAAATCATGTGATTTTGTGCTTGGCTAATCCAAGTTGATATTAGAATCTCATCCTACAATAAATCCCCCACTGATAGTTGAGTTTAGTCGGTTGGATTACACTAATTTATTTTTTCATTGGTAGCACTTACTGGTTCATGCATACTGGAGCTTCACCATGTGGAGAAGATACTCCATGTTCCAGCTTTTTCCACCTTCACCAATTTCCAATGTTTCTTCAACTTGATCCCACACCATTTTTCATGTTTCCACCCTTGATTGAATAGCTTCCTTCCTCCCAATTCCTCGTCTTATTCTCCCATAGTTTTCCTCTCTCATTGGTTCATTCCCTTCTTCATTAATGACTAGAAGAAATTTCCAACTAAGTTATTTTCATATTTTATACTTAGCTCTTTAGTTTAATGCATGTGGGGTTTAAGGGACATGTGGGGAGCCAATGGGCTTTGGCTTGTGCCCCCACGTGGATGGTCCTAATTAAATCCATCAAGACTTAATCCACTTCATGCACTTTCAATTAAAACCCCTTATTTGTCTTACTTTTCTTCAATTATATCTTGTTTAGGGTACATTTTACAATTGTACCCAGGATAGTAATATATTTATTTTCCATTTTCATGCCATTCCCTTGGAATTTCACCAAGGGCTTCAGATGGTGTTTAGGCTAAGACCTTTTCTTATCAGTGACCTATCTAATCCTTCAATCTAACACCAATTTATGTTTTTAATTTCCATTTTTCTTTTGAAAGATTACTTAATGCCACTTAATATGATTTTAAAATTTCTCTTTTCCTTAGAAATTTTATTTCTAAATATCCAAATTAACTTAACAATCTACTCTAAGAGGTTATCCTAACCTAATTTCTCAATGCTCTCATTCAATTCTTCTCCATTACCTTAAAACATACTCTTAGTAAATAAATAAAAAATTAATGTATTTTTTTGTAAATGCATAGATTTATTTATTAGAATTGTGTATTTATAGGTATTATAGTATCTACTAAAAATTTCACCTAAAATGTTAGTGCGGGTAAGTACAACCACTTAGTTGGAAATCTTTAGGCTAGTTTTGAAAACTAGCAACAATCACTTTTTTTAACAAGTAAAATCATTGCATGAAGAATCATCAAGTATAATCACAACCACATTACTTTAGATCTAAACTAATCATAATATTGAAGTGCATTTTAAATAGATCTAATGATCTCTCATGCATCACAAATACTCAAAATCACATATTAGGATGGTAGCGTCCCACCATAAGCCTCATAGACAATTGGTCTAAACCCACGAGGATGACCAACATGTCTCTCAGCATGTCTAACAAACACACAGGCCACCATGCATGTAGATGGAACTCATCTCCCAACTACTTTTGACCACAAATATAATCGGTCCTACACACTGGCTCTCATAGGGATGCCAAGTCAGGGTGAAAATAGTCTTCCCATGTTAGATACTCTCCCTATTACTCTAGAATTATGGACTTGTATCCTATTTAGAGGTTAAGGACTAGTATGAAATCCTCCTAGTATAATGGCTAAAGGGTCTCAAACCCTCTCACAACTACAATAAGTCATATAAGCTCCCAAGTGCATCGTCATAGAACACTCATTCTCTAGCATAAGTAAAATAAATTCAAAGTACAACACTCTTTAGCTCACAACTGAGCTAAACTAGTGATAACATCAAATCTCAAAATAATCAACTTTCAAGGAGCAAAGCATCATATCACAACGTAAGCCACATACCAAAATTTCTCATGATTAGCAGATTCTCAACAAAAGATGAGGCATGATATAGACTATCCATTTAAGTTTCAACTATATCAATTTTCGGATACATGATATGCCCAACGTCACCTTATGTAGATTCCACACATTTTCTCTCTTTTATATAGTTATTGAGTCTCTTAGACCCTCAACTTTTCATGTCTCAACTTTATGCTCTCTAAATGAAATTCTCAAGTGTTACATTCAACTCAAATTAGTAAGTAAAAGCATGGATCTTTTGGAAAAAAATAGTACAAAAGAAAACATTGATAACTTTCCAAGATTTTAGCATGAAAACAATGAGATTTTGAGCTTATTAGTTGATCAAATAAATGATTCTCATTTAATACTTTAAATCATTAGAATAAAAACCCAACCAAATTCATGTTAAAAAGAATGTAAAATAGTAGTTGAATCTTAGGCTTTCCGAAAACACTATTTTTTTGCATATTTAAAATTTTCATGTAAAAATGTTATTTTAATACCTCTCTTTTTGGAAAATATTTTTCTGAAGTTTATTCACATTCAAATTTATATGATTTAGTAGTAAATCCTTTTTATAAACTATGTAATTCCTTTCCAACTGTAATGCCCCAAGCATTTTACGCTAGCTAATAATGTAGAATAGTCCTTTGATCCTCATTTTTATAGCCTCATTAGGTTCGCGTCGTCACTACGTACATAACAGTTCTTTCAGATCTTCAATCGGAGTCCTACAGCTCCTAAAATTGCATTTTTAGCATTGCACAATTACCAACGAACCAGATTCATCCATGCGGCTCTGTGCGTCACGATTCCCAGAATGCTCGCATGCCCTAGTCGTACCAGGACCCACACCTGCATGTCATGCATGCCCAAAGGCCGCGCTAGGGACCGCGTTCATATGCACACACATGCCCAAGCGATGCGCTATGACGCGTGTCTTGGATGGCGTGGCATGAATGCGTCTTTGGCACAGGCGTGATGTGCCTTGGCTCCCAGGGCGCTCGTGCGTCTCGATCGAACCTGGGACTGTGCCCGCACACAGCGTGCATGCAAGAGGACCACCCTAGGGAGCGAGTCACACCTGGCATCCTTGGGGTCATCTTCTTCGATGGGTTATCAGACCCATCAGGAGTCTGGTGTTTTTAGGCCAGAAAAATGACAAGATCCGGCATAGATCCTTCCTGGAGGAAGGAAAAATGGAGAGAGGGGAAAGAGAGGGAAATGGGCTTACCTGGGCAGCCGAAAATGGCGACCCTTTCTCCATGAAGCGGCTCCCTTTGTCACCGAAAAACTCAAAACAAAAAAGGCAAAAAATGCAGGGGCCATTTTGATAATGGCACCCACGTCTTCTTCCTCCTCTAGCCGACATTCCAAAGGGTTCCACCACCGCCTATGTAGGGCGGCAACAATGGCGGCACCGCCATAGGCAGCACCGCTTTCACGGGCTATAAAAACCCTCTTCCCCTCTCACTTCGAACATCTTTTTCCCCGTCTTCTCCCCATTTCAGACTAGGGTTCTTGCAACTTTTTCAGTGGAAAACCGTCCTCTAGCTTCTCTGCAAGTTCTGCCTAGGCTTGAGTCTTCCCTATAGGTTGGCCATTCCCCTCTCTTCACCTTTCCCCCCTTTTTCCTCTGGTCTCATCGAAAATCAATTTGATTTCCCCCTTCTTTAAGTTTTTTGGTGACAAAGGGAGCCACTTCACAGAGAAAGGGTCACCATTTCCGGCTGCCCAGGTAAGCCCATTTCCCTCTCTTTCCCCTCTCTCCATTTTTTCCTTCCTCCAGGTTGGATCCATGCCGGATCTGGTCATTTTTCTGGTCTGAAAACACCAGACTCCTGATGGGTTTGATAACCCATCGAAGAAGACGACCTCGGGGATGCTAGGTGTGACGCGCTCCCTGGGGTGGTCCTCTCGCATGCACGTTCCATGCGGGCGCAGTCCCAGGTTTGACCAGGACGCATGAGCGCCCTGGGAGCCAAGGCACATCACGCCTGTGCCAAAGACGCGTTCGCAGGATGCCATCCAAGATGCATGTCATAGCGCGTCGCTTGGGCACGTATGTGCATATGAATGCGGTCCCTAGCGCGGCCTTTGGGCGCGCACGACGTGCAGGCATGGGTCCTGGTTCGACCAGGCCATGCGAGCATCTTGGGAACCGTGACGCGCAGAGCCGCATGGACGAATCTGGTTCATCCATGATCGTGCAATGCTAAAAATGCAATTTCAAGAGATGTAGGACTCCAATTGACGATCTGAAAGAACCGTTGTGTCCGTAGTGATGACGTGGACCTAATGAGACTATAAAAATTAGGACCAAAGGACTATTCTACATGATTAGAACCCAAAAACTCTAGAAATCTCATAGATCTACAAGATCAATAACCCTTGAATTGTAGATCTAACCATCCAAGTCAAATGTAAACCCATTCGAAGCATTAGGATAGGCGATCTGACCAAAAAGGCAGATCTAGCCATTAATCTAGAGGTCTAAATAGTGAATTATAAATAGATAGAAAATCATGTGGAATCTTTGTTATCCAGGATTTTATAAAGGAGACCTAGGGTCGGGTTGAGTAATGAAGGACGTGACTCCATGAAACATCGAGGTAGGTAGTCTGATACTACTAAGTTTTCAAATACATTTCAGAGCTGAATGCTTTACTTGGTTTTAAATACTGTATTTAGCATGCTTTTTGAGATATGATGCTCTTATATGCGTAAGTGGATTTGTCTTCATGATTCATGGCCTTAAAGCAATTGAACCTATCACCGTGTTTAGCGTGCTTTTGGGATATGATGTTTTTGTACAAGCACATGGAATTATGGCTTTGAATGCAATTATTGGCATGAGCAGATTTTATGCATTTCTTGCATGTTTTGAAAACAAATGCCTAAATTTCATGATTTACGATATATGAGATTTGAAATTATCTATATATATACTTTTTAGAGGGTAGATCACCGGATGAGGCAGTCCACGGTGGGTACTATGCTGAGAGGTTGTTATGTATGGGTTGGCCTCCCGGCCTCTACCACCAAAAAGGTGGATGGTGTCACTGCCAAAAAGGCATTGTCCTTTCCCTGACTGCTGTGGTAAACAGGGACGACCACTGGAGGTGTTCACAATACCCTTTTGGGGACAACCATAGTCTCGTGGAGGCTATGGTGGGTAGGTCTCTAGATATCGGAGCCACACGAGTTAACTGTGTGCTGGTCGTGAGCATAGTGACCCTATGATTTCAGTGTGATTGATATGCATATAGCATTGAGGTGGTCGTATATGAGTACTCGTGACCAGTTAGCTTGACGTGAATGCCAAGAGACTAATTGTGCATGATACTAGCATCTGCCTAAACGATGACTATTTTATGATTATTATATTTGACTCGCTGGTTTGAAGCATTTGATGAGATCCTCGTATCTGGATCTATTGATTTCTATTTCATGATTTTGATCATATTATATTATGAGAAAGGACTCCATGATTGAAATTGCAACAATAAGCTTATGTTTTATGCATAACTATGCATGCTTACACAAAAATAATCATTGATGTTTTACATGAAAAGCTCTTGGAATCCTGCATGTTGCCTACCGTGTTTTCAAAATAGTAGTATCAGATCACCTACTGGGTATGAGAAATACTCACCCAAATATATTATTTTTCAGGATAACTCCACTCATGAGTAGAAGAAGCATCAGGAAATGTTAGTGCTACAATCAAGTAAATGAAGAAGAGATAAGTATGAATGTAAGTAAACCCTCTACCCTTTGGACATGTATCTATATTTATTTACAGTTGGGCTATGAGCTGTGACTAGATAGACCTGGGAAGATATTTATGATTACAGTAAGTTTCAAAAATTACTTTGGTTGTTGTGAAAGCAAATGACACTCGGGGTTTTCAAAATGAGTTTAAAAGAAAAGATTTTCTGCTGCATTGCATCATTTTTATAAAATGGTTTTCAAATAGGGATACATCTCGCCCTAGGAATTAGGTATTGCATTTAAAAACCTGGGTCGTCACACCAACGGTAGATTCAAAACATTGCACAAAATTTCCTACAAACATGACAATAAGCATCCTAATAGAATTGAAGTAAAACCTCATTTTTATAAATCTATTTCCCATACCTCATAACCACTCGAATAGTTTATCTTAAAATAATTTAAGTTACAAGTAAGATCCATGAAAATTTTGAGTAAAACACTAACCAAAACCATCAAGTTTTTAAACTACAAAACATGCACTGCAGTGAGTAGGAACATGTGTTGAAAAATTGCCTTTAAACTCAAGGCAATTGAGCTATAAACATGGAGTCTTTTACTGAGCATACATCCCACTTAAAAACACATGGTTTAAGATTTATTATCATGTATTATCCCAACATAAAAATGGCATAAACACAAAGCATAGCAGTAGCTAATACAATGAACATGCAGAATTTTACATGTCTCATCTTAAGGTGTGAAACACATGCAAAACTAAGCCAAAATCATAGAAGAAAACAAGATATTTCTCACCTATTTTCAACCATATATATTAAGCATGGAATTAACATTAGAATAGTAGATTTTTTCGAAAAAATAGATGCAAAAGCAATGGTAAAACACACATAATAATAACATAAAACTAGAGTACCGATACACATAGATTAAACATGTTTCAAAACAAGCCTTGATGATGTATTGGAACATTAATTAGAAATTAGAGATCAACTATCCTTAAACATGAGTTGAATAGCCAAATAAAACATGAGCTTTCATCCATGCAAAAATTCATTGAAAACCATCCCTGTTTCAGGTGCATGATTATGCTTTGAAACTCTATCTAAAATCATGCAAACTCCATGCATATATCTTATAAAACCTATTGTTTTTCCTTAAACCAACAAAACTTTGAAAAACCTAGCTAGAGAGTTTCAAACCCCCTACATAGAGTGATTTTCCTCCTTTTCTCTTTTCCTCTTGTAATCCTTGAATTTTATTGTTTTGCTTAGTTTTGTTAATGAATTTGAGTTGCTTTAATGGTAATGTCAAGTGTATGAAAGACTTTGGATTTAGAGTTCAAAACATCACATAGTTGTTTTAGCCATACCTTTTGGGAAAAGCTGAGATTGATGGGGTTTGAATGATCAAATTCATATAGGATTAATGATTAGGATGTTTGCTAAGGCATCCTAATTATAAGTAGAAAGAGATGGCTAGGATGAGTTATCCTACGAGCATGAGAACAAATTAGAGAGAGAGATGTAGGACACCATTTGAGATGAGTGGCTAGGATTGAATGGTGATGAACTAATGGGATGTAAGAATGTATGAATGGAGGAGAGTAACACATCAAGCTCCCATGCAAAGTAAGAGTTGACGCCTAATTTTTAGCTAAGCTTGGACATGTGGAATGTGATGACCCGGGTTTTTGAAAACAGGATTTGTAAAGTATTTTGAAAGGCAGGGCCCTTAAGAGTGTAAAAATTTTCTCAAAACAAAACAGCAGAAATTCTTTTATTTAGAACTTGTTTTGAAAACCCAAGTCACCACTCATACATAACATAAGTACAATTTGTGTACAAAATAAAATTCTATTGAAGGAATATACTTTTATTAAACTCCAGGATCCATCAAGTGGTTCACAAGATCTGACCAAATCTAGTACAATACTTGTCCAAATTACATAATCCAAAACTCAAGCTCACCATACAATAAAACTCTCAACAAAGAAAAATACATGTCTTCAAGGGTATACCTTGAAGATTATTCTCTTCAAGTCTTCTATAGTCTTCAGCTCCTAACTCTCCTTCCATGGATCTGAGATATTGCAACAAGTAAAATATCTCAGCAAGCAATGCTTGGTAGGGGATTCAAGAAACATAATAATTGACAATATAATTCCAATACTTCATAATCTCATTATCCTCAAACATACTCTTTACTTTGTAAGTTATGTATATCTATATACATACATACCCTTCATGGGTAAACCAGTTAAATTTGTGAAAATAGTCAAATATCATTCCCAACTAAGCTGATCAATTCTCTTCATTTTGAGAATTTAGTATTACAGGTAATCTCATACTGGGAATTTCCCTTCTTGGGAAACATTGGTAATATACAATTACCTAGCATTTCATTATGCTATAACATAAGGCATTTCACTATGCCTATTCCCATATGCATCATAGTGAAAAATAATTAGAAAGGTTGCTATGCTGCAGTCTGATCCGTACTAGCGCGCTCGGATAACTGCCCTGTTCACCATTGATACCATGGTGGAAAATATTATGTCACTGCCCGTATGGGGGGGGCAAGACTTTAACAGTGGTGGCCTTCCCATAATTGCCACCACCTAACTTTTAGCCTCTCATTGGGCAAGGTATCATCATATCATCAAATTTCAAGGAGTGGGTGGCCAAACCCTTATAACTCCTCTAGCAATAGCATCCCCTAGGCTCATGCCTATTAAAACAAACTCACAAGCCTCCAAGCTTGTATGTAAAGTAGATTTCATATATATCAGACCATACGTCTGTTTACTTAGGGCTGAAATATTTTCTAGTTCCCTATTCACTTATAGTTTAGTCCTTAACCATCTTATAGGTGTTTGGTTAGATCATAAGGTTTTCAAGAGATTTAATACAAGTATTATCATTACTCTTGTCAACATAAGATCATGAGTAAAATCATGTATGTATTCATCAAATCCTCCTACCTTTAAGGATTGATCTCTTTTCCCCAATCTTCCATGATCTTGACCGATGTATGTAATCTGGACATCCATACATATTGTCAATATATAAATTATGAACAATCCTATTGATCACTAGATCTGATGTTTAAAATGATCTTTAGATCATTCATATCTAAGTATTTTTCTATCTCTAAGTCTTTGTATGTTCATCTCTTTGATCTTGATCTTTCATAGATCCTTTGATTGACAATCTACACATGTTGATAAAGATCAAGGTCCTAGATCTTCTATCATCTAGTTCTTCTTTGATCTAAGTTCAGTTCTTGGATCATCCCTATGGAGGATGATCTTGGTTTTCTTCCTTGAATCACCTTTGATCAAGGGTTTGGATTATCTAATCTAATGAACTATAACAAGTATACTACTAAACATACATACTAAGTACAATATAGTGTTCTTATTCTTATTGTTCTTGATCATCCAAGATCTAATGGATCTTGTTTGATCATCCTTATCTTACTTACTGTTTTTATTAAGGTTAGGTAATTTACTAACCTTTTATGCTCTTATGATTATTATTCAACCAGTTAATGTGCTGGTTGAAGGTAGCTTATTCAAGCCTAAATCTAGACTGCTCCTCTTATTTGCAATTGGCTAAGGCTTACTAGCTGAATGGGTGAACACAAAGTGGTTACTTCAATCCTCATGTAAGGAGGCGTTTAGACCTCACAAACGTCAACAAAAGGTAGGGGAAGAGCGAGGCTCTATTAGATAACCCCCTTAACCACTATGTTCATCATTCACTAGAATGACCATAGCTCAACCTTTCATAAGGTTCCTATAAGCATGTTTACCATAAGTACTCTTTCTAATAGATTTTAATTAAGTCCATGAATATTTATAATGTCATTCATGGGGTTTATTATTCTTTTCCTAATTTGGGCCAAGGACTTGATAATCCTTATATTGTCCTACTAACTATAGCCCTTACTAATTAAGTCCAAAGTATTCCATTCTTATTTGTGTAATGAAACTCTACTTTCTCATTAGAATACATTTTTGATGTTTTATGCTCTTTATCTCATAACAAGTAAATCTACTTCTAACATTCAACCATAAATGAATTATACATTTAAAGCATAAAACTACCTAATTTAACATTCAATGAAAATGAGGCAAGGTACTTAAATTAAATCTAGCACCTTATGATAAGAATGAACACATATCATACTAAACTCTAAATGTTATACTAGCATGCTTTATAACATAATAATATAAAATGAAACTAATTATATTTACATTTTTAGAAACCTTTACTTATGATCCAACCATTTGATCTTTAGATCTTTTCCTTTGATTAAGGACTTTAGTTATATTTAGAGAATTTTCTCTATTAAGGTCAAAAGATCACATTGATCTATTTTTATCATAATCCATCCATGATTTCCTTGGATTTTATCATATGAACATTTATTCTTTCCATCCCAAGGATTTGATCACGCTTGATCTCATTGATCAAGTGGGTCCCTTTGTATTTTTAGGATTTTTCTACCATAAAGGGTAGATCCCTTAATATATCTCATATCTATTCAATTTAAACATAGATATAACTTTATTTAAGTATTAGATCATTATTAAAACATGTTTCTAAGATCTGATCATCTTAGATCTTGAAAATCTATGTAATTGGAAACTTAATTCTTAAATACAGAAATTTTTTACTGAATAACATGTCTTTTTTTATCATTCCATAAGAAAATAGAGGTTTCAAGCTTTCCATAGCTTCTTTCCGATCTCAATTTGGAGTTTAGATGACTCCAGAATTGATCCTGGAAGTTCACAGTTTTCCTAGGGCCTGTATTTGATCTGGGCCCAGGAATAAACGGTCTAGATCGTTCGGGCGGAACGACCAGGCGGAACGTCCAGGAGGAACAAACCAAATGGGTCGTCGGGCGCGTCCGCTGGAAGGAAACAACGACGCGCTTCTGCGGGGCGCCCATAGACGCGGACGGGAGGAGCGAAACGCCCGTCGTCCGCGCGCCCGCAAACCGGGCTGTCGCGGGGCACGTCCGCTCGTCCTTTTGACGGACGCGCCTTAGTTGTGCTTGCACAGACACCCCACGCGTATCGCACATGCCGTTCCGACGGTGTGTCACGCGGGCGTCTTGGGCGTCGTCTGATCTGGAGATCGGACAGTCCCTTCTGGACCGTCCAATCAATCCTCTTGCAATTGAGGGCCCAAAACGTCTCTGATTTTGATGAAACTTCTACCCTAGGGGTTTTGGACCCTTCTGGATTGATTGGTATAGTCATATTTCTCATCTGATCACTCCATCATCAAGAATTAAGGGTTCTGCTGTTTACTTTATTTTTATCTTTTTATTACCAAAATTAATTACAGTAAAATAAAAATTATATAAAACAATACTAAATATCTATGAAAAGGATTTCCACTTACTTGATTGGAGAGAAAACCTCAATTATATGCCCAATTAAAGAAAATACCTTGTTGATGAAGATATATCCTAGAATCCACCTTTCTTGTAAATATCCGTTGTTTGAACTGTTGGATCTTGAAATTTCTTGGGGGTTTTGTAGAATAGATGTGTTGGGATGTTTTGGACGGTGAAATTGATCAAATTAGATCTAGAACAGAGTGCCTAACTGATTTTAGGTCTCTTGTTCTAATATAAAAAGAAAAACAAGTTGGAAAGAGATCTAACTCTTGGAAATTTTGGGGTTTTGGAGAGGGATTCTAGATCTAATTTTTCAAGGAGATTGAAGATAATTTCGTGGGGACTTTTTGAGAATTTTTGGAAGATTTTTGGGGTTGTATTTATAGGTATTTTGGGTCTTTTTCCATGATTATAATATGTTATTTTTTTAATATAAAATGGCATGAAAGTCTTCAATGCTCCCATGCCTAACTTTTCTTCCCCATGACTAGCTGATCTTTGTTGACCCATGTTTTACATGGGCTGCTGATCAAATTGGTTGTTGGGGTCGTGGTGGTCCCCATGTGGGCCCCACATGGTGTAAAAAGTTTGTTTTGCCCTTTATGCATAAAATTTTGGGTTTTATTCCCATGATCTCGGATTTGAGTGTACTTAGTGGCGTTGGATTCGTATTTCTCAGTACATTCTAAATTTTGATGTTTCATATTTTGATTTTTGAGTAAAATTACTATTTTACCCCTTTTGTCCAAAAAATGAAAAACTTAAGGATTTCTCATCCGAATTCAAAATTTGTCGTGCTTATAGTCATTTTGAAGGGTTTGCTAAGTTTAATTTCAATTTTACATATCTTATTATTTGATTATACTTTATAAAAAGTATATTTTAAATAACCCTAATATTTTAGCCCAAAATATCTGAAATTCAAACTTTATTGATTTTTCTCAATCAATTTACAAAAATTGGGGTTATTACATGGAACTTAGCAACCAAGGAAAGGATGAAGCACCTAGTTTTTATGTGAATTTATCAAACTAAAACTATGGAGAGTTGGTGAGTTTGGAGAGGGAGTTTCGCATGGGATAGCCTAGGAGAACCATGTAATAAATGAATTAGGAATTTGGTGTAGCATAAGATTAGGAAGTAATGAGATAGAGAGCAGAGACGTAGTCATAATAATAAGGGTAAAAAATGCGAACGACTAGAGGGTAGAAAGCTAGGGAGTTTGAGTTAGAACAAACCCTAAAAACTTTAGAAAAGGGAATTACAAATATAATAGAGAAGCCTCACCATATATGGAACTAAAATACCATGGGAAAAGAGGAGAAAGCTAAGGAGAGAAAATGTGGAACTAAGAGGAGAAGAAGAAGGAAAAAAATAGTAGTAGCCAATGAGAAAAGGAGGAGATGAGAATAAGGAAAGGAGAAAGAGAGGAAGAGGAGAGGAACCAGAGAAGAAGAGATTAGAGGTAGGAGGCATGGAACCTTCTTAGGCTAAGATTTTCTCAAAAGATTTTCAAAACATGTTTAGTGAAGATAATGCTAAAGCATATAGTTAATGAGTAGATCTTCTTTGCTTATTCGTACCATGTTTACTTAATGTATTTCTTAGTTTTCTCTAGGGATTTTATGTGAATAACTTGATATTTTTTTTATGGTCTAAGATGGTAAAACTTGAAAGGTACTAAGTTAAGGTTCAAACATGATTTAGGTTGTGTTTTGTTCATCTACTGATTTGGTTTTCATGCTTGAATTAGATGTTGATTTGTTGGCTGTTTAGCCACTATTATCAAGCATGTTTTGTTATTGTATTTACATTCACTTACTTTAGAATTGATTCTTGATCTTATCATGAGGGATGTGCTTAAAAATCTAGCTGGAATCATGCTTGAATTCCATGTTATTTTCCTCTAAGTCTCAATCTTCCCTTGTGGTTCTTATGGCTAGGTTAAAGACCCTATAACAATGTTGTTTCCTATTTTGATAGTTGACTAAATTTTCTTTAGAAATTTTAACTTGAGATTTAAATTTAGTAAGGTTCATTCAAGATCTAAATTTTTGGGCAGGAAAAATGATGTTTTGCGGGTGGTTTACTGCTAGACTATTTGATGCAGAATTTTGTAGACAGTTCAACTAAAAGTTTAAGGTACCATATAATTTCCAAGCGCTTGGGACTTCCAAAAAGTCCATAGACATAAAGTATATTCAATAATGAATGATGTAGATAGGGTTAATTAACATTATCAGATAGCTAGATCACACAAAATAGTTGGTTTGTCTATTAGAAAGTGACAATAGAAAACCTAACCAAACCTTAGTGAATGCAATTGTGACAACCCTGGTTTTCCCATGCATTTTTAAATGCAATATCTAATTCCTAAGGTGGGATGCATCCCTATTTGGAAACCATTTTTTATGAAAACAATAAAATGTAGAGAAAAATCTTTCACATTGGTTTAAACTCATTTTGAAAACCCCGAGTGTCATTTGCTTTCACAACAACCAAAGTAGTTTTTGAAAAACTTCAGAAATCATAAATGTTTCCCAGGTCTATCCAGTCATAGCTCACAGCCCAACTGTAAATAAATACAAATACATGTCCAAAGGGTAGAGTGTTTACTTACATGTATAATTGTCTCCTTTTGATTTTTCTTGCTCGTAGCACTAACATTTCCTAAGGCGTCTTCTACTCGTGAATGGAGGTGTCCTGAAAAATGTTAAGGATTGGGTGAGTATACACTATACTCAGTAGGAGTCTATCACTATTAGTTTTACAATGCATGCTATGTTTAAAATCATATGCTCTTTAAAACATGTGCATGTTTGAACACTCATGTTCAATATCAATATTAAAAACCATTGTCGAATTGGAATACTAACGACTTAAAGAATCGCATAATCCAAGTCGAAAGTATCATATATATCATAAACATAATAATGTGCATAAGATGCTCAACTGAATCCAACTCATGGATATATGGTATGGTCGACCAACCTCATGTCATGCCATATGCAATGCAAGTAAATCCTCAAAACATAGGGCCCACTATGCCCACGAGCTCCTCGCCATGTGGTCCCCGGGTACCTGGGGACACAGGGTCATAGCCTCCACGGGGCATATGACACTTCGACTTAGTGCTGTGACACTAGTGGTAGCCCCCTGTACCACATGCAGTCGAAGCAGGGACATGCCTTTTTGGTGTGGTACCCTTTCCACCTAATAGTGGTAGAGGCTAGGAGGCCACCCCAGACCTCTCGGCATAGCGCCCATGAGCTTACTAGCCCAAATCATATACGATCAATCAAGCAAAAACCTCTTTTTCAAAACCTGTCCCCTCACAACTGCCTACCCAGTATATTTTGGGCACTCCAACGTCTTTTGGTAACCCTCAAGGACATGCAATTTTTTCAAAACTCAATACTCACAAATCATGCAATTTATGCAATCGTTTGCAAAACATGTCTATGCATAATGTATTTGTCATATGCATGCTGAATTCATTTATGAGCTTACTTCATGCTAAACAAGTCATGTAACTTAAAACATAAAACATGCAATCTCAAAGCAATCATGGGTTCTTTTTAAAAGTCTAGTAGCGATAGAGCACCTACCTGGTTTGATCATGCTAGTCCCCTTGTCCTTGTATGCTCTTGAACATGGTTTAGGGAAAAAGGTTAGCTTGGCCTATTTTTCCTCACTACTTAGGCATTAGGGGTTCATTCCCATGCCTATGGGTCTCCTAAGGCCCTAACTAGGCCTTGGTATTGTCAAGTTTACAAAAGTTTAGTGGCCCCACGCCACTATCATAGTTTAAGGGTCGTGCCCACCTTAGAGAGGGCCTTGATTAGGTATTTTATGGTTTGGGTGTGTCCGCATCGTTGATACGGACACAACACCTTTCGCAACGCCTCAA
This sequence comes from Warburgia ugandensis, assembly GCA_035236585.1. NCBI lineage: Eukaryota > Viridiplantae > Streptophyta > Magnoliopsida > Canellales > Canellaceae > Warburgia > Warburgia ugandensis. Next base: position 47,674,464 of record CP141130.1, read on the forward strand.
TCGGAGCCCTAGAAGTAAAGTTATGGGCATTTTAATATTGAGTGTACATAGAAGGCCTATATGAGGTGGAAGCCTGGGACGCTAACGCGTCCCGCGTCAGCGGTGCGTGCCCCAGCAGGCGCGTCTGTAGACGCACAGGGCTTCTGCCCGTCGTTCTCATTTGTTGGTGCATCCGTGGACGCGCCCGTCGAGTTTTCTCAACGCACAAGATGCATTTTCATCTTGTGGTGACCGAGGCGTCCTTAGGATGCCCTAGTTCGACCTCGTCGAACCAGTACGCCCCAGGCACCGTCCCTGGGTCCTTTGTGGCTCCCTAGAGCCCCGTTTTGCATGGTTTTTCATGCAAAAACTTGGGGGAACTCATCCTAAGACTAAGGGGGAGATGGGTTTGGAGGGGTTTTGGGCATACCTAGTTTGTGGCCAGGTTTTTCCCACGTTTTCTCCTCTTGTTTGCTTCTCCATGATGGGTTTTTCTCGGGCTTTTGGGCTGCCATTGGAGGTGCCCAAGAGCTCTATTTATAGAGCTTGAAGAGGGTTCTCGAGGGGGTTCTTACTGCCATGGAATGGCAGTGGTTTCTCCCCTACACACCGCCATTCTAGAACCCTCCAGGAGGTTTGGGAAGAAGAGGGGTGCCCGTATCAAAACGGGTCCCCGTTTTCTCAGGCCAAATCCGTTTTTGAATTAATTTACACTTTTGCCCTTAAACTTCAAAGGGCCATATCTTGCTCATTTTAATTCCGTTTTGGGTGATTTTGGTCTTGTTGGATTTTTTTTTTCTGAGATGCACCTAGGGGTACTATTCTTAGGACCAAATTTCTGGGTCTAGTCAGGGTGAACAGTGAAATGACCAAAATACCCTTATCTCCAAAAAGGGAACTTTTCATTTCCTATAGAATGTCCAATTCATTTTTGTTAAAAATAGCACAAATTGCTCAAGCGTTACAGCAATGGATTCTTACTACCTAATGTATCGTTATACCCCAGGTTTTTATAATGCTTTTTTAAAAATTTGGGATAGCTCTTGTTTGAAAATTCATTCCAAAAACAAAATAGCAAAAAATCTTTGCACTGACAAGCATTTCTAAAATCCTAAGTAACATTTCTTTAAAAAAAACAAGGACTATATGATGGAATGAATGTCTCATTCGTACCAAAAAATTGGCAGTTTCCTATATTTTTCAGATATATGCATTTAAGCATGAAATGCAAAAACACCTAATAGACATACAAATCATTTTCATGTTTTTAAAATAAAAATAAAAACTTATCATATCCCAGAAACTCCAATGACAACCACATCACAATGCATTCCACTAAATAGAAATGAGTCTAAGACATTGTAAGATAAATTACAATGTCTTTGCAAGCTTGCACTTGTGTAGGTGGAAAAGTTTCTTTTTTGGTACGTAATTCATATCTAAACAAAATCATGTATGCTCAATCTGAAATCATAAGTTCCTCAAGTTAGATATTCCATAAAATCAATTCACATGTCCAAACAAGTACAATTAACAAATCATATGACTTTAAAAGTTGTTGAAGATATAAATGCTTCTATATATATATATATATATAAGCATTCCATGCTATTGTAATTTTAGGAAACATTTAGTCAAACAAGAACCCTTTTTTTCATGCATAAATACATAATCATTCAAGTTCATTCATAACATATAACCCATCAATATCATTTGTTATATGTGATCATTTAGAATTGCACTGTCACTAGTCTAAATTGCTTATCATTTAATAATTGAATCAATCTACAAGAATCAAGATATTTAACATTCTCATCATCATGTGAATTGGTAGTCATCTCCCATATTTTCCTTCATGAGCACACAACATTTCAAAATAATTTATGGTTCAATACATGATTGTCTAGAATCTTGTAAGAATATTGATCTTAAGAATTATATATATATATATATATATATCAATTGGAAAAAACCATTGGATAAATATAAGCATTAAAGCACAACATCAACAAAATATGAAGTCAGTCGATAAAATTAAATGGCATATTGCACACTGTAAAGTTCAAACATTAGCAAACCAACATTCACTACATCATTGACCTAGCAAAACCAAAAGCTATAAATGGTTTCAAGAGCAAATCATTAGCTAAGGATGCACATAAAATCTCAACACCAAATTAATCTGAAAACCAAAATTATGAAAATTAGGAGGCATATGATCCTACCACTGGGATGATGGCATATAGTCATGCTAGCTGAACAATAGAACACTATCCTACCATGAGGGAAAGGTCTAGACTCTTGAGAGTGAGCAGCATGTCCAACATGCCCCATAATCATAACATAAAACCCCTTGGGGTCATTGTTGAATGACACAACCATCCTGTCATAGGATCTAGAATAACTCTCACGAGTGGCTTGCCATTTTAGGTCAGGACTAACTCTTGAGAATGACTGATATGTCAGCTCATGTCCCATGATCCATATCTATACTCCTATGCGAATAAGTCACTAAACATTGCCCCAGGCAGCTTCCATGTCTTCTATGTTAACTCATGGATATTGTACGATCTAAAACTCACCAGACATCATGGGGGCACATGGCTACCTTAGAGTAATTTCCCATGAGAAGCTACTCCTACTATCTCTGGTCTTATGGCCATCTAGGCATGGTTGTCTCTAGGTCTTATTGCTGCCCTAGGCATGCATGCCTCTGGGTCTTATAGTACTTGTAGAGTACTTGCCAAAATAGTGATCAAAATCACATCTCTAGGACTTACAGCTACTCATGGAGTACCTACCTAAAACATCAACTAAACCATACATCGAGGGCTTACAGTTGCTTGTAGAGCACTTTCCTAAAACATCGATCACCAAAATCACCCCATGATGATAAAATTGCTTTTCATAGCCTTATGAGAAACCATTCAAATCCATTCATTTCCTAGGTATGAGAACCTTTCAAATCCATAGCCTCAATAAGCTATAAAATAGGGTTTCCATGAGCTTTCAAAAGATGTACTTACTGTTCATTAGATAATGCACTTGGCATTCAAAAGCATGCATCCCGCTTCAAAAACAACTAATGTCTAACCATTCATGCTTCGTTCATAGCTCATAACAAGTAGTCCTCTTATAGGAGATAATGCAACATTCTCATGCTTTCAATCGTCCAATAAAGCATCCAAAGCTATTAATTATATAAGATTGATCTTTAACAAATTATAAAAATGCCTACAGTTAAGTGAACCATGGTAGAATCAATGATAAGTCTTTATCAATAATAATAACATGTTACCACCTTAGGAAATGACATGTAGATATCTATTGCATTTGTCTATGGCATTAAAACTAGTTAAGGTAATCCTAGTTAATGGCTATTAAAAGACATTGCTTTTTTATCTCTTGGTTATAAAAACCTTAAGATTCTTCATCAAATCTTTTAGTCTTAAGTAAAAGTATGAGTCCTAGCATATTGAGCTTTCTTTTATCTTGATCAATCATCATACAATTCTTACAACATTAGTTTACAAGTATGACATCTTTCGAGCAAGTTGCTTAGGTCTTCCTATAGTTCAAAACCTTGTGAGTTGCACTACACTCTTTACTTTGTTACTGATTCATCCTTTAGCATTCCACTAGATATAGGATTATGTTCCAACCAAGGTGAGTAGTTGTCCTAATGTTATAACTGGGGCAAACCCAATGTTTTATGTTCATTTCACATATGAAGCTAATCAAGGATCCAATTATGTTCTAAGTGCTTCAACACCATGTGTATATGTATGTATTAGTTTTAGTCACAAAGGGGCAATTCCCACTCTTTTGTTTCTACGTACAACTAGGGCAACATTAGCATTTTCAAACTTAAGTTTAGTCATTCATTTTCTAAATCAGTGAAGGAACATGTGTCATGAGATGACAACCAAGTTTCCACATGCTTCCATAATTATTATAATTAAAGATAGCTTATGTAAATCATCATTTGCATGAACTCACTCTTCTAGAAACAAAGTAATTATTAAAATTTCCAACATAGCAATCTTAATCCACCTACCTTGTATGGTGTTTATCCTTAGTTCACTTGTATACCTCCTTTGGCTCAATTTATTGATTGACAAATCTATGCATTGAGTTGTTGATCCATAAATGGACGGCTTAGATTGATTCTCTCTGCCACTAATTGGTGTCCATCAAGTCATGGATTTGCTGATCGATAGCTCTAACCATGGAACCATCACAGATCAAAGAAAGATTTAGTGCATGATCTCATAGATCTTGCATCAAATGGCTAATCAATAGTTAGATCATGGAAAGAGGGCTAGATTTCTTACTATCTAGGCATTTGATGATAGATCTAAGGTCAGGTCAAGGTGAATACTTGCATCAATCATGAATCTACATGCATGATCAATAATCTACAGTCAATTAATGTGTGGGGCTTGATCAATCACAAATTAGACAATTTAGTGTTAAATATACGACTAGATCCACATTGGAAGTTTAAATCAATCGCAGATCTTAGTGCTAAGTGGTTGATCAAAGGTTACATTATCTCAAAGTGCCAAATTGGTCATAAGTTTGGCATTTGTGACTAATCAATAGTTAGATCATGATGAATGGTTAGATCAATCAAAGATCTAGGTGTTAATGACTGATTTAGGGTCAGATCATGTGGGGATGTGCAGATTCAGTCACAGATCTATCATTTGGGAATAGATCAGCGGTTTAATTATGATGGATAATCGAATCAGTTTCAAGTATGCCATTTGGAGACAAATCAAGGGTCAAATCATGATGGATGGTCAGATCAGTCACATATTACGTGATCTATGTTTGATCCTGATCAATGGTTAGATTTGTCAGAAGCTAGGAAGGTCAATCGGTGTAGGGTGATTGCAGGGGATGAGAACTACATGAAGGGCATAGGTCATGGGTCTGAAGTCGTTGGAGAAGCAAGAAGGGTAAGAGAGAATGGGTTTGGGTGCACAGGTGTTCTACTCAGGCTGCGCTAGATGGATAGGAGGGAGGAAGAGAAGGGAAAATAGGACTAGTGTACTAGTTGGGCTGCCAACTCAGAGAGAGAGAGAGAGAGAGAGAGAGAGAGAGAGAGAGAGAGAGAATGGGTTGTAGCAGTGGCTAACAGCCCCTGGGTTGGTCGATGCTTGGGATCGGATGGTGTAGCTTTAAAAGTGATTGCAAACTCATGAATCAATTAAGTATATTTACACAAGTGAGGTCGATCCCACAACGAATCTCAAAGATTTGTAATAGATTGGATTCTATTTAAATCAATTAACTTTAGCCAATGAGAAAGAGTTGTGATCAAACTAAGAAATTAAAACACACTAAAAAGGGAATATGCATGGAATTAGAACCTGGAATTAAAAGAAACTTCCAAAAAGTAGAGCTAAGCAATTACAATGGAAACTTATCTAACTAATACACAAGCAACTAAAGGAAACTAATGCTAAATTAGAATGAACCAAATTAGGCAGCTAATATTAAGAAAACTACTCAAATTAAAAACTTTCCCAAATTAACACATTCCTAAACTAAAACTTCCTAAAAATGAAACTTTCTAAAATACAAATTTTTTTTTTCTAAACTAAACTAAGATGCAAACAATGAATTAACTACCTCTAAAACAAAATTATGCTACTAAACTAAGAAAAAACTAAAAGGAAAGTGACTGAATCCCATGCACATGATCCATAGATTGTATGCTTGGTTCTAGGGTGCAAAAGTAACTAGAATTGATGAATCTAAAGTGAAATATCATGAAAATTAATTGGTGGATATAATAAAAAATATGAAAATCTAAATGATTTCTTAAGGATTTAAGCAAATAAGGTGATTAGATGATAGGAAAAAAAGGCACAAGGCTAAGGGGAGAAAAAATCCAGGTTTCAACTACTTAAGAACATCAAATAGATTAAGCATAAGGAAACAATTAAAACCACAACTTTTATGCAAGAAAAAAACCTAGACCTAAAGTAATTTGATGAGAGAAACATTCTATAACAAGAATTCCCACATAATTTTATTGATCCACTTCTCAATTACACCAAAATTATTTGCATAAAACTATCTACAAATTTTGGAAATCATGCACTATTCAAACTTGCAAAAATATATCTAAAACACAACAAAACTTTGATCTAAAGCTCCTAAACTAAAGTATAATGATATGCAAAGAAAACTCAAAAAATAATTTGAGAGAAAAGAAGTTTATAAGGGTAAACTAGCCAAGGTAAAATGAACCTAAACTAATGTGGTGAACAAGGAGAAAAACATGGAATTCAAAGGGGATTTCCAAGTTCTAAGCTAGTTATTCTCTTGGCTCCTTGACTTAAGAAGATGGAACCCTAGGATGAATGATGGATTAGGGATGCGAAATGGGTTAGGAAAGTGGATTTTTCTCTCTTGACCGGTCCCTTAGTGCATGATCATCTTACATTTTACAATTAGCATACAACTGCTCTAAGGGAGGTTGCTTGAATCTCGATCAATCAATCATGTTGAAAATTAGGTATTTTGCATCTGTTGAAATTCTAAAAGATTGAGTTTCTCATGCATATCTAAAAATTTCAAAACATGATCCATGAGGTTTTCCTTTAACCTAACTGGTGTTGGTTATGATTTAATGCATTCATTCATAGTTCTCAATTTGTAAATCAATCCTCCTATTGATGCCATACTTTAATTTATCTAGTTTTCCATGGAAGGTTAAGTGAAATAGGGTCATACATATTTAATTATCCTCATGGATTTTCCTATACACATAAGAGTAAGTAGGGATATAAGACATCCATAATCAAGATAAACAAAAATAATGAGAGTACCACATGAAAAGATAACTTACATACATATTTAAGTTCTTAGTTCATTTTACCCATCTATGCAGCCCAGGGAATAGCGCCCTACTAGATCTCACTAAAATATGGTTCCACATTGGTACCTAGCTAGATAATTTGGGTTATTAGTATTCTATAACTTCATACCAGCCTTAACTTCCAATGGTATTACTACTGGTCCAGCAAGGAACCCTTAACCACCTCATTATGAGAAAAACCTCAAATGCCTAGTTTCTTTAGTAACTAACCCATTAACTTCCACATTCTGTTGAGTTGTTAGCCTATGGTGAATTTAGGACCCAACACACTAGTTGGTGGGGTTTTCTTCTTAAGGAAATCTAAGTTCTTCTAATTATGTCCTTGGTGGTTCAACAGTGATGGTTTGAGTTAAAAACCTTGCACCTATATTAGATACTTTTCTATAGGGTTTTTGTGATGTAAATTTGGTGTCCATAGGCTAGAACATAAGATTTTACACAATCATACATTCCTCAAGAAAAATCCATGCTATTTGGTAGCATATAGGACCTAAGGTTTTATAAGTGTTCTTGTAGGTCCTACAGAACTTGTAAAGGGTTTCTAGTATGTTTTTGGTTCTTGTACAACCCAAATCCCCTAACCTTCTCTTGATCTAATGGGTCACCTAGCTAAAATACTAATTATGACTGCATATAGAAGATTTACCTTAGTTTTTATGTAGTTTTTAGATATCCTTTCCTTTCCTTTTTCACACGCATCCTTGTTGTTTCTAGTAGCGTGCATGTTTTGGAATTCTGTATACATCTATGTTAGATCAATGCTAGTTTGGCCACTTAACATGGTTGGATTCTCATAGCTTACATTAAGGTAAGGTTATATCATATCCTATTGTTTCCTATAGGGTATAGATCCTTCAAGCACAAGCAATTTCTACCTCAATCCTTTATAAGTTTCATGAATTTTTTCACTTGATATTTCTACTGCCAATTACATGTTTTATGCAATCAGTTAGCCTCCTTTAACCCAACATTTATCAAGTTTTATTGCTCCTTAAACATGGGTGGAATAAAACATCAATTTCATGATCAAATAGTGCAGAAAATTGCATCCCATTCTCACTTAATTTCCCTTATTAGATGGAATGGAATTTTGAATGGAATTCAGCCTTAACATCCCCAAAATATGGTTCTCCCACATGCATTCAAGAATGTAGTTCTGTATAGAGGAAAAACAACTTCAAGTAAATAGGATCTACAAGGGAAATCAAAGACATCAATCTCCTGCCAAATTGTGTAGGAACTTTAATTTGAATCCTGCTTGTTTTCAATCTAACTTTGCATTAGTTGTAGCCTTAACATTTAAGCAACATAATCACTATACCTATATACAACATTCTGTCTCATAACAAAAAGAAAATCATACCGATTTGGCAGTATATATAGGAAAAAACAAACATATGAAATCCTAACCCAATTTTCCCTATCCAATGCCTTGCCACCAAGTGTTAAACTTGCTCATCCTTCCACCATTACACCCACATTAAATCAAGCTTTTGAAATTGAAGAAAACTATTGTCCATTTGGTGTTGCCCTGGGTCTCCACCAAGATGTGTAGTTCTTAGATCCAAAAAATAATTGATTAATCATCCTATTTACTTGAACAAAAAGGGAAAATCATGATCACAAACTTGCCTTCCCAAAACACAACTACAACTTAGGATCCATAATAGTAAGTAATCTAACCGAGATTCACAAATGGATTTCAAATGATTTTTATAAACAACTACTCTAAATAACCTACCATTTTCAAAGGGCAAGAGCATCGTATATATTAACCAAATCCCAAATTCCCCTACCTCTAAAGAGAAAGGCTTTGACTGATAATCAACAACACACCAATTCTAGTCCTCCCAACGAAATTCCCAATCCATGAATTGGCCATCCAGTAAGAGGGAAGAATGTCTTGTAACCTTGCTGTAGCCTCTTTTCACCTCCTCATCATCTTCCCTTCTATGACGACTTAGGTTTTTGTAACACATTTTGTCATACATATTTCAAAGGTAGTGGAAATTCTTTTCTTTAGAACTTGTTTTGAAAAACCCATGTCATCACTTCATACATAACATAAAACATAAGTAGAATTTTTGTACAAGATAAAATTTCATTGAAGAAATTTACTTTTATTAAATTCTAAAATCCATCTAGTGGTTCACAATACAGCTTGAGTATCATTACAATACTTGTCCAAGTTACATAATCCAAATTTCAAAGCTCACCATACAATAAAAACTCTTAATACAATACAATGCTCTCAAATAAAAATACATGCCTTCAAGGGATACACCCTAATTGATAATTCTTCCAAGTTTTCTCAAGTCTTGAGCTCCTAATTCTCCTTCTCTGTATCTGAGATATTGTAAATATTCCAACATTTACTATACCTTAGCAAGCTATGCTTGGTAGGGAATTCAAGAAGCATAATAATTTCATAGTATAATCCTAATACTTCATAATTTCATTATCCATAAACATACCCATGGATTAATCTCTTTACCTTGTCATATATGTACATCCTTATACACACATACTTTATATGTCATATATATATATATATATATATATAAGGTCAAAACAGTGAAAAATAGTTAATATCTTAAACATCAATAGTCATACTAAGTTGATAAAACATTTAGACTCTGTTGGAAAAATACTCCCTTATTTGGGTAGTATTAGCATCTCATTATGCCATATCATAAGGTGTCTCACTATGCCATGTATCATAATGCAAAATACTCAAAGGACTACTATGCATGCAGTCAGAATCCGTACCAGTACGCCTGAATAACGGCCCAATAATCCACCTATACCATCCTTGGTGGAAATCACAATAACCATGTCCATAGGGGGGGACCATGGCTATCATAGTGGCGGCCTTCCCATAATAGCCCCACCCAACTTTTAGCCTCACTTAGGCTTGGTATCCATATCATAACAAGTTTTGGAGAGCGGATGGCCAAACCATACTAACTCTCCTAGTATAGCATCCCCAGGCATACGCCTATTTAAAACAAAACCACAAGCAATGTATGTAAAGTAATTCTCATACATACCAAACAATTCGTCTATTTACTTAGGGTTGGAATACCTTCTAGTTCCCTATTGACTTAGGGTTTTCCTCAATTCTAACTTAACCATTTCATGTGTTTTGGTTGGATCATAAGAGTTTTCAAGGGATTTTATACAAGTATTTACATTATACTTGTCAACATTTCAAGATACAAGATCATGTATTCAACATGTATATCGCATGTAGATGCATTCATAAAATCATCCTACCTTCATGTAGTGATCCATCTCTTTACATCTTCCATGATCCTGACTGTCGTATGAAATTTGTAAATCCATACATACGATCAATATTTATACAATCTAAATAATCCTATATTTTTTATACTATATATATATTCTTTGTCTAATCTTGTCCTTTGATATAAAGGATTTAGATCTTATGTCCTATCATAATCTATCTTTCTTAGATAGTGTTTATCCTATTGATCAATAGATCTGATGGTTAGAATGATCTTCTCATCTTTCAGATCTAAGTATTTTCTATTTCTAAGTCTTTGTGTATTCCTTTCTTTGATTTTGATCTTTCACAGATCCTTTGATCAACAATTTATACTTGATGATAAAGATCAAGGGCTTAGATCTTCTATCATCTAGTTCTTCTTAGATCGAAGTTCAGTTGTTTGATCATCCCTAAGGAGGATGGTCTTGGTTCTCTTCCTTGAATCATATTTGATCAAGGGTTCAGATTTTCTATTCTATTTGATCTAAATTGCAAGTAATATATATATATATATATATCATTAAGAAGTATTTATTTCTTTTATTGTTCTTGATCATTTCAAGATCCCATGGATCTTGTTTGATCATCCTTATGTTACTTACAATTTTAATTATATAATTTACTAACCTTTTATGCTTGTATTATTATTCAACCAGTTAATATTTTACTAGTTGAAGATAGCTTATTTCATCCTAAGTCTAGATAGCTCCTCTTATTTCAAATTGACTAAGGCTTACTAGTTGAATGGCTGAACACAAAGTGATTACTTTAATCCTCATGTAAGGAGGGTTCTAGACCTCACAAACATCAATGGAAGGTAGGGGAAGAGCGAGGCTCTATTAGAGAACCCCCTTAAACACCATGTCCATCATTCACTAGAGTGACCTTAGCTCAACCTTTCATAAGGTTCTTATGAGCATTTTAAGCCATAAGTACTCTTTCTAATTGATTTTAATTAATTAGATGAACATTTAAAATGTCATTCATGGGGTTTATTATTCTCCTAGTTTGGGCTAAGGATTTGATAATCCTTATATTGTCCTACTAACTATATCCTTTACTAATATTAAGTTTATGACCATCTGAATTTTTGTAACATATTTTGTAAAACATTTTTCAAAGGCAGGGCCCTTAATGGTAAAAAAATTTCGCAAACAATGTGGCAGAAATTATTTTCTTTTAAAATCATTTATAGCAAAACCCAAGTCTCACCTCAAGATACATAATGCACATAGCCATTTTGTATAAAATAAATTTTTATTGAATATCAAGAATCATCTAGTAGTTCACTCCTACACAGCCCTTGTATTATAATTACAAACCATTGTCCAAATTACATAATCGAAAGTTCAAACCTCACCTTACATTAAAAACTCTCAATACAACACAATGCTCTCAAATAAAAATACATGTCTTCAAGGGACATATCCTATTTGATTATTCTCTTCAAGTCTTCTACCGTCTTGAGCTCCTAAGTCTTCAAGCTTTACTTCCTTAAGTTTCCTTCATTGTATCTAAGATATTGTAAACATTCAAATATTTACAATATCTCAGCAAGCTATGCTTGGTAGGGGATGCAAAAATATACTACTTCACTAATATAAGAATACCTACCTCTCTTTGGGCATGGTATCCGTCATATAAGTTTCAGGAAGCGGGTGGCCAAACCCTCATAACTTCCCTAGCATAGCATCCCCAGTCCTAGCACTATGTAAAACAAAATTACAAGCCACCATGCCTATATGTAAAATACATTGTACATATCAGACGATGTGTTTATTTATCTAAGGCTGGAATATTTTCTATGCCCTATTCTTGGGGTTTCCTTAGTCTACACATCTCATTACTATCACCTCATTTCATTAAGTCATTAGATAGTTGAACTGGATCATAGGGTTGGTTTACTTAGTTGAATCATGTGATTGGATCATGACTATGCTAAAGTACTAAGCATACCTATATCATGAAGGTCTATAATTCTAGACAAAAGATTATGCATATATACACATGAATCGTTAATACATTCTTGTACATCCACCTAGGTCAAAGTGGTATCATGGTCTTGATTCATGCATCATATCATGGTCTTGATTCATGCATCTCAACTCCATATTGTCCATCATGATCTTGATTCATACATCTGTCAACTATGCGTATAAAGTTATTCTTCTAGACAAGTATGTATTCCTATAAGGGATGCCCTAATTTTTCTTGAATCATTTATGATCAAGGTTTCAAACCTTCTAAGTTCACAATCTACACTATAAGTAAAATCATAGAACAATACTAAAATCTACATTATATTTATTTTGTTTTTGTTTGTGATCCTTCAAGATCTTTCTTGGATCTTGTTTGATCTTCCTTATCTTATTTATAATTTTTATTAGGATTATATGATTTACTAACCCTTTATGTACTTACTATTAGTACTCAACCATTAATGTTTTACTGGTTGAGGATAGCTTATTCCATCCTAAGTCTAGATAGCTCATCTTATGTCAAATTGGCTAAGGTTTATTAGCTAAATGGTTGAATACAAAGTGGTTATTTCAATCCTCATGTAAGGAGGCGTTTAGACCCCATAAACGTCAACGAAAGGTAGGGGAAGAGTGAGGCTCTATTAGAGAACCCTCTTAACCACCATGTTCATCATCCACTAGTTTAACCTTAGCTCAACCTTTCATAAGGTTCCTATGAGCATTTTAACCCGAAGTACTCTCTCTAATTGATTTTAATTAAATCCAAGAACATTTAAATGTCATTCATAGAGTTTCATTATTCTCCTAATTTGGGTCAAGGAAATAACATTTCTTATATTGTCCTACTAACTATAGCCCTTATTATCATTAAGTCCATCTCATTTATTTCATGTAAATGTCCTCTCAACTATAATTTCATTTAATTACATTTTCAAGGTAATTTTCATAACATAAACATTAAAGTATAAATAAATAAATCTACAATTAAATCTACTAAGAAATAAATGAAAATTATAATAACATTTAATAACTCAAATGAAAATCTAACATGCCTTCACTATTCATCATGATCCAATGGTCATTATTCATCTTTCATCTCTTTTAGGGTTTAGATCTTGATCTTTTCATTTTCCTTAGATCTAATATGTTTTCTTGATGTAATTTCATTATTAGATCATTGATGCATCTCATCCAATGATCTGATCTTTCTTGATCCACCCGATCAAGAAGATCTTAAGTCCTCTTATCTAATTTAAGGGCATTGATCTTGGTCTATCCCAAATCATCATCATCTGGTCCATAATTTCATATGATATTAACTTATATCATCATCAAAACACATCCATACTATCCAGTCATCCTTAATTGACTTGATCTAGGAGATTACCATTCATTTTTTTTTTTTATGGATCTTACTACCTTTTAAGGCTAGATCTCTTAATTAATCATAGATTAGTAACTTATAACCATTGATTCCATGTCTCATAGTCATAATATAATCAGTGGATCGTAATTATTTGGTTTGATTATTCTAAATTTTACTAATCATAAGGATTAGTAACACTTTTCTTTATTAACAGAATTTTACATGCATCAAAATATAAATTTTCTAAGTTCAGTAGGTTCTACTAATAACAAGGAATCCAACCCAACTTTTTTTATCTCAATTTGGAGTTAAATTGAGATCAGAATTGGGATTTTAAGATTTCAGCCCGTTTTAAGGGTTGAATTTTAATCTTACTATTTCTATTGATTTACTTGATCTATAAACCTATAAATTTTACTATGATCATGGTTCCCAAGGTTTTGGGACCTCCTGAACCCATCCATCGGTTCAGATCTCCAATTTGAGATCATCTTGTGTAATATCCTCAATTTTTAATCTTAAATTAAATAAATTAAATTAAAAATTTTATCTATAGAAATTGTCCTAAAAATTCAAAAACTAGAAAGTACACATTGAGAGGAATTAAACAGTATAAAGAAAGCAGAAAACGGAGCTTAAACGAAGAAGTTATGAGCTGTTGAAGTTAGAAGGACAAATTGGTAATTTGGAGAGGACGAATTATAGGGGGTTGATTTTGATAACGGCACCCCCTTCTACATGCCTCTACCAGATCTGACGATTTCAACAAAAAAATTGTCGATGGGTAGCGTATAAGGGGAAAACTCCCCCTCCTCCAATCGCAAGCCCTTCCTCTCTCAAACTCCTTCTACTCCCCATCTTCTCCATTCCCTCTAACCCTTCCTATGCTGATTGATTTTTGGCAACTAGGGTTTTGGAAATTTCTCATCGAGAAAAGCTCTCCCACAGTGTCAATGACCTTAAATCGACCAAGGTAAGCCTCAACCCCTTTTCCCTCTTCCATTGCAGCATGTGCGTTAGGATTTCACACTCGTTAATGTCAAAAAACAGCATGGGTGCATAGTTCTTCCAGGAACTCTATGTACCCTACTGTTGGCGTGGAACAAACCCAAGAACAAACCCTTTACATTTGAGGGAGATCCAATGGTTGATGATCCCAGAAATCATGAAAAATAGTACTTAGGGAAATTTTAGGAACTTGAGAAAAATTGAGTAAAAACCTTAGTTTTTGGAAAAATCAAACCAAAGGAGTGTTGAAAATGGAAAATCCATGAAAATTTGAGCAAAATGGTGCAAAAATAGCAAAACTTGGGCACCTATAGGGTCACCGGTGATGACCAAACTCCGGTCGTCTTCCTCGGCGACGGTCTCCTTGTCGGTTCCCTATCGCTAATGGCATGACACCGAGCGGGAGGCCCCAGTTGAAGACGCATGCGCACAGCGGGAGCGTACTGTGCATGATCATGGAGCGCCGGGACATTAGGCGCGGGGGGCGCGTTCCAGTAACTAGGACGAATGTAGCTCGTCCCGGAGGTGGAGTGTCCTAGGTGTGGCGGCTCCACTGGTGCAAGTTGGTGCACGCACATTGACCCCTATAAATTAATATATTAATTTATGCAGTTTTTTCACAAAAAGCTTGATTTTGAGAGCTACAGAGGTCCAAATCACAAGCAAAAACATCCGTTGCGATCGTCTTGACAACGTGAACTTAGATTTAGCTTTAAAATATACATTTGACCACTTTTAAATTAGTTAAATTATAGAATATTAATTAATAACTCAGAACTGACTGATCAAGGGCTGATCGACCTCAAGACTTGAACAATGAGATAAAGTAGGATAATAAATGAGAGTTCTAAGGGACATATGAGTGTGACTACTCTAGAAATTGATCTAGACCATTGGTTTGAACTAAATCTTGGGAAATTATTGATCTGAGGATGATCTGACCGTTAGATTTATGTATAAATGTTAGATACACAAAAAAGCAAATAGATGAACATGAGATGGGACTAAATTAAGAACCAAACCATAATTTGAGATCTTAGAGAATGATCCAATGGTTGGATCACCATAGATTCCATTATAATAAAATAAATAACATGAAATAGTATTGTGGTAATGACAGGTACATTTGGACGTACAAGCTAAGAGGATTATATGCTTGAGTTGGGTGATCTCACGTTGAGGTAGGTGACGACATTTAATGTTTTGTTTTGATTTTGAAACCTTGCATTATCATAGCATCATGATTGATTGTGATTTAATTGCACTTATTATTAGTCTGTGATTTTGTGAGATTTAGAGTTTATGCTATGATCGATATTAGATTTTGATAATGTATTAAATGGATTTATGATCGATGATTTCTTGAGATTGATACTCTTTATTTATGCATAATTAAAAAATTTCTTTCCTTATTGCATCATTGAAACTTATGGGTTTTCAGGAGAAAGGAAAGTGGAGGCTTGGTGGCTGGTCCTTTTAGAGGCTAAGCCCAGGATGAGGGGCGTGCCTTGGGGATTGCGATCCATGAGTGCTCTTAGTTTTCGAGATATATGTTTTTCGTATTTTGGGTTTTATGACGGGTGCTTTCACTCGATGGATGTCATGCTAGGAGGGAGTAAGGCCGTCTACCCACCCTCCAAGATTTGTGATGTGATTGTGATGTAATAGACACCTGCCCACAGATGGCTTTCAGTAGGGGTTTGGTAACATGGATAGTCCACACTATCGGTCCACGCCATTCCATGGGGACGGGCGTTAAGTCTCCCGTTATAGTGTCGACAGGGAGCGGCGGTGGCTGAGACCCTTGAGGGTTGCCACTATGGCATGACAATTCATACTCTTATTCTGTATGCTTGCATGATGAGCATGGAGATGGTGTAGTATGCCTGGGTGTGACGACACTCAGAAATTTGATATAAGTACTCATGATCTATGAAACGAGTGTATGGGACACTTGTGGGACCCACGTACCTTCAGGTGCCCTGTTGTTATTGTATGCTCATTTGCATTAGATCATATCATGTTTTAAAATCCATGAGATGCATGTTTTATCGTATATGATGTTATAAGATTTTATTGGCATTATTTATAATTATTACATTGATTAATTTATTATATCAACATTATTATTCGATTTTGTTCCATTGTCATTACATTAAATGTCTATGTACCTACCAAGCATTGCTTGCTAAGGCATTGCATTATTGTTGCAATGCCTCATATATTGGGAGAAAGATAGGACTGATGGGGAGTTAGATGAATAGTGATTGAGATGTCTCATTGGGAGGTATGTTCTGATTCCACATGGACTGTGTATATATAGCTATCTTATTAGACTTGATTATACTATTGTGGAAATGTGGCTGTTGACTGGATGAGTCCTGGAGTAGTAAATTTATTTTAAACATGTGTACTTGAAAAAAAAAATTTGAGTTTTGAGTTAATGGTTGACCCTCGGGGATTTTCTAGAAATGAAATTTGTTTAAAATTGTTTCTCGTTGTTTTGTTTTTTTATAAAATCTGGGGCCCCACCTTTCGAAAAGTTTTATTAAAAAGGGTTGAAAAAAACCCAGGTCGTCACATCTTGATCACGATCCAACACTGTTGGAATGGATTTTAGTAATTTTCACCATTAAATTCAATGGAAAACATAAATATTATGAGTTCAGTGGCTAATACACATGACAAGAATTCTATAGAAACTTTCTGATCTAAAATCAGAGCTAAATCGAGCCCTTAATTGTAAAAATATGAATCTAGTTCAAAATTTGGATGGCCTAGATCAATTCTCGGTTTACGGGTGCGGGATGACCAGCGGCTCGCACTCATTACTGCCTATCCTGGGTGGTCGATGGGGGTGACTGACTATAGGCGAGACGGTCCAGATCGGGACTGTTTGATCGCCCATGGCTGAATCTCCTTCATCTTTGACCATCAATGGCCCATATTTCATCTCTTGGGGTTTTTGGGTCCTAGGAATCCATCCAATGGCTTAGAGATTTCATCTAAGCCATCCAGGATAGTAGATCTCACCCTGTTGCTGAATCCATTGTCTCCAATAGTTCAATGGTCGGGAAGATCTTCTGGAGGCCAGAAAACACCACCTAACTACCGGAATAGAAAGAGGGGAGGGAGATGCACCTATCTAGAGTGTTTAGAGTTTAGAACTTGGCTGAAAACTAAGAAAATCCACACCTATATATAAGTCGCTAGAGCTTACTATTTTTTGACAATTTGGCCAGTGAATATTCCACTGATCATTGCAAAAGTATAGGGCTTTTGTGTATTTTGATGTGTTGAACCTCTTTGACAAAGTGGATTATAGTTTCAATGGCTTAAAGTGGATGTCTAATTGAAAATTCATAGCAGGGTGAAAACCCTGGTCATTAAGGACGACTGGTCTACAGACGTGCCCAATAGTTGAGGGTGGAATATTCCCCTAGGTGCGTCTGTGGACGTGCTAACAGAAGAAATAAAAGTGAGAGAAAGAAGGGAGAAAAGAGAGAGAAGGGGGAGAGTTTTCGACTGAGATTTTGGGGGAGGCTAAGGAATTTTTTTTTCTAAAGTATTTATAGGCATTTTGGGTGTTTTTCATGATTATGTGTAATTATTATGTTTTATTCTTTTTATTATTCAATGTTCATTGGATTCCCACTATCACCTCCTTATCCACCAATAGGTGGTAGTGGTTTGACTCATAATTACATGTGCTCTAGTCATTGGATTCCTTTGTGGGTCCCTTGTGGACCCACATAGTGTAAAAAGACCATTTTGCCCTTTATTGAGAAAAATAGGGTTTATTCCCATGAACTCAGAATTGAGGGGACTTAGTGGCATTGGATTCCTATTTTTGAGTACATTTCAATTTTTTATGTCTTAGGTCTCAGTTATGAGTAAAATTATCATTTTACCCTTTTGTTCATAAAAATGTAGAAAAATAAGGATTTTTCATCTGAATTCAGAATTTGTCATGCTTACAGTCATTTTGAAGGGTTCATTGAGTATGTTCTCAATTATACACATCTTATACCTTGATTGTAGTTCTATGAGAAGTGCATTTTTACTAATCCTAATATTCCAGCCTGATTTTTCCTTGAAATTCTCAATTTCATTACCAAAGTTAGAGGTGATACAAAGTCAAAGTCAATCACTCATCCTAATTGTCCATGAATCTCTATATTTAATTAGTTCACATTTTTGGTGATTTATGCTTATTATAACTCAACAACTACTTAACAATTAAATCTACTAATAAAATTTAACAACAAATAAATTATAAATTTAAAAGCATAAATCCAATATAAATTTAACAACTATTTATACTAACATGCTTCATATGAATGTAACTTAACCTAATAAAATAAAACTATATTTAAACTAGCATGATCCTAAGTTATGAAATATATTTAATTATACTAGTAATCTAATGGAATCATGCTAAAATATCAAATTCAAACTAACATGTCCCTAAGATAATTAATTTACCAACCTCTTACAACAATCTAATAATATTTAGAGCATGGCATGCTAAAATTTATAACATAAATCATATTTACAATTCTATCTCAAATAAAAGACTAAACTAATTAAATTAAGATTATTAGAAACTTTTACTTATGATCCAACTATTAGATTTTAGATATTTTCCTTTAGATCAAAGGTTTTTCAATTACATTTAGGGCTTTTACTTCATTAAGGTCCAAAGAACATATCTATTTTTTTTTTGTCACATTTAATCCATGATATCACTGGATTCCATCATAATCCCCTTCATTCAATCCATCCCAAGGGTTTAATCATGCACGATCTCATTGATCAAGTGGGTCCCTTTGTATTTTTAGGTTATTTCTATCTGTCAAAATAAATCATATATCTCACTTTATTTCAACATTATTTCATCCTTAAATTAGATCCCAAAGATCTGATCATCTCAGATCTTGAAGATCATGAACATTGGAGGCTTATTACTACAAAATAAAAAGTTTCTTGAAGATTTTTTTTTTTTTTTTTTTTTCAATTTTATGATTTCAGAAGAAAATAAACATTACAAGCTTTCCATAGCTTCTTTTTTATCATGATATGGAGTTCAAATGACTCCAAAATTGAAGATTGAAGTTCACAGTTGTTTCGAGGGTCCAAATTTGATCTGGGCCCAGCGGAATGATGGTTGGATTGATAGTCGGGTGGCAGGTCCAGTTGGGTAGAGCGGGCTGCACTCCTATCATTGGGATGCAGGAGGGAATGCACCGCCCAGGATCGCATCGCTTGGCACATCGTTCCGTTGGAACGTCGCCGCACTTGAATAGCATGAGCAAAAACACTCCTGTAAGGCATGTTTTCATGTAGAGTCCTAGGAACTGGATCTTATAAGAAGATCAAATAATTTGTTTTGGACTGTCCAATCAATTCACCTTCAATCAAAGGCTCAAAACTAGATACAATTTCTTGAAAATTCTACCCTAGGGGTTTTAGACCCTTCTAGATTAATTGGACCTCTCAAAGTTTCCATCTGAAGCCTCCATCATACAGAAATGACGGGTTCCTGTCCTTACTTGATTTTTATAATATTTAACCTAAAATTAATTTCAAAAAATTTTAAATTATATAAACTAACATGAAATAAGTATGGGAAGAGTTTCCACCTACTTGGTTGGAGAAAAACTTAGGTTTTGCAACCCAATTTGAAAGAATTATCCTGTTGAAGATAAGATTGCCAGATAATCTCTTATTTTGTGATTTCCTGTTGATTGCACTGTTAGATCTTGAATTTTTTTTGTGGATTTTGTAGATATGATAGTCTAGGAAAATATGAATGTGAGATTTGATTTGGAATAGAGGGCCTAATTGAATATAGGACTCCTATTCCAATTTAGAGAGAGGAGAGAGAAAGTAAAAGAAGAGAGGTTTTCGGGAGATTTGGAAATTTGGGAATGAATCTAGATCTAATTTTGCAGGGGAAGCAAGATAAATTTGTGGTAAATTTTAGGAACATTTTTGGAGGATTTTTGGGGATGTATTTATAAATGTTTTTAAAATTTTCATAATTACTTATAATAATTATATTTTAATTATTTTGGATATTAAATTAACATTGGATTCTCCACTACCACCTCCTTCTCCACTATCAGCTGGTAGTAGTTTGACCACTCATTACATGTTTTATGGCCATTGGTGTGACAACCTGGGTTTTTCCATGCATTTTTAAATGTAAGATCTAATTCCTAAGGCAGGATGCATCCCTATTTGAAAATCATTTTATGAAAACCATGCAATGCAGCGGAAAATCTTTTCATTTAAACTCATTTTGAAAACCCCGAGTGTCATTTGCTTTCTCAACAATCAAAGTAGCTTTTGAAAAACTTCAGAAATCATAAATGTTTTCCTAGGTCTATCCAGTCACAACTCACAGTCCAACTGTAATTAAATACAAATACATGTCCACAGGGTGGAGTGTTTACTTACATGTCTCTTTATGATTTACTTGCTCGTAGCACTAACATTTTCTAAGGCATCTTCTACTCTGTGTGTGGAGCTGTCCTGAAAAATGTTAAGGATTGGGTGAGTATGTACTATACTCACTAGGAGTCTATCACTACTAGTTTTACAATGCATGCTACGTTTAAAATCATATGCTCTTTAAAACATGTGCATGTTTGAACACTCATGTTCAATATCGCTATTAAAAACCATTGTCGAATTGGAATACTGACAACTTAAAGAATCGCATAATCCAAGTCGAAAGTATCATATATATATATATCATAAACATAATGATATGCATAAGATGCTCAACTGAATCCAACTCATGGATATATGGTATGGTCAACCAACCTCATGTCATGCCATATGCAATGCAAGTAAATCCTCAAAACATAGGGCCCACTATGCCCACAACCTCACTGCCGTGTGGTCTCCGGGTACCTAGGGACACAGGGTCATAGCCTCCACGGGGCATATGACACTTATTCGTCGTAAATCATGCAATTTATGAAATCGGTTGCAAAACATGCATGCAATGGATAAAGTCTGCTCATGCTAGTATCGCATTCAAAGTCATAACCCTGCCTAGAAGCCTGATAGCCTAGAAGCCTGCCAGCCTAGAAGCCTGACATCCTAGAAGCCTGCCAGCCTGCAAGCCTGTCAGCTCTCTCTGGCCCGCCCTCATTGGCCCACCCTCATCAGCCCGCCCTCATCGGCCAAGGCTATACTTATCATGCAATCTACCTGGCTAGATCGCGCTAATCCCCTTGTCCTCGTATGCTCCTGAACATGGTTTAAGGGAACAAGGTTAGCTTGGCCTATTTCTATAAGTTTTAGAATAGTTTACCACACTACTTAGGCATTAATGGTTCATTCCCATGCCTAGGGGTCTCTTAAGGTCCCTAATTGGGCCTTGGTATAGTCAGTTTTACAAAGGTTTAGTGGCCCCACACCACTATTATGGTTTAAGGGTCATACCCACTTTATATAGGGCCTTGAACAAGTATTTTATGGTTTGAGTGTGTCCGCGTCGTCGATACGGACACAACGCCTTTTACGACACCTCAATCGGAGTCCTAGAACTCAAGTTATAGGCTTTTTAGTACCGAGTGTACATAGAAGACCTTTAAGAGGTGGAAGCCTGGGACGCTAACGCATCCCGCGTCAGCAACGTGCGCCCCAGCGAGCGTGTCTGCAGATGCACTGGGCTTCTGCCTGTGATTCTCATCTGCGGGCACGTCCACGGATGTGGTCGTCGGGTTTCCTCAACGCACGGGGTGCATTTCTGTTTGACGGGGATTTGGGCATCCTAGGGACGCCTTGGTTCGACCCTATTGAACCAGTGCGCCGCTGGGACCGTCCCTGGTTCCTTTGTGGCTCCTTAGAGCCCCATTTTGCATGATTTTTCATGCAAAAACTTGGGGAAACTTAGCCTAGGACTAAGGGGGAGATGGGTTTGGAGGGGTTTTGGGCATACCTGGTTCATGGCCGGATTTTTCCCATGTTTTCTCCTCTTGTTTGCTTCTCCACGATAGGTTTTTTTCAAGCTTTTGGGCTGCCATTAGAGGAGCCTAAGAGCTCTATTTATAGAGCTAGAAGAGGGTTCTGGAGGGGGTTCTTACCTCCATTGAATGGCGGTGGAGAAACCTCCAGAATAGCAGTGGTTTCTCCCCTAAACACCACCTTTCTAGAACCCTCCAGGAGGTTGAAGAAGAGGGGTGCCCGTATCAAAACGGGTCCTTATTTTCTCAGACCAAACCCGTTTTTGAATTAAATTATATTTTTGCCCTTGAACTTCAAAGGGTCATAACTTGCTCATTTTAACTCTGTTTTGAGTGATTTTAGTCTTGTTGGATTCCTTTTTCTAAGACGCACCTAATGGTACCATTATCAGGACCAAATTTCTGGGTCCAGTTAGGGTGAATAGTGAAATGACCAAAATACCCTTATCTCCAAAAAGGAAACTTTTCATTTCCTATAGAATGTCCAATTTATTTTTGTTAAAAATAGTGTAAATTGCTTGGGCATTACAATTGGATTCATTTGTGGGCCCCATGGGGTGGGGAAGGACCATTTTGCCCTTTTATTCACAAAAATAGAGAAAAATAGGATGTATTCTTACTATCTTATTTCTTATTCACTCATTATTTCTCATCCTCTAATTGGATTGTCATCTTCATATTGGACATAAGGGTACTATACTCTGACTAGATGAATGGCTTTGATACCAACTGTGACGACTCAGGTTTTTGTAACACATTTTGTAATACATTTTTCAAAGGCAGGGCACTTAGTAGTAAAATTTGTTCGAAAAACAAAGCAGCAAAAATTCTTTTCCTTATAGCTTGTTTTGAAAAACCTAAGTGATCACTTCATACATAACATAAGTAGAATTTTTGTACAAGATAAAATTCCATTGAAGGAATATACTTTTATTAAATTCCAGAATCCATCCAGTGGTTCACAGTACAGCCCGAGTATCATTACAATACTTTTCCAAGTTACATAATCCAAATTTCAAAGCTCACCATACAATAAAAACTCTCAATACAATACAATGCTCTCAAATAAAAATACATGTCTTCAAGGGATATACCCTAATTGATACTTCTTCCAAGTCTTGAGCTCCTAATTCTCCTTCTCTGTATTTGAGATATTGTAAACATTCCAACATTTACAATATCTCAGTAAGCTATGCTTGGTAGGGGATTCAAGAAGTATAATAATTTGATAGTATAATCCTAATACTTCATAATCCCATTATTAATAGACATACTTATGGATCAAGCTCTTTACCTTGTCATATATGTACATCCTTATACATATATACATACTGTACATGTCATATAGATATATATACGGTCAAAACCATGACAAATAGTTAATATCTCAAACACCAATAGTCACACTTAACCATACTAAGTTGATAAAACATCTAGACTTTGCTGGGAAAATACTCCCTTATTTGGGCAGTATCAGCATCTCATTATGCCATATCATAAGGCATCTCACTATGCCATGCATCATAATGCAAAATATGCAAAGGACTACTATGCATGCAGTCAGAATCTATACTAGCGAGCTCGGATAACTACCCAATAATCCACCTCTCTCATCCTTGGTGGAAATCACAATATCCATGTCCATATTGGGGAGACCATAGCTGTCACAGTGATGGCCTTCCCATAATTGCCCCACTTGACTTTTAACCTCATTTAAAGTTAGTATCCATATCATAACATGTTTTGGAGAGCGGGTGGCCAAACCCTACTAACTCTCCTAGTAAAGCATCCCCAGGTATACTCCTGTTTGAAAGAAAACCACAAGCCTCCATGCTTATATGTAAAGTAATTCTCATACATACTAGACAATTTGTCTATTTACATAGGGTTGGAATACCTTCTAGTTCCCTATTCACTTAGGGTTTTCCTCAATTCTAACTTAATCATTTCATATGTGTTTTGGTTAGATCATAAGGGTTTTCAAGAGATTTTATACAAGTATTTACATTACACTTGTCAACATTTCTAGACATAAGATCATGCATTCAACATGTATATCTCCTGTAGATGCATTCATAAAATTCTCCTACCTTCAAGTAGTGATCCATCTCTTCACATGTTCCATGATCTTGACTGTTGTATGAAATCTATAAATCCATACATGCTATCAATATTTATACAATTTGAATAATTCTATATTTTTTATCCTATCTATATTCTTTGTCTAATCTTATCCTTTGATATAAAGGATCTGGATCTTGTGTCCTATCATAATCAATTTTCCTTAGATAGCATTTATCCTATTGATCAATAGATTTGACGGTTAGAATGATCTTCTAATCTTTTAGATCTAAGTATTTTCTATTTCTAGGCCTTTTTGTATTCCTTTCTTTGATCTTGATCTTTCCTAAATCCTTTGATCAACAATTTATACTCAATGATAAAGATCAAGGGCTTAGATCTTCTATCATCTAGTTCTTCTTTGTTCTAAGTTTAGTTGTTTGATCATCCCTAAGGAGGATGATCTTGGTTCTCTTCCTTGAATCATATTTGATCAAGGGTTCAGATCTTCTATTCTATTTGATATAACTTGCAAGCAATATATATGATCATTAAGAAGTATTTATTTCTTTTATTGTTCTTAATCATTCAAGATCTCATGAATCTTATTTGATCATTCTTATCTTACTTACAATTTTTGTTAAGGTTGGATAATTTACTAACCTTTTATTTTCTTCTTATTATTATTCAACCAATTAATTTTTTACTAATTAAAGATAGCTTATTTCATCCTAAGTCTAGACATCTCCTCTTATTTCCAATTGACTAAAGCTTACTAGCTGAATGGCTCAGCACAAAGTGGTTACTTCAATCCTCATGTAAGGAAGCATTTAGACCTCACAAACGTTACTAGAAGGTGGGGGAAGAGCAAGGCTTTATTAGAGAACCCCCTTAGCCACGATGTTCAAAATTCACTAGAGTGACCTTAGCTCAACCTTTCACAAGGTTCCTATGAGCATTTTTAGCAGTAAGTACTCATTATAATTGATTTTAATTAAATCCATAAACATTTAAAATGTCATTCATGAGGTTTATTATTCTCCTAGTTTTGGCTAAGGATTTGATAATCCTGATATTGTCTTACTAACTATAGCCCTAACTAATATTAAGTAAAAGTCAATCACTCATCTTAATTGTCCATGAATCTCTATATTCCATTAGTTTATATTTTTGGTGATTTATGCTCATTATATCTCAACAACTACTTAACAATTAAATCTACTAATAAAATTTGACAACAAATAAATCATAAACTTTAAAGAAAAAATCCAATATAAATTTAACAACTATTTATACTAACATGCTTCCTATGAATGTAACTTAACCTAATGAAATAAAACTATACTTAAAATAGCATGATCCTAAGTTATGAAATACATTTAATTGTACTAGTAATCCAATGGAATCATGCTAAAATATCAAATTCAAACTAACATGGCCTTAAGATAATTAATTTACCAACCTATTATAACAATCTAATAACATTTAGAGCATAACATGCTAAAATTTAAGAATTACACTATCATGCTTCCTAATTTAGAACATAAATCACATTTACAATTCTATCTCAAATAAAAGACATGTAAACTAATTAAATTAAGATTATTAGAAACTTTTACTTATGATTCATCCATTAGATTTTAGATATTTTCCTTTAGATCAAGGGTTTTTTTAATTACATTTAGGGCTTTTACTTCATTAAGGTCCAAAGATCATATCCATTTGTTTTTGTCACATTTAATCCATGATATCACTGCATTCTATCATAATCCCATTCATTCAATCCATCCCAAGGGTTTGATCATGCTTGATCTCATTGATCAAGTGGCTCCCTTTGTATTTTTAGGTTATTTCTACCATAAATGGTAGATTCCTCAATTTATGTTAGATCTATCAAAATAAATCATATATCTCACTTTATTTCAACATTATTTCATCCTTAAATCAGATCCCCAAAATCAGATCATCTCAGATCTTGAAGATCATGAACATTGGAAGCTTATTACTTTAAAATAGAAAGTTTCTTGAAGATTTTTTTCAATTTTATGATTGCAAAAGAAAATAGACATTACAAGCTTTCCATAGCTTCTTTCCGATCGTGATTTGGAGTTCAGATGACTCCAAAATTGAAGATTGAAGTTCACAATTGTTTCAAGGGTCCAGATTTGATATGGGCCTAGCGGAATGATGGTCGAATTAGCAGTCGGGCAGAGTGTCCAGTCAAGTAGAGCGGGTCGCGCTCCCATCATCGGGACATAGGAAGGAATGCACCACCTAGGATCGCATCACTTGGCACGTTAGAACGTCGCCGCACTCGGATAGCACGCGTGAAAATGCTCCCGCAGGGTGTGTTTCCATGTCGAGTCCCGCTAAGGCATCCTAGGAACTAAATCTTATAAGAAGATCGGATAGTCCGTTTTGGACCGTCCAATCAATTCTCCTTCAATCAAAGACTCAAAACTTGTTGAAATTTCCTAAAAATTCTACCCTGGGGGTTTTACACCCTTTTGGATCAATTGGATGGCTTAGAGTTTCCATCTGTAGCCTCCATCATACAAAAATGAAGGGTTCTTATCATTACTTGATTTTTATAAATTTTAACCTAAAATTAATTTTAAAAAATAGAAATTATATAAAATAACATGAAATAAGTATAGGAAGAGTTTCCACCTACCTGATTGGAGAAAAACGTAGGTTTTGCAAACCAATTTGAAAGAATTATCCCATTGAAGATAAGATCGCCCAATAATCGCTTGTTTTGTGATTTCCCATTGATTGCACCTTTGGATCTTGAAATTTATTCATGGATTTTGTAGATACGATAGTCTAAGACAATATGAATGGTGAGATTTGATTTGGAATAGAGTGCGTAATTGAATTTAAGTCTCTTGTTCCAATCTAGAGAGAGGAGAGAGAAAGTGAAAGAGAGAGATTTTTGGGAATTTGGAAAATTTGGGAATGGATCTAGATCTGATTTTTTAGGAGAAGCAAGATTATTTCATGGGAATTTTAATGAACATTTTTGGAGGATTTTTGGGGGTGTATTTATAGATGTTTTTGAATTTTTCATCATTACTTGTAATAATTATGTTTCAATTCTTTTGAATATTAAATTAACATTGGATCCTCCACTACCACCTCCTTCTCCACTATTAGCTGGTAGTGGTTTGACCACACATTACATGTTTTCTGGCCATTAGAGGGCCCCACGGAGGTGTGGAAGGACCATTTTGCCCTTTTATTCACAGAAATGGAGAAAAATAGGATTTATCCTTACTAACTCGGAATTGAGTGTACTCAATTGCGTTGGAATCATATTTTTGTGCACATTCTAAATATTGATATCTTAGATCTTAGTTATATGTAAAATTATCATTTTATCCTTTTTTTTATAAAAATGGAGAAAATTAGGGATTTTTCATTTTAACTCGGAATTAAACGTACTGTGTCATTTTGATCGGTTTTTTGAGTACATTCATAATTTATAAATTTTAAATCATGTTTTTATCTCTATAATAAGATAATTTTCAATAACCTAATATTCAAGCCCAAAATTTTTGAAAATTCAAACTAAATTGATTTTCTCAATTAATTTACAAAAATTGGGGTTATTATAATCTTCCCCACTTGTATTAATTTTTTCCTCAAAATTCGCATTTCAACTTACTTATGAGTTTTCATTAACTCATTCATAAGTTTGCTCATGTGGCTTTGCCACTCAAGGAAACCTCCATTTCCTTTCAGTCATAGTTCATGTTAGCTTCTCCTCAAAGGTAAAAATCATATTTTGGTGTCATTTACTAACATAAGCACACATCTAGCTAATAATGCTAATGCATTAATCACTTATCCTAATTCTTTGCTAGACTTTTCAAAAGGATTAATAACTCTTAAACTGAGTTATCTTGATGTTCACAACTTCCTATTTCTCTTGACTAGTATACTAAATTTCTACTCCTCATTTTCACCAATCTTTCAATACTTCATATTTTTCCATTCTAACTTCTATTGCTCATCCTCATTCCTCTTCGACTTATTCAAGTTTTGACATATCTTTTCTACTATGTATAGTCCTTAGACTATCTACCAAAATGACATATTGATTGGGTTCTATAATTTCAACTATTATTCTTTATAACAATATTCCAATATTTGGAAGTAATTATCTCTTCTTGGTTCTCCCATTATCTAGAAGTACTTATCTCATTTCTGTTCTACATAATCATACTACTTTACTATTTCTTTCTATTGAAATTTCTTTTCAAATCCTAATATTAAGTGATAGTTTCCTTGTAATAACTTCTTCCTCAATTTTCATTACTATTCTTGTACTATGATTTCCTCTTTATTCACAGCACTTGATTTTCTTATTCCTCCTTTTTAAGATTATGTATTTCCTCATGCTTTTTTTTTTTTTCAAGCATACCTCATAACTTTTCCATATCAACTAACCCTTTATTTGAAGTATTCTTGATAATTCCTATTAAAAGAGTCTATATTGACTTTGTAGTCATCCACTCTCAAGCCTTTAAAAACTCCATAATTTACCATATATTCTTCAAGTCTCAATAATCTACCATAAACTCTTTATGGTCTATGTAATCAATGGCAAGATTATCATGAAATAATGTCCTTATAGTATGTTATACAATCAATAAGAGATAAATTTCTCTAACTGTCAAAGTTATCTCACAATTCAGTTTCATCTCCAATCTTTGTTGGTTCAACTTCCATATCATTCTTAGAATTTATATGACCCTAAACTTTGCTTTCTTCAATCAACATGTACACTTACCAGATAGTTGACGAGTTTTGTAAGTGTCTATCATATATTCTATAAATGCTTTGGATTTTCTAATTGATTTTAATTAAATCTATGAAGATTTAAAATGTCATTCATGGGGTTTATTATTATCCTAGTTTGGGCCAAGGATTTGATAATTCTTATATTGTCCTACTAACTACAGCTCTTACTAATATTAAGTCAAAGTCAATCACTCATCTTAATTGTCCATGAAGCTCTATATTCTATTAGTTGACATTTTTGGTGATTTATGCTCATTATATCTCAACGACTACTTAACAATTAAATCTACTAATAAAATTTGACAACAAATAAATCATAAACTTTAAAGCATAAATCCAATTTAAATTTAACAACTATTTATACTAATATGATTCCTATGAATGTAACTTAACCTAATGAAATAAAACTGTACTTAAACTAGCATGATCCTAAGTTATGAAATACATTTAATTGTACTAGTAATCTAATGGAATCATGCTAAAATATCAAATTCAAACTAACATGGCCTTAAGATAATTGATTTACCAACCTATTATAACAATCTAATAACATTTAGAGCATAGCATGCTAAAATTTAAGAATTACACTATCATGCTTACTAATTTATAACATAAATCACATTTACAATTCTATCTCAAATAAAAGACAAGTAAACTAATTAAATTAAGATTATTAAGAACTTTTACTTACGATCCAACCATTTGATTTTAGATATTTTCCTTTAGATCAAGGGTTTTTTTAATTACATTTAGGGCTTTACTTCATTAAGGTCCAAAGATCATATCCATTTATTTTTGTCACATTTAATCCATGATATCACTAGATTCCATCATTATCCCATTCATTCAATCCCTCCCAAGGATCTGATCATGCTTGATCTCATTGATCAAGTGGGTCCCTTTGTATTTTTAGGTTATTTCTACCATAAAGTGTAGATTCCTCAATTTATCTTAGATCTGTCAAAATAAATCATATATCTCACTTTATTTCAACATTATTTCATCCTTAAATTAGATCCCCAAGATCTGATCATCTTAGATCTTGAAGATCACTAACATTGGAAGCTTATTACTTCAAAATAGAAAGTTTCTTAAAGATTTTTATCAATTTTTTTATTTCAGAAGAAAATAGACATTACAAGCTTTCCATAGCTTCTTTTTTATCTTAATGAAATTTCTTGAAAATTCTACCCTTGGGGTTTCGAACCCATCTGGATCGATTGGACCACTTAGAGTTTCCATCTGAAGCCTCCATCATAAAGAAATGAAGGGTTCTTGTCCTTACTTGATTTTTATAATATTTAACCTAAAATTAATTTCAAAAAAATTAAAATTATATAAACTAACATGAAATAATTATGGGAAGAGTTTCCACCCACTTGATTGGAGAAAAACTTAGGTTTTGCAACCCAATTTGAAAGAATTATCCCGTTGAAGATAAGATCTCCCAATAACCACTTATTTTGTGAATTCCTATTGATTGTACCATTGGATCTTGAAATTTCTTTATGGATTTTGTAGATATGATAATCTAGGACAATATGAATAGTGAGATTTGATTTGGAACAGAGTGCCTAATTGAATTTAGGTCTCTTGTTCCAATCTAGAGAGAGGAGAGAGAAAATGAAAGAAGAGAGATTTTTGGAAATTTGGTAATGAATCTAGATCTAATTTTTTAGGGGATGCAAGATTATTTTGTGGGAATTTTAATGAATATTTTTGGAGGATTTTTGGGGGTGTATTTATAGATGTCTTTGAAATTTTCATCATTACTTGTAATAATTATGCTTCAATTCTTTTGAATATTAAATTAACATTAGATCATCCACTACCACCTCCTTCTCCACTATTAGCTGGTACTGGTTTGACTACTCATTACATGTTTTCTAGTTGTTGGATTCATTTGTGGGCCCCATGGAGGTGTGGAAGGACCATTTTTCCCTTTTATTCAAAAAAATGGAGAAAAATAGGATTTATTCTTACTAACTCGGAATTGAGTGTACTTAGTTGTGTTGGAATTGTATTTTCAAGTACATTCTAAATATTGATGTCTTAGATCTCAATTATGTGTAAAATTACCATTTTACCCTTTTGTTTATAAAAATGAAGAAAATTAGGAATTTTTCATTTTAACTAGGAATTGAACGTACTTAATGTCATTTCGATTAGTTTTTTGAGTACATTCATAATTTATAAGTTTTAAATCATGTTTTAATCTCTATAATATGATAATTTCCATCAACTTAATATTCTAGCCCAAAATTTCTAAAAATTCAAACTAAATTCATTTTCTCAATCAATTTACAAAAATTGGGGTTATTACACCTCTTTGTTTGACCCAGATTATACCCAGCATCCCTTGTTCTCCTATTAGATTCCAAGCCGCAACAGTTCTAAATTTCATCAAGAAATTAAGCTTATACTAAGTGTATGTGTGATTTCACTCCCCCTCTAGCTCCATCCTTCACTCCCCATGATTTCCCCTAGTTTTCCTTCAAGGTTTTCCAATGAATTTCCCTCTAGTTTGGACTCAAGCGTGGAGGATGAAGAAGGGGGGATTTTCTTACTTTTTAGAGCACATTTGTACTTGATTTTTGGGCTGACACTTGCTTAGCGTGTATGCAGCTAGCACAGCCCCTTATTCATACAAATTTGGCCGGTTCATGCATATACAACTTATAGTAATTTCTAATATGCCCTCCATTAAAATGTTCTCCCCTTAGTTTTTGCAGAGCTAGTTGTCTACCATGCCATCAGTCAACACCTCATGTAATCATCAGGTTTTGGGTTTCCCTATTGAAATCTCCAATGGGCCCTTCACCTTCACTTTGCCTTTCATTTAAACCCCCCTAAGCTTACCTTATTTGTAATTACACCCTACCTCTTCAACCTCATCCTATCCCCTATTCCTTCATTGTTGTCCTATAGTTTGTCCTATTCTTGATTAACCTCTCAGTGTCTTTTTCCTAATTACTATGCACAATTTCATAAATTCCCTTGATAAAATTTTGAGTATGAAAGGAATTTAATAAGTTGGTGTGAGAGAGAGAAAGTGTAAATTTGAAAAAAAAAATCCTGATTCTTTTTTTTTTTTTATTTTATAGATTATGTATATTTGAAAGGATTTTTACATAATCATTGATATTACATGTAACACCCAAACCTTTAACATTGAAGCTACTACATAAGTTGCTTCTTGAGTAGTAAATGGTTACACATATCTACCCTTATACTACTTGAATATTCTATATAGATAAATTAATGGAATTGTTCATGTTCTTATAATTAAATTGTGTAAGAAGATTTGAACCAAAGAATCGCATGTAGAGGGACTCTAAGCAGTAGTGCTACAAAGGATGACATCCTATATATGGCTTTGGGCAATAAGGAGGAGCACCCTAGATAAGTGTAATACCTTGAATTTTTAATTTAATAAGTATATTACATTGCATATTTTCATCAATAAA
Source organism: Warburgia ugandensis (assembly GCA_035236585.1). Lineage (NCBI taxonomy): Eukaryota > Viridiplantae > Streptophyta > Magnoliopsida > Canellales > Canellaceae > Warburgia > Warburgia ugandensis. Next base: position 47,707,296 of record CP141130.1, read on the forward strand.
AAACTTGCTTAGATGGTAATGGTATGTGTATGAGATATCATGGTTTAGAGTTCAAAACACTTTATTATGTTTTTGGTCTTCTTTCAGGAGAAACCCTAGAAAGAGATTGGTCACCCAGTTATTATTGGTGTTAGAGTGACCGCAACCCTAAAAGGGTGAAGTGTATTAAGCTAAGTACTAATACATTTTATAATGTGAAAGGCTAGGATGAGTTATCCTAGAAATAAGTGTGCTCAGTGAATGGAAGTGAGACACAATGGATGCTATAGGGTATGTATGTCTAGGATTAAATCATGTGAGATGCATAGTCTAACACCCAAGATAGGAAGTATAGAAGTATGCATGATTTAGCAGGTGGGAAAACATCCCACTCTGCAAGAAAGAGAGAGTGAAGAGAGGAGAGAAAACAAAAAGAAAGGAGATGAGAAAAGTGGATATTCTATTGAAGCTTGAAGGAGATTTGATTGAGTGCATCTTTACTACAGAAAAGAAGGCTGTAAAAGACTAAGGAGTTGTGAATTAAGAGGGAGGGGGCATGGAACTCTCTAGGATAGGTCTTTCCAAGACATAAGCATGTTGGTTCAAGAAAAATAGTAGGTTTACATAAGATTTTACATGAGTTTATGTGATTTTAGTAAGATATTTTAACATGGGTTTATGTTCATGAAACTTGCAGAACTATCAATGGTTTTTTCATAGATCAAAGCTCTTATTTCTCTCATGTTTTGTTTTGTTGTTCAAATCATGTGTAAGGATAGTTATTATTGGTATGAGACAATTGGTCATGGATGAGTTTTAATGGGTTTGAATTCTTTTGATTTTGAGCTTTGTACATAGGTACACAATCATGGCAGTTAAAACCCTATTTTCTATGATTAAAAATTCCATTTTAACTATTTATTTTCCATGATTCTTTGTATGAGATTGTGATTTGTTAAGTGCTTGATATATTATTGGAATGATATTTTAATTTTACAATAAGTTAGGAGGTCTATTATAGCATAGACAAGGAAAGTACAAGTCGATTCCATAGAGACTCTTTCAAAAATGGTTTTCAAATAGAGTCTAAGCTATTATATTTTAACCTAGACAAGGCTTAAGGAATGCAAGGAAATAAAGCAATAAAATAAAGTAAGGAAATAAAGCAAGTAATATTTAAAAAAAAAGAAGAAGCAAACTAAGCAATTGAAAAATACTTTCATTAATGTAAATTTGATTACAATGAACTTGAACACATAAAGTAGAGGAAAGAACAATTTGGAGCAAATAAAAAAAATTCCCTTGAAGTGTTCATTGTACGTTTCCTTAGTTATGTCACTTAACAAGGATTTTTACACATTCTTTTCCTTTTTTGGGGCTTGAATACCACTTTATAGCTCCTTTGTTGTGTCACTCAACAAGGTGTTGTATGCTTCTTTTCAACCCAAAGTATGTTAAAGCTACAACCAAACTTTTCTCATATATAAGCAATGAGGGTAGCCACCCTAACATGCCAATCACCCAAAATAAGTCCTCAAACCATAACTATACCACTTTTTAGAATGAGAGAAACCTTGAAGCACTAGGATTTCTCTTTTACTTTTCAAGTGTTCCCAAAACCCAAAGGAAAAGAAGAAGGGAAACTAAGAAGGGCTATGAATGTAATCCTAAGGATGAATAGGGGGTGCGTGCAATTAATTCAAGGTGGTGGAGGAGTGTGGAAGGCAAGGATGGAAAGGAAAAGTGAGATTTGTGTAAATGAGTGGAAGTTGGGAACATGTAGGAGAATGAAAGGTTAATGCATGCAAGGAAAGAGATGGTGGTGTTAAGGTGGAAGAGAGATGAGAGGAGGATAGAGGGCGTCAAGTCTAAGGTGGAAGAGAGATGCATGCAAGAGAAAAGGTGATGCATGTAAGTGAGAGTGGAGGGAATGAGAGAAAAAATGGGGGAAGGAGGGATGGGAGAAGTCATGGTAGGTTGAGGCTCTTACCTCTTCTCCTTGAGGTGGACGTGTGGATCTAAGGGAAAGATGGTGAGAGTGATCTCTCTTTCTCTGTTTTTCCAAAATTTAGCTTTAGGTTCTAAGGAAAAGTAAGAGATCCATTGTCCTTCTCTTTCACCTATATTTATAGCTTTTTTGGGGAGAAGCCTTGAGAGGTGAAGGGTTAAGATCATAGGAGATAACAAGGAAAAATGGTTAGGATTTAAAGGAGGAACGAAAGGGAGAATGAAAGGAAAAAAATTGTGAAATTCTATGGAGTGTTTGGATGTGGAAGGGAGATGGATTTGGAAAGAAGATGAGGTGTGGGATTTATATGAGAATGAGAACAAAAGATAGGCTAGGAAAAAGGAAAGAGATGGGGAAGGATAAGAAGGAAGAATGTAAGGGGTAGTGGAGAATGGAAAGGGATAGGATAGGATCTCCTTGAGTTGGGAAAGGTTGAATGGGTCGTGTTTGAATCGATGGTTGGATGCTTATCCTTCTTCCTTAAATGGTGGAGATAGGAGGATGATGATCATGACATGGCTAAGAAAGTTTCCTCCAAATTCTATATCAAAATCAAGTGGTATCCCTTCTTGAAAAGGGACATCTCCTCACTTTGTTTCTTGCTAATTAGGTTGAATTCCCTTGTATGGAATATGATAAAATGGCTAGGATTGAGCTTTTGCTCCTCTCATTTCTTCATCCTTCAATCATACTTTAGTTAGGATTGAGTGGATATGATTGCTTTGAAGTTTCCTTATAAAAAATGTCCCTTTTTTTATTCTCAATAGTTGGATTAGCATGCCTTAGAGTGGATGACTTAGATTCCATTGAGATTTCCTTATCCATTCTAAGTCTTCTCCTTTATTCTTTCTCATCCTACCATTTTCTACACCATTGGGGTTCTAGTATGGTCTTCCATGTAGTCTTGATTCTCATTGGTCCATCCTAGCTAGAGTTAGTTCTCATTGGTTGCTTAGGATATCTATAAACAAGGATAGATCTTGCCATTTAAATGCTTCAAAAGTAAGAGTGATTCTAAGTCATAGATTTCTTATAAATTGTTTCTCTCCTCACCTCCTTTATTTTCTCCACCTTTTTTCCTTAATTCTCTCATGTGAAATGGGTAACAAGGTGGGGTAGACCACCTTGCATGAGAAAATTGTGTACTTCATAGTGCGGTCTCCTCCTTTGGTTGAGTAGGAGAGAGAGAGTGAATGAAATAAGTTTCATGTAGGCCCCAGTCTCTAACTTGTTTTGTTTTAGAAAAGGCTCACATTATATGTGTATCCAATGCATGTGATTTGAGATTCCCTTAGAAGATTCCACGGTGGTGAATTTATTGCATGCATGCATGGGAAGTTCTTTGACCTTTACTTTTGATAAGAACACCCTCTTTAGTACGAATAAGGTCTACTAATGCTTTAGGATTTCTGATTGTTGAGAATACCCTTGTAACATTCTAATGCTTCAAACTTCATGTTTTATGGCATGTGGGAACATGACATTTCTTAGACAATGTTCTTGCTCCTTTTTAGGGTTTTGAATGCTAAAAATAGCAATTTTCCATTTGTACCCTAATCTTGCACAATGTGAAATAAACCCTAATTAGTGATATTTAAGAAATTTCATGGCTAGAAATTGTTAAGTATAGATAGTACATGTCATATTCCAAAATATATCAATCAATAACTCATTGTTTCATGTTTGAGTGAGAATTTGTATGGTTATGGCATTAGAAGCCTACACTGCTCAAAAAGAATTATGCAGGAAGCATGATAATATACTTGTTTAATTCATCATTGCTATGTATAAATTCATATAATTGACCTAAATGATCTCATTAATAATGATATAAAATTGGTAATGGTTACTAATTTTTCCTAAGTGAAGCTATGCAATTTTACTTGAAGCATGAACAAAACAGCTAAACAAAATTGTTGTTCATTGTTGAAAACTTACAGAAGTAGTTCCTCTTAGTAAGAGGTTACAACACATTGAGAGTTGGAATTTTAACCTGAATTTTATGGCTAAACCATGTTTCATAGGTAAGTATTTTTAAGAAAAGTGATTGCAAGTACTTTGAGTTTTGAGGGCACGTCTTGCATGTATTCTTGCTCACTACAGGGAATGCTTAGTAGCTTAGAAACTTAATGGTTTTGGATATTGTTTGAATAATATCTTTTATGGATTATACTAGTAACTTAAATTAATACAAGCTGGCTAATTCCAATAGTCATTAGGCATGGGAAAACATCTTTTTTAAGATGAGTTTTTATTTAAGTTCTATCAGGATGTTTTCAGGTAGTTTGTTACTACATCTTTTGCTAATCCTTAAAAAGGGATTTCATTGTTTTCTAGATACAAAATTTTTTTAATATATTTATTCAAATGCTATACCTATGGGATAGGGATAGAGGTAGAGGAAAAAAATTGGATATTTCACATAGTACTTGTCATTGAAAAAACAATCTGATTTATTTCGTACCCTTTGCTCGATGAGAAAATGTGTGACATTCTACAAGATCAACCCTATGGGACTTACAAAATGATGGAAGGGAATAAAAAATAAAATAGAGCAAAAGAAAATCAGAATAAAGAATCACAAAAAAATAAATAAGGATTCCAAATGATCAAATTCACACTTGGAAAGGATTTTTTTAAATATTATTCTTAAAGAATGAGTGGCAAAGGGATTGATCAAGGAAGATATTTTATTCTTACTATATTCTCATGATCTGATCTACATATTTTGGTAAAAAGAATAATCTTCTCTTTAGATCATAATAAAACCAAAAAGTGCCCAATGGAATAGGAAAACTATTTATAAAAGTTATTAGATAGAATTTAGCTTCTACCCTCTCAACTCATAATAAGAGAATGAAATCAGGATAAATACCAATACTTATTATGTGTAGCAATATACAAATCGAAATAGATAGTTCTCATAGTCCAAAGTCATAAAAATAGATAAGAAATTTTTCTACTAAATTAAATATCTTTGAATGTAGATGAACTCTAGGAAAAGAAATTCTAAAAAAAAGCTTTGAAATTGGTACTTTTACATAAGAGTTCTTAAAACATGAAAAATAGTGTTTTCAAAAAACTTAAGATTCACTCACTATTTTACATGTTTTTTACCTATTAGTTTAAGTAAATTTTAACATCAAGAGTTGAATTAGAGATATTGATTTTGTGCCTTAAAAATTTGAAGGCTAAAGAGACTTAATAACTATGTAAAAGAGTGAAGTGTGTGGTATCTATTTGAGCAGACTTTGAGCATGCCATATTCGTATAAGATATGTATAATTGATTTTTGAATTGAGAATAGTATCATGTTTACTCTCTTGTGTGAGAACATGTTGTTTTTAACTTGTTTAATATATGGCCTATGTGTGGCATGATCTTTGGTTTTGTTGGATACTTGATAATTATCATTTGTTTAGCCTAGAGTATGAGCTAAGGATTGCATTTGTGATTTTGTTTAACTCATGATAGTTCATGAGTGAGTAGTGCTAGTGCATTGGGCGATTTATTTGAGTCATGAGAGTTCATGATTGAGTCGCGATCTATGATGAAGTGCTTAGGAGCTTATATGACTAAAGGTCGTCATAAGGGAGTTTGTGACCCTCGGGGTACTATGGTAGGAGGATTTTAGATTGGTCCTTGACCTCCATAAAAAGATACCTGTCCAAAAACCATTGGCTACTATGGGAGTATGTATCATAGGAAGACTACTTCCATCATGATCTGGTGGCTCCATGAGAGTCGGTGTAGGACCGTATGCATCTACAATCAAATGTAGATGGAAGGTGAGTTACCCTAGAAGCATAGTTGCCTATTTATTATATGGACATGGATAGACATGTCGGTAATCCTCGAGAATTTAAACCACTTGCCTGTGGCTTATGATGGGACACTACCATTGTGTCATGTGACTTGAGCATTTGTGATGTGTGAGACATCTTGTGAATTATTTGAGATGCAACTTTACAATTATGTTTACTTAGAACTATGTTAATGCGGTGATGATTATATTTGATGATATGTCTTACAATAATATTGATATATATATATATATATATATATGACACACATACCTCTATATTATATGTTTTCACCCTAGAAATAATTTAGTCATCACTAGATAAGGATAATTCTACATTTCATAGGTCTAGGGTACAAATGAAAAAAATGAATAAATTTATAATTTTATTCATGAAAGAGTAATTTTACCTTCCAAGCTACATTTTGGACCCACATACATCAATTATGAAGTTAGGAGTTCATACTAAGATAGATTTAAATACAAAGTTAGGGTAGTTAGAAACCCTAAGTGGAACATCAAGCCTTATTAGTTCAAAATATGGTGTTCATATCAAAAGTAAGGTAACAAAACTTCCATGGATGCATGCATATATCCTACCACCTTGGAAAGCTTCTAAGAAATCTCAAATCATATACAATGAGATCACATACAATCAGAGCTTCTGAAATAAAACAAGTTAAAAAGATAGGGGCCTACAAAGTACTTCTTCCTTACACCTTGTCTCCTACTCAACCTAAGGAATGGACCACCTAAGGGGGAGCATAAAATTTCCATACAAATGTGGTAATTCTCACTCAATTCATGTGGAATACATGAAGAAATAATGAGGATTGATGGAGAAAGATATGGTGGGCTAGGAGAAAAACCTAGAGTGGATAAGGAAATCTCAATGGAATATATGCCATCCACTCTAGGGTAGACCAATCTAATAGTGGAGAGTAAAGAAGCCTTAAAAGAATATCTTTTTTGATAAAATCACTGCAACCAAATCTCAACCACTCAAGATAGGATGATGATGATCTAAGGCAAGAAATGAAGCATTGAAAAGGTAAAAACACTAGTCAACATTCCCTTATTGAAAAGTCAAATCAAAGTCCTAAGGTAAGAAAGATCTCCACCATTCCTTATCATCAAATGATCCAAATTCCTTACAATTCTAAAAACTCCACAAGAACATAAGGACTTATATGTGTCTCACCTAATCCACTTTTTAAATGCACCAAATGACCTGGATTTTCTCCTATTCCTCCTCTCTTCCTTCCCTCTTGGCCAAACTTCTTTCCTATCTTACCAAATATTCTTTACTACCCAACCTTTTCTTCTTCATTCCCCACATTCCTATCTTATCTCACCTCCCATTTTGATTCCATGTCAATTACCACTTCCAATTTGAATTCCATGCATCCTTCCCCCTTTGCTTCCCTTCTTCTTATCTTCCTCTCATCTATTCCATCTCAACCCTTCTTTCCTTCTCCCTTAGATCCTAGCCATCCATACCTAAGGCTTTCACTCCTAAAACTTTATAAATAAGAGGTGAAGTAGTAGGAAAACCTATATCTTACATTTTCTTTGATCATAAAGCTAAACCTATGAGAAATAGAGGGAGGGAGATCACCTTTGCAAAAACTTCCCTAAGATCAAGTTCAATCCAATGTGATATGGTGTAGCTTTATAAATACTTGTAAGCACACAAATCAATTGTAGTAGATGTACGCGTGTGAGGTCAATCCCATGAGGAATCACATGGTTATGTATATTGATTAAATTGCTTATCCTTAGCTAAAAAAAATATTGTTTTGATTAAGTTAGGAATTTAAATAACATGAAAAAGGAAACATGCATGAAATTAGAAATATGAATTGAAGGAAACATTTTAAAAATAAAGATATTGAATAAAATCAAAAACTTTCTTAACTAACATGCATTCAATGAAAACTAGAATGAATTAATCTAGGAAACTTCAATTAATGAGAAATTTCTAAAATAAAACTTTCCTAAACTAAGAAACTTTTTAAAATAAAACATTCCGTGATACTTTCTAAGGCTAAACTAACATGCAACTAAACTTAAAAATGAAAAATTAAACATAAACATGATTTAAACTAAGTATGGAAATGAAAGAATTATTAAACAACATGGTGCACATGAGATAAGGAAATATGTGCACGGAACCTAAGATGAAATGTGCACATGAAACTTAGCTAGAGTAGAATGCATGAATCACTAAAGATTGCACATATGAAAATAAATATATAGATGGAAAAGTGTGCATGGTCCAATGACAAATAAAGCATTACATTGATAGAATAATTATTTATTAATTGAATGTAAAGGGTTACAAACAAGGTGCATATGATAGCATATAGCAATTGCATGGAACAAAAATTCAGTTATTGAATGAAATTTGTTACAAGATTAGTGCGCCAACTTCATGATCATAAAAATATGAATTCTTGACTTGAACTCATGTGATACAACATCCAAAGATTGTATGCATGTGAACCCAAAAGAGAACCAAAGGGAAAGAGATTGAAATAGATGGGAATGAGAGCAATGGCAAGAAAGGAAATCAAGAAGATTTAAGAGACTAATAACTTGATTCAAAGGTCACTATCTCTTGGCTGTCATTACAAGAGATTAGTGACCTCTGAATACAAGGATCTAAGCACAAACTAGAATCAAGAAATCAAGGAAAAACAAGCATGAAATGAAAGGCATAGAACTAAAAAACAAATTATAGCAACAAAGAATGAAAAAGAGCAAGGAAAACCAACCTAAAACTTGGAAGGCATGAAAGGAGGATGGAGACGTGGAGCATCAAGTGAGGTGCAAGGTAAGGAGGGAGATGCCACTTTTTAGGGAGGAGGCATCCTCCTCTCCTATGTCTTTTTCATGTGGACACCCTGGGTGGATTTTATAGGTGAGTTCAACCTCATAAGGTCCCTAAAATTCTACCCTATGAGATAAGAGAGAGGGGATAAGGAAGTGGGGAAGTGTAGTTGAATGGGATAGGTAATGTAGAATGGGAACTATAAGTAGGATGCTAGGAAGGTGGGTGGAACGAGGTGGAAAGGTGGAATCCAAAAGGGTGTCTTAAGGGGTAGGTGCCACTTTTCAAGGAAGGTGGGGTCCCCACCTTGCTTGAGATTTAAATCATGTGGGACAATTGAAAGAGAGAGAAAATATGGAGAAAGAGAAATAAAGATGGGAAGAAGATAGGGAATGGACTCTTCTATGATTGGTCTAATTAGCATGTTATCTTATGTGATAATCCTTGCTAATTATCTCTTGAATTTTACAATTTTTGCATAGTATAATTGCTTCAAAACATCTTCCAATCATGTGGCTCCATGTGGCATGGCCTAGATGGATTCAAGGCTCACTTTGATGTGTCATTACTTGGAGTCTTGAGTGGCTTAGTCCCTTCCCTTGATGGCTTACATGGCTTAAGTGACTTAGGTGGCTTACATAGATGCAATTATCTTACAAAGGTGGTGGAATTGCATGGCTTTTTTCATGAGCCCATTCTAGTCACCTTTAATTCTTCTAGTTACTTTATTTCATGCCCTAATATGATCTTAAACCTTCGTTGAGCTTTGAATAATGAATTGTAGGTCCTAGATCTCTGTTTTGATCTTGATCTTCAATTTGATTGATCTTGGTTGTTGGATCATCATCTTGGCACCTACAAGTGTAAAAATCCAAATTAAATATTAAATATTATGATTATTCACATTTTTATTATGGACTAGCTTCTGAATCTATAAAATATCAAACTTTTGAATTATTAGGTAAAAAATGAATGTATTATGAATTTTCAGAAAAACCATATGATAATGCATTACAATTTATAACACATGAGATAATAATTGGATATTTTTTATATAAAATTGAACACTTATCATGATAATTATAGAAATATTACTTAAAATACCTCTATATCTAGTAAGTTTTAGCCCTTATTTTATCACAAAGATCACTAATTAAGGTTATGTCCACATTTTGTAGGATTAGGGTACAAATATAAAAAGGGTATTTTTAGACTTACAAATCCTAAAAGCTAGATAATGAAGAGTTTGAACTTTAATATGGGCTTGCCTATCAAATTTGATGAAGTTCGAAAGTTCAAATTTTACAATGAGTGTTGTTATCATTATTAGCACATTCAAAAACCCTAGAAGCATCACTGAACCTTATCCGTGCAAAAGATGCTATAAATGTCAAAACATAAAGTGGAAAAACTTTCATGCATGCATCCATACATTCCACCACCTCTGAGAAGCTTCTAACAGAAGCTTATGTTTGACACACATCAAAAGAAGCATGTGTGCATAAGCACACTCAAGCCAAGGTTTTCAAGAGACCTGAATCCCTCACTCTCTGTGTGCTCTTCAGAACGAGGACCGCCTACTTATGTACGATGAAATTTCCATGCAAAGGTGTTGCATCTCACTTAAATGCAAGTGAAATACACCATCATCATCAAGACATTATCCTGATTAGGGGCCAGCCACATGAATCTTATTCCTCCATTCACCTGTATTTAGTATCATGGTTTCATTTAGTTCCAAAGTTTTTAAATCTTTTCTCACCATTTCTATCCATATTCTTTTGGACCTTCCCCTTACCCTTTTAGACCCTTCGACTCTTTTTAACCAGTGTCATTTTTGGTCTCCATTGGACATATCCAAACCATCTAAGTCTAATATCCTTCATCTCGTTACCTATTGATACTACTCGTAAGTTTCCTCTAATTTTTTTATTCCTAATTTTATCTTTTCTTATCTTGCTGCTAATCCATCTCAATATCAATATCTCTATTATGCACATTCTATTAACATGACATTCCTTAAATTCCCAACACTCTAATCCATAGAGCATTGCTAGCTTTATAGCCATCCTATATAATTTTTCTTTCAATTCGAGTGTCACCTACAGATCACACAAAACTCTGGAGGTGCATCTTCATGTGTTAAAGTTGCTTGGATTCTCTGAGTAGCCTCCATTTGTTAAGGTGCCTGACCCTTTGTTATGTAGCATATAAGTAGGCATTAGTTTTCTTCTTTCTACATTACATATTTACAGCTTGATGGTGGAATGTAATAAATGCTAGTAAGGGCCCCACAGGAACCCATATAAGATAAGGACTGAATTTCATCACCAACTCCTTGGCCTACCTAGGAATCAATCAACATCCTTGTATGTCACAATCCCAACCCTTCAACACTAATTAAAATGAAGTAGAAAGAACTTAGGGTATCTAGCTCATAGGACCTTTTTATAAGGACTAGATCTATTGTTATTCTAGTGATTTCTAAGAACTGTGGTTATAGTGGGTGTCTTAATATCCAAGTGATTTTTCTACACATTTTATTGACGTAGATTGAGGTCTAAATTCCCCCTAACATGAGGATTGTAATAATCACTTTAGAGTAGAACCTAACTAGTAAGAAATAATCAAATATGGATAAAAGGAGGAGCTATCAAGATCTCAGTCTGAGAAGCTACCACTTATGCACTAACAAAAGATAATCAAGACACTACTCGATTAGTGGATACTAGAATTTGAATGCACATCATTTATCTTAGGAGTAGCATATAAGTTTCATATAGTTAGATTTTTAAATTCATACCTAAAAGAAAAGTACTCATTCATTGTATATGAGAATTAGTTTCGTTGTATATAAAGTTGAGTACAATGGCCTATCAAGAAGGGATTAAAAAACCATTATGCTACTATTTTAGTCCTAAGCCATTACCTCATGAGGATAGAAATGAGATCGAAGCAAGATACACTCCTGATCTATTCAATAAATTGGATAAGATAATAGTTAGGATGGACGGAATGGATAGGTTTCTTAAGAAAAATACTAAGGCATATCAACAGACCCAACATGATAATTCCTACACTGAGTTATATCAATAACCTCAGAAAGAGAATTGTAATATTGAGTCATATCACCACCTTTATTGCAATAATGATTATACCTATTTTGACCCAAAATATCCCCCTTTTCCATTGCTATTGAGGTCCAACTATAATGAATACAATTAGGAGCCAGTGGATGCACCTAATGCATTCACACACCCTAACAATTATTATCATGAGACAAGTTACCAAGACTATAATAGATGGGCTAGGCATCATGAACAACTATGGTCTCAGGATTACTAGTACTATGAAGAACCATCATGGTCCCACCGCAATCAACCTTACCATGATTATCATGAATATCAAGGACAACCATCATGGTTTCAAACAGATCAATCCTTTCCCAGTACTTCTATGCCATAATAGGATGAGCCTTTTTAGTTGTTGCCTCCAGCACAGAGGGAACTAGTATCTGTTGAGACCTTTTGGTTATACAAGGAATCAACTAAAAAATATCATGAAGTGAGGGTTCCATTCCAGATGCATTTATGGAAAGGATTAAGGAATTTGAACCAATTGGGAATAATGAAGAGCCATTTATTATTGACAATAGGATGGGCTTATCATATGATCCTTTTGAGCTACAGAGTTTTCAAACATCTGTACCCATTGATAGTGATGATAGGATAGAAATTTCTTATGAATCTCCCGAGCCCCGAAGTTTTTTACCATCCTTGACCATTCCTACCGATACTAGGATGGACATATCTTATGATCATTATGATCCACAAAGACAACAAAGCCTCCACCACTCCAGATCTACTCAAGTCATGTCTCACTTATTTTTTTGATGAAGACACATCAATCGCTGAAGCAAATGATTTATTAAATACTTCACCATTAATGAACACTTCTAGATGACCAGTGAGAGTAGGATCCTCTACATATCCTAAAATTCCTAATGAGCATCGCAATGTAGAGGATGTACCTGATTGGGACTTACAAACCCTATTTGAACAAACACCATATAGTAATCTAGGTCCATTTGAAACCTTACCTGTGACAGCTAAATAGGAAGAAAAAGAATCAATTGATGTATTGGTCCTACATTAACCTACTCTAGGGTACACCTTAGAAGATAATTAGAGTTTAGGCCAAACCATGCCCCCGCCACTCATAATACAAGAACAACCTTTTAGGAAAGGGCAAAGTCATATTATACCCCTATTTTAGGATAATGTAAGGGAAATGGAGGAAAAAGATGAATTGAATATAATGGTTATTGTTCCCCCAAAATTGGTCAAGAATGGGAAAATTCATCATGAATTGATCCAAAGAAATTCACGTTGAGTCAAGATGTCATTGAATTACCACCACCTCAATTTTCAAGGTGGAGGAATTATAATAACTACCATGAAATATTAAAAATGGGAGATCATTAATATGGTCCTACAACATTTAAAATCGTGGTGGTCTACTATGACATAGTGTTACCACCAACTAAAATTTCAAGGTGGAGGAAATATATAGACTACTGCGAGGATCTGAAGTGGCATGAGAAATCTTGTCATTTGATTCTTATGGTTAGAATTAGGAAATATTAGTTAAGTTCAAGTGAAATTATGTTAGTTATATACCATGTTTAGCTGAAGATGTAAAACTTAAAGCCCATTGAGCTTTTAAAATATAGGCCTTTTTCATTGTTAGCCAAATAACCTTTACCTATATTGAACCCATTTGTATTGAAAATATGCAGAGAAGATTGAAGAACATTTTGAGAAAAAATATGAACAATACAATTCAATAGATGAACATTAAAAAGGTGAAAAAGGAAAAAAGTTCAAAAGGGCTATATATAAAGTCAAGTTAAAAAGCAACAAAAGATAGCCAATGATAAAGAGGAATGTTCATTTTTGTGAAGAAAAATTGAAAGTAGTGAATACGTTGATAGAGGACCTTTACATATTTTTTAGACAACCTCTGTTTACTTTTATATCCATTCCTTTGAAAACCTTTACCTAAGCCTACATTTCATCCTAATAAAAGGTTGACTCGATCTTAGTAGTAGTATGGCTTTGAAAGGAGTTTGGTAGAGTATAACATTCTTAGTAGTTGAGATCTTTTCATGAGATCATTACCATTCTAAGTTATCGCTCTTTTGTATGAAATATGTGAGACTTTTGGATTTGATAAACAATATTCTGCTCACATATTAATGAGAGATTTAAAACTTTTTGAGTCTTAAGTATATCCTGTGACAATTGAAGTCAAAGCATCCATTCGGATGGTAATTTATGTTATATTTGACTTGGAGACTATAATTATATATCAATTACAGCAGACACTCACCTTCTAATGTTTAGTGAAATAATAGGATATCTTTAGCATAAGGGTAGGATCTTTAATAGCAAGCTAAAGTTAAGTATGTAATAAAAGTTGAATAGGAGAAAATTTTCTCAGATGAATAAAGGATTTTCACAAAATTTTGAAAATATTGTGGGTATATTCACTACAAACACTCATGAGGCATAACTCATCCACTAGAGTAAAGTAGGGGTTTAAGGGCTTATTGTATGTGCAAAATGAAATCGTGATGTGTTTGAAAAAAGTTTTTTTTGCATGTTTTGCTCAAGACTAGCAAAATGATGTCTCGAGGGTATGATAAGTGTTTAATTTTGCACAAAAATCACCCAATTAGTTACCCATGAGTTATAACTTATAGTGGTAAATTAGGGTTTTTTTATCAAAATTTGTAACACATGCATTTTTTACCTAACGAACAAAAAATTTGATATTTTGTAGGTCTAAAAGCTAATCCGAAGTAAGTATGTAATTAATCATATTTTTTTCTAGGATTTAATTAGATTTTTTACTTTTTGTAGGAAATGAGATGGTGATGCAACCACCAAGATCAATTGAGATGAAATTGAAGATCAAGATCAAAAGATCAACTCAAAGCTTAAAAGTTATCAATCCAAAGGTGAAGATCATCTTGTGGAACAACAATGGACGTGATTAAAGGAGCTAAAGATGGTCAAAGTGGACTCATGAAGTAAGCCCTGCATTCCCACCACCTTTGCATAAAAGCCACTTAAACCACCTTAACCATATAAGCCATGAGAGAAGGTGGAAAGCTAAGGAATTCAAGCCAAACCATTCTAGGCACTCAAGCCAAGGGATAAAGCCATAAAGCTAAGACAAGAAAGCTTCTAAAGCTAGCCATGAAGCCTAGCCAATGGAGCCTTCAAAGTTAGCCATCTAAGCCATCAAGCTAAGCTAAATGGTAGGCTAGGATTGGATAAAATTCAAGAGAATTATCCACGAGATGCTAAGGGATATTTTAAATATAATTAAGGAAAATCAATTTAGGATAAATTGTCATATAGACCTATATGATAAGAGCCTTCCAATTTTTATGTTTTTCAAACTTTTTGCCACCCTTTTATCACTTTCCACCTTTACCTTCAAATACCACAACGAATTTGACATTCCATTCAAGAGTCCTATCATTCCATAACTCTTTCACCTTCTTAAAATCCCATCCTAACTACCCAACCAATCCCAAGTCCTTAGGAAATCACTTATCTAATCAAAATTTTCCATGCCACTTCATGTTCCTATGTTTTTTCTACACCCTACTTTCCTCCCACCTTCTTTTCTTCTTCCCATATCTTTCTTACCTTATTACCCCACCTAACTTTCCATTTTTTAAGGGATTTCCAAGTTTTGTTTTAAAGGGCGATGCCTCCTACTAAAAAGTAGGCACCTCCACATCCTTCACCTTCGAATGGGTAGCCACCTTCCACTCACTTTCCTCCTTTGAAACCTTAAGCTACCAACAATCTTAACCCTCCAAAATAACCTGATTTCATTCCCACAACACCTTTTTATTAGGATACCCTAGGACAATTAGGAGAAAAAACTATAAAACTGGCACAAAATCTAAGAAGGACGGCTCTACACTAGGAAAAGGATGCCTCCTCCATAGAGGAGACGTCCTCTTCCAAAGCCCCTTCTATTCACTCATTTAATTGCTTTCCTTGGTTTTCCTTTGGGTGTTACTCTATTCCTAAGGTGTGAAGTAACTCTCCAAGCTACTCCATGCTAGGTTGGTTTTTGTATTTGACTCTCCTTTCAAGGTTAGTTCATCTCACCTTTTCTTTTGTTTGATCTTAGGTTTTTCATGCTAGCTTTTGTTTTACTTTCCTTTGTTTTCCCTTGCCTTAAAGACTTGGATTCAAGGTTGGTTTTCCCTTGAAGTGACAGCCAAGGGAAGTAATCTTGAATCTAGTTTTTCCCTTTGCCTTTCGTTACCTTGAGTTCTCTTTTTAGTTTCCTTGAATTCCAGCCTTGTTCTCTTAGTTTCCATTGAGTTTTGCCTTCTTATTCCATTAGAATCTCCCTTGAATTTCAACCATGTTTATTCATGATTGATTGTTGGAACAACTAAAAAAGGATTAGCTTTTAGCTATAGTTGGGTTAAGATCATGTGAACTTCATTGTAATAGGATTTTAATTTCAAATTTGGATTACATGTATGGGAGCTTTAGATTTTGATGTAATTCAATAAAGTTTATTGGAGTTTCCAATTCATGTTGATGTCCAGCAGTTAATAGTTTACATCCTTGAATGTTTGCGAATATTAGAGTTGATTAGTTCCATGTTTTACACTTATATTGAGTGAATGATTCAACTATTATGCCGCTGGAATTTCTTTTCATGGTTGGTTTTGTTTAATTTCCAGCACCATGCACTTTATGTTCACTTGAATTTTCAAGCACCCAATTAGTTCTTTAGATTGCTAAGTTAATGTTAAAGTAAGATTGCACACTTTAGGATTTGCAAAGCCGTTGATTAATTAAGATTCAAGTTGTTGCCATCATTCATAATAGAAAATTACTTTAGTAGTGTTGATCTTAATTAGTTTTTCTGCATGTTGTGGTTAGACTGTAGTTGTTAAAGTTTCCTTTTCCATAAGATTAAGTACTTTATTTAGAAGATTGAGTGGTCAGGAAATTAGTTGTTTAATGCATGTTTCCTTAGGCTAGATATTAATTTCGTGCTTAGGAAAGTTGTTAAAATTGCACTTTTAGAAAGTTCACTTGAGGAAAGCTGCTTATTTGCATTTTTTAGAACGTTATAAATTAAGGAAGGTCTTTAATTTTGGAAAGTCAGAGATTAAGAATGCCTCAATTAGGAAAGTGCATATTTTAGGAAAGTTTTCAATTTTAGCATGTTTTTGCATACTTTCCTTTTCCATGTTTTATTTCCATATTTACATTAAAAGAAATGATTTACATATTTACATTAAAAGAAATATCTCTTGAATTTTGACAAGTTTAGATAGTTTAAAATAGGGACCACTAACATCACATTAGTTCAACTCTTCACAGGATCAATGTCACTAGCGTGCTATATTGCAAATGATTTGTGTGCTTACGAGTTTTATTTAAAACATCATCAAGTTTTTGACGCCGTTGTCAGGGAGTTGTAACGTTTTGTGCAGTGTTCCATACCTTAGATTATTTACCTCTAGTCTAGGTTTAGGATGCATCAGTAGGATTTTGATTATTTTTCCATTTGTTACTATTTTCTCATATTGACCATATTACTTTGATTTTTGTTCGAGGAAAATCAACAAAGGCATAGAGGCGATCTTGTGGGCCACCGCTTCATCATCATAGATTAGGGTTTTTATTGCTTTCCTATATTAGGATTTGAGTGGAGCTTGTAGTGAGTCCCATTACAATTTACAAATTCTTTATTATTCAATTTAGATGGCTGTAATAATATAGGGCAAGTGTGGGGGTATGGTGGCCTGCACTTGATCTTCATCAGACACCCAATTGTAAGTATCACTCACTTTCCTTTTATTTTTCTAGTTAGTTGCATTTAATGTAATTTGAATTTAGATGGTAGTTTAAATCATATATATTAGGGTCATATATTGATAATTGTTACATAATACTTAGGATTGTTGCATTAGTTGTGCACCTATCTAACAAAGGTTAGCCTGAGCATGGCTATAACCACGGCATAGGTTACATGAACACTTTTGTCCAATCTACTATGGTGCCTGACCCTTTGTTAAGTTGTATATAGGTAGGCAGTAGTTTTATTTTATTTTTTTGTATTGCATATTTACAACTTTGTGGTGGAATGGAATTAATACTAGTAAGGGCCCCACAGGATCCCTTATAAGATAAGGATTAGATTTCATCACCAACTCCTTAGCCACCTAGGAATCAATCAACATTCTTATATGTCGTGATCCCAACCCTTGAATGCTAATTAAAATCAAGTAGAAAGAGGCTTAGGGTATCGAGCTCATAGAATTCTTTTAGAAGGACGTGATCTATTTTCATTCTAGTGGCTTTTGAGCATTGTGGTTATAGTGGGCATCTTAAATGCCTCTTGACACGAGGATTGTAATAACCACTTTAGAGTAGAATCTAATTGTAACAACTCTCTTTTTTTTTTTTGGCGGCAAAGAGAAACCTAGATCAAGTTTCTCCACTGATCTTTCTGCTCCTCTCTGGCATTGGTAGGGACCAAAAATGGGTTCTCTCCAGGCTACGCGTCTGGCTTTGTTTTTCCCCCCACCTCTGTTTGCTAGTGACAAGCAGAGACCTGATCACTTTCTTAGCCAGATTCCCCTCTCCCCTCCCCTCTCCTCTCTCTGTTGGGTTCTGGCTAGTGCAACTAGCCTGGTATGCTGCCATGCTCATAGCCCTGCCGCATAGGCTGCCCTTCTTTCCTTCCCGCAACTCGCCTCTCCCTACCACTAGCACGGTTCGGGTTTTTCCCCTGCTTCTCCTCCCTGCCAGGTTCAGGTGGTGAGCCAGCTGCCAACCAATGGCCACCATCACCCTCCTCCCTTTGGTTTCCCTTTCTAGCAAGTTAGGGCTGAGCTAACTCACTGAGTCCACCCTCCCCGACTCGTTTTGGGGAGCTGAGTTGACTCAGTGAACCCCCTTCACCCCCTTGATCTTTGACTAGCAATTCTGACCAATTTAGGAGGAATCCTAGAGATCCGAGATTACCCCCATGATCCTAGTAACACAGGAAACAAAACCCGTCTTCCCATTTCTTGATCAGGGAAGATCTAACCTTTGATTTTACTATACCTTTGATCGGAGGTCAGATCATCTGATCTCTGATCTGTGATGATCTGACTTCATTTTTCTGATCCAAGTAGTCTATAGTGATCCTCAACTGAGGATCCAAGTATGAAATTAGATCCAATTGGATGATCTAAACTATTCAAAATTCTTATTTAGATTAATTGATTAGAATTACTAACATTTTATGTGATTTGGGGCGATCAGGTGAGGATCTTTGATGAGTCAGCATAGATATCTGATGATCGAGTACAATTAAGGTGATCGATGGATGATCCGACCAAGCAAACGACTAAATAATATTAAGATTGACTTTTTCAAGGTAAGATTACTGTCTTAATCATTTAATGGATCTGTTTGACTTCAATTAGATATGATTTGAGCATGATATTTATATAATAATGCCCGATTAGTAGATTAAATGATAAATTAACCTAGATGTATATTGATCTAAGCTTAATAACTTTGAAACATGCATGGATGTAATTAAGAAAAGGACAAGATGGTTATGAGTGGGCCCAATTAAGTGTGATTTGAATTATGAACTGATTAGCAAGGGCCCTGCCTTGAGATTCTAGGGATGGGAATCATTGGAATGTCTTGAATGAAATGTAATGAAATGCGAAAACATAATGTTGTGTTATTAAGAATTTAGGTTAAACAAAGTGGATTCTGAGTATGACTGAATGTGTTGTGTATCCAGGTACGAATATTGAGGTGATTGAGCTAGACTGAAGTCTTATCGAGACTTGAGAGGTACAGATGAGTGGTTCTTTGTCTGAGGTAGGTGTTTTATGCCCTATCGTGTTTCTTAAAACATGTTTATTATTTCACTTTTGATAGCATGGCATTGATTATATGAATATCTATGTTTTCACATGTGATGGTTTATACTTTATCATGTATTTTGATTCAACCTATTGAGGTTTATTTCACTTGGGAGTTTTTCATGATTTATAGCATGTTTTACTGCTTTATGACGGGTGCTTCTACCTAGTGGGTACTATGTTAGGAGGGCTGTAGGGTTGGCCACCCGCCCTCTGACTTTGTGATGATGATGATTAGACACTGTCCTTGAGTGGTACAGGGTCAAGTATGTAAGTGGTGGTATCATGGGTAGTCCCCCCTACGGGTCCGTTCCCCCCATGGGGACAGAGAAAGTCTCTCGTTTAGGTGTCAACGGGGAGCGACAATGGTTTAGATCCTGGTGTGGTTACCACTATAGCATAGTAGCCCATAATCTTATTCTGTATGCTCATGTGGTATTTATATGTGGGGTGAACCAAGGTAAGTTGGGCCTAGGCCATGAGTGACTCCAGGGGCTGATGCGGGTTGCATGGGAAGGACCTAAAGATTTGGTATGAGTACTCATTATTGGTGATTGAGTGTTGTGGAACACTCTTAGGGCTTGTTTTTGTACGGTACCCTATTTTATCATGACATGCATTATATTTCAATGTGGACATGGATTCTTATTGCTGTCAATGGATGCTCATCCATGTTTTGATGATGCCTTGCATTCTATGATGTTTTTCTTTGATATTGCATTGCCTCAGATGAAAAGCATGTTTTGATCTTGATTGTTTCATTCAGATTTATGAGATTCATGAGCCTTACATTCTAAATGCCTGATGATTTCATTTTCCTTATAAATGATTTACTCTATTGATATTCGACATGATATTGGTACTCTTTGCAAAGTGTTTATTGCATGCTTTATTTCTCATAATCACCTATATAAGCATAGGTTGCTTAGGCATTGCTTTGCTTGCAATGCCTCAGATATAGAGAGTGACAATAGTTTGACGTGCTCATAGATGCAATGCCTCAGATATAGAGAGTGACAATAGGTTGACGTGCTCATAGATGCAGTGCCTCATATATAGAGAGTGACAATAGGTTGACGTGCTTATAGAGCAGGTAAAAGTGATGGCAATTTTCCAGTGAAGCATTGAGGATGTTCAAAGATGACAAGGTTTGTTCAAGACCTCACTTTGGGTTTTGAGTATGGACTGTACTTTAATTAAAATTGCAATGTGACCTGTATGTAAGAATATGAATTCATGTTGGATGTGATGGCTATATGGAGGGACCCTGGGTATTTTGTTATGACTTGATTTTCTTATCCATAGTTGGAGTATACATTTTATTGAAAGTAGTATTTGATTGTGTGAATGGGTGCGAAGACTAGTCTCCTATATGTTACATCTTATATTGTGTTTATCAGGTTATTTTGTATTGCACGTGTCATGTGCAATGGTCCAAAATACAGAGGAAACTCTGCTGAATTTTAGGTAGAGATGGTATTTCATTTCATCGTTAAATTCATGGTTGTGGTTGTATGACTCCCAAGATTTTGAAATAAATGCTTTTATTTGAGTTATGTTTTTGGTTGTTTCAAAAATAAAAAATTTAAAACAAGGATCCCAAATGTTTTTATAAATTATCATTTTATTGTTGGTAAAACCCAGGGTGTCACACTAACTAAACAATATTGTGAAGTGAAGGATCCATTCCATGTTGCATTTTTGGAAAGAGTTAAGGAATATGAACTAATTGGAAATAATGAAGTGCCATTTATTACTGACAATAGGATGGGTTTATCTTATGATCCTCTTAAGTTACAGAGTTTTCAAACATCCTTACCCATTGATAATGATGATATGATAGAAATTTCTTATGAATCTCCTGAGCCTCATAGTTTTTCACCACCCATGACCATTGCTACAGATACTAGGATGGACATATCTTATGATCATTATGAGCCACAAAGACAAGAACCATCCTTGCAATCCTCCACCACTCTAAATCCACTCAAGTTGTGTCTTGCTCATTTTTCTTTTTAATGACGAACATCCATTGATGAAGTGATTTATTAGATACTACACCATTAATGGACACTTCGCAATGCCCAACTAGAGGAGGACCCCCTACATATCCTACAATTTAAAATGAGCATTACAATGTAGAAGACGTACCTGATTGGGACCTACATACCCTATTTGAACAAACACCTGATAGTAATCTAGGTCCATTTGAAACCTTACTTATGACAGCTAAACAAGAGAAAAAAGAGAAAATTGATTTACTGGTCCTACATCAACCTACTATAGTGTACACCTCAGAAGATAATATGGGCTTAGACCAAACCATGTCCCTAAATCTTGTAATACAAGAACAACCTCTTAGGGAAGGGCAGAGTCATCGTATACCACTATTTCATGATAACATGAGGAAAATTGAGGAAAAAGATGAATTGAATATAATGGTCATTGTTCTCCCCAAAATTATTCAATAATGGGAAAATTCATCTCAAATTGATCCAAAGAAATTCACATTGAGTCAAGATGTCATCGAATTACCACCACCTCAATTTTCAAGATGGAGGAATTATAATGACTACCATGAAATACTAAAAAATGGGGGATCGTCAATATGGTGCCACAACATTAAAAATCGTGGTGGTCTACTCTGACATATTGTTACCACCACCAAAAATTTCAAGGTGGAGGAAATATATAAACTACTGCGAGGTTCTAAAGTGGGATAAGAAATCTTTCCATTTCATTCTTAGGGTAAGAATTAGGAAAGATTAGTGAAGTCCAAGAGAAATTAGGTTAGTTATAGGCCATGTCTAGCTGAAGATGTAAAACATAGCTCTCATTGGGAGGCAACCCAAATTTTTTTTGGAATGTATTAGTAGTCTACATTACCCGTTCTTCATTTAGATGTTATATATCTCAAACACATTGAGGACAATGTTTAGTTTAGGTTGGAGGTGTAAATATACATGAGATTTCTAAATTTTCTTGTATTTAAATTTTTATTTTTATTTTGATAAGTTCCTTTATAAAGATGATAATTTAAATTTCCTAAATATTTAGCTAAATTTTTTAACTTGAGCTTATTAATAGAGTTGTATACAATTAGTTCATTATTTTATTCTTTTTCTAAAGTGTCTCATGAAAAATTAAACTCAAAACATTAAAGGCAGAAAATAGTTATATATTTTAAATTGAAGAGAAAATATAACTTGAAGATCTTGAAGAAGATCTATGGAGACTTATAACCAAAGTGACATTTGAGCCATTCTTCTTTTCTGACAGTTATACATAAACTCAAAATTTTCTTCAGCGGACATTATTTCTTAGTAGGTCTCATTATTCTATGATTTGGTCAACTATTAAGAAATCACAAAGGATTATACCATATATCTTTTTAGTTCATGGTCATTTTAAAGTCATATGAAACTTAGGAAATGATAGAGGTCATCCTTGGTAAACCCAGAGCCTTTAGCTTTCCAATATTATTTTTCTACTAGTTAGACCATTAAGAATTTGAAATATAAGCCTTTGTTTTTGTTAGCCAAATAACCTTTAACTATAATGAACACCTATAATATATCCATTGCCCATTTGATTTGGAAATATGTAGAGAAGATTGAAGAACATCTCGAGAAAAAATAGAACAATACAATTCAAGAGATGGATATTAAAAAGATGAAAATGGAAAAAATTGTTCAAAAAGGCTATGTATAAAGTCAAGTGAAAAAGCAACAAAAGATAGCCAATGAAAAAGAGGAATGTTCACTCCTATGATGAAAAATGGAAAAGTAGTGAATACACTAATAGAGGACCTTTACATATTTTTCAGACAACCTTTGTTTGCCTTTGTATCCATTCTTTTGATAACCCTTACCAAAGCTTATGTTTTGTCCTAATAAAAGGCTGACTTGATCTTAGGAGTACCATGACTTGGAAATGGTTATAAATGAATATGGAGTTTGGTAGAGGGTAACATTCTTAGTAGTTGAAATATTTTCATGAGATCATTGTCATTCTAAGTTATCATTCTTTTGTAAGAAATGTGTGAGACTTTTGGATTTGATAAACAATATTCTACTCACATATTAAGGAGAGATTTAAACCTTTCTAAGTGACTTCTTTATGAGTGTCACGTATATCATGTGAGAATTGAAGTCAAAGCATACTTTTGGACAATAATTTAGGTTATAATTGACTTGGAGACTATAATTATATATTATCTATAGTACACACTCAGCTTTCAATGTTTATGAAACAATAGGATATCTTTAGTATATGGGTAGAATTCTAAACCTTTTTTTCATCTTTAATAGTAAGCTAAAGTTTAGTATTTAATATAAGATGAATAATAGAAAATTTTCTCAGATGAATAAAGCATTTTCACAAAAAATTTGAAAATTTTGTGGGTATATTCACTACAAACACACATGAGGTCTAACTCATCCACTAGGGGTTTATGGACTTGTTGCATGTGTTAAATGCAATCGTGAGCACCTACGAAAGTGGCAGCTTATATTTGTTTTTGAAAAAAAAAAATTCACATGTTTTGCCCGAGACTAGCAAAATGCTGCTTCATGGGTGTGATAAGCATTTAATTTTGCATAAAATCAACCCAATTAGTTACCCATGTGTTACAACTTATAGTCGTAAATTAGGGTTTTATCACCAAAATTTGTAACACATGGAATTTGGACTTAAGGACCCAAAAATTTGATATTTTATAAGTCCAGAAGCTAATCCAAGGTAATTATATGATTAATCATATTTTTTAGGATTTAATTAGAGATTTTAATTTTTGTAGGAAACTAGATGGTGATTCAATGGTCGAGATCAATTGAGATGAAATTGAAGATTAAGATCAAAAGATAAAATCAAACCTTAAAAAACATCAATCCAAATGTCAAGACCATATCGTGGACTAGTAATGGATTAGATTAAAGGAGCTAAAGATGGTCAAAGTGTGCCCATGAAGTAAGCCATGAATTTACACCTTAGCCATATAAGCCATCAAAGGAGGTGGCAAGATAAGGAATTCAAGCCAAACCATTCAAGACACTCATGCCAAGGGATGGAGCTATGAAGCCAAGACAAGAAAGCATTCAAAACCAGCCATGAAGCCTAGCCAATGAAGACTTCAAAGTTAGCCATCTAAACCATCAAGCTAATTCAAGAGGATTATTCATGAGATGTTAAGGGATATTTTGAAGATGATTAATGAAAATCTTATTAGGATAAGTTGGCATATGGACCAATAGGATAAGAGCCTTCCAATCTTGATGTTTTTCCCTCTTTTTTTCACCTTTTTATCATTTTCCCCCTCACCACCAAATACCACCATGAATTTGACTTTCCATTCAAGAGTCTTAGCATTATTTAACTCTTCCATCTTCTTAAACTCCCATCCTAACCACCCAACCAATCCTAAGTCCTTAGGAAATGACTTAATGAATCAAAATTTTCTATCTCACTTCACTTTCCTAAGTTTTTTCTACACCCCACTTTCCTACCACCTTCTTTTCTTCTTCCCATCTCTTTCTTACCTCATCACCCCACCCAACTTTCCATTTTTTAATGGATTTCCAACTATCTCTCTCTCTTTTTAAGAGGGATGCCTCCTCGTAAAAAGTAGGCACCTCCACCTCCTTTACCTTCAAATGAGCAGCCACCTTCCACCTACTTTCCTCTTTTGAAATCTTAAGCTACCTACCATCTTAACTCTACAAAATAACCTGATTTCATTCCCACCACACCTTCTTATTAGGATACCCTAGGAAAATTAGGAGAAAAAACTATCAAACCAGTGCAAAATCTAAGAAGAATGAGGCCTTTGCACTAGGAAAAAGATGCCTCCTCCATAGAAGGAGACATCCTCTTCCTAAGCCCCTTGTATTCACTCTTTTACTTGCTTTCCTTTGGGTGTTACTCTATTCCTAAGGTGTGAAGAAACTCTCCAAGCTACTCCATGGCTACTCCTTTTTTGTATTTGATTTTCCTTTCAAGTTTGGTTCATCTCACCTTTTCTTTTGTTTGATCTTAGGCTTTTTGTGTTAGCTTTTGCTTTACTTTCCTTTGTTTTCCTTTGCCTTAAAGACTAGGATTCAAGTTTGGTTTTCCCTTGAAGTGATAGCCAAGGGAAGTCATCTTGAATCTAGCTTTTTCCTTTGCCTTTCATTACCTTGACTTCTTTTTTTAGTCTCCTTGAATTCCAACTTGATTGTCTTAGTTTCCCTTGAATTTTGCATTCTTATTCCACTAAAATCTCCCTTGAATTTCATTCATGCTTATTCATGATTGATTGTTGGAACAACTAAAAAAGGATTAGCTTTTAGCTGTAGTTGGGTTAAGATCATGTGGACTTCATTGTAATAGGATTTTAATTTCAAATTTGTATTACATGTATGGGAGCTTTAGATTTTGATGTAATTCAATAAAGTTTATTAGAGTTTCCAATTCATGTTGATGTCCAACAGTTAATAGTTTACATTCTTGAATGTTTGCTTATAGCAGAGTTGACTAGTTCCATGTTTTGCACTTTCTATTGAGTGAATGATTCAACTATTATGTGGACTTCATTGTAATAGGATTTTAATTTCAAATTTGTATTACATGTATGGGAGCTTTAGATTTTGATGTAATTCAATAAAGTTTATTAGAGTTTCCAATTCATGTTGATGTCCAACAGTTAATAGTTTACATTCTTGAATGTTTGCTTATAGCAGAGTTGACTAGTTCCATGTTTTGCACTTTCTATTGAGTGAATGATTCAACTATTATGTTGCTAGAATTTCTTTTCATGGTTGGTTTTGTTTCATTTCCAACACCATGCACTTTATGCTCACTTGAATTTTCAAGCACCCAATTAGTTCTTTAGATTGCTAAGTTAATGTTAAAGTAAGATTGCACACTTTAGGATTTGCAAAGCCGTTGATTAATTAAGATTCAAGTTGTTGCCATCATTCATAATAGAAAATTACTTTAGTAGTGTTGATCTTAATTAGTTTTTCTGCATGTTGTGCTTAGAGTGTAGTTGTTAAAGTTTCCTTTTTCATAATATTAAGTGCTTTATTTAGAAGATTGAGTGGTCAGGAAATTAGTTGTTTAATGCATGTTTCCTTAGGCTAGATGTTAATTTCATGCTTAGGAAAGTTAAGTTAAGAAAGTTGTTAAAATTGCACTTTAGGAAAGTTGCTTATTTGCATTATTTAGAAAGTTATAACTTAAGGAAGGTCTTTAATTTAGGAAAGTCATAGATTTAAAATGTCTTATTTGGGAAATTTTTACTTTTGGAAAGAGCATATTTTAGGAAAGTTTAAAATTTTAGCATGTTTTTGCATATTTTCCATTTCCATGTTTGATTTCCATATTTAGATTAAAAGAAATATCTCTTAAATTTTAGGCTAGGCTAAATACTTTAAAGTAGGGACCACTAACATCACATTAGTTCAAATCCTCACTTGATCAACTCCACTAGCATGCTATATTGTAAATGATTCTTGTGCTTTGACTTTTATTTAGAACATCATTAAGTTTTTAGCGCGATTGTTAGGGAGTTACAATGTTTTGTGTAGTGTTCCATACCTTAGATTATTTACCTCTAGTCTAGGTTCAGGGTGCATCAGTAGGATTTTGATTATTTTTGTATTTGTTACTATTTTCTCATATTGACCAAATTTTGTTGATTTTTGTGTGAGGAAAATCAATAAAGGAGCAGCAGCGATCCTGTGGGCCACTGATCCATCATCATAGATTAGGGTTTTTATCACTTTCTTAGATTAGGTTTTGAGTGAAACTTGTAGTGAGGTCCATTGTAATTTGCAATTTCTTTATTATTCAATTTTAAATTGGTTGTAATAATACAAGGCAAGTGTGGGGTATGGTGGCCCGCACTTGATCTTCATCAGACACTCCACTATAAGTATCACTCACTTTCTTTTTATTTTTCTATTTAGTTCCATTTAATATAATTTTGCATTTAGATGGTAGGTTAAATCATATATATTAGGGTCATATATTGATACTTGTTGCATAATACTTAGGATTGCTGCATTAGTTGTGCACCTATTTAACAAAGGTTAGCCTGAGCTTTGCTATAACCAAAGCATAGGCTGCATGGACACTTTTGTCCGATCTGCTATGTTGCTTAACCCTTTGTTAAGTAGCATATAGGTAGGCATTATTTATCTTTTTTTCTACATTGCATATTTACAGCTTTATGGTGGAATAGAATTAATGCTAGTAAGGGCCCCACAAGAACCCTTATAAGATAAGGACTAGATTTCATCACTAGCTCCTTGGACCACTTAGGAATCAATCAACATTCTTGTATGTCATGATCCCAACCCTTGAATGCTAATTAAAATCAAGTAGAAATAGGCTTAGGGTATCAAGCTCATAGGACTCTTTTAGACAGATGTGATCTATTGTCATTCCAGTGGCTTCTGAGAATTCTGGTTATAGGGGGTGTCTTAAATTCCAAGTGATTTTTCCATTCCATCCGTTGATGTGGGTTGAGGTCTAAATTCCTCCTAACACGAGGATTGTAATAACCACTTTAAGGTAGAACCCAACTAAACAATATCGTGAAGTGAGGGATCCCTTCCATGCTACAGTTTTAGAAAGGGTTAAGGAATATGAGCCAATCGGGAATATTGAAGAGCCATTTATTACTAACAATAGAATGGGTTTATCTTATGATCCTTTTAAGTTGCAGAGTTTTCAAACATCCCTACCCATTGATAGTGATGATAGGATGGAAATTTCTTATGAATCACTCGAGCCCCACAATTGTTCACCACCCTTGAGCATTGTTACTAATACTAGAATGGACATATCCTATGATCATTATGAGCCAAAAAGTCAACAACCATCCTCGCAATCCTTCACAACTCTAGATCCATTCTAGTTGTGTCTTGCTCATTTTTTTATGACGATACATCCATTGATGAAGTAAGTGATTTATTAGATATTGCACCATTAATGGACACTTCTCAATGGCCAGTTAGAGGAGGACCACTTACATATCCTAAAATTCAAAATGAGCATTGCAATGTAGAAGACGTACCTAATTGGGACCTATAGACTGTATTTGAACAAACACCAAAAAAAAGAAGCTTCCTCCATAGAAGGAGACATCCTCTTCCTAAACCCCTTCTATTCACTCTTTTACTTGCTTTCCTTTATTTTCCTTTGGGTGTTACTGTATTCCTAAGGTGTGAAGTAGCTCTCCAAGCTACTCCATGCCTAGTCTTTTGGTGTATTTGTTTCTCCTTTCAAGGTCGGTTCATCTCACCTTTTCTTTTGTTTGATCTTTGGCTTTTCATGCAAGCTTTTGCTTTACTTTCCTTTGCTCTTCCTTGCCTCAAATAGATGGATTCAAGGCTGATTTTTCCTTAAAGTTATAGCCAAGGGAAGTCATTTTGAATCTAGTTTTTCCCTTTTCCTTTCATTAGCTTGAGTTCTCCTTTTTCTTTCCTTGAATTCCAAGATTCTCCTCTTAGTTTCCCTTGACTTTTGCCTTTTTATTCCATTAGAATATCCCTTGAATTTCAAGCTTGCTTTTTCATGATTGATAGTTGGAACAATTCAAAAAGGATTAGCTTGTAGTTGTGGGTGGGTTAAGATCAAGTGGACTTCATTGTAATAGGATTTAATTTCAGATTTGGATTACATGTATGGGAGCTTTCTGTTAATGGATTTTATTGTAATTCAATAAAGTTTATTGGAGTTTCCAATTCATGTTGATGTCCAACAATTAAGAGTTCACATTCTTGAATGTTTACTTACATTAGAATTGATTAGTTCCATGTTTTACACCTTCTATTGATTGAATGATTCATCTAGTATGCTGCTGAAATTTCTTTTCATGGTTGGTTTTGTTTAATTTCTAGAACCATGCACTTTATGTTCACTTGAATTATCAAGAACCCAATTAGTTCTTTAGATTGCTTAGTTAATGTTATAGTGATATTGCATTCTTTAGGATTTACAAAGTTGTTGATTAATTAAGATTCAAGTTATTGCCTTCATTCATGATAGGAAAGTAGTTTAGTAGTGTTGATCTTAATTAGTTTGTTTGCATGTTGTGCTTAGAGTGTCATTTTTAAAGTTTCCTTTTCCATATGCTTAAGTTCTTTATTTAAAAGATTGAATGGTTAGGAAATTACTTGTTTAATGCATATTTCCTTTAGGCTAGTTCTTAATTTCATGCTTAGGAAAGTTAAGCTAAGAAAATTGTTAAAATTGCAACTTAGGAAAGTTCACTTTAGGAAAGTTGCTTATTTTTATTTTTTTTTATAAAGTTCTTACTTTAGGAAAGTCTTTAATGAAGGAAAATCATAGATTTAGAATGTCTCATTTAGTAAGGTTTTACTTTTGGAAAGTTCATATTTTAGGAAAGTTTTCAATTTTAGCATGTTTTTGCATAGTTTCCATTTCCATGTTTGATTTTCATATTTAGATTAAAAGAAATATCTCTTGAATTTTGGGCTAGATTAGATAGTTTAAAGTAGGGAACACTAGCATAACATTAGTTCAACTCCTTGTGGTATCGACCTCTCTAGCATGCTATATTACAAAATCAAGGATAGCTTCCCCCATCTCATTTCTTTCTCCGATACCATACCCTCCATGTACCCTATCATATCCTTCCTTTTCTTTTCCTCCATGGCCATTTAAGTTTTCTCCTATAAATATTCCCCTTTGTTGGGAATTCCTTGCATGACTTCCTCCATATCTTTCCAAAACTTCTCTTGATTCTGTCTTCTAAACTTACTTGGGGTGCTTATGCACTTATAACATTTATGATCTTCTCTCCTATAATGAGTTTTATTTTTATAATTCTATCACCAGTTCTTTTAATTTCTACAACTACATCATTTAATTCCTTATCCACCATTATCCCTATGCCATTTATGTTATTACCCTTTCCTATGTACCAGAGCTTGTACCCATCAATTTCTCTAGTTTTAGCTCCTTTTCACATAGTTTCTTGAATACAAGTGATGTTGACTCTCCTACATTTCATCACATCTACTAACTCCAGACTCTTACCTATCAATGTCTCTATATTCACTGTGGCTATACAAATCATATGCTCTTGAGCTAGCCTATTTACCTACACACTTCTCGACCCCTATGACATGAACCCATGCCTACTTACCACTTTTAATGACTCCAATTTTGTAATATTGAAATTCTAAGTTAAGCAAATGAAAAGATCAGTTTTTTAAGATAAGGGCATTTTAGTCATTTCACTATTCACCTTGATTGAACCCAGGAATTTG
Source organism: Warburgia ugandensis (assembly GCA_035236585.1). Lineage (NCBI taxonomy): Eukaryota > Viridiplantae > Streptophyta > Magnoliopsida > Canellales > Canellaceae > Warburgia > Warburgia ugandensis. Next base: position 47,738,187 of record CP141130.1, read on the forward strand.
GTCCTAAAAATGGTTCCATTAGATGCATCTCAGAAAAAGAAATCCAACGAGACCAAAATCACCCAAAACGGAGTTAAAATGAGCAAGTTATGGCCCTTTGAAGCTCAGGGGCAAAAATGTAATTTTATTAAAAAACGAATTTACTCTGCAAAAACACAGGGGGCCCGTTTTGATACGGGCACCCCTTCATCTTCAACCTCTAGAGGGTTCTAGAATGGCGGTGATTGGAGGAGAAATCACCGCCATTCTGGAGGTTTGAGCCCCCTCTAGAACCCTCTCTTAGCTCTATAAATAGAGCTCTTGGGCGCCTCTAATGGCAGCCCAAAATGTTGAAGAAAACTAGTCGTGGAGCAGTGACGTAGAGGGAAAAATAAGGAGAAAAACCCAGCAACGAGCCAAGTATGTCCGAGATCGCTCAAAACCCATCTCCACCATAGTTCCAAGAACAATTTCCCTAGGTTTTTACATGAAAAACCATGCAAAATGGAGCCCTGGAGACTCACCAAGGACCCAGGGATGTCCCCTGGGCCTCACTGGTTTGACAGGGTTGAACCAGGGTGTCCTAAGGATGCCCCGGTTCCCCAACGAACAAGACGATCCAATAGGAATGTCACACGTCGACCGCAGTTTGAAAAAAACCAAAAGGGCGCGTCGAGGGACGCGCCTATAAAAGGGACAGTCAGGCGAAAAACCCAGCACATCTGCAGACGTGCAGTGCACTAGCGCTACGAGTTTTTCGTTCCTTAAGGAAGCCAGGGTTCAGATAGCAGTCGCGCAGCGCCCTAGCATTCTGTTTTTTTTTCATTCTTAAGACTCTATGTACGTGCGACACTAAAACGCTTATAACTTAAGATCTAGATCTCTAATTGAGGCACCGCAAAAGGTGTTGTGTCCGTGTCGACGATGCAGACACATCCAAACTATAAAATCCCTTATCAAGGCCCAATCAAAGGTGGGCATGATCCTTAGAATAGGATGGTGGCGCGTTGCCACTAGAACTTTGGAAAACTGAGGATACCAAGGCCCATTTAGGACCTTAGGATACCCATAGGCATAGGGATGGACCCCTAATGCCTAAGTAATAAGACCAATTATTCTAAAACCCATAAAATATAGGCCAAACTAACCTTGATTCCCCAAACCATGATCAGGAGCGTCCGAGGACAAGAGGGTTAGCGCGACCTAGCCAGGTAGGTGCTCTATCACTATTAGATTCTTTTAAAAGAACTATTATTGTTTTGAGAACATATGTTTTAAATATATGACTTGTTTAGCATGACTTAATTCAGCATGCATGATAAATGCTTTATACATAGACATGTTTTGTAAATGATTGCATATACATTATGCACATATATGTTTTGCAAACAAGTGCATACATTCATGATTTAAGTACTTGCAAAGATTGCATGTCCTTGAGGGTTGCCAAAAGACACTGGAGTGCCGAGGGCCAGGCAGTTGTGAGCGACCCAAAGAGGATAGGTTTTGAAAAGAGGTTTTGGCTTATTTGATCTTACGTGATTTGGGCTAGTAAGCCCATGGGTGCTATGCCAATGGGTCTGGGTTGGCCACCTGACCTCTACCACTATTAGGTGGATGGGTACCACGCCCAAAAAGAGGCAAGTCCCTGCGTCGACTGCATGTGGTACAGGGGGCTACCACTGGTGTCACGGCACTGGGTCGACGTGTCATAGGCCCCGTGGAGGCTATGACTGAGTGTCCTCAGGTACCCGGGGACCACACGATGAGGAGGTCGTGGGCATAGTGGACCCTATGGTTTGATGATTTATGTGTATTGCATATGGCATGATATGAGGTTGGTCGACCATACCATATTAGAGATCCATGAGTTGGATTCCATGAAGCATCTTATGCATATCATGATGTTATGATACATATGTATATGATACTTTCGATTTTGGATTATATGATCCTTTAAGTCGTTAGTATTTCAGTTTAACAATGGATTTTAATATCGATGTTGCACTTGAGTATTCAAACATACACATGTTTTGAATGAGCATATGATTTTAAAACATCTCATGCATTATAAAACTAGTAGTGATAGGCTCCTACTGAGTATAGTATATACTCACCCAATCCTCAACATTTTTCAGACACCAAGTAAATACTTAAGGGCAAGGAACACTTGTGCTAGGAACCACCCAGACTAAGTACAAGTAAGTAAAACCCCTACCTTATCTTTCAATGTTACTTGATTGTAGTTACTGTCTAATAGCTGGGGCTGTGACTAACACTTTCTTGGGAATAATATTGATTTAAACTTTGCCATGGCTAGATAAATTGAGAATGTGTTTTGACACTCAGGGTTTTTATGAAAGATTGTTTTCCAAATGAAAAAGATTTTCATGCATTTCATACTTACAAAACAAGAGATCTCGCCTTTTTATCAAAATTGCATCATATAAAAACCCGGGTCGTCACAGTTGGTATCAGAGCCTGGTTTAACGTTACTCACAGCTCAGTTATGAGGAGAATAACTTATAATCAAGTTTCATCCATGAAAGAGTAAGGGGTAATAGGATAACACAAACTGAGATTTGGTGAATTACCTTGTGATTACAGATGCCTAGGAAGAAGGGAAGCAATGCTCCAAGACCTGAAGCCCCACCAGTGGACTCCACTGGGTTAGGCAACGGGATGGCTGAGTTATTCCAACAATTCTTACATAACATGGGACAATACATGAGTAGTCAAAGCCAAACTCCTACCACCCGAGATCCTTCCCCTAATAAAGCAATAGATAGGACTGAGGTTCAGTTAGAAAGGTTTCAAAAACTAGCTCCCTCATTCATAGGAGAAGATGAAGCATCTACAGTTGAAAAATGGTTAATTGATATTGAAAAGATATTTAAGGCCATGAACATAGCTGAAGAAAGAAAAGTACCCATGGCCACATTTGTGTTTAGGGGAGAGGCTACCTTTTGGTGGAAAACAGCGAAAAGAACTTATTTTGATCAGCAAGAAACAATAGGATGGGAAGAGTTTAAAAAGGTCTTTAATGACAAATATTATCCTAAACACATAAGAAAACAAGAGGAAAAAGAATTTATGGACTTGGAACAAGGAAATATGACTGTCCAATAGTATGAAAATAGATTCATCAGCCTTCGAAGATTTGCACCACGTGCATGTGCTGATGAGGAAGATGCGGCAGAAAGATTCGTAGATGGACTCAACCCAGGACTCAGGAACAGAGTTCTAGGTTTCCAACCTTCCACAGTAGCCAAAGCCGTAGAGATGGCCTCCCTATAAGTAAAAGATTATCGAAGGAACCAGGCAATAAGAGAAACTAAGAACATCAACACCATGAGGAACAAAGGAAAGAGACCCTTTCAGTCATCTGAACCTAGGCCACCTTTCAAGAAGCCGTTTGAAAACAAAGGAAGAAGACCAGACTGTAAGGCATGCCCTAGGTGTAACAAAAATCATCCAGGCAAACCATGTCCCACTTTCAACATCACTTGCTATAGTTGTGGAGAATTAGGACATTTTTCTAGTAACTGTCCAAAAACGAAAGTACAAGAGCGTAAAGAAGATCAAGTTCCAAAAATCCAAGACCTGTCTTTGCCCTCACTTCCAGTCAAGCCCAAGCTTCAAATGCAGTCGTTGAAGGTATTCTTTCTATCTATGATACACCTACTAAAGTTCTATTTGATACAGGCTCCACTCATTCTTTCATATCCCGGGAATTTGCATCATCGTTGGACATTATACCACAGGACCTAGACTTCACTCTAGAAGTCATGACTCCTGTAGGCCAGGCACTTCCCACCTATTCTTATCTCCAGGATGTCCCCATTTTGATCAAGGACCATTTGCTACATGCCAATCTTATCCACTTAGATATGAATGACTTTGACATCATCCTAGGTATGGACTAGCTAGCCTTTCATCAAGCCTTTGTTGATTGCCGTCATTCACCCTACCTAATGGAGACACTTTCACCCTCCAAGGAAGAAAGGATTATTCTAGAGCGTGTGTTATTTCTGCCATGAAAGCAATTAAACACATTGCTCAAGGATGCCCCTTCTTCTTAGCCAAGATTGAATCCGTCAAGAATCCCCAACCAAAGCTAAAGGATGTCGAGGTAGTCCGAGAATTTCTTGATGTATTCCCTGAGGACTTACCAGGTTTACCTCCACCAAGGGAAATTGAGTTCATCATTGATCTTATACCTGGCACTTCCCCCATTTCCAAAGCTCCTTACCGAATGGCTCCTATAGAATTAAGAGAACTGAAGACACAATTACAGGAACTACTTGACAAAGGGTTCGTACGACCTAGCATATCACTGAGGGGAGCTCCAGTCCTTTTTGTTAAGAAAAAGGATGGCTCCATGAGATTGTGCGTAGACTATCGAATTCTAAATAGGGTCAGCATTAAAAATAAGTACCCTTTTCCCCAAATTGATGATCTTTTCAATCAACTTCAGTCATCCAGAGTCTTCTCCAAGATTGATCTATTATCCGGGTACCATCAACTTCGAGTTAGAGAAGAAGATATCCCCAAGACAGACTTCAGGACTCGATATGGTCATTATGAATTCAGAGAAATGTCCTTTGGTTTGACTAATGCTCTAGCCGCGTTTATGGACCTCATGAATAGGGTGTTCAAGGAGTACTTAGATAAATTCATCATAGTGTTTGTGGATGATATCTTAATATATTCTAAAACTCCTAAAGACCATATGGAACATCTAAGGATAACATTAAGCACCCTACGAGCACACAAGTTATATGCAAAATTTAGTAAGTGTGAGTTTTGGCTGGAAAAGGTTAATTTCTTAGGACACATTATTTCTCAAGATGGAATAGCAATTGACCCCACTAAGGTTGAATCAGTACAGAACTGGGAAAGACCTAAGACAGTCACAGAAATAAGAAGCTTCTTAGGACTTGCCGGATATTACAGGAGATTCATCGAAGGTTTTTCACAAATTGCTTTACCTCTAACTAAGCTGACCAGGAAAGACATAAGATTTGAATGGACTGATAAATGTGTGGAAAGCTTCCAAGAACTAAAAAGAAGGTTGACTACCGCACCTGTCCTTACCTTACCTTCAGGAAGTGGTGGATTTGAGATATACAGCGATGCCTCGCAACAAGGACTAGGCTGCGTACTTATGCAACATGGGAAGGTGATTGCTTATGCTTCTTGGCAACTCAAGAAGCATGAAGTCAATTACCCGACCCATGACTTGGAATTAGCGGCCATAGTCTTTGCCTTGCGAATATGGAGATATTATTTATATGGGGAAAAGTTTGAAGTTTTTACAGATCACAAGAGTCTTAAATATATCTTTTCCCAACAAGACTTAAACATGCGACAAAGAAGATAGATGGAATACTTAAAGGACTATGACTTCTCCATTCATTAACACCCTGGAAAAGCTAATGTGGTAGCTGGTGCATTAAGCAGAAAAAACTAAGGGATGTGTGCAAGTTTATTAACTAAGAGATGGAAGCTACTACAAGAAGTAATCACATGGAAACTAGACATAAGTAAGCACAAGATCATTATGGCAGGTCTAACAATAAAGTCGGCTGTTAATGAAAAGGTTAAACAAGAACAGAAAGGAGATCCGACTATACAAGCTTTCATAGGAAAACCAGGGTTTACAGAAAGGGAAGATGGTAGCGTTTACATGCAAGAAAGATTAGTGGTACCGGCTAATGAAGAGTTAAGACAAGAAATCTTAAAAGAGGCTCATCGATCTAAGTATACTATGCACCCAAGAGGGACTAAGATGTATCAAGACTTAAAGAAACAATATTGGTGGGATGGTATGAAAAGAGACATAGGGGAATTTGTGGCAAAGTGTTTAACATGTCAACAAGTAAAGGCTGAACATCAAAGACCTGCGGGATTGTTACAACCCCTTGAGTTACCCGAATGGAAATGGGACCATATTATAATGGACTTCATCTAGGGCTACCCAAGACCTCTAAGGGTCATGACATGATCTGGGTAATTGTTGATAGATTAACTAAGACATCCCATTTCCTTCCTATACGTCATACCCAATCCACTGACAGCCTATCTCTGCTGTACATCAAAGAGATAGTAAGTCTACATGGTATACACATTAATATCACTTCAGATAGGGATAGCCGCTTCACTTCGCAACTCTGGATGTCTGTCCAAAAATCCTTAGGATCTTCCTTGAACTATAGCACAGCCTTCCATCCACAGACCGATGGACAGTCAGAGCGCACAATCCAGATAGTCGAAGATATGTTGTGGACTTGTGCCCTTGATTGGAAGCAGAGCTGGGATGAAAACCTACCGCTAGTTGAGTTTGCGTACTATAATAGCTTTCAGTCAAGCATTGGCATGGCTCCATACGAGGCGCTCTATGGGAGACCCTGTTGATCACCCAACAGTTGGAGTGAAGTTAGAGAGTCCAGGGTGCTCCAGTCTGAGCTGGTAGAGCAATGTGGCGAGAAGGTCAAACTCATAAGAAGACGCCTCCTCACAGCTCAAAGCCGCCAAAAGAGCTATGCTGATCGAAGGAGGAGACCATTGGAATTCGACATAGGAGAGCACATTTTCTTGAAGATATCTCCCACTAAAGGAGTTATGCGGTTCGGTATCAAAGGCAAGCTTAGTCCGCGTTACATAGGACCTTTCAAAATCTTGGAGAAAGTGGGAAAAGTGGCCTACAGGATCGCACTACCACCTCAGCTATCCAAAGTGCATAACGTATTCCATATATCTATGCTAAGGATGTACATGCCTTACCCCGCTCATGTCATCAACCAGGTACCCATAGAGTTGACGGAGGATCTCAAGCTAGAAATGAGACCAGTTGAAATCCGAGATCGTAAGAATAAGAAGCTACGGAGCAAGGACATACCCTTAGTCAAAGTTTTGTGGAGAAATGCGCACATGGAAGAAGAGACTTGGGAACCGGAGTCAGAAATGCGAGAAAAGTACCCCGAGATCTTTTGACTGTATATAGTAGAATTTTGGGGGCAAAATTCCCCTAAGGGGACAAGAATGTAATGACTCCAATTTTGTAATATTGAAATTCCAAGTTAAGCAATGAAAAGATTAGTTTTTGAAGATAAGGGCATTTTAGTCATTTCACTATTCACCTTGACTGAACCTAGGAATTTGGTCCTAAAAATGGTACCATTAGATGCGTCTCAGAAAAAGGAATCCAACGAGACCAAAATCACCCAAAACAGAGTTAAAATGAGCAAATTATGGCCCTTTGAAGTTCAGGGGCAAAAATGTAATTTTATTAAAAAACGAATTTACTCTACAAAAACACAGGGGCCCGTTTTGATACGGGCACCCTTCATCTTCAACCTCTAGAGGGTTCTAGAATGGCAGTGATTGGAGGAGAAATCACCGCCATTCTGGAGGTTTCTCCACCGCCATTCAAAGGCGGTGAGAGCCCCCTCCAGAACCCTCTCTTAGCTCTATAAATAGAGCTCTTGGGCGCCTCTAATGGCAGCCCAAAACGTTGAAGAAAACCAGTCATGGAGCAGTGACCTAGAGGGGAAAACAAGGAGAAAAACCCAGCAACGAGCCAGGTATGTCCGAGACCGCTCAAAACCCATCTCCACCATAGTTCCAAGAACAATTTCCCTAGGTTTTTGCATGAAAAACCATGCAAAATGGAGCCCTGGAGACTCACCAAGGACCCAGGGACGTCCCCTGGGCCGCACTGGTTTGACAAAGTTGAACCAAGGTGTCCTAAGGATGCCCCGGTTCCCCAACGAACAAGACGATCCAATAGGAACGTCACACGTTGACCGCGGTTTGAAAAAAACCAAACAGGCGCGTCCAAGGAAGCGCCCGCAAAAGGGACAGTCGGGCGGAAAACCCGGCGCGTCTGCAGACGCGCCCGCTAAGGCGCCTGCTGCAGATGCGCAGTGCGCTAGCGCTACAGGTTTTTCATTCCTTAAGGAAGCCAGGGCGTACAACGCAGTCGCGCAGCGCCCTAGCATTCCGTTTTTTTTCATTCTTAAGACTCTATGTACGTGCGACACTAAAACGCTTATAACTTGAGATCTAGATCTCTAATTGAGGCACCACAAAAGGTGTTGTGTCCGTGTCGACGATGCAGACACATCCAAACTATAAAATCCCTTATCAAGGCCCAATCAAAGGTGGGCATGATCCTTAGAATAGGATGGTGGCGCGTTGCCACTAGAACTTTGGAAAACTGAGGATACCAAGGCCCATTTAGGACCTTAGGATACCCATAGGCATAGGGATGGACCCCTAATGCCTAAGTAATAAGACCAATTACTCTAAAACCCATAAAATATAGGCCAAACTAACCTTGATTCCCCAAACCATGATCAGGAGCGTCCAAGGACAAGAGGGTTAGCCCGACCTAGCCAGGTAGGTGCTCTATCACTATTAGATTCTTTTAAAAGAACTATTATTGTTTTGAGAACATATGTTTTAAATATATGACTTGTTTAGCATGACTTAATTCAGCATGCATGATAAATGCTTTGTACATAGACATGTTTTGTAAAATGATTGCATATACATTATGCACATATATGTTTTGCAAACAAGTGCATACATTGCATGATTTAAGTACTTGCAAAGATTGCATGTCCTTGAGGGTTGCCAAAAGACGCTGGAGTGCCGAGGGCCAGGCAGTTGTGAGGGACCCAAAGAGGACAGGTTTTGAAAAGAGGTTTTGGCTTATTTGATCTTAAGTGATTTGGGCTAGTAAGCCCATGGGTGCTATGCCAAGGGGTCTGGGTTGGCCACCCGGCCTCTACCACTATTAGGTGGATGGGTACCACGCCCAAAAAGAGGCAAGTCCTTGCGTCGACTGCATGTGGTACAGGGGGCTACCACTGGTGTCACGGCATTGGGTCGACGTGTCATAGGCCCCGTGGAGGCTATGACTGAGTGTCCTCAGGTACCCGGGGACCACACGATGAGGAGGTCGTGGGCATAGTGGACCCTATGGTTTGATGATTTATGTGTATTGCATATGGCATGATATGAGGTTGGTCGACCATACCATATTAGAGATCCATGAGTTGGATTCCATGAAGCATCTTATGGATATCATGATGTTATGATACATATGTATATGATACTTTCGATTTTGGATTATATGATCCTTTAAGTCGTTAGTATTTCAGTTTAACAATGGATTTTAATATCGATGTTGCACTTGAGTATTCAAACATACACATGTTTTGAATGAGCATATGATTTTAAAACATCTCATGCATTATAAAACTAGTAGTGATAGGCTCCTACTGAGTATAGTATATACTCACCCAATCCTCAACATTTTTCAGACACCAAGTAAATACTTAAGGGCAAGGAACGCTTGTGCTAGGAACCACCCAGACTAAGTACAAGTAAGTAAAACCCCTACCTTATCTTTCAATGTTACTTGATTGTAGTTACTGTCTAATAGCTGGGGCTGTGACTAACACTTTCTTGGGAATAATATTGATTTAAACTTTGCCATGGCTAGATAAATTGAGAATGTGTTTTGACACTCAGGGTTTTTATGAAAGATTGTTTTCCAAATGAAAAAGATTTTCATGCATTTCATACTTACAAAACAAGAGATCTCGCCTTTTTATCAAAATTGCATCATATAAAAACCCGGGTCGTTACAGTTGGTATCAGAGCCCGGTTTAACGTTACTCACAGCTCAGTTATGAGGAGAATAACTTATAATCAAGTTTCATCCATGAAAGAGTAAGGGGTAATAGGATAACACAAACTGAGATTTGGTGAATTGCCTAGTGATTACAGATGCCTAGGAAGAAGGGAAGCAATGCTCCAAGACCTGAAGCCCCACCAGTGGACTCCACTGGGTTAGGCAACGGGATGGCTGAGTTATTCCAACAATTCTTACATAACATGGGACAATACATGAATAGTCAAAGCCAAACTCCTACCACCCGAGATCCTTCCCCTAATAAAGCAATAGATAGGACTGAGGTTCAATTAGAAAGGTTTCAAAAACTAGCTCCCTCATTCATAGGAGAAGATGAAGCATCTACAGTTGAAAAATGGTTAATTGATATTGAAAAGATATTTAAGGCCATGAACATAGCTGAAGAAAGAAAAGTACCCATGGCCACATTTGTGTTTAAGGGAGAGGCTACCTTTTGGTGGAAAACAGCGAAAAGAACTTATTTTGATCAGCAAGAAACAATAGGATGGGAAGAGTTTAAAAAGGTCTTTAATGACAAATATTATCCTAAACACATAAGAAAACAAGAGGAAAAAGAATTTATGGACTTGGAACAAGGAAATATGACTGTCCAATAGTATGAAAATAGATTCATCAGCCTTCGAAGATTTGCACCACGTGCATGTGTTGATGAGGAAGATGCGGCAGAAAGATTCGTAGATGGACTCAACCCAGGACTCAGGAACAGAGTTCTAGGTTTCCAACCTTCCCCAGTAGCCAAAGCCGTAGAGATGGCCTCCCTATATGAAAAAGATTATCGAAGGAACCAGGCAATAAGAGAAACTAAGAACATCAACACCATGAGGAACAAAGGAAAGAGACCCTTTCAGTCATCTGAACCTAGGCCACCTTTCAAGAAGCCGTTTGAAAACAAAGGAAGAAGACCAGACTGTAAGGCATGCCCTAGGTGTAACAAAAATCATCCAGGCAAACCATGTCCCACTTTCAACATCACTTGCTATAGTTGTGGAGAATTAGGACATTTTTCTAGTAACTGTCCAAAAACGAAAGTACAAGAGCGTAAAGAAGATCAAGTTCCAAAAATCCAAGACATGTCTTTGCCCTCACTTCCAGTCAAGCCCAAGCTTCAAATGCAGTCGTTGAAGGTATTCTTTCTATCTATGATACACCTACTAAAGTTCTATTTGATACAGGCTCCACTCATTCTTTCATATCCCGGGAATTTGCATCATCGTTGGACATTATACCACAGGACCTAGACTTCACTCTAGAAGTCATGACTCCTGTAGGCCAGGCACTTCCCACCTATTCTTATCTCCAGGATGTCCCCATTTTGATCAAGGACCATTTGCTACATGCCAATCTTATCCACTTAGATATGAATGACTTTGACATCATCCTAGGTATGGACTAGCTAGCCTTTCATCAAGCCTTTGTTGATTGCCGTCATTCACCCTACCTAATGGAGACACTTTCACCCTCCAAGGAAGAAAGGATTATTCTAGAGCGTGTGTTATTTCTGCCATGAAAGCAATTAAACACATTGCTCAAGGATGCCCCTTCTTCTTAGCCAAGATTGAATCCGTCAAGAATCCCCAACCAAAGCTAAAGGATGTCGAGGTAGTCCGAGAATTTCTTGATGTATTCCTTGAGGACTTACCAGGTTTACCTCCACCAAGGTAAATTGAGTTCATCATTGATCTTATACCTGGCACTTCCCCCATTTCCAAAGCTCCTTACCGAATGGCTCCTATAGAATTAAGAGAACTGAAGACACAATTACAGGAACTACTTGACAAAGGGTTCGTACGACCTAGCGTATCTCTGAGAGGAGCTCCAGTCCTTTTTGTTAAGAAAAAGGATGGCTCCATGAGATTGTGCGTAGACTATCGAATTCTAAATAGGGTCAGCATTAAAAATAAGTACCCTTTTCCCCAAATTGATGATCTTTTCAATCAACTTCAGTCATCCAGAGTCTTCTCCAAGATTGATCTATTATCCGGGTACCATCAACTTCGAGTTAGAGAAGAAGATATCCCCAAGACAGACTTCAGGACTCGATATGGTCATTATGAATTCAGAGAAATGTCCTTTGGTTTGACTAATGCTCTAGCCGCGTTTATGGACCTCATGAATAGGGTGTTCAAGGAGTACTTAGATAAATTCATCATAGTGTTTGTGGATGATATCTTAATATATTCTAAAACTCCTAAAGACCATATGGAACATCTAAGGATAACATTAAGCACCCTACGAGCACACAAGTTATATGCAAAATTTAGTAAGTGTGAGTTTTGGCTGGAAAAGGTTAATTTCTTAGGACACATTATTTCTCAAGATGGAATAGCAGTTGACCCCACTAAGGTTGAATCAGTACAAGCTCGGGAAAGACCTAAGACAGTCACAGAAATAAGAAGCTTCTTAGGACTTGCCGGATATTACAGGAGATTCATCGAAGGTTTTTCACAAATTGCTTTACCTCTAACTAAGCTGACCAGGAAAGACATAAGATTTGAATGGACTGATAAATGTGTGGAAAGCTTCCAAGAACTAAAAAGAAGGTTGACTACCGCACTTGTCCTTACCTTACCTTCAGGAAGTGGCGGATTTGAGATATACAGCGATGCCTCGCAACAAGGACTAGGCTGCGTACTTATGCAACATGGGAAGGTGATTGCTTATGCTTCTTGGCAACTCAAGAAGCATGAAGTCAATTACCTGACCCATGACTTGGAATTAGCGGCCATAGTCTTTGCCTTGCGAATATGGAGATATTATTTATATGGGGAAAAGTTTGAAGTTTCTACAGATCACAAGAGTCTTAAATATATCTTTTCCCAACAAGACTTAAACATGCGACAAAGAAGATGGATGGAATACTTAAAGGACTATGACTTCTCCATTCATTAACACCCTGGAAAAGCTAATGTGGTAGCTGGTGCATTAAGCAGAAAAACCTAAGGGATGTGTGCAAGTTTATTAACTAGGAGATGGAAGCTACTACAAGAAGTAATCACATGGAAACCAGACATAAGTAAGCACAAGATCATTATGGCAGGTCTAACAATAAAGTCGGCTGTTAATGAAAAGGTTAAACAAGAACAGAAAGGAGATCCGACTATACAAGCTTTCATAGGAAAACTAGGGTTTACAGAAAGGGAAGATGGTAGCGTTTACATGCAAGAAAGATTAGTGGTACTGGCTAATGAAGAGTTAAGACAAGAAATCTTAAAAGAGGCTCATCGATCTAAGTATACTATGCACCCAAGAGGGACTAAGATGTATCAAGACTTAGAGAAACAATATTGGTGGGATGGTATGAAAAGAGACATAGGGGAATTTGTGGCAAAGTGTTTAACATGTCAACAAGTAAAGGCTGAACATCAAAGACCTACGGGATTGTTACAACCCCTTGAGTTACCCGAATGGAAATGGGACCATATTACAATGGACTTCATCTAGGGCTACCCAAGACCTCTAAGGGTCATGACATGATCTGGGTAATTGTTGATAGATTAACTAAGACATCCCATTTCCTTCCTATACGTCATACCCAATCCACTGACAGCCTATCTCTGCTGTACATCAAAGAGATAGTAAGTCTACATGGTATACACCTTAGTATCACTTCAGATAGGGATAGCCGCTTCACTTCGCAACTCTGGATGTCTGTCCAAAAATCCTTAGGATCTTCCTTGAACTATAGCACAGCCTTCCATCCACAGACTGATGGACAGTCAAAGCGCACAATCCAGATAGTCGAAGATATGTTGTGGACTTGTGCCCTTGATTGGAAGCAGAGCTGGGATGAAAACCTACCGCTAGTTGAGTTTGCATACAATAATAGCTTTCAGTCAAGCATTGGCATGGCTCCATACGAGGCGCTCTATGGGAGACCCTGTCGATCACCCACCAGGTGGAGTGAAGTTAGAGAGTCCAGGGTGCTCCAGTCTGAGCTGGTAGAGCAATGTGCCAAGAAGGTCAAACTCATAAGAAAACGCCTCCTCACAGCTCAAAGCCGCCAAAAGAGCTATGCTGATCGAAGGAGGAGACCATTGGAATTCGACATAGGAGAGCACATTTTCTTGAAGATATCTCCCACTAAAGGAGTTATGCGGTTCGATATCAAAGGCAAGCTTAGTCCGCGTTACATAGGACCTTTCAAAATCCTGGAGAAAGTGGGAAAAGTGGCCTACAGGATCGCACTACCACCTCAGCTATCCAAAATGCATAACGTATTCCATATATCTATGCTAAGGATGTACGTGCCTTACCCCGCTCATGTCATCAACCAAGTACCCATAGAGTTGACGGAGGATCTCAAGCTAGAAATGAGACCAGTTGAAATCCGGGATCGTAAGAATAAGAAGCTACAGAGCAAGGACATACCCTTAGTCAAAGTTTTGTGGAGAAATGCGCACATGGAAGAAGAGACTTGGGAACCGGAGTCAGAAATGCGAGAAAAGTACCCCGAGATCTTTTGACTGTATATAGTAGAATTTTGGGGGCAAAATTCCCCTAAGGGGGTAAGAATGTAATGACTCCAATTTTGTAATATTGAAATTCCAAGTTAAGCAATGAAAAGATTAGTTTTTTAAGATAAGGGCATTTTAGTCATCTCACTATTCACCTTGACTGAACCTAGGAATTTGGTCCTAAAAATGGTACCATTAGATGCGTCTCGGAAAAAGGAATCCAACGAGACCAAAATCACCCAAAACGGAGTTAAAATGAGCAAATTATGGCCCTTTGAAGTTCAGGGGCAAAAATGTAATTTTATTAAAAAACGAATTTACTCTACAAAAACACAGGGGCCCGTTTTGATACGGGCACCCTTCATCTTCAACCTCTAGAGGGTTCTAGAATGGTAGTGATTGGAGGAGAAATCACTGTCATTCTGGAGGTTTCTCCACCGCCATTCAAAGGCGGTGAGAGCCCCCTCCAGAACCCTCTCTTAGCTCTATAAATAGAGTTCTTGGGCGCCTCTAATGGCAGCCCAAAATGTTGAAGAAAACCAGTCATGGAGCAGTGACCTAGAGGGGAAAACAAGGAGAAAAACCCAGCAACGAGCCAGGTATGTCTGAGACCACTCAAAACCCATCTCCACCATAGTTCCAAGAACAATTTCCCTAGGTTTTTGCATGAAAAACCATGCAAAATGGAGCCCTGGAGACTCACCAAGGACCCAGGGACGTCCCCTGGGCCGCACTGGTTTGACAAAGTTGAACCAAGGTGTCCTAAGGATGCCCCGGTTCCCCAACGAATAAGACGATCCAATAGGAACGTCACACGTTGACCGCGGTTTGAAAAAAACCAAACAGGCGCGTCCAAGGACGCGCCTGCAAAAGGGACAGTCGGGCGGAAAACCCAGCGCGTCTGCAGACGCGCCCGCTAAGGCGCCCGCTGCAGATGCGCAGTGCACTAGCCCTACAGGTTTTTCATTCCTTAAGGAAGCCAGGGCGTACAACACAGTCGTGCAGCACCCTAGCATTCCGTTTTTTTTCATTCTTAAGACTCTATGTACGTGCGACACTAAAATGCTTATAACTTGAGATCTAGAGCTCCGATTGAGGCACCGCAAAAGGTGTTGTGTCCGTGTCCATGATGCGGAGACATCCAAACTATAAAATCCCTGATCAAGGCCCAATAAAAGGTGGGCATGACCCTTAGAATAGGATGGTGGCGTGTGGCCACTGGAACTTTGGAAAACTGAGGATACCAAGGCCCAATTAGGACCTTAGGACACCCATAGGCATAGGGATGGACCCTTAATGCCTAAGTAATAAGACCAATTACTCTAAAACCCATAAAATATAGGCCAAACTAACCATGATTCCCCAAATCATGATCAGGAGCGTCCGAGGACAAAAGGGTTAGCGCGACCTAGCTAGGTAGGTGCTCTATCACTATTAGATTCTTTTAAAAGAACTATTATTATTTTGAGAGCATATGTTTTAAATATATGACTTGTTTAGCATGACTTAATTCAGCATGCATGATAAATGCTTTGTACATAGACATGTTTTGTAAAATGATTGCATATACATTATGCACATATATGTTTTGCAAACAAGTGCATACATTGCATGATTTTAAGTACTTGCAAAGATTGCATGTCCTTGAGGGTTGCCAAAAGACGCTGGAGTGCCGAGGGCCAGGCAGTTGTGAGGGACCCAAAGAGGACAGGTTTTGAAAAGAGGTTTTGGCTTATTTGATCTTATGTGATTTGGGCTAGTAAACCCATGGGTGCTATGCCAAGGGGTCTGGGTTGGCCACCCGGCCTCTACCACTATTAGGTGGTTGGGTACCACGCCCAAAAAGAGGTAAGTCCCTACGTCGACTGCATGTGGTACAGGGGGCTACCACTGGTGTCACGGCACTAGGTCGACGTGTCATAGGCCCCATGGAGGCTATGACCGAGTGTCCTCAGGTACCCGGGAACCACACGGCGAGGAGGTCGTGGGCATAGTGGACCCTATGGTTTGATGATTTATGTGCATTGCATATGGCATGATATGAGGTTGGTCGACCATACCATACTAGAGATTCATGAGTTGGATTCCATGAAGCATCTTATGCATATCATGATGTTATGATACTTTCGATTTTGGATTATATGATCCTTTAAGTCGTTAGTATTTCAGTTTAACAATGGATTTTAATATCGATGTTGTGCTTGAGTATTCAAACATACACATGTTTTGAATGAGCATATGATTTTAAAACATCTCATGCATTATAAAACTAGTAGTGATAGGCTCCTACTGAGTATAGTATATACTCACCCAATCCTCAACAATTTTCAGACACCAAGTAAATACTTAAGGGCAAGGAACGCTTGTGCTAGGAACCACCCAGACTAAGTACAAGTAAGTAAAACCCCTACCTTATCTTTCAATGTTACTTGATTGTAGTTACTCTCTAATAGTTGGGGCTGTGACTAACACTTTCTTAGGAATAATATTGATTTAAACTTTGCCATGGCTAGATAAATTGAGAATGTGTTTTGACACTCGGGGTTTTTATGAAAGATTGTTTTCCAAATGAAAAGGATTTTCATTCATTTCATACTTACAAAACAAGAGATCTCGCCTTTTTATCAAAATTGCATCATATAAAAACCCGGGTCGTCACACCACTACACTTGAGTTTTGATGTAGTGTGTTGCTTATGAGTGTATTTTCTAACAGCCCTTGCCCAACTGTAACCTAATGCAAAACCCTCCTTTTTTATCTAATCTTGAACCAGCATTGTTGGAGTTGCATGTGAAATACATGACGCGATTAATAATATTTGTGGAGAAAAATGAGGGAGGAGAGAGACAAGAAAGGAGAAATCTACAGTCAATTTTCATTCAGGAATTTCAAGAAAGAGTAGCTGAGATCATCCCACATCCAAGACCATCCCAAATCAACCAATGAGAAGCTATTTAAGTTAGGATTAACCAATAGCAAGTAGACATGCAAGAGACAGAAAGATTGAGCCAAGATTGGTGGAGAAAACTTGGGTGGTTTGCCCACCATTTTTCAAGGAGAAGAAAATGTGTTTCCCTTTGGTGAAAATGAGTTCTTATTTTAAATATGATTGGTTGGAGATACATATGATGGGCTAAGGAGAAAATAAATGAGAGAATTACTTTGAATAAGAAAATCTCTACAAAATCTTGACCATTCACTTTAACGCATGTTGATCTGACAGATGAGAAGGAATGAGACATTGAATTACAACCTATTGATGGGAGACTTCAAGAAAATCTCTACCACCTATCCTAGGGTTAGGACATGCACTAATTGGTGGAGAATTAAAGCTCAATGAAAACTAGACCCTAGCCACCATACTATCATTCACTTAAGAGATGAAGGAACATGTTTTTCACTATGGAGCAATCCCATGAGTTGAAACTAGGATGGCTTCCACAATTTGTCTTGGAGTGAGGTGTTCTAATTGAAAAAGAAATGTTGTGATAGAGAAAAAATGAAATGAGGATATCCATGGAAGGGAGTTTCCAGTATGAAAGTTCCACCTTCCTTCCCCCCATCATATGAAACTACAAAGGAGGATATTCCATGCGTGAAAGGGGAGTCCCACTTCTCCTTCCTTTTTCCATTGAATTGATGCCTAAAAGAATAGAGGGAATAAGCTCTTGAAGGAGGCTACCTATCCTTGAGGACCACATGGAGAAATTACCTAAAGGAGAGAGCCATCTTAAGGTAAGAACAACTACATTTTCATTCAAGCCCCATTCTTCCCTCCTTAATCATCAATGCACACCTCCTCTTCACTTTTAAATCTCACACATGAGCCTCCATGTTCCCTTCTTCCTCTTCTTAAGTCCATGCATCACCCATTACCCTCACATCCATCATCTTCATCACCCTTTAGGACCTTAATAACCCAACTCATCCCTCTATTCCCTACTTATTCTTCCTATTAGTCTACACAACCATCAACTCATTCACCATCTCTTATCTTCCATGTGCATGACATCAGCTTCTTTTCACTCCCTCAAATGCAACACCATCCTTCTCTTAAATCTTACATACCATCATCCTTCATCTTCTTTATACAATGCATAAGGAGAGAAAAAATACAACTGATTACTTGTCTTCTTCAAGCAATTGCATAAGAGAGACCAGAGGAAGATAAGACAAAGGAGGGTAGATGGTTTGTTGTTTTCTAAAAGGATGCAGCGTATGTAAGCAACTCTCTCCCTTTGTCATCTTCAAATACCTCCTTTTCCTTTGTATTTTTTAGGTACCTCTCACTCATCTCCCTTAAATCAATGCGCCATACTTTCTTTTTCTACCATCTCCTTTGTCTTTTTCAAGCACCTCTATCCCTTTACCATCTTTGATGCATTAGCTCTTCATTTCCTAAAATCCCATGCCACTCATCATTCACACACATAATACCTTCCTTACCCTCCTATCTCTCACATGTCCCCATCTTCTTTCATGCCTTTCTTCTCCATGCCCCTAGCACTCTTAGCAATGCATGCTAAGCACTCCTTCCTATTTTAATTTGACTTTACAGATACCATATTTCTCCCATCATTATTCCACCTTGGATGAAAGTGTATGTTGAGATCATTACCAAGGCTTGTGGCTTGAGTGATGGATGACCCCTAACCTTCGTTGAGCAACACAAGAATGTTATGTCATAAGCAAACAAAGGGAAAGAATGATGGTATTGTGCATGCTAGCAAAACTTTCCAAAGAATTCTTTTGAGTGACATGGAGGAGTACTTGCATGATCTCGTTCTAATCCATAGCTTTTCTTTTCATCTATTTATTTGCTTACTTGTAATCATCTATTGTAATCATTTCTTTTAATGAAATAAAATTTCCTTTTCTTTAGTTTATGCCCATGTTTCTTTTCATGTTTATATCACTTTGCTTTTGATACTTGTAAGAAGTAGATTAATTAGATTCATTTGCTTGCTAAATTAGTTCATCTAGGGATTAGAATGATAAGTATGTAGGAATAGTTATTTTTATGATTAGGTGACTCTAGGTTAAAAAAGTGTTATAATATTAATATTAGAATTTTAGCACTCTAGATTTACATACTTAGTGATTGTTCAATAAAGAGGGATACAGGTAGAGTAAAAAGACAATGATATACAAGAATCTTTAATAATCTGTGCCCTGATAAGTAAACAATTTTGTATAAAAAGTACTCAATTTGTAGTCTATGCATTATAAATTATAAAGCATTATTCTAAGATTTTTTGAAAATTCATGACATATACATTTCTGAGGTAATGATTCACAAGTCTATAATTCTGTAGGTTTAGAGCTAAGCCAACGTAAGTATGTGAATTGACATAAATTTCTAGGAATTAATTAGAGTTCTTTTATATATATATATATATATATATCTTTTGTAGGTGTAAAAAGAACAACCCAAAGGCTAAGATCACTTTAGAGGAGAAATCAAGCTAAATAAGCCATGAAGCCACCAAGCTAGAATCCATCAAAGGAAGCCATTTAAGCCAAGTCAACATGGGTCCACATGTTTTCCAAACTTTCCAAGCAATTTCCCATTTGAAGAAAATGTGTTTTGAAGATAAAAAATGGGAAGAAAGGTTGACTTATCAACAAGGGTAGGTGGCATGCACATGTGGACCAATTAGACAAGAGACCACATTTCTTAGACTTTCATTTTCTCTCTCCGTCCAATTTCCTTCCACTCACCTCCTAGTTTCCCATTGTCTTAGACTCTGCTTCTAATTACCATATCTTATCTTATCTTTTTACCATTCTTATCTCTCTCTCTCTCTCTCCTATCTTCCCAAGACAGAATCTTATCAAATCTTATCACTTAGGAAAGAGGAGATCACTATAAGTAGAATACCATCTTCATCATCTCCTCAATAAGGAGTTCCACGTCTCCCTCCTTGTGGCTGGTCCACCACACCTTCTACATGCTTCACCATCCCTACTTCTAGCACCTCACCATGTAATAACCCTAATTTTTGTAAATTGATTGAGAAAATCAATAAAGTTTGAGTTTTTAGAAATTCTGGGGTGGAATATTAGGTTATTGGAAATTCTCTTTTTATATATATTAAAACATCATTTAAAACCTATAAATTATGAATGTACTCAAAAAACCGATCGAAATGACACTAAGTACGTTCAATTCCGAGTTAAAATGAAAAATCCCTAATTTTCTCCATTTTATGAATACAATGGTAAAATGGTAATTTTACCCATATCCAAGAAATAATACCTCAATATTTATAATGTACTCAAAAATATGAATTCAACACCACTAAGTATGCTTGATTCCAAGTTCGGGGGAATAAAATGGATTTTTCTCCATAAAAGGGCAAAATGGTCTTTTCACACCTCATGGGGCCCACAAACGATTCCAATGCCCAGAGAACATATAATGAGTGGTCAAACCACTACCAACTACTAGTAGAGAAGGAGGTGGTAGTGAAGGATACATTGTTAATTTAATATTATAAAGAATTAAAACATAATTATTGCATGTAATTATGAAATATTAGGGTTATTTAAAATGTACTTCTTATAAAAGTATAATCAAGGGATAAGACATGTATAATCAAAATTGAACTCAGCAAACCCTTCAGAATGACTGTAAGCACAACAAATTATGAATTCGGATGAAAAATCCTTAATTTTCTTCATTTTATGGACAAAAGGGTAAAATAGTAATTTTACACTAAAATGGAAATCTAAGACATCAAAATTTAGAATGTACTGAGAAATATGAATCTGATGCCACTAAGTACACTCAATTCCATGATCATGGGAATAAAACCCTAATTTTTATACATAAAGGGCAAAATGGTCTTTTTACACCATGTGGGGCCCACAAGGGACCCAAAAACGAATTCTATGGCTAGCCCATGTGAAAACATGGGTCAAACCCATACCATCTGGTCTTAGAGAAAAAGGTGGAGATGGGAGAATCCAATGCTAATAAATAATAAAAAATTAATCATCATCATTACACATAATCATGAAAAAAGACCCAAAATGCCTATAAATACAACCCCAAAAATCCTCCAAAAATATTCATAAAATTCTCACAAAATTATCTTGATTTCCCCTGCAAAAATAGACCTAGATCCATCTCCAAAACCCCAAAACTCCCAAAAGATCTCTCTCTTTCATTTTCTCTCTCCTCTCTCTAGATTGGAACAAGAGACCTAAATTTAATTAGGCACTTTGTTCTAGATCAAATATCATAGAACTCACCATCCAAAACTTCCTACCATACCTTAGCTACAAAACACCCAAAGAAATTTGAGATCCAACAGTTCAAACAATGGATATCACAAGACAAGTGGATCTTGGCCTATTTTATCATCAAAACTGGTATTCTCTTAAATTGGACTATATAACCAATGTTTTTCTCCAATTAAGTAGGTGAAACTACTTCCTGGACATATTTATTATTGTTTGATGTAATTTTTATTTTACTATAATTTGATTTGGGTGAAAATTTGTAAAAAAGAAAGTAAAGATTAGAACCTTAAAATCATGAAGATTGAGGGCTCAGATGGAAAATTTGATCCTTCCAATCGATCCAGAAGGGTCCAAAACCCCTAGGGTAAAAGTTTCACAAAAATCTATTAAGTTTTAGGCTATTAATTGAGAGGGGATTGATTGGACGGTCTAGAACAAACTGTCTGATCTCCCAATTGGACCGGGGGTCCCAGGATGTCATGCAAGACGCCGCACGGAAACACCGCATGCGAAAGCTTTTCTGTGCGTCCCAAGCAGGACGACCACGCATAGGCAGCGGTCCTGGGTAGGCGTGTCCGTCTCGCATCCCGGTGAAGGGCATGTGATGACAAGCATTCCGCCCGGCCAGTTTCGCCTGAAAAATTTGGGCCGTCCATTCCAATGGGCCCAGAGCAGATCTAGCCCCTAGGAATGAATTGTGAATTTTCAGATTCAATTCAGGAGTTATATGAACTCCAAATTGAGATCGGAAAGAAGCTATGAAAAGCTTATAATCTCTAGTTTCTTATGAAATGCTAAAATAGAGAAAATACCTTATGAAACTTTTTGTATTTAGGAAATAAGTTTCAATTTCCAAGATCTTCAAGATCTGAGGTGATCAGATCTTGAAAATCTGTTTTAATAATGATATACTATTGAAATAAAGTGATATATATGGTTTATTTGGACATATCTGAGATATATTAAGGGATCTACCCATTATGGTAGAAAAACCCTAAAAATTACAAAGGGACCCACTTGATCAATGAGATCAAGTGTGATCAGATCCTTGGGATGGATGGAATGGATGTTGATATGATGAAATCTGGAGAGATCATGGATTGATTATGACAAAACAAAGCAATATGATCTTTGGACCTTAAATGTGATTTATGTTATAAAGCATGCTAGTGTAACTTTTAGACTTTATCATTATATGCTATTAGATTGTTATCATAGGTAGCTAGATTTAATTATCTTAGGGGCATGTTAGTGTGATTTTATGCAAGTGTAACTTAGGACCAAGTTAGTATGATTTCATGCCATTGTAACTTAGGACCATGCTAGGATTTCATGTAAGATTATGCTATAGTATGAGATTGTACCTTAAGTCCATGTTAGTTTAAATTGAGTTATTAAGGTATATTAGTTGAAAATCATGTTAGTATAATTTTAAGTACCTTACATCATTATCATGAAGTGTTCAATTATGTAGTTTTATGCTTTGAATTTATAATTCATTTATGGTTAAATTTCATTAGTAGATCTACTTATTATGAGATAAAGAGCATAAAACACCAAAAATAGAATCTAATGAGAAAGTAGAGTTTCATGACATAAATAAGAATGGATTATTTTGAACTTAATTAGTAAGGGCTATAGTTAGTAGGACAACATAAGGATTATCAAATCCTTGGCCCAAACTAGGAGAATAATAAACCCCATGAATGATATTGTAAATATTCATGGACTTAATTAAAATCAATTAGAAAGAGTACTTAGAGTCAACATGCTTATAAGAACCTTATGAAAGGTTAACCTAAGGTCACTCTAGTGAATGTTGAACATAGTGGTTAAGGGGGATATCTAATAGAGCCTCGCTCTTCCCCTACCTTCCATTGACGTTTGTGAGGTCTAAACACCTCCTTACATGAGGATTGAAGTAACCACTTTGTGTTCACCCATTCAGCTAGTAAGCCTTAGCCAATTGGAAATAAGAGGAGCAATTTAGACTTAGGCTGAAATAAGTTGCCTTCAACCAGCAAAACATTAATTGGTTGAATGATAATAGTAAGAGCATAAAAGGTTAGTAAATTATCTAACCCTAATAAAAACTATAAGTAATATAAGGATGAACAAACAAGATCCATTAGATCTTGAATGATCAAGAACAATAAGAATATTGAATTGTATTTAGTATGCATGTTTGTTAGTATGCATGTTATAGATCAAATCTAGTTCATTAGATTAGGTAATCCAAACCCTTGATCAAAGATGATTCAAGGAAGAAAACCAAGATCATCTTCCTTAGGGATGATCCAATAACTGAACTTAGATCAAAGAAGAACTAGATGATAGAAGATCTAGGACCTTGATCTTTATCAACAAGTGTAGATTATCGATCAAAGGATTTATGAAAGATCAAGATCAAGGAGATGGACACACAAAGACTTAGAGATAGAAAATACTTAGATATGAATGATTTAAAGATCATTCTAAACATCAGATCTAATGATCAATTGGATTGTTCATAATTTATATATATATTGAAAATATGTATGGATGTTCTGATTACATACATCAATCAGGATCATGAAAGATCTGGGAAAAAGGAATCACCACTTGAAGGTAGGAGGATTTGATGAATGCATTTACATGGGATATACATGATTGAACTCATGACCTTCTGTTGACAAGAGTAATGATAATACTTGTATTAAATCCTCTAAAACCCTTATGATCTAACCAAACACATATGGTTAAGGACTAGACTATAAGTAAATAGGGAACTAGAAAATATTTAAGCCCTAAGTAAATAGACAGATGGTCTGATATATATAAAATATATTTTACATACAAGTTTGGAGGCTTGTGATTTTGTTTTAATGGGCATAAGCCTAGGGGGATGCTATGATAGAGGAGCTATAAGGATTTGGCCACCTGCTTCTTGAAATTTGATGATTTGATGATATCTTGCCCTATGAGAGGCTAAAAGTTGGGTGGGGCAATTATGGTAAGGCCACCACTGTGAAATTCCTGTCTCCCCATATGGGCAGTAATATAATATATTTCACTGTGGTATCAGTGGTGAACATGGCAGTTATCTGAGCATGCTAGTACGGATCGGACTGCAGCATGGTAGCCCTTTGATTATATGTTACCAATATTTCCCAAGAAGGGAAATTCCCAGTGTAGGATTAGCTGAAATACTGAATTCTCATAATAAAGAGAATTGATCAGCTTGGTTGGGAATGATATTTGACTACTTTCATAAATTTAACTAATTTACCCATATATAGCATGTATGTATATGGATGTACATATATTACAAAGTAAAAAATAGAGACATGAATATGTTTAGGGATAGTGGGATTATGAAGCATTAGCATTATATTGTCAATTATTATGCTTCTTGAATCCCCTACCAAGCATTGTTTGCTGAGATATTGTAAATGATGCAATATCTTAGATACAGCGAAGAAGAATTAGGAGCTCAAGACCATAGAAGACTTGAAGAGAATAATCTTTAAGGTATACCCTTGAAGACATGTATTTTCCTTTGTTTGAGAGTGTTGTATTGTAATGAGAGTTTCATTGTATGGTGAGCTTTGAGTTTGGATTATGTAATTTGAACAAGTATTGTAATAGATTTGGCTGTACTGTGAACCATTGGATGGATTCTGGAATTTAATGAAAATATATTCCTTCAATGGAATTTTATCTTGTACAAAGTTCTACATATGTTATGTATGAAGTGATGACTTGGGTTTTACAAAACAAGTTCTAAAGAAAAGAATTTTTGCTACTTTGTTTTGTAATTTTTTTTTACTATTAAGGGCCCTGCCTTTCAAAATATATTACAAAACATGCTACAAAAATCCAGGTCATCACATAAATACCCCTAAAAAAATGTTCATTAAAATTCTCACAAAATCATCTTTCTTACTCTGAAAAATCATATCTAGATTCCTTTCCAAAATTTCAAAACTCCCAAAAATCTCCCTTCTTGCACTTTCTCTCTTCTCTCTCTAATTGGAACAAGAGACCTAAATTCAATTAGTCACTTTGTTCCAAGTTGAATCTCACAAATCTCACCATCCATACCATCTTAGACTACCTTATCTATAAACCCCAAATCAATTTGAAGATCCAATGGTGCACTCAATGGAAAATCACAAAATAAAGGACTATCGGGCTATCTTATCATCAAAGGGTATTTATTTCAAATTGGGCTTCAAAACTACATTGGTTGGTGGAACCACTTCCTATACTCATTTCATGTTGCTTTATGTAATTTTTATTTTTCTATAATTAGCTTTAGGTTAAAAATTTATAAAAATAAAGTAAGGACCAGAACCTTTCAATTTTAGATGATGGAAGGCTCAGATGGAAAATTTGAGTTGACCAATTGATCTAGAAGGGTCCAAAACCCCTAGGATAGAAATTTCAAGAATTTTTTTTAAGTTTTAAGCCCTTAATTGTAAAGGGATTGATTGGACAGTCCAAAATAGACTATCCGATCTCCCAAATTGGATCAGTTCCCGAAACACTATGTGAAATGCCGCACGAAAATGCGCCATGCAGTAACGTTTCAACATGCGAGGGACGTCGTCACGATAGGACGACCACGCGACAGTGCTGGTCCTGGGCGGATCCTAGGCGGATCGCGTCACGCTTATGTCCCAGTGATGGGTGAACGTTGACCCATCTGCTCGATTGGCCTGTTCTGCCTGTTTGATCTAAATCATCCATTTTGGATGGCCCAGATCAAATATGGACCCTAGGAATGATTGTGAACTTCACAGTTCAATTGTAGAGTCATCTAAACTCCAAATTGAGATCGAAAAGAAGTTATGGAAAGCTTATAAAGTCTATTTTCTTCTAAAACTATAATATTGATGAAAACTTTCTAGAAACTTTCTATTTTCAAGAATTAAGTTTCTAATTTTCATGATCTTCAAGATCTGAGATGATTAGATCTTGGGGATTTGAGTTACTAATAATATAATGTTGAAATCAAGTGATATCTATGATTTATTTGGATAGATCTAAGATAAATTGAGGGATCTATCCTTTATGGTAGAAAAACCCTAAAAATACAAAGGGACCCACTTGATCAATAAAATCAAGTATGATTAGACCCTTGGGATGGATTGAATGAATGGTATTATGATGGAATCCATTAAGATCATGGATTGAATATAACAAAAACAAGTTGATTAGATCTTTAGATCTTAATAGAGTCAAAGCCCTAAAATTAATTAAAACCTTTGATTAAATGGAAAAGATCTAAGATCTAATGGCTGGATCATAAGTAAAGGTTTCTAATAATCTTAATCTAATTAGTTGCATTGTCATTTATTTGATAATAGTATTGTAAATGTGATTTATGTTATAAAGCATGATAGTTCTTAAATTTAGCATGCTATGTTCTATGTGTTTTAAGATTGTTATAGTTTGATAGATTTAATTATTTTAAGACCATGTGGGTATGATTTCATGCACTTGCAACTTAGGACCATGCTAGGATTTCATGTTAGATTAGACTATGGTATGAGATGGTACCTTAGGTCCATGATAGTTTAATTTGAGTACACTAGTTAGAAATCATGCTAGTGTAATCTTAAGTACCTTGTACCATTATCATTAGGTTGTTCAATTATGTAGTTTAATGCTTTAAAGTTATGATTCATTTATGGTTAAATTTTATTAGATTTAATTGTTAAAGTAGTTATGAGATAAAGAGCATAAAACACCAAAATGGAATATAATGAGAAAGTAGAGTTTCATGACACAAATAAGAGTGAATTATTTAACTTGGACTTAATTAGTAAGGGCTATAGTTAGGAGGACAATATAAGGATTATTAAATCCTTGGCCCAAACTAGGAGAATAATAAACCCCATGAATGACATTTTGAATATTCATGGACTTAATTAAAATCAATTAGAAAGAGTACTTAGGGTTAACATGCTCATAAGAATCTTATGAAAGGTTGAGCTAAGGTCACTTTAGTGAATGTTGAACATGGTGGTTAAGGGGCTTTTCTAATAGAACCTCGCTCTTCCCCTACCTTCCATTGACATTTGTGAGGTCTAAATGCCTCCTTACATGAGGATTGAAGTAACCACTTTGTGTTCACCCATTTAGCTAATAAGCCCTAGCTAATTGGAAATAAGAGGAGCAATCTAGACTTAGGCTAAAATAAGTTATCTTTAACCAATAAAACATTAACTGGTTGAATAATAATAATAAGAGCATAAAAG
Organism: Warburgia ugandensis; assembly: GCA_035236585.1. Lineage (NCBI taxonomy): Eukaryota > Viridiplantae > Streptophyta > Magnoliopsida > Canellales > Canellaceae > Warburgia > Warburgia ugandensis. The sequence goes on from CP141130.1 coordinate 47,765,840, forward strand.
GTTAGTAAATTATGTAACCCTAATAAAAATTGTAAGTAAGATAAGGATGATCAAACAAGATCCATTGGATCTTAAATGATCAAGAACAATAAGAATAATGACATTGTATTGTACATAGAATGCATGTTTATTAGTATGTATGCTATAGATCAAATCTAGATCATTAGATTAGATAATCCAAACCCCTGATCAAATATGATTCAAGGAAAAGAACTAGGATCATCCTCCTTAGGGATGATCAAATAAATAAACTTAGATCAAAGAAGAAGTAGATGATAGAAGATCTAGGTCCTTGATCTTTATCAACAAGAATATATTGTTGATCAAAGGATTTATGAAAGATCAAGATCAAAGAGATGGATGCACAAAGACTTAGAATAGAAAATACTTAGATTTGAAAGATTAGAAGATCACTCTAACCATTAGATCTATTGATTAATAGGATTATTCATATTGTATATATATTGATGGTATGTATGGATTTACAGATTACATACATCAGTCAGGATCATGGAAGATCTAGAGAGATGGGCCATTACTTGAAGGTAGGACGATTTTATGAATGCATCTACATGGGATGTACATGTTGAACCCATGACCTTATGTTGACGAGTGTAATGTTAATACTTATATTAAATCCCCTGAAACCCATATGATCTAACCAAACACATATGAAATGGTTAAGTTAGAATTGAGGACTAGACTCTAAGTGAATATGGAACTAGAAGATATTCCAGCCCTAAGTAAGCAAACAAATTGTCTGATACGTATGAAACCTATTTTACATATAAGCATGGAGGCTTGTGGTTTTGTTTTAAATAGGCATAAGCCTGAGGGATGCTATGCTAGGGGAGTTATGAGGGTTTGGCCACCTGCTTCCCAAAATTTGATGATTTGATGATACCTTGCCCTATGAGAGGCTAAAAGTCTAGTGGGGCAATTATGGGAAGGCCACCACTGTGAAAGTCTTGTCTCAGCATATGAACAGTGACACAATATTTTTCACAGTGGTATCAGTGGTGAACAGGGCAGTTATCCGAACATGCTAGTATAGATTAGACTGTAGCATGGTAGTCCTTTGATTAGTTTGCATTATGATGCATATGAGATAGGCATAGTGAAATGCCTTATGTTTTGGCATGATGAAATGCCAAGTAATTGTATATTACTAGTATTTCTCAAGAAGGGAAATTCTCAGTATAGGACTAGCTGAAATACTAATTTCTCATAGTGGAAAGAATTGATCAGCTTAGTTAGGAATGATATTTGACTTCTTTCATAAAGTTGACAGATTTATCCATGTATAGTATGTATGTATGTATGTATGTATGTATGTATGTATGTATGTATGTATAAGGATGTACATATATTACAAAGTAAAGAGTTAGATACATGAGTATGTTTATAGATAATGGGATTATGAAGTATTAGAATTATGCTGTCAATTATTATGCTTCTTGAATCCCCTACTAAGCATAGCTTGCTGAAATACTGTAAATGTTTCAATGTTTACAATATCTTAGATACAAAGAAAGAGAGTTAGTTGCTTAAGACTGTAGAAGACTTGAAGAGAATAATCATCAAGGTGTTTCCCTTGGAGACATGTATTTTGTTTTATTTGAGAGTATTGTATTGTAATGAGAGTTTCATTGTATGGTCATGAGTTTTGGATTATGTAATTTAGACAAGTATTGTAATGGATTTGGACTATACTATGAACCACTAGATGGATTCTGAAATTTGATAAAAAAAAATATTCCTTCAATGAAATTTTATCTTGTACAAAAATTCTACTGATGTTATGTATGAAGTGATGACTTGGGTTTTTCAAAACAAGTTCTAAAGAAAAGAATTTTCACTGTTATGTTTTGCGAAATTTTTTTTACTACTAAGGGCCTTGCCTTTGAAAATGTATTACAAAATATGTTACAAAAACCTGGGTCATCACACACCATGCCTCCTTCCCTTCTTATCCTTCCAACATCATTTCTTCTAAGTTATAGGTTGGTTTTCCATTGCTTATTTTCTTGTTTTGTTGCTTGTTTTGTTTCTTTGTTCCAAGCGCCTAGTTCCTTAATTGTTTGATTCTAGTTTTGTGCTCTAGATCCTTGCATCCTAAGGCCATCCATCTCTTGTAGTGATAGCCAAAAGATGGTAAGCTTAGGATCAAGTTAGTTGTTCTCTATTCTTCTTTTAATTTACTTCCCTTGTTTAGTTGTTTATTCTTCCTTTAGTTCTTAAGATTTTGGTTTTCCATCTTGCTTTCATTTTCTCATGTTGTTCACTCCCTTAGTTCATAAGCATGGCCCTTTCAGGACAATATTCAACTTGAGATTGAAATCAATAATTAGTATTTAGTTGTTTATGTTTCATGTGAACCATGCTTGTGAATCTTTACATTCAATGAATGAGATTCAATTTCATGCGCACTATTCTTTCCATGTTCTCAATGTCTTCTATCTCTTCTAGCTAGGATAATAAATCTAAGCAAGATCCAATTACATACAAATCCTTGAGATTCCTCATGGGATTGACCTCACTAACATACAATTACTACATTGATTCATGGCTTACGAGTAATTTTAAAACATACACTATAAATCTCTAACCCTCTCTTTACTCTTTTAGTGTAATTGCATTTAGTATAACATGCATTTCTGATTGGTCATTATGTTGCATTTTAGAGGTTTTGTGTGCATTATATAGACTTAGAGCATATCATATAGGTAGGCATTAGTTTACCTTTTCTTATAGTGCACTTCACGCTTACTACTTTCTTTATCACATTATGGTGGATGAAACACATTGATAATAAGGGCCCCATAGGAACCCTTATAAGACAAGGATTGGATTTCATCATCACATGCTTGGCCCACCTAGGTAATCAAATCAATTCCTTGTATGCTCATAATCCCAACCTTTAAATCTTAATTTAAAATCAACTATCAAGAGACAGGGTTTCAAGCTTGTAGGACTCCTTTTGAAGGAGTAGATCTACTATAACTCTAGTGGCACTTGATCATTGTGGTTATAGTGGGTATGCAAAATCTAAGTAATTTTCGCACTCCTTTCATTGATATTTGTTGAGGTCTAAATGCCTCCTTACATGAGTATTATATTATCCACTTTAGAGCAAGACCTAACCGATAAGAAGTAGTTAAGCCTGGATGAAAGGAGGAACTGTCTAGATTTAGGTCTAAAAGCTTCCATTCTATAGATTAACAAAGAATATCACATCAGCTCATTAATTAATAGTTAAGAATTGATTGTACATCTTTTAGAGTTAGGAGTCACATTAGTTAGGTTGTATCATATAGTTAGCGTTTCCCTTAGGTTCATAAAAAAAAATGTACTCATTATTTATATACAACAATTTGGTTTAGTTGTATATAATGTTGAGTGCAATGGACTACCAAGCAGGGGATATAAAACCACCACTTTCATACTATTTCATTCTATTATTGTTTTAAATAAACTCACAAGTACACAAATCTATTATATTATTCTCACATAAGAGAGGTCAATCCCACAATGAATCTCAAGGAAAAGTATTTTGGATGAATCGTATTCAACTTGTTTATCTTGGCTAAATAAGAAAGATTAAGTTGATTTATCTAGAAATGTAAACATGTAGAAAATTATAAATTACAACTAATGGAAACTTGAGATTATAAATTCACCAAACTAACATGTAATAAAAAAAAAGGAGCTACAACAACCTAGAATAAATTAATTAAACAATGAAACTACTTTAAATGGTAACTTTCCTAAATCAATATTTCTCTAATCTAAAACTTGCTAAAAATAGAAATTTCTAAAATTAACTAAGGAAACTTTATGGATCTATTTAAGATGAAAATCATGAATTAACTACTGCTAATCTAGAATTAAACAACAAAACAAAGAAAGATATAACAAGAGTTTCACCTAAGAATCATGTGCATGACCCATGAGTAGTGTGCATGGTTCTAGGCTCCAAAAGTGATCAGATTTGATGCTTTTAAATCAACTAACCATGCAATCTATATTATGAATTAAATAAACAACAAACTAAACCAAATGGATCCCTAAGGATTCCATTAAATTGGATGTCTAGATGGCTGGAATAAAGCATCAAAATTTAAGGGAAAAAATCCAGCATTGAAGTACTCATGACCAATCAACAAATGAAGCATAAGCAATTGAATCAAATTTTTTCATGGAATATAACCATTCATATCTGAAGTACTATGATTCCAAAATAAATCACTAACAAGAATATTCAAACATTTCCACTAAATCAAGTCCAAACTACATAAAAAATTGGATGCATAATACGTAAGTGCAAAATGAAAAGTGCATCCCATTCAAAAGCATGAAACATGCTCTAAACATCCACTTCAACCAAATCCAATACTTTTAATCTAAAGTTGGTTAGCACTCCAAGAGAAAAGATGAATGAAAGTTTGAACTAAGCAAGGGAAAAGAGCACACAATACTATATGGATCTAAAGTGCAAACGTGTGAATAAAAGAAGGAAAATCAAAGATCTAAATTTTCTCTTCTTTTGGCTGTCAATACCAGAGAAGTGTATCTTAGATCTTTGATGAAGAAATAAGAAAATAATAGTAAAATTCAAATAAAAAAGGAAGGAAGAGAAAGCAAGGTAAAGCAATGAAAGCAATGCAAAGAAAACAAGCAAAGAAAAGAACACAATACTAACCTCACTCCTTGAAAGTAAGACAAAGAGAAACGACTTTTAATAAGAGAACTTAGGGCTGGAACAAGAGAGGAAAAGCTGAGTTTGAGGTGTGGAGCTCTTTATAGAAAAGGGGAAGGTTATGTGTTGAAGTGACAGAGGGGAGGAGTAGATTCACTTGAACTCCTCCCTCTCTAAAACTCTTCAACATTAATTTCCTTTAAGTTTCTTTCACTTCTTGGCTTATAGCTAATCTACATTAGATCTAATCTGAGAGTGGGACAAGTAGTAAGAAAGTTTATCAAGATAAGAAGGAAAGTGGTGAGGTGGCAAAGGTGGTAGGGTGGATGATGTATGAGAGAGACGGAGAGAGGATCTCCTACTATGCAGGAGATGCATCAAACTCCTCTAATCTTTGAATTCCACTTAAATTCCCCTAAAAGATGAGTGGAAGTGATGGTAATTAGAGGGAATATGGATGGGGAGATAAGGAAAGAGAGAGGAAGAAAGGGAATGAAGTGGAGTGAGGTAATTGGGTAGATTTAGGGTAGAGTTGGGAAGGTAGAAGACCTTTAGAAAGGTGGGACTCTTAGGTGGATACTTTCCCCCTAAGTGAAAATTCATGGTTCCTTTGTTGAGCGAGGTGGAGAGAGAAAAAAAGTGAAAATTAAGATGGAAAAAGGAAAAATAAAATGGGTACTTCCTATTGGTCCACATGTATGCTTTTTCTTTGATTTTTACTCAAATATCTTCTCATTATCATCGTAAAAACCCTATGAAAATATGATTCTCCTCCAATCATGGTCTTACATAAAGCTTGGCTTAAGTGGCTTGATAGCTAGATTTAAGAGCTCATTTGGCTTGGTTTCATGGCTGGCTTTAGGGGCTCTTTTGGCTTGGCTTGGTGGCTCAACCCCCTTGGCTTTAATGGCTCTCTAAACCCCTTAGCTTGTCACCTTTTTCATGGCTTATATGGATTAGGTGACTTGAATGAATCTCATGCAAAGGTGGCAGACTTAGCATGACTTGTGCGTGGGCTTACTTCAGTTGCCTTTGACTTCTTTACTTGCTTCATTTGATCCATGATCTTGCCTTGAGATGATCTTAGCCTTTGCTATGCCTTGGATTTAGGCCTTGGCTTCCTTAGGCTTCCTAGTCTAACTAGGAAACCTCATGATTGCCTTCAATTTGCATCTTAGTCCATCTCAACCATTGGATTACCTACAAAGTAAAAATTTCTAATTAAATACTAATAAAATATGAATATTCATATACTTATTTTGGATTAGCCTCTGAACCTACAAAATATCAACTTTAGAGTCATTAGGTTAGAAAATGACCATGTTATAGATTTTGGTCAACAATCCTAATTTTACAACATAAGTTATAACACATAGGCAAGTAATTGGGTAATTTTTGTACAAAATTTGACACTAATCACACCCCTGACCTACATTTTGCTATACCTAATTAAAACATGCAAAAAATCATGAAAATAAAATGATTGCATTTTCGTAGGTACTCATGATTGCATTTAGCATATGCAACAAGCCCTAGATTACCTCTAATAGATGAATTATGCCTTGTGAGGGTTTATAGTGAATATACCCACAAAATTTTATAAGGTTGGGTCCCTTATTTTATCTTAGTGAATCCTCATCCATTAGTACTCTACAAGTTTTAACAACTTAGTAGAGATGAATGACAATTCTATAGATTATCCACATATTGAAGTGGTATTATTATAGTTATCACTCGAAGTGCATGTGTGTGTACAGTTACAGAAGTCATGACTTCTAAATAGATATGCTTAATGGAACAAGTGCATATGTGTATACATCTACATAAGTCATGACTTCTAATTACATATGCCTATGTTGCATTGGAAATATGTTTTGACCTCAATTTTTCATAGGTATACTCTCAGAAATGAACATCTCAGAGAAAAAGGTTAAACATGTTTCTCTCATTATGTGACCAAATCCACAAAGCTAATGGATCACATAAGATTTATGTACCTAAGAAACAAAGGAATATGATCCCTAAGAGTAGATGTTATTACCAAGACTAGTAGCGGTAGTTCACCTTAATTCCTAGTTTTTATATCCTCATTAAAGCTATCTTCTAACTGAGATCCACATGTCTTTAATTAGGACGAAATGTAGGTTTGGATAGGTTCGAAAAAGAAGGGTATAAGAATTCAAAATTTCAAAATTTGAGTAGAGATCTTCTTTTGATTGTTCGACAACTTTGACTATACTGAAGTTAATATCTTTTATACTCTTGCCTTTTTTATATTTTTATCTTTTCATTTTCTCGCTTTTCCTTGCAATTCCTTTAAAGAAAGACTTTTTCTCATATGACTTAGGTAATTTTAACTTTTTTCCTTTTTCTACCATCTCTACTCGTTTTTGAAAATAGGTAATAGGTATTTATTTTATTAGGTTTCCTGGGTTAAGGTAGGTGGGGTTAAGAATGACAAGGATTACTAATGGGCTTAAAGGCCTCACTACTAGTATAATATACTGGATAGATTCTATGTCTCAGGGCTAAAACAAGGATGACCTATATTAGTTCCTAGGTTACTGAAAGCGTATCAGATTCAATAAATGTTTTGGAAAGAAAGCTAATACTCATATTTACTCTTGGCAATTAACCAAAAAAAAAAAGAACAGGATCACACAAAGTAATGTATACTAAAGAAAATATGAAATTACTTATAACTCTTAGAAAGGAGCGAATCTCTAAGATTCACTTTGTTATAGGTCTCCACTATTTTTCTTAGGATCTCTTAGTCATATATCTTTATTAGTCTAGACTACTCAATCATATATCTTTATTAGTCTAGACTATGTACTATGTGTAAGTATTTTTTGAGATTTAACCTTCATAAAATGCTTGAAACATGAGTAACATGAAAAATTAGCCATATGCACTTCCATTAAGAGGTTAAAGTAGTAAAATTACTAAGTTTCTAAAAATCCAATTCTCATCATAGTAAGGTAAGTTGACCTAATTTATTTTTATTTTTTTTCACAAGATACAAGAAAAAGCATAAACCTCTATGTATATTTACAACCCACAACCTATATAAACTTATCATCAATGTTTAGAAACATAGTGCCCTATATGAAGAAGGAATGATTAAAAAAAAACTCTAGGTTGCCTCTTAGTGAGTGCTAAGTTTTACATCTTCAATGAGATGTGATGATGATGAGTGCAATAAATGTACTGTGCAATGTATTCTGGACCATTCTAACGTGGGTCATGGTAGACCGATGCCTCTAATGGTGTTTCGAGATTATCAATTCTAGGAAAGATTTTAGCCTTTGTACATTAACCTTGGATCTTTCACGATCCTTTTCTATTTTGATGGTTCCATGAGGATAAACGATACATACTATGTAGGGTCCTATCAATCAAGACTTAAGTTTCCCTGGGAATAGTTGTAACTTGGAATTATACAATAAGACCTTATGTTTGGGGGCTAAGTCCTTAAGATTTGTATAACATGATGAGCATTCATTTAGTCTTTGTATAGTTGTGCAAACTCGTATGCATCTTTCCTCAACTCATCCAACTCATTGAGTTGGAGTTTCCTGTGGGTTCTAGTAGCATTTAAATCAAAATTGAGCTTTTTGATAGCCCCATATGCCTTATGCTCCAATTCTATTGTAAGAGGTGGGCCTTTCCATACCTATAAGAGTGACATACCAATAAGAGTCTTGGTGTATTTTTAAGTCTTAACTAGCAAGCACACAAATTAGTTCTAGTAATTCATGTAAGAAGTTTGATCCCTCGAGGAATCGAATGAGTGTAATATTACTGCTCCTTATTTAAATTATCTAACCTAGCCAAATTAAGGACATCCTTTTCTTAAACTACAAATAGAAGATTAACACATGAAAGATGGCATTATGCTAAAACAAAAACATGCTAAACTTAACAATTTTCCAAAAAACACATACTTTCTAAAAGTAAAACTTTCTTAAATAAAAAAATTCTAAATTTTGTAACATAACTAATTTGAAAACTTTGTACAAATGAAATTAAATAGCTTTCCTAAATCAAACTTTCTAAACATGAAATTTAGCAACTATTGTAAGGAAACAAATCAATTACTTTTCTAAAATAAGAATTAGAAACTAACTAAGATGCAAACTTGTAAATAATGGAATCTAAGCTAAACTATAATTAAACAATAAAACTAAAGGAAAAACAAACACTAATCAAGCAATAAAAGGAAAATTACCCAAGTATCATGTGCATGACCATGGAATGGTATGCACGTTTCATGGGCTAGGAATGGGTCTACTTAACTAATTTAAAAACCTAGCACATGGAATCTAACTCAAGCATCAAAAAAGCAATCTAACATGCTAAATGAAGTATAGAGTGCAGGAAATTAAACATAACAATCCCTCCAAAAAAATTCCATCAACATGCTATTTTGATCATTCACTTAATGGAACATGGAAAGCATCTAATTAAGCACTTCTAATGCAATCAAACATTCAAGAATTAAGATCATTAACAGCTGGAAATAAGTATGAACTATAAATTCCAAATCACTTCATTGAATCAAAACAACATCCATCAACATAGTAAGCACATACATGTAATCCAAAACTGAAATTTGTGTCCTATTACAATGAATGCTACTTATTCTTAAGCAACCCAAAATTACATGCTAAACCTTCTTCAATCATCTAACATCTATTATAAATAAGCATGCATCAAAATCAAAGGAAAATTCACTAGAAAGTAAAGGCAAATCTTGAGGAACCCTGTGGAAAGTAAGAAGGATATCAATGAAACCAAAGGGATCCAATGGAAATGAAAAGCAAAGAAAATACTAGATTCAAGGTGACTTTTCCTTGGCTGTCACTTCAAGCAAAAACCAACCTTGGATCTAAGCAAGAAGATGCAAAAGTATGGGAAGGCAACATGACAATTTCCTATGCATAAAACTAAAAATATTCAAAAGCGATGAAGATTAAAGGATGAATAAACTAACCTTTAATAGAAACTAAAACACAAGAGTTTGAAACCATGCTTGGAACACTAGGAAGAACAGTACCATTGTGATGACCTGGGTTTTTTAAAACATGATTTGTAAAGTATTTTGAAAGGCAGGGCCCTTAAGAGTGTAAAATTTTTTCGCAAAACAAAGCAGCGGAAATTCTTTTCTTTAGAACTTGTTTTGAAAACCCAAGTCACCACTTCATACATAACATAAGTACAATTTGTGTACAAAATAAAATTCCATTGAAGGAATATACTTTTATTAAATCTCTAGGATCCATCCAGTGGTTCACAGTACAGCCAAATCTAGTACAATACTTGTCCAAATTACATAATCCAAAACTCAAGCTCACCATACAATAAAACTCTCAACAAAGAAAAATACATGTCTTCAAGGGTATACCTTGAAGATTATTTTCTTCAAGTCTTCTCTAGTCTTCAGCTCCTAACTCTCCTTCCCTGTATCTGAGATATTGCAACAATTATAATATCTCAGCAAGCAATGCTTGGTAGGGGATTGAAGAAACATAACATTGACAATGTAATTCCAATACTTTATAATCCCATTATCCTTAAACATACTCTTTTACTTTGTAAGTTATGTATATCTATATACATACATACCCTTCATGGGTAAACTAATTAAATTTGTGAAAGTAGTCAAATATCATTCCCAACTAAGCTGGACAATTCTCTTCATTTTGGGCATTGAGTATTACAGCTAATCTTATACTGGGAATTTTCCTTCTTGGAAAATATTGGTAATATACAATTACCTAGCATTTCATTATACTATAACATAAGGCATTTCACTATGCCTATTCTCATATGCATCATAGTGCAAAATAATCAGAAAGGTTGCTATGCTGCAGTCTGATCTGTACTAACGCGCTAGGATAACTGCCCTGTTCACCACTGATACCACGGTGGAAAATATTATGTCATCACCCGTATGGGGGGGCAAGACTTTCACAGTGGTGGCCTTCCCATAATTGCCACCACCTGACTTTTAGCCTCTCTTAGGGCAAGGTATCATCACATCATCAAATTTCAAGGAGTGGGTAGCCAAACCCTCATAACTCCTCTAGCAATAACATTCCCCTAGGCCTATGCCTATTAAAACAAACTCACAAGCTTCCAAGCTTGTATGTAAAATAGATTTCATATATATCAGACCATATGTCTGTTTACTTAGGGCTGAAATATTTCCTAGTTCCCTATTCACTTATAGTTTAGTCCTTAACCATCTTATATGTGTTTGGTTGGATCATAAGGTATTCAAGAGATTTAATACAAGTATTATCATTACTCTTGTCAACATAAGATCATGAGTACAATCATGTATGCATTCATCAAATCCTCCTACCTTTAAGGAGTGATCTCTTTTCCCCAAATCTTCCATGATCCTGATTGATGTATATGATCTGTACATCCATACGCATTGTCAATATATAAATTATGAACAATCCTATTAATCACTAGATCTGATGTTTAGAATGATCTTTAGATCATTCATATCTAAGTTTTTTTCTATCTCTAAGTCTTTGTATGTCCATCTCCTTGATCTTGATCTTTCATAGATCCATTGATTGACAATCTACACCTGTTGATAAAGATCAAGGTCTTAGATCTTCTATCATCTAGTTCTTCTTTGATCTAAGTTCAGTTATTGGATCATCCCTATGGAGGATGATCTTGGTTTTCTTCCTTGAATCATCTTTGATCAAGGGTTTGGATTATCTAATCTAATGAACTATAACAAGTATACTAATAAATATGCATACTAAGTACAATATAATGTTCTTATTCTTATTGTTCTTGATCATCCAAGATCTAATGGATCTTGTTTGATCATCCTTATCTTACTTACTGTTTTTATTAGGGGTAGGTACTTTACTAACCTTTTATGCTCTTATTATTATTATTCAACCAGTTAATGTGTTGGTTGAAGGTAGCTTATTCAAGCCTAAATCTAGACTGCTCCTCTTATTTCCAATTGGCTAAGGCTTACTAGCTGAATGGGTGAACACAAAGTGATTACTTCAATCCTCATGTAAGGAGGCGTTTAGACCTCACAAACGTCAACGAAAGGTAGGGGAAGAGCGAAGCTCTATTAGATAACCCCCTTAACCACTATGTTCATCATTCACTAGAATGACCATAGCTCAACCTTTCATAAGGTTCCTATATGCATGTTTACCCTAAGTACTCTTTCTAATGGATTTTAATTAAGTCCATGAATATTTATATGTCACTCATGGGGTTTATTATTCTTTTCCTAATTTGGGCCAAGGACTTGATAATCCTTATATTGTCCTACTAACTGTAGCCCTTACAAATTAAGTCCAAAGTACTCCATTCTTATTTGTGTAATGAAACTCTATTTTCTCATTAGAATACATTTTTGATGTTTTATGCTCTTTATCTCAAACAAGTAAATCTACTAATAACATTTAACCATAAATGAATTATAAATTCAAAGAATAAAACTACATAATTTAACATTTAATGATAATGAGGCAAGGAACTTAAAATAATGAAATCTAGCACCTTATGATAACAATGAAATCACATATCATGCTAAACTCTAAATGTTATACTAGCATGCTTTATAACATAATAATATTTAAAATGCTATGAAACTAATTAGATTAACATTTTTAGAAACCTTTACTTATGATCCAACCATTTGATCTTAGATCTTTTCCTTTGATTAAGGATTTTAGTTATATTTAGGGAATTTTCTTTATTAAGGTCAAAAGATCATATTGATCTATTTTTTTCATAATCCATTCATGATTTCCTTGGATTTCATCATATCAACATTTATTCTTTCCATCCCAAGGATCTGATCACACTTGATCTCATTGATCAAGTGGGTCCCTTTGTATTTTTAGGGTTTTTCTACCGTAATGGGTAGATCCCTTAATATATCTCATATATATCCAATTAAACCATACATCTCACTTTATTTCAATAATATATCATTATTAAAACATATTTTCAGATCTGATCATCTCAGATCTTGAAGATCTAGGTAATTGGAAACTTGTTTCTTTAATAAAGAAATTTTTTACTAAATAACATGCCCATTTTATCATTTTATAAAAAAATAGAGGTTTCAAGCATTCCATAGCTTCTTTCCAATCTCAATTTGGAGTTCAAATGAGTCTGGAATTGGATCTGGAAGTTCACAGTCCTTCCTAAGGCTTAGATTTGATCTGGGCCCAAGGAACGGACAGCTTAGATCGTTCAGGCAGGAAACCAAACCGGGCGGACGCATTCAGTTCATCGGGTGCGTCCGTTGGGATGAATGGAGGAAGCACCCTTGAGGTGCATCAATAGACGCGGAAGGAACGAGCGGAATGCTCGTCGTCCGCGCGCCCGCAAACGGGGTTCTCATCTGGCACGTCCGCTCGTGGATTTGACGGATGCGCCATCATGTCGCTTGGAACTATGCTCCACACGTAGCATAGGCGCCATTTCCGATGGTGCGTCATGTGTGCGTTTTGGGCGCCGTTAGATCCAGAGATCAGACAGTCCATTCTGGACCGTCCAATCAATCCTCTCTCAATTGAAAGCCCAAAACATCTATGATCTTTATGAAAATTCTACCCTAGAGGTTTTGGACCCTTCTGGATCGATTGGTGCAATCAGAATTTTCATCTGAGTACTCTATCATCCAGAATTAAGGGTTCTGGTGTTTACTTTATTTTTACCTTTTTATTACCAAAGTAAATTACAGTAAACTAAAAATTATATAAAACAGTATTAAACATATATGGAAAGTATTTCCACCTATCTAATTGGAGAAAAAACCTCGGTTATATGCCCAATTTAAAAAAATACCTTGTTGATGAAGATATGGCCTAAGATCCACCTTTCTTGAAAATTTTCGTTGTTTGAACCGTTGGATCTTGAAATTTCTTTGGGGGTTTTGTAGAATAGATATGTTGGGAAGTTTTGGATGGTGGAATTGATCAAATTAGATCTGGAACAGAGTGACTAATTGATTTTAGGTCTCTTGTTTCAATCTAAAAAGAAAAACAAATTGAAAAGAGATCTATCTCTTGGAAATTTTGGGTTTTTGGGGAGGGATCTAGATCTAATTTTTCAGGGAGAGTGAAGAGAATTTCGTGAGAATTTTATGAGGATTATTGGAGTTGTATTTATAGGCATTTTGGGTCTTTTTTCATGATTATAATATTTTATTTTTTATTATTAAATGACATGAAAGTCTCCCACGCTCTATTTTTTTTCCCCATGCCCCATTTTTCTTCCCCAAGACCAGCTGATGTTTGTTGACCCATGAATTCACATGGGCTGCTGATAAGATTGGTTGTTGGGTCCCTTGTGGGCCCCACATGGTGTAAAAAGACCGTTTTGTCATTTATGCATAAAATTTTGGGTTTTATTCCCATGATCTCGGATTTGAGTGTACTTAGTGGCGTTGGATTCCTATTTCTCAGTACATTCTAAATTTTGATGTTTCATATTTTGATTTTTGGGAGATTTTGACTTTTGCAAAAAATTACTATTTTACCCCTTTTGTCCAAGAAATGAAGAAACTTAAGGATTTCTTATCCAAATTCGAAATTTGTCATGCTTACAGTCATTTTGAAGGGTTTGATAAGTTTAATTTCAATTTTACATGTCTTATGATTTGATTATACTTTTATAAAAAGTATATTCTAAATAACCCTAATATTTCAACTTGAAATATCTAAAACTCAAACTTTATTGATTTTCTCAATCAATTACAAAAATTGGGGTTATTACAATCACTCTAGGAGAAAACCCTTTAAGGCTACAAGGCAAAGGAAGAAGGAAGAAAAATGATGCCTCCTCATGGAGTAGGAATTTATTTTTCCTCCAAAAGGTTGTTGTTGAATCCTGTTTTTAGATTTTTTATATTTTGTTTCCTAAGTTTTCTAGGATGACCTAAGGTAAAGGTAGGGTGGGGATGAAAAATGTAATTGGATGGCTAGGATTAGATATAGGAGTGGTTACCTAGGGTTTTCTTCAAGAAGAACTCGACTGGACCAATTTGGAAAGCATTAAGGTGGAAGACGCCACTTTTTTAGGAAGGGGCTTCTCCCCCTTGCAAAAATCATTAAGTGCCCTTGAAAATAGAAGGGTGATTGGATGGGGATGAGATAAGATAGAGAGAGAAAGAAAGATGGAAGGAAAGAGAGGGATAGGAAAAGATAAGATAAGAAAGGGAGGTGAGGTGAGGTGGGGAAAAGTGCTTGGCTAGGTAGTTTACTAGGAGGTGGAGATTGGTTGGATGGTTTAGGAAGGTGGGGAAATCTTTGAAAGATAAGACTCTTGAATGGAAAGTGAAACTCGTAGTGCCCTTTTGTGGTGAGGTAGAAAATGAGAAATAAAGGGGGGAAAATGTGAAAAAACACTAAAATTGAAGAGGTATCTTCCTATTGGTTCACATGCTATCTTATCCTAGTGGATTTTATCTCAATTATTGTCAACATAGTGCCATAAATTCCAAGTATAATTCTTTGGATTCTACTCTAATCATGGCCTTCCATGTAGCTTGGCTTATGTGGCTTGATGGCTAACTTTGAGAGCTCCATTGTATTAGATTCATGGCTGGCTTAGATGACTTTCTCAGCTTAGCTTGATAGCTCAAATCTTTGCTTTAGTGGCTAGCTAGTCTCCTTAGCATGTCACCTTCTTCATGGCTTGAATATGGCTAAGTGGCTTAAGTGAAACCCATGCAAAAGTGGTGGACTTTGCATGACTTGTGCATGGGCCCACTTTGACCACCTTTGACTCCTTCCATTCCATCGTAATAGTGATCTTAAGATGATTTGGACCCTTGATCTCATGTAGATGTGATGACTTTGAGGCTTTTGTTAGATTTTTTTTATCTTGATCATCATTTTCAACTTGATCGATCTCGGCCGTTAGATTCTCATCTCACTTCCTACAAAAAGTGTAAAACTCTAATTACATTCTAAAAAAATATGATTAATCACATACTTACCTTGGATTTTCCTTTGAACCTATAAAATGTCAAATTTTTGGTCTTTTAAGTTAGAAATGCAAGTGTTATGAATTTTGTTCAAAAATCCTATTTTACCCCATAAATTATAACACATGGGTAACTAATTGGGTGGGTTTTATGTAAAATTAAATGCTTATCACACTTACCAACAAGCATTATGTTAGTCCCTCATAAAACATGTGAAAATTATTTTACAAAAACTATTACAAAGTGCCACTTTCATAGGTAATCACAATTGCATTTAACATATGCAACAAGCCATTGAACTCCTAGTGGATGAGTTAAGCGTCATGAGGGTTTGCAATGAATATATTGACAAAATTCTCAAAATTTTTATACAAGTCTTTTGTTCATCTGAGAAAATTTTCTCTTATTCAGCTTATATTAAATACTTAACTTTAGCTTGCTAATGAAGACGAACAAAAAGGTTCAAAATCCTACCCTTATGCTAAAGATGTCCCATTATTTCATTAAACTTCAGAAGGTGAATGTTGTTATAGCTAATATATAATCAGAGTTTCCAAGCCATTTATAACCTAAATTACCATCCAAATGTATCCTTTGACTTCCATTCTCACAAAATATACTTGTCACTTAGAAAGAAGTCACTAAGAAAGGTGTAAATCTCTCATTAATATGTGAGTAGAATATTATTCATCAAATCCAAAAATCCCACATATTTCATGCAAAAGAATGATAACTTAGAAAGAATGATAATGGTCTCATGAAAGAATATAAACTACAAAGAATGTTACACTCTACCAAACTCCCCATTCATTAATAACCATATCCAAGCCATACTACTACTGAGATCAAGTTAGGACTTCTATTAGGACTAAAAGTAGGCTTAGTTAAGTGTTATAAAAAGCAAGGTACTCACAATTATTCCATTTTTCCTCACAAGAGTGAACATTATTCTTTTTCATTGGTTATCTTTTGTTTCTTTTTCTCTTAGCTTTACATATAGCCTTTTTGAAGTTTTTTTCCTTTTTCACCTTTTTAGTATGTTCATCTCTTGAAATGTATTATTCATACTTTTTCCAAAGATATTCTTCAGTCTTCTCTACATCTTTCCAAAAGAATTGGGTAATGGAAATATATTAGGGGTTTAATATAGGTAAAGGTTGCTTGGCTAACAAAGAAAAGGTTTATTTTAAAAGCTCAATGGACTAACTAGCTGAAAATAACTTAGGGAAGGCTAAAGGCTTTTGGTTTTCCAAGGATGTCCTCTATCATTTCCTAAGTTTCATATGACTTAAAAATGATAACGAACTTCAGAGACATATGGTATATTCTTATGTGATTTCTCAATAGTTAACCAAGATGAAGAACAATGAGATCAGCTAAGAATTAATGTCCATTGAAGAAAATTTTGAATTTATGTATAACTTTGAGAAAAGAAAGTATGGCTCTAAACTCACTTGGGTTATAAGTCTCCACAGATCTTGTTCAGAATCTTTAAGCTATATTTTTCTCTTCAACTTAAACTATGTATAGTTATTTTGTACAATTAATATTTTGAGTTTAATTTTTCATGAGAAACTTTAAAAAAAGGATAAAATAGTGAACTAATTGTATACAACTCTATTCATAAACTAAAGTTTAAGAGGTAGTTGAATATTTAGAAAATCTAAATTCTCATCTTTATAAAGGACTAATCAATTTTTTTTTTCAAAAATACAAGAAAAGCTTAGAAATCTCATACATATATACACCTCATAACTTGAACTAAACATTGTTCTCAATCTTTGGAAACATAGGACTCTTGAATGATGAAAGGGCAATGTAGAATAATAAGACTTTAAAAATATATATGTATATATATATATCTTGGTTTGCCTCTCAATAAGTGTTAATTTTAACATTTTCAGCCAGACATGGCCTATAACTAATCTAACCATCTAAACCTAGACCTAACTAGTTCAACTAATTCTCCTAATCCTAGCCCTAGCAATGAACTAGAAAGATTTCTCATGCCACTTCAAAATCTCGTGGTAGTCTATATATTACCTCTACTTGGAGATTTTTGGTGGTGGTAATATTAAGACATCATAGACACCATGATTTTATGTTGTGAGGAACCATATTGGTGATCCCTCATCTTCATAATTTCATGGTAGTCAATATAATGCCTCCAACTTATAGTTAGTGGTGTCAGTAATACAATGACATTTTGACCCACTGTGAATTTCTTAGGATCAATTCAAGATGAATTGTCCCAATCGTTATCAAATTTAGGGAAGACATTGACCATTATATTTAATTCATCTTTTTCTTCCATTTCCCTTACACTGTCCTAAAATAGGGATATAAGCTGATGATGCTCTTTCCAAAAAGATAGTCCTTGTATTACTAGAGGTGGAGACATGGTTTTGCTTAAACCCTAATTATCTTCTAAAGTGCTCCTTAGAGTAGGTTGATGTAGGGTTAGTACATCAACTGACTCTTCTTCTTCCTATTCTATAGTCACAGGTAAGGTTCCAAATGGGCCTATATTAATATCTAGTGTTTGTTCAAATAGGATTTATAGGTCTCGATCAAGTACATCTTCTACATTGCAAGGCTCCATTAAAATTTCAGGCTATATTGGGGATTCTGCTCTAGCTTGCCATTGACAAGTGCTTATTAATGGCATAATATCCATCGAATCATTCACCTCTACAATGGATGCGTGTTCATCAAATTCAGAAGAATAAGCAGGTCATGATTCTAGAGGATTTGGATTGGATGTCTCTAAGGTTTCATTTTCTTCATCAATGAATGTCTCTTCATTATAATTGTATTAAGCAATAGGACATGGGTCAAGTAGATATGATTAGGGGATTTCTATGGATGATTGTGTACTTTCTAGCTCAAAATAATCGTTAGATATTTCTATCCTATAATCATTATTAATGGTCAAGGTTGGTGAAAAACTCTGGGATTTAGTAGGAATTGGTAATTCCCATCTCAAAATTCTTTCAAGTGTTCTTTCACTCTCCTCCCTAATTTTCTTCATTAGCTTAGCCCCATTTTGTAGTGTAGCAAGATTTTGATCCATTAGTTTACTAAGTCATAGCATATTTTCTTCTAATGATGGTTCATCATGCTGTAGATGAAATGACTCATGTGGTTGGTATTGCTCTAGTATTGGGATTCTAAAAAAGGGCTAGGCTGGGTGAACCCATGATGGTTGTCCCTGATTTTCTTGATAATCATGGCAGAGTTGTTTAGAGTGGGACCATGAGTATTCTTCCTGATACTAGTTATAATTGTGAGACCTTCGTTGTTCATGATGCCTAGCCCATCCATAATTCATCTCAGGGTAGTAGTCATTGCTAATGTTAGTGAATGCATTGGGTGAATCCACTCCTTATAGTAATCATTGTATGCAGAGTCAGATGGCTAGGCAGAAGTGGGATATTGTGGTTCAGAATAGGCATAGTAATTAAATTGAGGTTTTGGATATGACTCAGCATCTTGCTTTGAGGCAAATAACCTATCCAATGTACTAATCACCCTCTATCTATCCCCTTCTAAATAGGTCATTGTAATCAATCTTTATATACAACGAATGAGTAATTCTTTTTTAAACAATGGAAAACCCTAACTATGTGATGCAAGTTAATATCTAGTCCTAAGCTAAATGATGCACAACCAATCCTATTATGTTGTTAATGAGATGAATTAATTTATCTTTTGTTATTGCATAGGGTGGTAGCTTCTTAGACCTAGATCTAAACAACTCCTCCTTTAATCCAAGCTAGACTACTACTTACCAGTTAGGTTCTGATATAAAGTAGTTAATACAATCCTCATGTTAAGAGGCATTTAAACCTCAACCAACGTCATTGCAAGGCATGGGAAAATAACTTGGATTTTAAGACACCCACTATAACTATAGTGCTAATAAGTCACTGGAGTGACAATAGTCCTAACTTTTCACCAAAGGTTCCTACGAGCTCAAACCCTAAGTCTCTTTCTAGTCAATTTTAAATTAATGCTCAAGGGTTGGGATCATAACATACAAGGATGTTGATTGATTCTTAGGTAGCCCAAGGAGCTGGTGGTGAAATCCAGTCCTTATTGTATAAGGTTCCTATGAAGCCCTTTCTAGCATTAGGTTTCATTCCATTATAAAGATGTAAACATGCAATGCAAAACAAACATTAAACTAATGCCTACCTATGTGCTACTTAACAAAGGGTTAGACTCCTTAACATATGTAACACTATAACCATGCGGCCTATGCTTTAGTTATAGCCGAGCTCAAGCTAGCCTTTGTTAAATCGATGCTTGAACTAATATAGCAATCCTAAGTATTATGCAACATTTGTCCATGTAAACCTTAATCTATATGAGTTATACTACCATCCACACATGCAAAATTATTCTAAATGCACTTTTTCCTAAAAATTAAAATTTGGCTGACGATTGCTCATAGTGTGGGGTCCAATGATGATCAAGTGTGGGCCACCATACCCACACTTACCCTTTATTATTACAACCCATTTAAAAATTAGATAAAATTATAATTATAATTACAATGGGCCTCACTACAGTTTCACTCAAATCTTAATATAGGAAATCAATAAAAACCTAATCTATAGTGATGAAGTTAGGGCTCATAGGATCGCTGCTGCTCCTTTGCTAATTTCTCGCACATAAAAATAAAAAATAATGTTCAATATGAGAAAAATAGCAAATAAATGCAAAACCCTAAACTAATGCACCCTAAACCTACACTAGAGGTAAATAATCTAAGGTATGGTCCATTGCACAAACTGTTGCAAATCACTGGCAATGATGCCAAAAACTTGGTGTAATTTTAAGTATTAACTCGAACACGCATGAATCAGTTATAGTAATTAACATAAGAAGGTCCATCGAACGAGTTATTGAACGGATGTGATACTAGTGGACCTCATTTAAATTATCCAACCTAGCCAAATGAAGGAGATCTTTTTCCTAAACTACAAATGGAAGATTAACATATGAAAAATGGAATTATGCTAAAACTAAAACATGCTAAACTTAAAAATTTTACTAAAAACATCCACTTTCTCAAAATAAAACTTTCTTAAATGAAATTTTTCTAAATTTATAACTTTTCTAATTTGTAAACTTCTTAAAAATGAAATTGAATAACTTTCTTAAATCAAACTTTCTAAACATGAAATTTAGCAACTATTGCAAGGAAATAAATCAATTACTTGTAAACAATGGATTCTAAACCAAACTGCAACTAAACAATGAAACTACAGCAAAAACTATCACTAATCAAGCAATCAAAGTAAAACTATCCAAGTATCATGCTTATGACCATGGAATGGCATGCTTGATTCATGGGCTAGGAATGGGTCTACTTAACTAATTTGAAAATCTAGCACACTCAATATAACTTAAGAATTAACAAAGCAATCTAACACTCTAATTGGATCCTTGAAAAATCAAACAAACATGAAGTATAGAGTGCTGAAAATTAAACACAACAATCCATCCAAAAAAATTCCAGCAGCATGCTATTTTGATCATTCACTTAATGGAACATGGAAAACATCTAACTAAGCACTTATAATGCAACCAAACATTCAATAATTAAGATCATTAACTACAGGAAACAAGTATGTACTAGAAATTCCAAATCATTTCATTAAATCAAAGCAACATCCATCAACATAGTAAGCACATACCTATAATCCAAATATGAAATTTGTGCTCCATCAAAATGAATGTTGCTTATTCTTAAACAACTCAAAATTTTATGCTAAACCTTCTTCAATGATCTGACATCAATCATAAGTAAGCATGCATCAAAATCAATGAAAATCCACTAGAAAGTAAAGGAAAAGCTTGAGGAACCCTAAGGAAAGCAAGAAGGATATCAATGAAACCAAAGGAGATCTAATGGCAATAAAAAACAAAGAAAATAATAGATTCAAGGTGAATTTCCCTTGGCTGTCACTTCAAGGGGAATACAACCTTAGATCTAAGCAAGAAGATGCTAAAGAAAGGAAAGGAAAGGCAAGACAACTTCCAAAGCATGAAACTAAAAATATTCAAAAGCAATGAAGATTAAAAGATGAAGAAACTAACCTTTAATGGAAAACTAATGGACAAGAGTTCGAACCATGCTTGGAATACTAGGAAGAATAGTACCCACTTTAGGAGAAATCCCTTAAAGGCTACAAGGTAAGGGAAGAAGGAAGAAAAAGGATGCCTCCTCCCTATGGAGTAGGCATTTTTCTTTCCTCCAAAAAGTTGTTCTTGAATCCTTTTTTGGGATTTTTTATATTTTGTTTCCTAAGTTTTCTAGGATGACCTAAGGTAAAGGTAGGGTGGGATGAAAAAGAGAGGGAATTGGATGGTTAGGATTAGATATAAGAGTGGCTGCCTAGGGTCTTCTTTAGGAGGAACTCAAGTGGACCAATTTGGAAAGCATTAAGGTGGGAGAAGCCACTTGTTTAGGAAGGGGCATCTCACCCTTGCAAAAATCATTGAGTGCCCTTGAAAATAGAAGGTTGATTGGAGAGAGAGAGAGAGAGAGAGAGAGAGAGAGAGAGAGAGAGAGAGAGAGAGAGAGAGAGAGAGAGAGAGAGAGAGAGAGAGAGAGAGAGAGAGAGAGAGAGAGAGAGAGAGAGAGAGAGAGAGAGAGAGAGGGATAGGAAAAGATAAGATAAGAAAGAGAGGTGAGGTGATGTGAGGAAAAGTGATTGGCTAAGTAGCTTCCTAAGAGGCAAGGATTGGTTGAATAGCTAGAATAGAAGTATAGGAAGGTGGGGAAGTATGAGAAAGAAAGGAATCTTAAATGGAAAGTGAAATTCATAGTGCCCTTTAATGATGAGGTGGAAAGTGAGAAAAAAGTGGGAAAAACATGGAAAAGCACAAAAATTAAAGAGGTATCTTCCTATTGGTCCACATGGTACCTTATCGTAGTGTATGTTTCCTTAGTTATCTTCAAAATATCCCCATAAAATCCCAATAATAATTCTTTGGATTATCCTCCAATCATGGCCTGCCATGAAGCTAGGCTTATGTGGCTTGGTGGCTAAGTTTGAGAGCTCCATTAGCTTGGCTTCATGACTAGCTTAGATGGCTTTCTTGGCTTTGCTTGATAGCTCAATCCTTGGCTTTGATTGGTAGCTAGGCTCCTTAGCTTATTACCTTATTCATGGCTTGAATATGGCTAAGTGGCTTAAGTGAAATCCATGCAAAGGTGGTGGACTTTGCATGACTTGTGAATTGGGCCACTTTGGCCAACTTTGACTCCTTCCATTCCATTGTAAAGTGATCTTAAGTTGATTTGCACTATTGATGTCATGTAGATGTGATGACATTGTGGCTTTGACTCGATCTTTTGATCTTGATCATCAATTTTCATCTCGATCGATCTCAACCATTGAATCCTCATCTCGCTTCCTACAGGAAGTGAAGAATTCTAATTACATCCTAGAAAATATGATTAATCCAATACTTACCTCGAATTAGCCTCTAAACCTACAAAATATCAAATTTTTTGTCTTTTAGGTCAGAAATGCATGTGTTACAAATTTTGGCCAAAAACCCTATTTTATCCCTATAAGTTATAACACATGAGTAACTAATTGGGTGATTTTTATACAAAATTAAATACTTATCACACCCTACAATCAGAATTTTTCTAGTACTTAGAAAATAATAATAATAATAAATTACAAAAGCTACTACAAAGTGCCACTTTCATAGGCAAATCGATATAAGTAAACAACGAGCATCGGACATCTCCGGCCAAATGGTTAGGCAAGACCACTTCCCTTGAACCCCTAGGTTACCCCTAATGGATGAGTTAAGCCTCGTGAGATTTTGTAGTGAATATACCCACAAAATTTTCATAATTTTTATGCAAGTTCTTTACTCATCTAAGAAAATTTTCTCCTATTTAGCTTATTTAAATATTTAACTTTAGTTTGCTAATGAAGATAAACAAAAATTTCAAAATCCCACCCTTATGCTAAAGATATCCCATTATTTTATTAAAATTTGAAAGTTGAGTGTGTTATAGCTGATATATAATTATAGTTTTCAAGTCATATATAACCTAAATTAGAATTCAAATGAATGCTTTGACTTCAAATCTCACAGAATATACCTGTCACTCCGAAAGAAGTCACTTAGAAAGGTGTAAATCTCTCATTACTATGTGAGTAGAATATTATTCATCAGATATAAAAATTTCATATATTTCATACAAAAGAACAATAAATGAGAAAGAATGATAATGGTCTCATTATGGGATATAAAAAAATAAGAATGTTACACCCTACAAAACTCCCTATTCATTAATAACTATATCCAAGTCATACTACTCCTATGATTAAGTTAGGACTTGTATTAGGAAAAAACATAGGCGTAGGTAAGGGTTATCAAAGGAATGGGTATAGAGGTAAACAAAGATTGTTTGGAAAATATGTAATGGTCTTCTATCAATGTATTCACAACTTTTCCATTTTTTCTCACAAGAGTGAACATTCTTCTTTTCATTGGCCATCTTTTGTTTCTTTACATATAGCCTTTTTTAACTTTTTCTCCTTTTTCACCCTTTTGGATGTTCATATCTTGAATTGTATTATTCATACTTTTTCCAAAGATGTTCTTCAATCTTCTTTACATATTTTCAAAAAAATTGTGTAATGGATATATATATATATATATATTAGGGGTTCAATAAAGGTAAAGGATGTTTAGCTAACAACGAAAAGGTTTATTTTAACATCTCAATGAGTTAACTAGTGGAAAATAACTTAAGGAAGGCTAAAGGCTTGTGGTTTTCCAAGGATGGCCGCTATCATTTCATAAATTTCATATGAATTAAAAATGATGATGAACCTAAGAGACATATGGTATATTCTTATGTAATTTCTCAATAGTTGACCAAGATGAAGAATAATGAGACCAACTAAGAATTAATATCCATTGAAGAAAATTTTGAACTTATGTATAACCTTTAGAAAGGAAAGAATGGCTATGAACTGTGACGACCCGGGTTTTCTCATGCATTTTTAAATGAAATATCTAATTTTCTAAGGCAGGATGCATCCTTATTTGAAAACCATTTTATAAAAACCATGCAATGCAGTAGAAAACCTTTTAGTTTTAAACTCATTTTGAAAACCCTGAGTGTTATTTGCTTTCACAACAACCAAGGTAGTTTTTAAAAAGCTTTAGAAATCATAAGTGTTTTTCCCCAGATCTATCCGATCCACAAAGACACAACCCAACTGTAATTAAATACAAATACATGTCCAAAGGGTTGAGAGTTTACTTACATGTATAACTGTCTCCTTTTTAATTCACTTGCTCGTAGCACTAATATCTCCTGAGGCATTGTCTATTTGTGAGTGGAACTATCCTGAAAAATGTTAAGGATAGGGTGAGTATATACTATACTCAGTAGGAGTCTATCACTACTAGTTTTATAATGCATGAGATGTTTTAAAATCATATAATCTTTCAAAACATGTGCATGTCTGAATACTCAAGTTCAATATTGATATTAAAAACCACCATCAAACTAAAATACTAACGACTTAAAGGATCACATAATCCAAAATCGAAAGTATCATATACATATATATCATAACATTATGATATGCATAAGATGCTTCATTGAATCCAACTCATGGATATCTAGTATGGTATGGTCGACCAATCTCATATCATGCCATATGCAATGCAAATAAGTCCACAAAACCATAGGGTCCAACTATGCCCACGACCTGGCCGTCGTGTGGTCCCCAGGTACCTGAGGACACAGCGTTATAGCCTCCACGGGGCATATGACACATCGACCCAGTGCCGTGACACCAGTGGTAGCCCCCTGTACCACATGCAGTCGACGTAGGGACATGCCCTTTTTGGACGTGGTACCCATCCACCTAATAGTGGTAGAGGCTGGAGGCCAACCCAAACCTCTCGGCATAGCGCCCACGAGCTTATCAGCCCAAATCATAATCAGATCAAACAAGCGAAAACCTCTCTTTTTTCAAAACCTATCCTCTTCGGGTCCCTCACAACTGCCTAGCCCTCGGCACTCCAGCGTCTTTTGGTAACCCTCAAGGACATGCAATTTTTGCAAGAACTTAATGCTCACAAATCATGCAATGTATGCAATAGTTTGCAAAACATATCTATGCATAATGTATATGCAATCATTTGCAAAACATATCTATGCATAAAGCGTTTATCATATGTATGTTGAATTAAGTCATGCTAAACAAGCTATATAATTTGTACTTAAAACATGCATGAAACAATCATGGCTCTTTAAAAAATCTAGTAGCAATAGAGCACCTACCTCAAAGTCTCCTGGAGTCGCATCCTTTAGTACTCAACCCGTCCCTGAGCCTCATTTATAAACTCCTAGGTATAAATGGACACAAGGAGTCCTAATTAATTTCAGTCTATTTATACATTAGACCGCTAGCCCTACCCATTGGGTCCCTGATTCTTGCCTAATTCATTGTCAAGCTGGATCCTATGATGTGGACCTACTATTCCATAGCTAACTCTGTAAATTGTCCTTTAATCTTAGCTTTAAAGTCTTGTTGGGTCCACGTGTCCCAATTCCCTCACGTGCGTGCGGCCCTAAAGGCCATGTCAGGGAGTGTTTTTTTGCACGCGCACATCCATGCTCAGGTGGCGCTATGATGCACATCATCGCATGGGCGCACCTTGTATCATGGCGCGTCTCAGCTCCCAGGGCACCCCATGCACCCTGGTCGAGCCAAGACCCGTGCCCTATGTCACGCGCACACCCGAGGGCCGCTCCTGGGACAGTGTACGCACTGTCATATGCCCGGAGCCCATCCCTAGGACCCTGTCCCAAGCGCACATGGAGCAAGTCGTCCCTGGGACGCCTGGCTCGTGCAAGTCGTCTGGACCTGGCTCGGGGCGTTGTGTTCATTCAGGGCTGTTTGGACGGCTTGGGAACGTCCTCCAGCCCAGAAATTTGGCTGGAAAAAGGTCAGATCCGGCATGGATCTTGGCCTGGGGGATGTGAAATGGAGGAAAGGGAAGGAGGGGCTTACTTGGGTAGCCTAGGGACGCCCTTTTCCGGGTGGTGCAGCTCCTCCTTTTCGCCTGAAAACCCTTGGTTGCTGGAAACTCGAAGAAGGGGAAACCTCAACGTCGAGAAAGTTTGTAAAAGGGAAGAGAGGGGAAATGGGGAGACGGGAACGGCATGGCCTGCCTGACTTTGGCCTGGCCGTTGCCGGAAATGCAGAGGAGATGGGTTTCCGATCTTGCTGGAAACCCCAGTCTCGAACGGCTAGAAAAACGCCGAAAAACTTGGGTTTTTGGAGAGGGGGAGATGGGGCCTTTTATAGCCCTACTATGGCGGTGCTACCCTTGGCGGTGGCAAAATCCTCCAGAAAAATTGGGATCGAGGGTTTCTGGAGGGTTCTTGAGGTTGAAGACGATAGGGGGTGCCGTTATCAAAACAGCCCCCTGTGTTTTTCGTCCTTTTTCATTTTAAACGTTTTCTGTTTAAATTTCAGAATTACCCCTATCTTTAAATGGCTGTAACTTCCTCATACGAACTCCGTTTTGGGTGATTTTTGAGGCATTGGATTCCATTTTTCGAGTAGAATCTAATGGTACTAAGTTTCTTGACAAATTCCTTCATTTAATATTTTAAATAAAATCAAACATTCAACACAGTTTATTTCCTATAGAACGTTCAAATTTTCATTAAAAATAGTGTAAATTGCTCAGGCATTACATGAACTCACTTCAAGTATAAGTCTTCATTGATCGTTTTCATAATCTCTAAGTTATATTTTTCTCTTCAACTTAAACTATATATAGCTATTTTGTGCAATTACTATTTTGAGTTTAAGTTTTCATAAGACAATTTAGAAAAAGGATAAATTTGTTAACTAATTGTTTACAACTCTATTAATAAGCTAAAGTTTAAGAGAAAGCTGAATATTTAAAAAATCCAAATTCTCATCTTTATAAAGGAATTACCAAAAATTTTTCAAAAATACAAGAAAAGTTTAGAAATCTCACGCATATCTACACCCTCAACCTGAACTAAACATTGTCAATATTTTGACACATAGGACTCTTGAATGATGAAAGGGTAATGCAGAATAATAAGACTTTCTAAAACAAATTCTTGGTTTGCCTCCTTGTAAGTGCTAATTTTAATGTCTCAGTAAGACATGGCTATAACTAATCTAACAATCTAAACCTAGACCTAGCTAGTTCAACTAATTCTCCTAATCCTAACCATAATAATGAATTGGCAAGATTTCTCATGTCACTTTAGAATCATGTGGTATCTATATTTTGTCTCCACCTAGAGACTTTTGGTGGTGATAACATTAAGACACCATAAACCACCATGATTTTGAGTTGTGGGGAATCATATTGATAATCCCCATCTTCAAAATTTCATGGTAATCAATATAATTCCTCAAACTTGTATTTTGAAGTTGCAATAATACAATGACATTTTGACCCATTGTGAATTTCTTAGGATCAATTCAAGATGAATTGTCCCATCGTCGTCAAATTTGGCAATAACATTGACCATTATATTTAATTCATCTATTTTCCTCCATTTCTCTCACATTATCTTGAAATAGGGGTACAAGCTGACACTGCCCTTGCCAAAAAGGTTGCTCTTGTATTACTAAAGCTAGGGACATAGTTTACTTAAACCTTAATTATCTTCTAAGGTGTACCCTAGAGTAGGTTGATGTAGGGTTAGTACATCAACTGACTCTTCTTCTTCTTATTCTATGAGCACAGATAAGGTTCCAAATGAGCTTATATTACTATCTAATATATGTTCAAACAAAGTTTGTAGGTCCCACTCTGGTACATCTTCTACATTGCAAGGATTCATTGGAATTTCAAGCTTTATAAGGGTTCTACTCTAGCTTGCCATTGAGAAGTGTTCATTATTTCCATAGTATCCAACAACTCATTCACCTCTACAATGAATGCGTCTTTATCAAATTCATAAAAATAAGCAAGACACAATTCTAGAGGTCCTGAGTTGGATGTTTCTTTGACTTCATTTTCTTCATCAATGGAAATTTCTTTATGATAGTCATAACAAGGTGTAGGAAGGACATGCTTCGAGTAGATATGAGTGGAGGGTTTCTATGGATGGTTGTGGGCTTTCTAGCTCAAAATAATCATGAGATATTTCTATCCTATCATAATTATTAATAGTCAAGGTTGGAATTCATAATTCCCACCTTAAAATTCTTTGAAGTATTCTTTCAATGTCCAACCTAATTTGTTTCATTACCTCAGCCCCATTCTAAATTGCACCAAGATTTTGATCCATTATTTTACTAAGTCATTGCATGTTTTCTTCTAATGATGGTTCATCATGTTATGGATGAAAGACTTATACGATTGGTATTGCAATGGCATTGGGATACTTAAAAAAGGTCTAGGTTGATTGAACCCATGATGGCTATCCTTGATTTTCTTGATAATCATGATAGGGTTACTTAGGGTGGGACCAGATGGTTCTTCTTGATACTTGTCATAATCCTAAGGCCAAGGTTGTTCGTGACTATGGTCAACTTCTAATAATCAATACAGACTCTCCACCTAGTGGTCATGCAAGTGGGTACTAAATCATTATCGTCATTCTTAATTACCGTGACACTAGATTTCGTAGGTACAACTGAACGGGGTTGACCCAAGTGTAATTGAAAATGGGGTATATCACACCAAAATCTAAAAGCTTAAGGACTTTATCTCTTGCCATGTCCTTCATGTCAGGGTTTACCTTAAGAACATCAATAAGCTCACCTTCATGTTCTTGGTCTAGATCCATGACTATGGCTACATGTAATGTTTCTTCTGGTCCTAAGTAGGAGTATTTCAAATTTTTAGGGAGTGGCTTAAGGACCAAGGTTGGTGGTTTTTATACAAAAGGTACATGGATAGATTTTGATGGAGGGAGTGGCTTTGCATGAGGTATCCATTATGGGTGCAACGTCTAATAGATTATTGACCTCTTCAGTGGAGTTATCTGTATCAAAATCACAGTTGAAATGAGCTGGATATGCTTCAAGTAGATTTGAGATGTACAATGGTGGTTGAGTATCTTGAATTAGACCTTCTATTAAAATTACTACATAGGAATCATCAACATCTAAATGCTGGTGGTCAACATTGTAAACATTAAGTTTGATTTTCATGTTGTCAAAGGATAGTTTCATCACACCATTCCTACAATTTATAATGGCATTGGTCATCACCAAGAATGGGCATCCAAGTATAACCAAAATCTGACTACTGAGGTTTGACACAAGCTGGGTATCGAGTATAATAAAAACTATGGAATAGTAAAACTAGTCCACCAATATTAACACATCTTTAACCATACCACATGGTATCTTTATGGATCTATCGGCCAATTGTAATGTGGTGTTGGTTGGTTTGAGATCATTGAGCTTAAGTTACTCATACATAAAATATGACTATAGGTTAACACTAATCCCTAGATCAAGCAATGCCCTATCTATGACATGGCCTCCAATAATGCATGAAATTGTAGCCACCCTTGGTTTTTAAATTTAGATGAGGTTCAGTGTTGGATCAAGGTTCTCACTTGCTGGGTGAGGAAAGCTTTCTTTTTTACATTTAGCTTTATCTTTCTTAGGTCTTAGAATATGGGTTGTCGCTAGGTTGGCAATATGCATTCAATGCATTTGCTTAGTCTACAAGATATTCAGGGAATACTTTATTAGATGGACATGCTAAGGTTAAATGGGCTGACTAGAACAAGTAGCGCATATCTCTTGTGGAGGTTTTCGGGATAATGTAGTAGCCATCAAAGATTGAAACATATTTTCAAGCTTGTCCATTCTTCCACCTAATTTTTCAGCAACAGAGTCGGGCTTATAGGATATATCAATATGTGCTCCTATCTCATAGATACCTCCTTTCTTAGTGGGCTAGTTAGTTCTTTCTCTCCTATTTGAATAATCCCATTGCAGAGAATTATTGGCTATAGTTTGAAAGAATTCCCATGCCTCACTTTCATCTTTTAACATGAGGGTCCCTCCACTCGCTGCATCTATCATTTATCTATTTTGAGGCATCAATGCCTCATAGAAGTATTGAACTTGCTGCCATTTCTCAAATCTATGATGAGGGCATTTTTGCAGTAGTTCATTCCACCATTCCCAACATTTGTAATATTGTTCATCATCACTTTGTTGGAAATTTATAATTTCGCGACACAAGGCATTTGTTTTGTGAACAAGGATGAACTTATTTAGAAACTTCTTAAACAATTGGTCCCATGTATGTATGGAACCTACCTCCAAGGAATTAATCCATGACTTGGCTTTGTCCTTAAGTGAGAACGGGAATAACCTAAGCCTAATCAAATCATCCAAAATAATTTGGAACATAAATGTGGCACAAATATCAAGGAACTCCTCAATATGTAGGTATGGGTCTTCTTGGTCTCGACCATAAAAAGTAGGGAGTACTTGAATTACTCCTGGCTTTAACTTGAAATGGTTAACATTAGTGGGAGGTAAAGCTATGCAGGATGGGGTATTAAATTGGAGCTACGCATAAAAATCTCTAATAGTCTTACACTCAATCTCTGCTAATGGTTCAGCCATAGGGATAGGAGCTATGTTTCTTTCCCCTTGGTGTTGGATGCGTTGAATCTGGGGTTTAAAAGTAGTAGCTCGGGGTTCTAAGATTGACGCCCCTGTATGAACTATTCCTAATATAAAATGTACTACTCTAAATGCTAACTCTAACTCTATGTGATGCAAGCAAAAGGCACAGTCAAACACCTTAGGCTAATAAGCAATATATTGATTTTCTTGAATTTGTATGGGGACAATGCTTTTAATTAGCCTAATCTAGCACTCCTCTTGTTTAGATTTGATTATTGCTTACCAGTTACATTTTGTGCAAGGTGGTTAATACAACCCTCATGTAAGGAGGCGTTTAGACCTCACACACGTCCATCGGAGGTGAGGGAAGAGCAAGGCTCTATTAGACAACCCCCAATAATTACAGTGCTCAAAAGCCACTGGAGTGACAATAAATCACGTCTTAGTAAGAGGGTCCTACGAGCATGTTATGGCCCTATAGGTCTCTTCTGATTGATTTTAATTTGATTTGAAGGGTGCGGTAGCGTGCCTGAGGTGATTATGCTAGGTGGGCTAAGGAGTGGTGATGAAATCCACCCTTGATCTTATGGGGGTAGGTTACCCTTCCTAATTAATTTCACACTCCATGGTAATTCGATCAGCATATATATCACCTTAAAGCATTAACCGTGTCCTAAGATGCAATAAAAAGCAACAAACTAATCCAAAACCCTAAAAATACTACAATTATAAAGGATTCTTTCTATATGAGTTACACTACCAAACAATGCAAATTTACTCTAAATGCAAACCTTAATCTAGGAATTAAATAAGTGAGGAAACTCACAGTGGGGTTTCTGATGAAGATCAAGGGTGGGCCACCTTATCCCACACTTGCCCTGTATTATAAAACCCTTTAAAATTAAAATGGAAATTGCAATTTACAAGGACCCTCACTACATGCTTCACTCAAAAGAAAAAAAAAATCCTATTCTAGGAAAGCAAGGAAATTTCCATGTTGATGAAGATTTTCTTGCCAATTTCCTCCACTTGCTTGTTTCCCTGAAAAAGAAAATTAGAAATAAGTACCAATTTTAGGAAATTAGGTGGTTGACCACAAAAAAATTGAAAAATACACCTAAAATTTCCTAAAATGCTGAAACTCTAATATTCCTACAATTTTTTATTTTTTTGGATTTTTTAATTAAATTTTATAAAAACTCCATTGTGGGTCCCCGGCAACGGTACCAAAAACTTGTTGATGTTTTCTACAAATGCACAGGCTATTGTGGTATAGCTAATGCAAGTACGAGTCGATCCCATAGGGACGCGCTAAGTGGAGCTTAATGTATAGTTCAAATGACTCTAATCTAGTCTTTGGTTTTGCAAATCAACTAAAGGAGGGTTGGATGGCTTAGATTTAATCTCAATGGTGCAGATCAGTTAAAGATCAATAAGGCAAGAGATGAAGGGTTCCCAAAAGAAGAAGGCTTCCTAAAAGAAAGAGGAGTCCTAATTTGGAAGAGGAGTCCTAATTTGGAGGAAGAGTCCTAAATGGAAAGAAGAGGAGTTTCCTAATAGGAAACTAAATGTTAAAGGAAAGAGAAAATTTAGAAAGAAAAACAATCATAAAGAGGGAGAGCCGTACAAGCCTAAGGGAGTTTTGGAGTTCTTTTGAAGTTGTTGTAGTTGTTTTCTTTTAGTCTCTTTTACTTGCCACTTTCCTTTTCCTTGTTTGTTTGGAGTTTTCCTTGTTTACTAATCTCTTTCACATTAATAGCCCTCTCTTGCTTTCCATCTATTTACAGCATCATCCCCAGCACCACCTTCCTCTTCACATCCCAGCCTACCCCTCTCCTTCATTGTTTTTTTGTCCCAACGCATCAACCCTACCTTCCATCGCACCACCTTCTCCACCTAGCCCTCTTCATCAACCATTGCACAGCCAAGCAAGAGCCGGCTCTATTCCAGACGACACCCAGAAAAGGTGTCATTTTTATCTTCACCGCTCCTCCCATCCCATGCACTCATCTAGTTTCCCTCTACCTCCTCTACTCCCATTGACCCTCCACCCTTCTTCTATTTGCAATTTCTAGGACCGTGCGGCATTCCTTTACCTTCCTGCTTCCCATCATCTTCCACTCTTCCCAGCTATCTCCTCTGCTCCATGCATCTCTTCACCGTTCTATTCTAGACGATGCTCAAAAGTGGCATCATTTTTCTCTAGCCAAGTGGCATCTGCATTGGCCCAGTGTCAACTTAGCTTGGCTTCTTCACCAGAGAAAACCCATGTCAGGTTTTTCCCTCGACTACCATCACAGGCCAGAGATTTCCAGCATGGCCAGGCATCATCCCCGATCCAGCATCATCTTCACCGCAGCTAGCAATCTTGCTTCCACCACACCTGAGCACCTCCCCACTTCAGTTGGCAAAGCCATGCCCTTCTTCTCTGGCAAACCTTTCCTCTTTTACGGGAGTTTTAAGGATATTTTGGGCACAATTCTAGTTTTTCCCTTGGAAGAATAATTCAATTTACATTTACTGTCCTTTACTATTCTTATTCCTAGTTTATGTTATTCCATTTTGAGTTATTCACATTCTGTGTAATTCTATTTAAACAAATCAAAGGTTCTAGTTTAACCATGAAAAATCTTTAATTTCTTGTCTGTTTTAATTCAGAATTTTAATTAAAATTGATAGCATGTTTTTAGGATAGTTTCCTATTTAATTGTTGTTCCTGATCTTCAAATTAGGTCCTGAAATAGATCTAAGCCATTAAATCTTAAATTTCTTAATTAGATTAGATCTCTAAAAATTTGATCTTTAAGTACAAGTTTTCTCTAGTGAAGAAGCTGAGCTGAGTCGATGCTGGGCCGGTGCAAAAGCCACTTGGCTAGAGAAAAATGAAACCTTTTCTGGGCATCATCTGGAATAGATCAGTGAAGAGATGCATGGAGTAGAGGAGATGGCTGGGAAGAGTGGAAGACGATGGGAAGTAGGGGAGGTAAAGGAACGTCACACAATCCTTGAAATTGCAAATAGAAAAAGGGTGGAGGGTCAATGGGAGTAGAGGAGGTAGAGGGAAACTAGATGAGTGCATGGGATGGGAGGGGCGATGAAGATAAAAATGATGCCTTTTCTGGCTGTCGCCTAGAATAGGGCCAACTCTTGCTTGGCTATGCAACAGTTGATGAAGAGGGCTAGGTGGAGAAGGTGGTGCGATGGAAGGTAGGGTTGATGTGTTGGGACAAAAAAATGATGAAGGAGAGGGGTAGCCTGGGATGTGAAGAGGAAGGTGGTGCAAGGGATGATGCAGTAAACAAATGGAAAGCAAGAGAGGGCTATTAACATGAAAGAGATGAGTAAACAAGGAAAACTTGAAACAAACAAGGAAGAGGAAAGAGGCAAGAAAATGAGACTAAAAGAAAACAACTACATCAACTCCAAAAGAACTCCAAACTCCCTTAGGCTTGTACGACTCCCCTTTTTTATAATTTTTTTTCTTTATAAATTTTCTCTTCCCTTTAAGATTTAGTTTCCTATTAGGAAACTCCTCTTCTTCCCATTTAGGACTCTTCTTCCAAATTAGGTCTCCTCTTCCAAATTAGGACTCCTCTTTCTTTTAGGAAGCCTTCTTCTTTTGGGAACCCTTCATCTCTTGATCTTCAACTGATCTGAACTGTTGAGATTGAATCTGAGCCATTCAACCCTCCTTTAGTTGATCTGCAATACCAAAGACTAGTTTAGAGTCATCTAAACCATACATTAAGCATCCACTTAGCTCAATTGATCATCCGACTGTTAATTTTGACAATTTACAGTTGGATGGTCGATTTGAGCTAATTTTTATATTTTATCCAAAAAATTACCAAATTAATGTGTTAGATGGTCTAATTAAATGCTAAACTAGGGTTCTTTTAGCTAAAATTAAAACACTTAACAGGTGACATTCCTATAGGGGTCTTATATGCTGCACAATAAGCCCATAAAGTGTCATTAAGTCTCATAGACCAGTTGTTTCTACTTAGATTAGCTATGTTTTCTAAAATTTGATTAATCTCCCTATTAGATACCTCTACTTGTCCATTGGTTTGAGGGTGGTATGGGGTTGCTATTGTACGGTTGACACCATACTTTTTCATTAAAATTTCAAACACTTCATTACAAAAGTGTTTTCCCCCATCAATTATTATGGCTCTAGGAGTAGCAAACTATGCAACATATTTTCTTTTAAGAACTTTACTATGACCTTATGGCCATTGGTTTTATAGGATATAGCCTCCACTCACTTGGACACATAGTCCACTTTCATTAGGATGTAAAGATTTTCAAAAGAATTAGGAAAGGGACCCATGAAATCTATGACTCAAGCATCAAATGATTCTACTATGAGTAATGGGATAAAGGGCATCATATGTCTCCTTCCTAGACTACTTAGTCTTTAACACCTCGCACATGCTGTGCAGTAAGCATGTGTATCTTTGAATATGATAGGCCAATAAAAACCACATTGCAGAATTTTTGTAACTGTCTTTCTTGATCTAAAATGACCCCCACATGTATGATCATGACAAAAGGGGATGATTTTATTATACTCACTATTGGGGACACATCTCATAATCACCTGATTAGGACAGTACTTGAATAGGTACTGGTTATATCAAGTGAAATATCTAACCTCAATCAAAAGTCTCTTTTTATCTTGTTTGGTTCAATAATTAGGTATTTGTGCTATAACAAGATACTTAACAATATCATCATACCAAGGCAACTGGGAAATATGCAACAATTGTTCATCTGGGAAGGATTCAGTTATAGGCATGTGATCATTAGTATGCTCCACCACTAATCTAGATAAGTGATCTACTACAACATTTTCTAACCTTTCTTGTGCCAAATTTCTGAGTGAAACTCCTGTAACAGTAGTATCCAATGGATCAACCAAGGTTTTGCATCCTTTTTAGAAAGGAGGTAGCTTAAAGTTACATGATCTGAGTATATTATAATTTTAAACCCTAATAGTTAAGACCTAAATTTATCCAAAGCAAACACTACATCTAACAACTCTTTCTCAGTGGTTGAGTAATTGAGTTGCATGTCATTTAGTGTTTTACTAGCATAGTAGATTACATGGGGAAGTTTATTAATGCGCTACCCCAAAACAACTCTAATGGCATAATTTGATGTGTCAAACATTATCTCAAAAAGCATGTCCCAATTTGGTGGTTGGATAATGGGTGTAGAAGTCAGCTCAGCCTTGAGTCACTCAAATGCTTTCTTACAGTCCTCATCAAAGCCAAAAATGGCCTCCTTTGTGAGTAAATTATAGAGGAGCTTGGCAATTTTGCTAAAATCCTTCATGGAGCTTCTGTAAAAGCTAGCATGTCCTAGAAAGGAGAGGATTTATTTCACTATCCTTGGTGGAGGAAGGTTGGCTATTAAATCCACATTTGCCTTATCAAGTTCTATCCCATTGGTGATATCATGTGGCCTAAAACTATCCCACTCTGTACCATAAAATGGCACTTTTCCTAGTTTAAAACAAGACTTTTCTCCTAACACCTTACTAGAACTAACTGTAAGTAGTGTAGGCACTTATCAAATGATGACCCAAATACTGAGAATTCATCCATAAACACCTCTAGAAACCATTCTACCATATTAGAGAAAATGCTTAGCATACACCTTTGAAATGTTGTTGGAGCAGGTGAGGGTTGTCTTTTCCTAATCTTCTGGTGCTATAGTAATCTAGTTGCCACCAAAATATTTATCCATAAAATAGTAATAGCTATGTCTGGCCAACCTCTCTAGCAATTGGTCAATGAAGGGTAAAGGAAAATGATCTTTCCTCGTGACCACTTCAACTTTCGATAATCAATGCAAACTCTTCACCCAGTGGTCATTCAAGTGGGTACTAACTCATTATCCTCATTTTTTTATTGCTGTAACCCTAGTTTTCTTAGGTACAACTGACATAGGGTTGACCCAAGTACTGTCAGAGATCAGATATTTAATGCTAACATCTATGAGCTTTAACACTTCATCTCTAACCACATCCTTCATTTGGGGGTTCAGTCATCATTGGGTTTCCTTAAAAGCTTTTGCATTTTCTTCTAGGTGTATCCTATGCATGCATACGGTTGGACTAATCTCTTTTATGTTTACTATCTTCCACCCTAGAGTATTTTTATGTTCCTTAAAAACATCTAAATGCTTACCCTGCTGTTCATTATCTAAATTTGATGATATTATCACAGGTAAGTTTTCATCTAGGCCTAGGTATAAATATTTCAAGTTGCTAGGCAAGGGTTTTAGGTCCAGAGATGGTGGTTGCTTTATCGAGGATGTGGGGACAGATTCAAAAGGTGGAAGTGGCATAAGGACCCCACTTGGAGGTATTAATGATTGGAGTAGCCTCCAAAAGGTTGTTTACCTCCTTAATAGAATTGTCTATATCAAATTCTCCATTAAAGTGCATAAGACAAGCCTTTAGTGGGTCAGAGATGGATAATGGTGGATGGATGTCATTAATTAGAATCTCCATCAAATTGACATCACAAGAATCATCAAGGTTTAAATGTTTGTTGATTGGCATTAAAGACATTTAGCTTAACTTTCATGTTGCTAAATGATAATTTCATTACACCATTCCTATAGTTAATAGTGGCATTGGACGTCACTATGAATGGACATCCAAGTATGACCCAAATTTGACTACCAAGATTAAATACAAGTTGGGTGTCTCATACAATAAAATCAACCAGGTAATAGAACTGGTCCACTTGTATCATGACATCTTCAACCAAACCACGTGGTATCTTAACAAATCTATCCCCTAATTGTAGCATGGTAGTGGTTAGTTTCAACTCACCGAGTCTTAGTTGCTCATAGACAGAGTATGGCAACAAGTTAACACTTGCCCTTAAGTCAAATAATTCCCTATCTATGACATGATCTCCAATAATGCAGGCAATGTAGGACACCCTAGGTCTCTAAACTTTGGTGGGGTATTATGTTGAATCAACGAGCTTACCTACTTGGTGAGGAAACTTTCTTTTGTACATTTACCTTTCTTTTTCTAGTGTAGAGCTCTTTTAAGAACTTGGCATAGGTGGGGATGTCTTTAATTGCATTGAGCAATGGAATATTGATTTGTACATGTTTAAATACCTCCATTAACTAGTTAAAATTTGTTCCCTTTTTAGCCTTGTTCAGTAACTGAGGAAAAGGGGATTTAGGCACATAGGGTGCCTCCACTATGGGCTCTACAAGGTTTTTCTGTCTTTTCTCTTTCTCCTATGTTTTGGTTGTCTCCTTCTCCTCTGCAGTTTCCTTAGGCTACCCTACTTTGTCATCGATCTGATGACCACTCCTAAGGATGGTTATAGACTTGGCATGCTCATGAAGATTCTAATTTTGAGAACTTGACCCTATCTCAAATTAACCCTTAGGGTTGGGGATAGGTTGACTAGGGAATTGACCCTTTCCTCTATTATGTAATTCAAATAACAATTGGCTCACCTTCATTTCTAATTTGGCTAAGGCTTGAGAATTGATATTCTAGAATTGGTTCAAGGCCATTTTTGTTTCTTCATTCTATTTTTTCAAACATGCTCTGAATTATATCCTTTAAAGATGGTTTCTTTAGTTGCTAAGGTTATTGGAAGCTAAGTGACTGTTGGGGAACTATAGCCCTAGGAGGAAAATTTTGGGTAGCGTGTTTGCTAATGGTCCCCCTTGGTGATTATTCTTTAACTACAAAAAATTGGGATTCCTATCCCATCGAAGGTTGTAGGTCCCAAAATATGGGTTTTTGCTAGGTTAGCAATATACATTCAATGCATTCGCGTGGGCTACAAGATATTCAGGGTATACTTTATTGGATGGACAAGCTAAATTTAGATGAGCTAGATTAGAACAAGTAACGAATACCTCTTGTGGAGGTTTATGGGATAAAGTAGTAGTTATGAAAGATTGAAACATAGTTTCAAGCTTGTCCATTTAATTTTTCAACTATAGAGGCAAGCTTACAGGATAGAACTATATGCATTCCTATCTCATATAGACGTCCTTTCTTTAAAGGCTGGTTAGTTCTCTCTCTCCTATTTGAATAATCCCATTGCTAAGAATTATTGGCCAATATCTGAAAGAACTCCCAAGCCTCTTTCTCATCTTTAAGCATGAGGGCCCCTTAACTCGTTGCATCTACCATTTGTTTGTTTTGAGGTATTAACACCTCATAGAAGTATTGAACTTGCTGCTATTTCTCAAGTCCTTAATGAGGGCATTTCTTGTAGTTCTTTCCATCATTCCCAACACTCGTAATACTATTCATTATCCATTTGTTGGAAATTGATAATTTCATGATGAAGGGCATTAGTTTTGAAAACGGGGAAGAATTTTTTCAAAAACTTCTTAAAAAATTAATCTCATGTATTTATGGAACCTACCTCCAAGGAATTAAGCTATGACTTGGTTTTGTCCTTGAGTGAGAAAAGGAATAGCCTAAGCCTAATAGTATCGTTTGAAAATTTTTGAAACCTAAATATGGTACAAATATCAAGGAACTCCTTGATACCTAGGTAGGGGACTTCTCGATCTCAACCATAGAAGATGGAGAGCAATTGAATGACTCCTGGCTTTAACTCAAAGTGGTCACCATTTGTAAGAGGTAAAGCTATGCAGGATGGGGTGTTGAGTTGTAGAGGTGTATAGAAATCTCTAATAGCCATAAGCTTGACTTCTGCTGGTGGTTTAGCCATGGGGATAGGAACTTGGTTTCTTTCACCTTGGCTTAGGTTGCGTTGAATCTCTAGGTTGAAAGGTGTTAGCTCTGGGTTCTAAGATTGACACCCTTGCATAAACTATCCTAAACTAAATGCCCTAATCTAAATGCTGACTCTATCTGTACATGATGCACAATCAAATCATAGTAAGCATTAATCAAGTAGTGACTTGATTATCTTTGTTTAGTGTAGTTTCTTAGACCTAGATCTAGACAGTTCCTTCTTTTTTCTAGATTTGGCCACTACTTACTGGTTAGGTTCTGGTCAAAAGTGATTAATACAAGACCTCAACTAATGTCAACAAAAGGCGTGGGAAAATTACTTGGGTTTTAAGATGTAATAACCCCAATTTTTGTAATTAATTGAGAAAAATCAATAAAGTTTGAGTTTCAGATATTTCAGGCTGAAATATTAGGGTTATTTAGAATATACTTTTTATAAAATTATAATCAAATAATAAGACATGTAAAATTGAAATTAAACTTAGCAAACCCTTCAAAATGACTGTAAGCACGACAAATTCTAAATTCGGATGAGAAATCCTTAAGTTTCTTCACTTCTTGGACAAAAGGGGTAAAATAGTAATTTTACCCAAAAATCAAAATATGAGACATCAAAATTTATAATGTACTGAGAAATACAAATCCAATGCCACTAAGTACACTCAAATCCGAGATCATGGGTATAAAACCCAAAATTTTATACATAAATGGCAAAACGGTCTTTCTACACCATGTGGGGCCCACAAGGGACCCAAAAATGAATCTTATGAGCAGCCCACATGAATTCATGGGTCAACGAACATCAGCTGGTCTTGGGGAAGAAAAATGGAGCATAGGGAAGAAAAAATGGAGCATGGGAGACTTCCATGCCATTTAATAATAAAAAATAAAATTTTATAATCATGAAAAAAGACCCAAAATTCATATAAATACAACCCCAAAAATCCTCCAAAAATACTCATAAAATCCCCACAAAATTTTATTCACTCTCCTTGAAAAATTAGACCTAGATCCCTCCCCAAAAACCCAAAATTTCTAAGAGATATCTCTCTTTTCAATTTGTTTTTCTTTTTATATTGGAACAAGAGACCTAAAATCAATTAGGCACTCTATTCCAGGTCTAATTTAATCAATTCCACCGTCCAAAACTTCCCAACATATCTATTCTACAAAACCCCCAAAGCAATTTCATGATCCAACGGTTCAAACAACGGAAGTTTGCAAGAAAGGTGGATCTTAGGCCATATCTTCATCAACAAGGTATTCCTTTTAAATTGGGCATATAACTAAGGTTTTTTCTCCAATCAGGTAGGTGGAAATACTTTCTATAGATGTTTAATACTGTTTTATGTAATTTTTAGTTTACTGTAATTTATTTTGGTAATAAAAAGGTAAAAATAAAGTAAACATCAAAACTCTTAATTCTGCATGATAGAGTGCTCAGATGTATATTCTGACTGCTCGAATTGATCCAGAATGTTTAAAACCTCTAGGGTAGAATTTTCACAATGATCAGAGACATTTTGGGTCCTCATTTGAGAGAGGATTGATTGGACGGTCCATAATGGACTGTCTGATCTCCGGATCTAACGACCCCCAAGACGCACATGTGATGCACCGTCGGAAACAGCTCATGCGCTGCACGTGGGACATCATCCCAAGTGAGACGACAGTGCATCCGTCAAACGCATGAGCGGACGCACTAGACAAGAGTCCCCTTTACAGGCGCACAGACGACAAGCGTCCCGCTCGTCTCGTTCGCGTCTGTGGATGCCCCATGAGGGAGCTTCCTCGATTCATTCCAGCGGATGTGCTCGACAAACCGAGCATGTCTACCTAGCTTGGTTTTTCGCCCAAAAGATCTGGGCCGTCCGTTCCTTGGGCCCAGATCAAATCTAAACCCTAAGAACGACTGTGAACTTTTAGATCTAATTCCGGAGCCATCTGACCTCCAAATTGAGATCGGAAAGAAGCTATGGAAAGCTTGAAACCTCTATTTTCTGATGAAATGATAAAATGGACATAATATTCAGTAAAAAGTTCTGTATTAAAGAAACAAGTTTCCAATTACCTAGATCTTCAAGATCTGAGATGATCAGATCTTGAAAATATGTTTTAATAATGATATAATACTGAAATAAAGTGAGATCTATGGTTTATTTGGAGATATATTAAGGGATCTACCCATTATGGTAGAAAAACCCTAAAAAAATACAAAGGGACCCACTTGATCAATGAGATCAAGTGTGATCAAATCCTTGAGATGGATAGAATGAATGTTGATATGATGAAATCCCAGGAAATCATGGATGGATTATGACAAAAATAGATCAATATGATCTTTGGACCTTAATAAAGAAAATCCCCTAAATATAACTAAAATCCTTAATCAGAGGAAAAGATCTAAGATCTAATGGTTGGATCATAAGTAAAGGTTTCTAAAAATGTTAATGTAATTAGTTTCATTTTATATAATAGCATTTTAAATGTGATTATGTTATAAAGCATGCTAGTATAACATTTAGACTTTAGCATGATATATGATTTCATTGTTATCATAAGGTGCTAGATTTAATTATCTTAGGGGCACTTTAGTATGATTTCATGTCATTCTAACTTAGGACAATGCTAGAATTTCATATAAGTTTATACTATAGTATGAGATTATACCTTAAATCCATGATAGTTTAAATTGAGTTATTAAGGTATATTAGTTTGAAATCATGTTAGAGTAATTTTAAGTACCTTGCCTCATTATCATTAAATGTTAAATTATATAGTTTTATACTTTGAATTTATAATTCATTTATGGTTGAATGTTATTAGTATATCTACTTGTTATGAGATAAAGAGCATAAAACATCAAAAATGTAATCTAATGAAAAAGTAGAGTTTCATGACACAAATAAGAATGGAGTACTTTTGACTTAATTAGTAAGGGCTATAGTTAGTAGGACAATATAAGGAATGATTTATCATTTCCTTGGCCCAAATTAGGAAAAGAATAATAAACCCCATGAATGACATTATAAATATTCATGGACTTAATTAAAATCCATTAGAAAGAGTACTTAGGGTAAACATGCTTATAGGAACCTTATGAAAGGTTGAGCTATGGTCATTCTAGTGAATGATGAACATAGTGGTTAAGGGGGTTATCTAATAGAGCCTCGCTCTTCCCCTACCTTCTGTTGACGTTTGTGAGGTCTAAACGCCTCCTTACATGAGGATTGAAGTAACCACTTTGTGTTCACCCATTCAGCTAGTAAGCCTTAGCCAATTGGAAATAAGAGGAGCAGTCTAGACTTAGGCTTGAATAAGCTACCTTCAATCAGCACATTAATTGGTTGAATAATAATAATAAGAGCATAAAAGGTTAGTAAATTACCTAACCCTAATAAAAACAGTAAGTAAGATAAGGATGATCAAACAAGATCCATTAGATCTTGGATGATCAAGAACCATAAGAATAAGAATACTATATTGTACTTAGTATGCATGTTTATTAGTATGCTTGTTATAGTTCATTAGATTAGATAATCCAAACCCTTGATCAAATATGATTCAAGGAAAAAACCAAGATCGTCCTCTATAGGGATGATCCAATGATTGAATTTAGATCAAAGAAGAACTAGATGATAGAAGATCTAGGACCCTTATCTTTATTAACAGGTGTAGATTGTAAATCAATGGATCTATGAAAGATCAAGATTAAGGAGATGGGCATACAAAGACTTAGAGATAGAAAATTACTTAGATATGAATGATCTAAGGATCATTCTAAACATCAGATCTAGTGATTAATAGGATGGTTCATAATTTATATATTGACAATATGTATGGATGTACAGATCATATACATCAGTCAGGATGATGGAAGATTTCAGAAAAAGAGATCACTCCTTAAAGGTAGGAGGATTTGATGAATGCATTTACATGAGATATACATGATGGAACTCATGATCTTATGTTGACAAGAGTAATGTTAATACTTGTATTAAATCTCTTGAAAACCTTATGATCCAACCAAACACATATAAGATGGTTAAGGACTAAACTATAAGTGAATAGGGAACTAGAAAATATTTTAGCCCTAACTAAACAGACATATGGTTT
This sequence comes from Warburgia ugandensis, assembly GCA_035236585.1. Classification (NCBI taxonomy): domain Eukaryota; kingdom Viridiplantae; phylum Streptophyta; class Magnoliopsida; order Canellales; family Canellaceae; genus Warburgia; species Warburgia ugandensis. The sequence goes on from CP141130.1 coordinate 47,810,083, forward strand.
GATATATATGAAATCTATTTTACATACAAACTTGAAGGCTTGTGAGTTTGTTTTAATAGGCATAAGCCTAGGGGAAAGCTATTGCTAGAGGAGTTATGAGGGTTTGGCCACCCACTCCTTGAAATTTGATGATATGATGATACCTTGCCCAAAGAGAGGCTAAAAGTCGGGTGGTGGCAATTATGGGAAGGCCACCACTATGAAAGTCTTACCCCCCCCCCATATGGGCAGTGACATAATATTTTCCACCGTGGTATCAGTGGTGAACAGGGCAGTTATCCGAGCGCGCTAATAAGGATCAGACTGCAACATAGCAACCTTTCTTATTATTTTGCACTATGATGCATATGAGAATAGGCATAGTGAAATGCCTTATGTTATAGCATAATGAAATGCTAGGTAATTGTATATTACCAATGTTTCCTAAGAAGGGAAATTCCCAGTATGAGATTAGCTGTAATACTAAATTCTCAAAATGAAGAAAATTGATCATCTCAGTTGGGAATGATATTTGACTATTTTCACAAATTTAACTGGTTTACCCATGAAGGGTATGTATGTATATAGATATGCATAACTTACAAAGTAAAGAGTTTGTTTAAGGATAATGAGATTATGAAGTATTGGAATTACCTTATCAATTATTATGTTTCTTGAATCCCCTACCAAGCATTGCTTGCTGAGATATTGTACTTGTTGCAATATCTCAAATACAAGGAAGTTGATTGATTCCTAGGTGGGCCAAGGAGCTAATGATGAAATCCAGCCCTTATCTTATAATGGGTTCTTGTGGGGCCCTTACTAGCAATAATTCCATTAGACCATAAAGCTGTAAATATGTAATGCAATACAAAAACAAATTAGTGCAACCTATATGCAATCCAATCAAGATTAGATAGGTGCTCTAATGTAGCAATCCTAAGTAAAGATGCAACAATTATCAATGAGTTATACTAACATCCAAATACAAATTAGCTTAAAAATTGAGTGAGAAATACTCACAATGAGGGGTCCAATGATGATCATGTATGGGCCATCGTACCCCACACTTGCCCTGTATTATTATAATTCATTTAAAATTAAATAATAAGGAAACTGGGTTCTACAATGGGCCTCACTACAAGTTTCACTCAATCCTGTTCTAGGAAAGCAATAAAACCTAATCTAAGATGATGAAACCATGGCCCATAGGATTGCTGCCGCTCCTTGGCCAATTTCCCTCACACAAAAATCAAAGAAATATGGTCAATATGAGGAAAATAGCAACCAATGCAAAATAATGTAAAAATCCTAATCTAATGAACGCTGATCCTAGACTAAAGGAAAATAACCTAAAGTATGGAACACTACACAAAATGTTGTAACTCCCTGGCAATGGCACCAAAAACTTGTTGTTTTAATTAAAACTCGCAAGCACACAAATCATTTGCAATATTGCAAGCTAATGAGGTCAATCTCGCGAGGAGTTGAAGTAATGTGTTTCTAGTGATCACCACTTTAAACTATCTAACCTAGCCAAATTCAAGTGATTTTGTTCTTAAATTAAGAATGAAAATTAAAACATGAAATTAGAAAATAAGAAAAATCAAGAAACATGCTAAATGGGAAACATTCCTAATCCAAAATTAAAAGTAAGGAAAATTTACCAAAACTTCAACCAAGAAATTGGAATTGGAAATTTAACTAATTAAGAGTAACAAATAAAGAAACTACAAAGAATTAGAATGATTCAAATCAGGAAACTAAAATTAAGGAAACTACCTAAAAAAGAAACTTTCCTAAACTAAACTTACCAAAAATAGAAGTTTCTAAAATTCAAAAAGGAAACTTTCTAAACCTAAAACAATATAAAAATAACTAATTTAACTTCTTATACACAAGATCCAACAACTAAATTAACCAGAGTCCAAAGGAGAATGGGACTTAGAACCATATGCATGGTTTTTGGACTATGGCATGATTCTGAAGCCCAAAATATGGTGAAATTAATGTACCTACTGTGAGTTAATATGAAAAATAACTATGGGATCTAATAAAAAACATTAAAATCTAAATGGGTACCTAAGGATTTAGGAAAATAAGATGTTTTGATTGCTAGAATTAAAGCACTAAGTTAAGGAAAAGCCAATTTCCAAATTTCAGTACTTAAAAATAGTCAATAAATCTAGCATTATAAAGCTACTGAAACCACAACTTATATGCAAGAAAACAACTCAGATCCAAAGTATATTGATGAAAGCAACATTCCACAATAAGAATTCCCACAAAACTTTATTGAATCATATCCAATTTACATCAAAATTATATGCACAAAATTGTTCACAAAATATGAAAATTGTGCACTTTTCTATAACCTAGAATCCTATCTAAATAGCAACAAAATTCCATTCTAAAGTTTAATCCAAAGTGCAATGACATGCAAAGAAAATGCATGAAGAAATTTAAGAGAAACAAAGGCTAAGGGGGTGAACTAGCTATGGGAAAATTACCTAAAACTAAGGGGGAAAAGTCATGGAAAAAAAGTGAATTTCAAGAGAAGAAATCAAGGATTTAAACTAGCTCTCTCTTAATTGTCACTAACCAAGAATAAATATCTTGAATCTTGATTGAATAATAAATAAAAACTGATGGAATGGAGTGGAGAAGAAAGAGATTAAGGGCTGGAAAGTAGCATGAATTCAAAGGAGCAAAACAATGAAAACTCAAAGCAATGGAACTAAAGTAAAACAACTAAGTTACTAATCTAAATTGGAGAGCAAATAAGCAAAAGAATAACAAGAATACCAAAGTAAGAAAAGCACCAACAATATTCCAACGTTTAGCAACAAATACCACCAAAGGAAACTATGTTTCATGGTGTGTCACCCACCTCTACTTAGAAAATTCGTATGGAACATGAGGTTATATATACATGAGTACTTTTCTAACCTAGGATGGGGTGAAAACATAATAAAATTGGTGCTAGGGTTAGGGTATTGAATGAGGAAGGTTAGGTGAAAGATAAATTAACAAGATGATGTAATAACAATGACATAAAAGAGAGATAAGAAGCATAGGCTGGCCGGTTTCTAATTTTGAAAAGGATATAGGTGCCTTTTTTTTTTTCAGAAGTGGGGTGACATGGGGAAAATTGATTGGCTAAGTGGTTTTCTAGGAAGTGGAAATTGGTTGGATGGTTAGGGAGGTGGAAGAGTTATGGAATGGTAAGACTCTAGAATAGAAAGTCGAACTCGTGGTGATCTTTAGTGATGAGGTGGAAAGTGATAAAAAGGTGAAAAAAAGTGGGAAAAACATCAAAATTTGTATGCTTTCATCCTATTGGTCCATATGTCAACTTATATTAATATATTTTCCCTTAATTATCTTGAAAATAACTCATGGATAACTCTCTTGAATCTCCTCCAATCCTAGCCTTTCATTTAGCTAAGCTTGATGGCTTAGAAGGCTAACTTTGAAGGCTCCATAGGCTAGGCATTATGGATGGCTTAGGAAACTTCCTTGGCTTGTTTTCTTGGCTTCAACCCATGGCTTGAGTGGCCTACATGATTTTGATTGAATTCCTTAGCTTGCTACCTTCTTTCATGGCTTATATGGCTAAGGTGGATTGAAGGGCTCCCATGCAAATGGTGGTGGGAATGCATGGCTTACTTCATAGGCCCACTATGGCTATCTTTTGCTCCTTTAATCCTATTCATTACTGGTTCACAAGGTAATCTTTCCCTTAATATCATGTTGGATTGATGATTTTGAGGCTTTGAATTTATCTTTTGATCTTGATCTTCAATTCTCATCTCAATCGATCTTGGCAGTTGGATCATCATCACTCTTCCTTGAAAAGATAAAATATTCTAATTCATTTCTAAAAATAATATTAATCACATGCTTAGTTGGAATTATACTTTGAACCTAAAAAATAATAAACTTTTACTTCATTAGGTCAAAAATGCATGCGCTTGGAATTTTTGTCTAAAAATCCTAATTTAATGTTATAAGTAATAACACATGAGTACTAATTGGGTGCTTTTTATGAAAAATTAAACACTTATCAATAACCACGGATCTTAGTAATCTAATTCCAGTTATTTTTTATCCCCACCCAACCTTTACCTTAGGACACTCTAGAAAACTAAGGAAACAAAAAATAAAAGAGCAAAAAGACTTCAAAGAGAGGACTTTTGGAAGGAAAGAAGAGAGCGTCTCTTCCAAAGTGAGGTGGTGTCCTCTTCCTTCAGCTATTACCTTACCTTTCTTCCTTGAATGCTCTTCTCCTTGGGTGACTTCCATCTTCTCCTAATGTCCTATGATTTTTCCAACCCCTTGGTTCCTTTGGTTCTTCTTTGAAAGGTTAGTTGGTTCTCCTTGTGATCTTTCTCTCTTTGCTTGTTCTTAACTTCCATTGTTTCTTAGGTTAATGCTTTTCCATTCCCTTAGTTCTTCTTGCTTGCTTATTCTTGATCCAAGGTTGCTTTTCCATTGATGTGACAGCCAAGGGAAGCCACCTTTAATCTATCCTTGTTTTTTCATTGCCTTTAGATTTCCTTTAGTTTCATTAAAATCACTTCTTGCTTTCCTTAGTGTTCCTTCAGTTTTGCTTTGCTTTCAAGTGGATTTTCTCTTAATTTCTATGCTTGCTTATTCATGACTGATGTTGGAACTTTGAAGAAGGATCAGCTTATAGTTTTGGGTTGACTAAGATCAAGTAGCATTCATTATAATAGCACATAATTTTCAAATTTAGATTATAAGTATTGTGGGATTTATATTGATGGATCATAACATAATTCAATGAAGTTTATTGGAGTTTTCAATTCAAACTTATGCCCAACTATTGTTAGTCTACATTCCTGAATTTTTTCTTGTATTAAAATTGCTTAATTCCATGGTTTTCATGTTCCATTAAGTGAATGATCAAAATAGTGTGCCACTAGAATTTTTCTTTATGATTTGTTGTGTTTAATTTCTAGCACCACTTGATTTTTTAAGAGCCCATGTAGATTACTAGATTTCTTCTTTGATGCTTGAGTTAGATTACGTGTTCAAGGTTTTCAAAGTAGTTAATTAGATGCATCCTACCCAAGGAAGCATGTATACCATTCTATGGTCATATGCATGATACTTGGATAGTTCTCTTTCTTTACTTGATTAGTAATTATTTTAATTATTTTGATAGTTTAGTTTAGATGTCATTTTTTAACTAGTTTGCATCTGAATTAGTTTTAATCTTAGTTAGGAAAGTATTGATTTTTTCATAGTTGATAAATTTCATGTTCAGAAAGTTAAAGTTATGAATTTATTGTTTAGTTTCCTTAGACTTGCATGATTTAGTAAATTTTTTAGGAAAGTGTTGATTGTGGCATGATTTATGTTTTAACATAATTCCATGATTCATATGTTTAGTTTCCATCATTAGTTTAGCTTAAAAATCTCATGATCATTGCCTTGGTTGGATAATTTAAAGTGAGGATAGCTAATATTATATCTGTTCAATTCCTCCTAGGATCAACCTCCACACATGAATTACTACAATTAATTTGTGCACTTGTGAGTTTAACTTAAAATCACAACAAGTTTTTGGTGCTGTTGCGAAGAAATCACAATATTTTGTGTAGTGGACCATACCTTAAATTATGCACCTCTGGTCTAGGTTTTGGGTCTATTAGTTTAGGGTTTTGCATTATTTTTCTCATATCGACCAATTTGTTTGATTTTTGTGTGAGGGAAATTATCAAAGGAGCAGTAGCAATCCTATGCCACGGCTTCATCAACATAGATTAGATTTTCATTGCTTTCCTATATTAGCATTTGAGTGAAATTGAAGTGAGGTCCTTCGTAATTTTAATTTCAATTTTATTTAATTTTTAAATGGATTGTAATAACATAGGAAAAGTGTGGAGTATGGTGGCCCACACTTGATCATCATCGAACCCTTCACTATGAGCATTCTTCACCAAATTTTAATTTTTAAGATAAAGTGCATTTAGTATAATTTTCTATATGTGGATGGTAGTATAACTCATATAGAATTGGATCATGCATAGATATATGTTGTATAATACTTAGAATTGCTGCACTAGTTCAAGCACCTATTTAACAAAGGCTATCGTAAGCTCGTTTATAATCAAATCATAGGTTGCATGGTTGCAGTGTCCTATCTATTTAAGGTGCCTAACCCTTTGTTAAGTGGCATAGTCATTAGTTTGATTTTTATTTTGCATGGCATATTTACAACTTTAAGGTGGAATGGAACATAATGCTACTAAGAGCCCCATAGGAACCCTTATAAGATAAGGACTGGGTTTCATCACCAACTCCTTAGCCCACCTAGGAATCAATCCATATCCTCATATGTTTAAATCCCAACCCTTGAACATTAATTTAAAATCAAGTAGAAAGATACTTGGGGTATCGATCTCATAGCACCCTTTCAAAAGGATGCGATCTAGTGTCATTGTAGTGGCTTCTAAGCATTGTGGCTATAGTGGGTGTCTTAAAATCCAAATGATATTCCCACACCTTTCGTTGATGTTAATTGAGGTCTAAATGCCACCTGACACGAGGATTGTGTTAACCACTTTTGAACAAGATCCAACAGGTAAGCAGCAGTCAAATCTAGATAAAAGAAGCTATCTAAATATTGGTCAAAGAAGCTACCACCCTATGCAATAACAAAAGATAAATCAATTCAGCTTGTTATCTATATGCTAGGATTGGTTGTGCATCCTTTATCTTAGAACTAGCAATTAGGTTGCACCATATAGTTATGGTTTTCCATTGCTAAGAAAAAAGAGTTACCCATTCATTTTATATAAAGATTGATTACAATGGCCTACCAAGAAGAGAATAGATAAAGGATGGCTAGTACATTTAGTATAATTTTGCATTTGTGGTGGTAGTATAATTCATATATATTAGAGTCATGCATTTATAACTATTGCATAATACTTAGGATTGTCGCATTAGTTCAAGTACCTACCTAACAAAGGTTAGCCTGAGGTCGACTATAACCAAAGTATAGGCTGCATTGTTATAATATAGGTAAGCATTTGTTTATCATGTTTATAGCTTTATGGTGAAATGGAATTTAATGCTAGTAAGGGCCTACAGGAACCCTTATGAGATAAGGATTGGATTTTATCACCAACTGCTTGGCCTACTAGGAACCAATCAACATCCTTGTATGTCACGATCCCAATCCTTAAACACTAATTTAAAATCAAGTAGAAAGAGACTTGGGGGTATCGAGCTCATAGGACCCTTTTAGAAGGACATGAACTATTGTCACTCCAATGGCTTCTAAGCATTGTGGTTATAGTGGGTGTCATAAAATCTAAGTAATTTTTCCACTCCTTTCATTGACGTCGATTGAGGTCTAAACACCTCCTAACATGAGGATTGTATTAACCACTTTCAAGTAGGACCCAATTGGTAAGTAATAGTCAAATCTAGATAAAAGGAGGAGCTATTTAGATCTAGATCTAAGAAACTACCACCTATGCAATAAGAAAAGATAATCAAGGCACTGCTCAATTAGTGAATACTAGGATTTGATCGTGCATCATTTAGTTAGGACTAACATTTAAGTTACATCATATTATTAGGGTTTTTATTAATTTTTAAAAAAGAAGAAGAAGTGTAAACTCATTCATTATATATAACAATTAGTTTTATTGTATACAAAGTTGGGTACAATGGCCAATCAAGAAAAGTAGGGTCTAATACCATTGTGCTACTATTTTACTCCTATGCCATTATCTCATGAAGATAGGTATGAGACTAGGGCAAGATATACTCCTGACATGTCCAATAAAATTAAAAATCAATTAGATAAGATAATTAGTAAGTGGGATAAGATAATAGCTGGGATGGACAGAATGGATAGTCAAATGGATAGGTTCCTTAAGAAAAATACTAAGGCATATCAACAACCCTAATATGATAATTCCTATACTAAGTGTAATAACCCCAATTTTTGTAAATTGATTGAGAAAAATCAATAAAGTTTGAGTTTTAGATATTTCGGGCTGAAATATTAGGGTTATTTAAAATATTCTTTTTATAAAAGTATAATCAAATCATAAGATATGTAAAATTGAAATTAAACTTAGAAAACCCTTCAAAATGACTGTAAGCATGACAAATTTCGAATTCGGATGAAAAATCCTTAAGTTTTTCATTTTTTGGACAAAAGGGGTAAAATAATAATTTTACCGAAAAATAAAAATATTCCAAAAATCAAAATATGAAACATCAAAATTTATAATGTACTGAGAAATACGAATCCAACGCCACTAAGTACACTCAAATCTGAGATCATGGGAATAAAACCCAAAATTTTATGCATAAAGGGCAAAACGGACTTTTTACACCATGTGGGGCCCACATGGGGACCACCACGTCCCCAACAACCAATTTGATCAGAAGCCCATGTAAAACATGGGTCAACAAAGATCAGCTGGTCATGGGGAAGAAAAATTAGGCATGGGAGCATTGAAGACTTTCATGCCATTTTATATTAAAAAAATAATATATTATAATTATGGAAAAAGACCCAAAATGCCTATAAATACAACCCCAAAAATCTTCCAAAAATCCTCATAAATTCCCCACGAAATTCTATTCACTCTCCTTGAAAAATTAGATCTAGATCCCTCCCCAAAAATCCAAAATTTCCAAGAGTTAGATCTCTTTTCAACTTGTTTTTCTTTTTAGATTGGAACAAGAGACCTAAAATCAATTAGGCACTCTGTTCCAGATCTAATTTGATCAATTCCACTGTCCAAAACTTCCCAACATATCTATTCTACAAAACCCCCAAATAAATTTCAAGATCCAACGGTTCAAACAATGGTATTTGCAAGAAAGGTGGATTTTAGGCTATATCTTCATCAACAAGGTATTTTTTTAAATTGGGCATATAAATGAGGTTTTCTCTCCAATCAAGTAAGTGGAAATCCTTTTCATATATGTTTAGTATTGTTTTATGTAATTTTTACATTACTGTAATTAATTTTGGTAATAAAAAGGTAAAAATAAAGTAAACAATAGAACCCTTAATTCATGATGATGGAATGCTCAAATGAAAAATCTGAATCAACCAATCAATCTAGAATGGTCCAAAACCCCTAGGGTAGAAGTTTCAGAAAGATCTGAGTAGTTTTGGACCCTCAATTGAGAGAGATTAATTTTGGTGGGCCTAGATCAAATCTGGACCCTAGGAACGGCTGAAAACTTCAATTTAAGATTGTGGAGTCATATGAACTCCAAATTGAGATAAGAAAGAAGCTATGGAAATCTTGTAATGTCTAGTTTCTAATAAATTCATAATATTTCTAAAATTTATTTCTGTATTTTTCTGTATTTTGGAAATAAGTGTCCAATTTCTAAGATCTTCAAGATCTGAGGTGATCAGATCTTGGAAATGTATTTTAGTGATGATATAATAATGTAATAAAGTAATATCTATGGTTAATTTGGACAGATCTTGGATAAAATAGGGGATCTACCCTTTATGGTAGAAAAACCCTAAAATAAAAATAAAAAAATACAAAGGGACCCACTTGATCAATGAGATCAAGTATGATCAGATCCTTGGGATGGATTAAAGGGATGATATTATGATGGAATTCAGTTAGATCATAGAGGAAATGTGACAAAATCAAGTGGATATGATTTTTGGATCTTAATGGATTAAAAGCCCTAAAGGTAATTAAAACCCTTAATCTAAAGGAAAACACCTAAGACCTAATGGTTGGATCATATTTAAAGGTTTATAATAATCTTAATAAAATTATTTTAATTGTCTTTTATTGGATATAGAAGTGTAAATGTGATTTATGTTTTAAGTTTTAATTGTCTTTTATTGGATATAGAAGTGTAAATGTGATTTATGTTCTAAGTTAGAAAGCATGATAGTGTAATCTTTAAATTTTAGTATGATATGCCCTAAATGAGTAATTTGTTAGTAGATTTGATTATCTTAGGATCATGTTAGTGTAAATTAGGATTTAAACATGATTTCATTATGATAGAAGATGTGTTTCATAACTTAGGATCATGTTAGTTTTATTTCACTAGCTTAAGTTACATTCATAGGAAGAATGTTAGTATATAGTTGTTAAACTTATATTTGATTTATGCTTTCAAGTTGATGATTTACTTATTGTCAAATTTTATTCAATTGTTAAGATACAAGGAGCATAAATCACCAAAAGTGTAAACTAATGAAATATAGAAATTCATGGACAACTAAGATGAATGAATGATTTTGACGTAATAAGGGCTATAGTTAGTAGGACAATATAAGGAATGATTTATCATTTCCTTGGCCCAAATTAGGAAAAGAATAATAAACCCCATGAATGACATTATAAATATTCATGGACTTAATTAAAATCCATTAGAAAGAGTACTTAGGATAAACATGCTTATAGGAACCTTATGAAAGGTTGAGCTATGGTCATTCTAGTGAATGATGAACATAGTGGTTAAGGGGGTTATCTAATAGAGTCTCGCTCTTCCCCTACCTTCTGTTGACGTTTGTGAGGTCTAAACGCCTCCTTACATGAGGATTGAAGTAACCACTTTGTGTTCACCCATTCAGCTAGTAAGCCTTAGCCAATTGGAAATAAGAGGAGCAGTCTAGACTTAGGCTTGAATAAGCTACCTTCAATTAGTACATTAACTGGTTGAATAATAATAATAAGATCATAAAAGGTTAGTAAATTACCTAACCCTAATAAAAACAATAAGTAAGATAAGGACGATCAAACAAGATCCATTAGATCTTGGATGATCAAGAACAATAAGAATAAGAACACTATATTGTACTTAGTATGTATGTTTAGTAGTATACTTGTTATAGTTCATTAGATTAGATAATCCAAACCCTTGATCAAAGGTGATTCAAGGAAGAAAACCAAGATCATCCTCCATAGGGATGATCCAAGAACTGAACTTAGATCAAAGAAGAACTAGATGATAGAAGATCTAGGACCTTGATCTTTATCAACATGTGTAGATTGTCAATCAAAGGATCTATGAAAGATTAAGATCAAGGAGATGAACATACAAAGACTTAGAGATAGAAAAATACTTAGATATGAATGATCTAAAGATCATTCTAAACATCAGATCTAGTGATCAATAGGATTGTTCATAATTTATATATTGACAATATGTATGGATGTACAGATTACATACATCGGTCAGGATCATGGAAGATTGGGGAAAAGAGATCAATCCTTAAAGGTAGGAGGATTTGATGAATACATTTACATGAGATATACATGATTGTACTCATGATCTTATGTTGACAAGAGTAATGATAATACTTGTAGTAAATCTCTTGAAAACCTTATGATCCAACCAAACACCTATAAGATGGTTAAGGACTAAACTATAAGTGAATAGGGAACTAGAAAATATTTCAGCCCTAAGTAAACAAACATATGGTCTGATATATATATGAAATCTATTTTACATACAAGCTTAGAGGCTTGTGAGTTTGTTTTAATAGGCATGAGCCTAGGGGATGCTATTGCTAGAGGAGTTATAAGGGTTTGGCCACCCGCTCCTTGAAATTTGATGATATGATGATACCTTGTCCAATGAGAGGCTAAAAGTCGGGTGGTGGCAATTATGGGAAGGCCACCACTGTGAAAGTCTTGCCCCCCCCATACGGGCAGTGACATAATATTTTCCACTGTGCTATCAGTGGTGAACAGGGCAGTTATCCGAGCGCGCTAGTAAGGATCAGACTGCAACATAGCAACCTTTCTTATTATTTTGCACTATGATGCATATGAGAATAGGCATAGTGAAATGCCTTATGTTATAGCATAATGAAATGCTAGGTACTTGTATATTACCAATGTTTCCTAAGAAGGGAAATTCCCAGTATGAGATTAGCTGTAATACTAAATTCTCAAAATGAAGAAAATTGATCATCTCAGTTGGGAATGATATTTGACTATTTTCACAAATTTAACTGGTTTACCCATGAAGGGTATGTATGTATATAGATATACATAACTTACAAAGTACAGAGTATGTTTAAGGATAATGAGATTATGAAGTATTGGAATTACATTGTCAATTATTATGTTTCTTGAGTCCCCTATCAAGCATTGCTTGCTGAGATATTGTACTTGTTGCAATATCTCAGATCCAGGGAAGGAGAGTTAGGAGCTGAAGACTATAGAAGACTTGAAGAGAATAATCTTCAAGGTATACCCTTGAAGACATGTATTTCTCTTTGTTGAGAGTTTTATTGTATGGTAAGCTTGAGTTTTGGATTATGTAATTTGGACAAGTATTCTACTAGATTTGGCTGTACAGTGAACCACTGGATGGATCCTGGAGTTTAATAAAAGTATATTCCTTCAATGGAATTTTATTTTGTACACAAATTGTACTTATGTTATGTATGAAGTAGTGACTTGGGTTTTCAAAACAAGTTTTAAAGAAAAGAATTTTCACTGCTTTGTTTTGCGAAAAAATTTTACACTCTTAAGGGCCCTGCCTTTCAAAATACTTTACAAATGATGTTTTCAAAAACCCGGGTCGTCACACTAAGTTATATCAACAACCTTAGTATGAGAATTATAATATTAAGTCATATCACCACCCTTAGTACAATAATGATTGTACGTATTCTAACCCAAAATATCCCCCTTCTTCATGGTCATCAAGCTCCAACTATAATGAATACTATCGAGAGCCAGTGGATTCACCTACTACATTTACACACCTTAGAAATTATAACCTGAGAAAAGTTACAAAGACTATAATGGAGGGGCTAGGCATCATAAACAACTATGGTCTCATGATTACCCCTATCAAGAAGAACCATCATGGTCCCACCGTGATCAACCTTACCATGATTATCATGAATATTACGGACAACCATCAAATTCCAAACTGATCAATCCTTTCCTAATACTCCCATGCCATAGCAATATGAGCCTTTTGTGTTGTTGCCTCCAACATAGAGGGAACAAGTATTAGAAGAGACTTTTAGGTTGAACATGGAATTAACTAAACAATGTCATGAAGGGAGGGGTCAGTTCCATACTGCATTTATGGAAAGGGTTAAGGAATTTGAATAAATTGGGAATAATGAAGAACCATTTATTACTGACAATAGGATGGGCTTATCTTATGTTCCTTTTGAGCTATAAAGTTTTCAAACATCCCTGCTCATTGATAGTGATGATAGGATGGAAATTTCTTATGAATCTTCTAAGCCCCAAAGTTTTTCACAATCCTTTCACCATTGTTATTAATCCTAGGATGGACAAATCTTATGATCATTATGAGCCACAAAGTCAACAACCATCCTTACAATCCTTTACCACTCCAAATACACTCAAATCATGTCTAACCCATTTTTATGAATTTAATGGAGACACATCCATTGCTGAAATAAATGATTTAATAAATAGTGCACCATTAATGGACACTTCTCAATGGAAAGCTAGAGTGCGACTCCTACATATCTTGAAATTCAAAATGAGACTTGCAATGTAGAAGACATACTTGATTGGGACCTACAAACCTCATTTGAACTAACACCAAGTAGTAATCTAAGTCCATTTGAAATCTTATCTATGCTAGCTGAATAGGAAGAAAAAAGAGTCAATTGATGTACTGACCCTATATCTACCAACTCTAAGGTACACATTAGAAGATATTAAGGGTTTAAACCTAACTATGTCCTTCCCTTCAGTAATACAAGAACCACCTTTTAGGGAAATGCAAAGTCAACTTATACCCCAATTTCAGGACAATGTAAGGGATATGGAGGAAAATGATGAATAGTGTATAATGGTTAATGTTATCCCTAAATTTGAAAAAAAGAAAAAGAAAAAAAAAGAGTGAAACATTCAATCCCATATGGTCCACAAACTTCATATTCACGTGGCTTGCAATATCATCATGTTACCAATACCTCAATTTTTGAGGTGGAGGAATTATATTGAATACCATGAAATACTAAAAATGGGGGATCATCAAAGTCGTCCCACTAAATTTAAAATGGTGGTAGTCTACTATGGCATAATGTTACCACCACCCAAAATCTCTAAGTGGAGGGAATATATAGACTATTGCAAGGTTCTAATTAAAGTGACATGAGAAATCTGGCTAGTTCATTATTAGGGTTAGGATTAGGAAAAGTGAGTTAAACTAGTTAGGTCTGGGTTTAAATGATTATATTAGTTATAAGTCATGTCTGGCTGAAGACGTAAAACTTAGTGCATACTGGGAGGCAACCCAGGAATTTTTTAGAAAATGTCATTATTCTATATTACCCTTTCATCATTTAGGTGTCCCATATTTCAAAACATTGAGGAGATGTTTAGCTAAGGTTGGGTGTGTAGAAATGAGATTTCTAGGTTCTTCTTTCATTTTTGAAAATTAATTTTTTTTTTTTTTATAAATTCCTTTATGAAGATGGGAAATTAGATCTTCTAAATATTCAACTATCTTATGAACTTTAGCTTATTAATAGAGATGTATACAATTAGTTCACTGTGTTATTCTTTTTCTAAAGTGTTCCATAAAAATTAAACTTGAAATGTTAATTGCAAAAAATAGCAATATATAGTTTAAGTTAAAGAGAAAATATAACTTAAAGATCCTGAAGAAGATCTGTGGAGACTTATAACCTAAGTGAGTTTAGGGTCATTCTTCCTTTCTTAGCTTATACATAAAATCAAAAATTTCTTCAGCGTACATTAATTCTTAATTGGTGTCATCATTCCTCATCTTGGTTAACTATTGAGAAAATTCAAAAGACCATACCATATATTTATTAAGTTTGTGATCATTTTTAAGTTATATGAAACCCAGGAAATGATAGAGGCCACCCTTGTTTAACCCAAATCCTTTAACCTTCCCTAAATTATTTTTTGATACTTAGACCCTTGAGCCTATAAAATATAAGCCATTTTCTTTGTTATCCAAACAACCTTTACCTATATTGAAGCCCCTATAATATATTCACTACCCATTTGTTTTGGAAATGTGTAAAGAATATTGAAGAATATCATTGGAAAAAGTATGAATAATACAATTCAAGAGATGAACATCAAGGTTAAAAAGAAGAAGAAGTTCAAAAAGGTTATATATAAAGTCAAGAGAAAAAGAAACAAAAGATAACCATTAAAAAAGAAGAATATTCACTCTTGCAAGGAAATAGGGAAAAATTATGAATACATTAATAGAAGAACTTTACATATTTTCCAAATAACCTTCATTTATCTTTATATCCATTCTTTTGATAAGCCATACCTAAGCCTACGTTTCATCCTAATAGAATTCCTAACTTGATCTTATGAAAAGTGTGGCTTGGATATGGTTATAAATGAATAGGGAGTTTAGTAGAGTGTAACATTCTTGGTAGTCGATATCTTTTCATGAGACCAATATTATCATTCTTTCTAAGTTATCATTCTTTTGCATAGAATATGTGAGATTTTTTTATTTGATGAACAATATGCTACTCACATATTTCTGAGTGACATGTATATCTTGTGAGAATTGAAGTCAAAGCATAGATTTGGATAATAATATTGGTTATATTTGACTTCAAGACAATAACCTATAGCACACAGTCACCTTCCGAAGTGTAATGAAATAATGGGATATCTTTAGCATAAGGGTAGGATTTTGAACCTTTTTGTTCATCTTTATTAGCAAGCTAAAGTTAATAATTAATATAAGCTAAATAAAAGAAAATTTTCTCAGATGAATGAAGGACTATCATAAAAATTTTGAGAATTTTGTGGGCATATTCACTACAAAACCTCACGATGCCTAACTCATCGATTAGGGGTAACCTAGGAGTTCAAGGGCATGTTGCATGTGCTAAATGCAATAGTGAGTACCTAAGAAATTGGCACTTTGTATTAGTTTTTGTAAAATGGTTATAAACATGTTTTTCTTGATACTATAAAAATGCTAGTTAGGGGGTGTGATAAGTGTATAATTTTGAATAAAACCCACTCAATTAATTACTCATGTGTTATAACTTTAGGGTTAAATTAGGATTTTTAGACTAAAATTCGTAACACATGACTCAAAAATTTGATATTTTCTAGAGACTAATGTAAGATAAGTATGTGATTAATAATATTTTTCTAAGATTTAATTAGAGTTTTTAACTCTTTGTAGGAATTGAGATGGTGATCCAACGGTTGAGATCGATCAGGATGAAAATGGAAGATCAAAATCAAAAGATCGAGTCCAAGCCTAAAAATCATCAATCCAACATGAGATCAAGGATGAAGATCATATTTAGGAGAAGCAATGGATGCAATTACAGTCATCAAAGGTGTCCAAGGTGGGCCCATGCACAAGCCATGCAAAGTCCACCACATTTGCACAGGTTTCACTTAAGACACATAGCCATATTCGAGCCATTAACAAGAGGACAAGCTAAGGATCCAAGCCAACCACAAAACCAAGTATTTGAGCCATCAAGCTAAGCCAAGAAATCCATCTAAGTTAGCCATGAAGCCAAGCCAATGAAGCCCTCAAAGTTAGCCATCAAGTCACATAAGCTATACTACATGGAAGGCCTTGATTAATGGAGAATCTAAAGAATTATCCTTGGGATTTTATGGGGATATTTTGAAGATAATTGATAGAAAATTCACTAGGATAAGATAGCAGATGGTAGGAAGTCATCCCTTCATTTTTTATGTTTTTCCTACTTTTTTCTCACTTTCCACCTCACCACTAAGATCCACTACTAATATCACTTTCCATTCAAAAGTCCTACCTTTTAAAGACTTCTCCACCTTTCTATACTCCCATCCAAACCACCCAACTAATCGCCACATCCTAGGAAACCACCTAGCCAATTACTTTTCTCCATCTCACTGATCTTTCCTATCCCTCTCTTTCCTCCCATCTTCCTCTCTCTCTCTCTCTCTCTCTCTCTCTCTCTCTCTCTCTCTCTCTCTCTCTCTCTCTCTCTCTCTCTCTCTCTCTCTCTCTCTCTCTCTCTCTCTCTCTCTCTCTTACCTCATCCCCAACCAACCCACTCATTCCTCTTGAACCCCTAGCTGTCCAATTCCCTTAATTTTTTCATCCCCACCACATCTTTACCTTAGGACACACTAGAAGACTTAGGAAACAAAATATAAAATAGCAAAAAATGTCAAAGAGAGGATGTTTGGAAGGAAAGAAGGGAATTCCTATTCCAAAGTGAGGAGGTGTCCTCTTCCTTTAGCTATTGCCTTACCTTTTTCCCTTGAATGCTCTTCTCCATGGGTGGCTTCAATCTTCTCCTAATGTCCTATGCTTGATTCTAGTTCTTCTTTGAAAGGTAAGTTGGTTCTCCTTGTGATCTTTCTCTCTTGGCTTGTTCATAACTTCCATTGTTTCCTAGTTTAATGCTTTAACATTCCATTAGTTCCTCTTGCTTGCTTATTCTAGATCCAAGGTTGCTTTTCCCGTGAAGTGACAGTTAAGGGAAATTCAACATGAATCTATCCTTTTCATTATTATTTCATTGCCTTTAGATTTCCTTTAGTTTAATTGAAATCCCTTCTTGCTTCCCTTAAGTGTCCCTTAAGTTTGCCTGTACTTTCTAGTGGATTTTCTCTTGATTTCTATGCTTGCCTATTCATGACTGATATTGGAACATTGAAGAAGGATTAGCTTGTAGTTTTGGGTTGGCTAAGATCAAATAGCATTCATTGCAATAGGACATAATTTTCAGATTTGGATTACATGTTCAGTGAGGTTTATTAGAGTTTTCAATTCATTTTTGTGTTCAGCAGTTATTATTCTTCATTCTTGAATGTTTCCTACTATTATAATTTCTTAATTCCATGATTTTCATGTTCCATTAAGTGAACAATCAAAATAGTGTGCAGCTGTAATTTTTCTTTATGATTTGTTGTGTTTAATTTCTAGCACCATACACTTTGTGTTCACTTGGACTTTTAAGAGTCAAAGTAGATTATTAGATTGCTTCTTTGATGCTTGAGTTAGATTACATGTTCCAGTTTTTTAAAGTAGTTAATTACATGCATTCCTTCACAAGGAATCATGCATACCATTCCATGGTCATACGCACGATACTTGGCAGTAAATTGCTTTACTTAGTTTTATAGTTTAGTTTAGATGTCATTATTTAACTAATTTGCATCTGAATTAGTTTTAATTCTTAGTTAGGAAAGTATTGATTTTGTCATAGTTGATAAATTTCATGTAAAGTTATGAATTTGTTGTTTAGTTTCCTTAGACTTGCATGATTTAGGAAAGTTTTTAGAAAGTGTGTTTTTAGGAAAGTGTTGATTTTAGCATTTTTTATGTCTTAACATAATTATATATTTCATATGTTTAGTTTCCATCATTAGTTTAGGTTAAAAATCTCATGATCATTGCCTGTGTTAAATAATTTAAAGTAGGGACCAGTAATATTGCACCAATTCGATTCCTCATGGGCTCGACCTCCTTATGTGAATTATTATAATTAATTTGGCACTTGCAAGTTTAACTTAAAATCACAACACCAAACATCAACAAGCTCTAGGTTGTATAGAAGATACTGCTAAGGGTATAAGCCCCATATTTCTCTACCTCAAGACAAAAATGAAGAACCTTTTAGGGAAATGCCGAGTAAGCTTAGCCTTGACATTTAGGAAGATGTTCAAGAGGAGGAAAACTTTTCAGCTATTCAATGTTGACATCCCATCTACCCAATTTGATAGGTCATTGCTCAAGCCACCTCAACTTGGTCCCACCAAAATTAAATTCATGTTGGTCCTTCATGGTGTATTGTTATCACCACCATACATTTCTAGCTAGAGAATGTACATTGACTACTTGTGAGTTATTCTAGAAACTCCTTTATAGTTAGTTAGGTTTAGGGTTTCATAGATTAGTTAGTTTAGGTTAGGTTCTAGAGTTGCATTTTGCATCATCAATTTATATTTTGCATCTTTGTCCACATCAACAGATCAATCCACTAACCCAAGAGTGTAGGTACTATTTTTTGTACCTTTTCCTTTTAGATTTGTTATTTCATTTGTCCATGCTATATAGTTGTAATCATTAAGGAAAATGTTTAATTTAAGTCTAAGCATAAGGTATTTCAATTTTGATGTTTTCAAAAATTTTCTTAGTTATTCTTGAGTCATTTCTTTAGAATTTATTTTGAAAAAAATTTATGAAAAGTTCCTTTATAAGGGTGAGAATTTGAATTGTTTGAATATTCAATATATTTTTGAACTTTAGCTTATTAATAGATTTTTATGCAATTAGTTCATTATTTTATCCTTTTTATAAAGTTTTTCATGGAAAATTAAACCCAAAGTATTCATTGCACAAAATAGACACATATATGTAGTTTAAGTTGAAAAGTAAATATAACTTAGAGATCTTGAAGAAGATTTATGGAGGTTGTTAATTCTATGTGAGCTTTAAAGTCAATCTTCCTTTTCGAGGGTTATACATATAATCATAATTTTCTTTAGTGGACATAAATTCTAAATTGGTCTCTTTATTCTTTATCTTGGTAACTATTGAGAAAATGTCTAAAAGACTATACCATTTATCTTTTAAGTTTATGGTTAATTTAAGTCATATGAAATCTAGGAAATGATAGAGGTCATCCTTTGTTACTCCAGAGCCTTTAACCTTCCTATGTTATTTCACCCCTAGTTAACCGCTTAAGCCTTTTTAATGAACCTTTTCTTTATGAACCCATTAAACAGTGCCCATATTAACCCCTATAATATATCCATTACCCATTTTGTTTTGAAAATATGTAGAGATGATTAGATCTTGAGAGAAGTATAAGTAATAGAATTCAAGAGATGAACATAAAAAGGACTGAAAAGAGAAAATTTCAGAGAAAGGCTATATCATAAGTCAAAGAGGAAAAAAGAGAAAAATAACCAATAAAGAAAGGAAATGTTCACTCTTATGGGTAGAAAAGAAAATTGAGAATACTTTGTAGAAGTCCTTTACATATCTCTCAAAACACTTTTGTGTGCTCTTATACCATTCCTTTTGTAACCCTATCCTAAGCCTATGTTTCATCCTATTAAAAGTCCTAACTTGATTTTATGAGAAGTATGACTGGGATATGTTCATGGATAAGTAGGGATTCTGGTAGATTATAACATGCTTAAATAGTTGATATCCTTTCATGAGAATAGTATTATATTCTTTTTAAGTTATCACTCTTAGTTATGGAATATGTGAGATTATTTTGGCCTTGTTGATTATTATTCTACTAAAATATTGAAGAGAGTGTAAACCACTTCTAAGAGACTTCTTTTTTAGTGTTGAGTATATCTTGCGACATTTGAAGTTAAAGCACAGTTTTAACAGTAATTTATTTTTTATTTTACTTGGAAACCTATAACTATGTACATATTGGCTATATTCACACACTCACATTTCGAGTTTAACAAAATAATGGAATATATTTTTCATGGGTAGGATTTTAAACTTTTGTTCATTTTTATTAGCATGCTAAAGTTAGGAATTAAGGGAAAGCTGAATGGGAAGAAAATTCTCTCATAAAAATAAAGGACTTTCATAAAAAATTTGGAAAATGCTCATGGGTATCTTTTCTAGAAACCCTTACAAGACTACAACTCATCCACTAAGGATAACCTAGGGGTTTAAAGGATTTTTGCATATTCTAAATGCAACTGATAGCACCTACAAAAGTGTTTAGGAATTTTTTTAGATTTCTGTATTTCTTTTTTATAGTTTTGCTCGAGGACTAGCAAAATATAAGTTTAGGGGTATTTGATACATACATACATACATATATATATATTACATGCATAACTCTATATTTATTGGGTTTTAGCCCCTAAAATAACTTAATCATCACTAATTAAGGTTAATTCAACATTTTGAAGATCCAGGGTACAAACAAAAAATGCACAAAATTGATAATTTTACCCTTGAAAGAGAAAATTTACCTTCTAAGCTATATTGTGGACCCACACATGCCAATTATGAAGTTGAGAAGTTTAGACTGAAAATTGAGTGTCAAGTACAAAGTCAGAGCAGTCAGAAGCCCTAAGTGGAATATCAAGCCTTATCCATTCAAAATAGGGTGTTCGTATCAAAAGTAAGGTGAAAAAACCTCTCACGGATGCATGCATACATTATAACACCTTGAGAAGATTCTAAAAGACTCCTAAATCATATACAATGAGATCATATATAATAGGATATTTTGAAATAAAACAAGTTAGAAGACTAGGACCCGTGAAAGACTTCTTCCTTACACCCTCTCTCCTACTCAACCTAAGGGACCACCTAAGGGGAAGCTATAAATTTCCATGTAAAAGTGGTAATTCCCACTCAATTCCACGTGGAATACATGAATAAATAATGAGGATTGGTGGAGAAAAACAACAAGGAAAGAGAGAGATAATTTACAAAAAATCTATAGTTGAAATTCATCCAAGCACTTAAAGGTCAAGATCTATCCTTGTAGATATGCATTATAAGCAGCCAATGAAGACACATTCAAGCAAGGATAAACCCATATGAAGTTAGATTCCAATGGAGACCAAAATGAGATTGTATTGGTGGAGAGTTTTTCAGTGGGCTGTCCACCTATTTTCAACGAGTTCCAACACCTAAAAATAAGGAAAAAGATGGCCAACTTTGGGGGAATGCTATTGGCTGGAGAAATTATGGTGGGCTAGTACAAAAACATGGGGAAACCTAGAGTGGAGAAGGAAATATTCATGAAATATAGGCCATACACTCTAGAGTAATCCAATCCAATGGTGGAAAGTAAAGGAGCCTTAAAAGAAGACCTTTTTGGATAAGATCACTCCAACCAAATCTCATCCACTCAAGACATGATGATGATGATCTAAAGCATTGAAAATGTAAAACTTATCCATCTTTCCCTTATTGAAAAGTC
The DNA here is from genome assembly GCA_035236585.1 of Warburgia ugandensis. Classification (NCBI taxonomy): domain Eukaryota; kingdom Viridiplantae; phylum Streptophyta; class Magnoliopsida; order Canellales; family Canellaceae; genus Warburgia; species Warburgia ugandensis. The sequence continues at coordinate 47,832,002 of CP141130.1, forward strand.
AAACCAAAGTCCTAAGCTAAGAAATATCTCCACTATTCCTTATCATCTAGTGGTCCAAACTTCTTCCAATTTTAGAATCTCCACAAGCATGCCATGACTTCCATGTCTTCCACACTAATCCACTTTCTAAATCCGCTGTGTCTCCTAGATTTTTTCCTCTTTTTTCTCTCTTCCTTCCCTCTTAGACAATCTTCTTTCCTATCTTACTAAATCTTCTTTTCTACCCACACTTATCTCCTTCCTTTCCCACCTTCTTATCTTATCTCACTCCCACTTTGATTCCATGTCAATTACTACTCCCAATTTGAATTCCACACATCCTTCCCCATTTGTTTCCTTTCTTCCTGTCATCCTCTCATCCATTCCATCTCCCTTAGGTCCTAGTAATCCATCCTTAAGGCTTCCACTCCTAAAAGTTTATAAATAAGAGTTAAAGCAAAAGAAAAACATATCTCTTGCCTTTCCCTTGATCATAAAGCTAAATTTAAGTGAAATAGAGGGAGAGACATTACCTTTTCCAAAACTCCCCCAAGATCAAGTTCAATCCATTAGAGAAGAGTTAAGAAAGCTCATCCATGCCACTTCTCTTTCTTTCTTTCTCCCATCTTCTCCTTCTTCCATCTCTCCTCTTTGTGCACTCACATGCACCACTGTCACCTTGCATCATTAGACATGGTCCATACACTCTACCTTATATTAACTTGTCTTCCATATTTTTGTATTACATAAGCATACATCTTCCTTTGCATCTCATAGAGTCACATGCATACCCTTCATATGTCACCTTCTTGACACTTCTAAATCTTACATGCTCCCATCTCTCTGCCTTGCTCATCCATGCACCAACCACCCTCTTTCTTTCTTTTGTTTTACATGCACTATACACCTTCTCCCACCTCTTTAGTATGCACACCACATTTCATTGCACTTTCATTCTACAAATCCCTTTCACTCTTCCTCACTTCCACAAGCATACCTCTCTCCTTACAGTTTCACATATATCCATCCTTCTTCCTTTCACTTCTTTTTGGATTTAGAATATAAGGAAAGGAAGAGAAGCTTTGTTCCCTTCTATGGTAGCCAATGACTCTTTCCAGTCCTAAATTATGGTTTGAGCATCACTTTTGGGTTCTTCCATATTGGGTTAAAGATATGAGAAAATAAAGGTTGTAGCTTTAGTGTATATTTGCTTGAAAAGATGTGTATAGGCTCTTATTTAGTGATGCAGCAAAGTAAGTTATGAAGTGAAATTCAAGCATAGAAGAAAAGGATATATAAAAAGCCTTGTTGAGTGACACAATGAAGGACTCCTATAGAAGCCACTTCAAGGAAGTTTCTTTACTTTCTTTATTTGCTTTCATTTATTGATATATTTACTTGTCTATGTAATCAAATTCAATTAATGAAATAGTTGTTCTTTCTATTCTTAGTTCACTTAATTGCTTTGTTTATCGGTTTAATGTCTTAGTTATTTCCCTTGATTAGCGTTATTTCTAATTTAATTGCATAGCTTAGTTGCTTTAGTTTAGAGGTATTTCCTTTTCCTTGAAGTTGGCGGGTTAAAGTAAAAGTAATTTAAGATTTTAATTAACTCTCTTTATAAAAGAGTCCTCATGGAATTGACCCATATTTGCCAATTATATACTCCAATAGAGCTGTGCAATTGCTGTAATTATTAAAGCACAACAAATATACTTATTGAAAAACATTTTTCCACTGTTTTTCAAACTAGCCTGGAAATTTCCAATTGAGTGGTTGTACTCAGCCACCAAACATTTCAAGTGAAACATTCGAAGAGTTTACTCAACTTGTTGGAGAAAGGAGGGAGTGTTAGAGACAAGATAAAGTATGAGGATATGAGTTTAGAATATTAGCTTAGTTTGATTTCTTTATTTTGTTTCATGGATTTTGTTGACGGACATGTAATAAAAATTTTGTTCTAATTCATGTTTGGCAAAAAGATTTATTTAGCTGTTTGGTCTATGCTCAATGGGTCATGATTACATACTTGTTTAAATTTTATAGTTACTTTACTTGTGTGTGTGTGTGTGTGTGTGTGTGTGTGTGTGTGGAGATTTGTATACAACTCTAATGGAAGTATTTGATCCATGAAATTTATTTGAACATTTATTTGAAAGTTGGATAATAAGAAGAGAAATTGATAAAGAGTGGAAACTATACTTCAAGAGACAAGACATAAGATGAAAATAATTGTGCTTAGAAGATATTGAATGGTAAGGGTGATGAATAATTAGATTTCTAATGACTACAAAATAAAGACATACTTAATGAGTGAATGCTGTTCAAATTGATGGTTGTTTATGAAATGAGGGATACAAACACCTGGATCAATGTACAAAACAAATTCTAGTAGTTGTGATTATTATTGTTAGTTAACTAGAAATTGATGGTAAGAACAAGACTACAACTTGTTTCCAAGCTAGAAGTCTTTCCTATCCTTCAGAAGTTTAGGTGACATTTCCGGGGGATTGAGGTGATGATCATATATGAAAAGGTTGAAGCTATAGAGGTTAATTAATAAGTTTAAACTAAAAGACATGGTTGCAGTTCAGAAAATTTCAAATGCATAGGAATTACTAAGGTTACCACCTAAAAGGGGATCGACTACACTATCAACCCAATATCTATAACAAAGCTCTCATCTCCAAAGAACTTTATAGTATGACCTTAGCAAAGTGAAACTATTTTAAAAAATCAGTTCTAGGAATTACTAAATAAAGAACTTATTAGATATATTGTTTCTCTGTTAGAAGTTATTTGCTTTTCTAATTTAATCAAAATCATTTCTCTTTGGCTAAAGATAAGCAATTTAAATAAGATCCAATTGATTGAAAATTCCATAAGATTTCTCATGGGATCAATCTGACTTACATATGTCTACTATAACTAATTCATACACTTATGAGTAATTTTAAAGCTAGACCAAGTTTTTGGCACCATTACTAGGGAATTGCAATGAATTTGTGATTATATCTTTTTTTAAATTGTTTATCTCTGGTCGTAGTTTTAAGTTGCATTAGATTAGAGTTTTTGTATCATTCTTGCTGGTTTTGCTAATTCCCCACAAATTGACATAATTCTTTGATTTTGTACAAGGGGAATTTGGGAAAAGGAGCGGCGACGATCCTGTGGGCCAAACCTTCATTGGTATAAATAGAATTTCCTAACTTTCCTAGATTTTTTTTTTGGGGGGGGGGGGGGGGGAGAGGACATGTAGTGAGGCCCATTGTAATATTAATTTCAAGTATTTTAAATGGGTTGTAATAATACAGGCCACGTGTGGGGTATGGCTGCCCACACTTGATATTCATTAAAAACTCCATTGTAAGTTTTTCCCACTCTTTTTTATTTTCCTAGTGCAATTGCATTAAGTATAATTTTGATTTTGGATGGTAGTGTAATCCTTATATATTAGGTTCATTCATTATAACTTGTAGCATATTATTTAGGATTATCGCATTATTCTACATGTATTTGACAAAGGTTAGCCTTTGCTTGGTTATAAATAAGGCATAAGCTGTCTAGTTGTAGTGTCTTGTCTGTTAAGGTGAGAACTATTTATTAGATAGCATATAGGCATGCATTAGTTTCATTTCCTTATATTGCACTGCATGTTTAATTACTTTATGGTAGATGTTCACATTCATAGTAAGGGCCCCATAGGAACCCTCATAAGATGAGGAGCATATTTCATGACCAGATTCTTAGCCCAAATAGGTAATCAAATCAATTCCTTATATGTTCATGATCTCAGCCCTTAAAGCTTAATTTAAAATCAAGTAGTAAGAGACTTAGGATTTTGAGCTTGTAGGACCCTTTTAGAAGAAGATATATTGTCACCCCTGCGGCTTCTAAGTATCATGGTTATAGTGGTTATGAAAAATCCAAAAGATTTTCCCATGCCTTTTGTTGATGTTTATTGAGGTCTAAATGCCTCCTTACATAAGAATTGTATCAACCACTTTAGAGTAGAACCTAACTGGTAAGTAATAGTCGAGCCTAGATAAAATGAGGAGTTCTCTAGATCTAGGTCTAAAAGCTACCATCCTGCACATTAATAAAGATTATCAAGTAGCTAGTTAGTGAACCATTAGGATTGATTGAGCATCATATAGAGTTCAAAGTCACATTAAGAGTTAGGTTGCATCATTTAGATAGGTTTTCTTGTCAATCTCAGAACATAGAATTAGGACAATTTGATCCTTGGCTAGATGTAAATAGGAGTGACCATAGATATGTCATATTAGCTTGACTCCTTGTCTAGACATGTGGACAGAGTTGAAAATTTGTTCCAAAAAATTAATTTAAGACTAGATGTCTTCATGGTTGTTAATACATCCATAAATCCTCCATAAAAGGTTTGTGCTATTTGTTCTAGCCTGGAACACATAACCACAACTTGTCCATCTAATAGAGTGTATACTAAATATCTTTTACAACAATAAAATTCTTTAAACATATATTGCAACCCTAGCAATAATCCATACTTTGAGACAATAATCCACTATGGGCTAGGCACCCTAATTTGTGATGGTTTAAGAATAATTACCTCCCCTTACACAAAACTTTCCTAGAACATAGTTCCTCAGTAGCTACTTGGTTTTTAGCTTGCTCAACAACCTAGGAAACCATTAGTTGATGACAATATTCAGTTACTCCTAAAAAAAATGAGGAGACTATCAAGGCCCTTATAACGTCCTGAGCATTTTACGCTATTTTTGCATCTATTACAAAAATGAACTGGACATTCTATATGAAATTAACCATGTTAAATATTTTATTTTATTTAAAATATTAAACAAAGGAATTTATAAGAAAAATTAGTACCATTATATTCTACCCAAAAAATGGAATCCAACGCCTCAAAGAACGCCGAAAACGAAGTTCATATGAAGAAGTTACGGGCATTTAAAGATAAAGGGCATTTCTGTAATTTATATGTAAAAACGAAAAAGGCAAAAAATGCAGGGGGCCGTTTTGATAACGGCACCCCCTTTTTCTTCCTCCTCTAGCCGACATTCAAGAGGCTTCCACCACTGCCTCTATAGGGCGGTGCTGGAAAGGATGGCGGCACTGCCATTGGCAGTACCGCCTTGGTGGGGCTATAAAAACCCTCTTCTCCCTCTTCCCCGATCACCATATCAGGTATTGAAGTATCTTGGGGGGAAAACATGAAGCAAAGAAATTAAGATGCAAAGTTAAACATAATAAAAAGAATGTCACTTTTTGAGAATCTTACGAATGACATGCAGCCAACCTTTGGAAGGAGATGTTGACTCAAAAAAGTATGAAGTAATTTATATACAAGTAGGAGAGTATGATCATCTAAGGAGACTATCCTATACATGATCAAAGGAATATGAGCATCTAAGGATTGGTAGCTGTACAAACTACAGCTATAAACCAGTATTGTTAAACTGGCACGCATGGGACTATGTATCAGAGTATGTAGCAAAAGCGGCCCGTATATACTTAAAGTAAACGGATAAGATATACTGACGATATATATGTGTAAGGCCTTGTAGAAGGAATCATAAGGACTCCATGATTGAAATTGCATCAAGAAGCATATGTTTTATGCATAATTATGCATGCTTACACAAAAAAAATCACTGATGTTTTACATGAAAAGCTCTTGGAATCCTACATGTTGCGTACCATGTTTTCAAAATAGTAGTATCAGATCACCTACTGGGTATGAGAAATACTCACCCAAATATATTATTTTTTAGGATAGCTCCACTCACGAGTAGAAGAAGCATCAGGAAATGTTAGTATTACGATCAAGTAAATAAAGAAGAGACAAGATGAATGTAAGTAAACACTCTACCCTTTGGACATGTATCTATATTTATTTACAGTTGGGGTGTGAGCCGTATCGGATAGACACAGGAAGACATTTATGATTTCTGAAATTTTCAAAAACTACTTTGGTTGTTGTAAGCAAATGACACTCAAGGTTTTCAAAATGAGTTTAAAAGAAAAGATTTTTCGCTGCATTGCATCATTTTCATAAAAATGGTTTTCAAATAGGGATGCATCTCGCCCTAGAAATTAGATATTGCATTTAAAAATGTATAGGCAAACCCGGGTTGTCACAACCCTACATCAATTATAGAATGAGAGTCGGTAGTCAGTTAATGTCTGTTCTCAAGGTATTGCCAAATTAGTGATATAAATGAGCCAATTGTCTACTATATTGAATTATAGAGGAAAAGGATAATTTCTAGTTAACCAATTCCAAACCCTAAGATCCAGTTTGAAATAGGGTCAAGTTCAAGTAGACCACATGAGCAAGCAAAGTCCATAACTACCCTTAGGAGTGGTCATCAGGTTGACAACAAGGGAGAAGGAGAAAAGGGAGAAACCACCACTTTAACTAAGCTTATAGTGGAGGCACCTTATGTGCTTAAAGCCTCATTCTCTCAACTTTTAAACAAAGCTAAGAGGGGAGCTAATTTTCATGAAATAATGGATGTGTTTGAGCATGTTCAAATCAATAGCCTATTACTCAATGCTATTAAAGAAATTTCTGCTTAAGCCAAATTTCTTAAAGACTTGTGCACATAAAAGCAACACAAAATCACAAGCTTAATGTGCAAAAGAAAGCCTTCTTCACAGAGTAGGAGAGCTCTTTGGAGATCATGTCATTGATAAGGCATTACTAGATTTAGGGGCTAGTGTAAATTTGTTGTCATATTCTGTCTATGAGCAACTTGGGCTCGTTGACCTTAAACTAACAATACAAATTTACAATTAGCATATAAATCACTAAAAATTTCATGTGGTATGGTTGAAGATATTTTGATAAATGTGAACCAGTTTTACTTTTCTATAGATTTTATTGTCATGGATACCTAGCGTATGTCAAACCTTAGTAGTCAGATTCCTGTAATTCTTCAGCATCCATTTTTGGCAACATCCAACACCATAATCAATTGAAGAAATGGTGTGATGAAATTATCCTTTGGCAATATGAAAGTAAAGCTCAATGTGTTTAATACTGATCATCAACATCTCAATCTACATGATTCTTGTGTAATCAATTCAATTGAAGGTCTAATTCAAGATGCTAATACACTATTGTCTATTCTAAAACAACTTGAGACATGTCTAGCACATTTCAATTGTGATTCCAATATAGACAAATCCATTGAAGAGGTAAATAATTTTTTAGATGCTGCACCTATAATGGATACCTCTGAAGGAGTCCCTCCAGTGGAACCACTTCATTTGATTTTGTCTCTATGCTCTAGTAGAAAAACCACCTACCTTAGTCGTTAAGCCATTACATGAAAATCTAAAATATTCTTATTTATGACCAAATGAATCCTCACCAGTAATCATAGCTTTAGATCGAGATAAAAAGAAGGAAAGTAAGCTTCTTGACATTATCAGGGAACACAAGACAGCCTTATAGTGGACCATAGGGGACATCAATGGGATTAGCCCTACTATGTGCATGCATAGAATTCATTTAGAGGAAAATTCTAAACCATTTAGGGAAACATAGAGGAACTAAACCTAATATGAAAGAGGTAGTGAGAGACAAAGAGCTAAAACTCCTAAATATTGGTGTCATCTACCCTATATCTAACTGCATTTTAGTCAGCCCAATTTAGGTTGTCCCCATGAAGTTTGGAGTCACAGTAATTCAAAATGATAATAATAAGGTAGTCCAACTTGCATGACCACTGGGTAGAGAGTTTGTATAGATTATTGAAAACTAAACATGATCATGAGAAAAGACCACTTTTCTCTTTGCCTTATTAACTAAATGCTTGAAAGGTTAACCAATCATTGTTATTACAACTTTTTTGATGGATACTCTAGCTATAACCAAATACCCACACCTGAAGACCAAGAGAAAGCTACCTTCACTTGGCTTTTGGGACCTTCGCCTACCATCGTATTCCTTTTGGACTTTGTAATGCTCCAACTACTTTACATAGGTGTACATTGAGCATATTTTTTATATGATGGAAAGATTTTTGGAAGTGCTTATAAACAATTTTTCAATGTTTGGTTCTTCATTTGATGAATGCCTACACAATTTAAAACTTGTTCTTGGTAGGTATTGGGAAAATAGTTAGTGTTAAACTAGGACAAATGCCATTTCTTGGTTCAAAATAGCATTATTCTAGACCACATCATATCACAAAATGGAATAGAAGTAGATAAAGCCAAAGTAGATTTAATCTTTAACCTTCTTTCTCTAAGGACGGTGAAGGAAATCCACTCATTTTTAGGCCATGCTGGCTTCATCAAGGACTTTAGTAAAATTGCTAAGTCCCTACGTAATTTACTTAGGAAGGAGGCAACTTTTGACTTTGATGATGATTGTATGAAAGAATTTGAGTGCTTATAGGCTGAATTAAATTTTGTGCTTATTATTCAATTATCATATTAGAGTGCACCATTTGAAATAATGTATGATGCTTCAAACTATGCGGTCGAGGCTGTGTTGGGGTAGTGTATTGATAAACTCCCCCATGTGATATATTATGCTAATAAGACACAATGATTCCTAGCTCAACTATTCCACTATCGAAAAAGAGTTGGGGGCAATTGTCCTTGCCCTACACAAATTTAGATCTAACTTGTTAGGAACTAAGGTTATTGTCTATTTGGACCATGCAGCATTAAAATACATTCTTTCTAAGAAAGATGCTGAACCTAGGCTAATCTGATGGATAATATTGCTAGAGGAGTTTGATGTAGAAATTTGGAATAAGAAAGGTTTGTTGTAGCCAACTGCTTATTCTAGTTAGTTATGGAGTCTACTAGCGAGAATGTTCCTATCAGAGAAACATTTTCAAATGAACTATCGTTGTACATTTTCCAATTGCCTTGGTATGCAAATAGAGTCAATTATCTTGTCATGAGTCAAATGACTAATCACTAGTCAAAACAAGATACAAAAAGATTCATTACTGAGATTAAGCACTTTAAATGGGACGATTCATACTTGTTTAACTACTATCTTGATCAGGTCATTAGGAGATGCATACTAGATAATGGACATCAGAAAATAATTTTCTTTTGCCATGACCATGCATGGGGGACCTATTTTAGTTCCAGAGCAACAACTGCAAATATTTTACAGTGTGGTTTTTATTGCCCACCATTTTCAGGGAATCACATGCTCACTGCATAGCATGTGCTAGATGTCAACAGTTAGGGAGCATAAGAAAATGAAATATAATGCCTTTGAACCCCATTCTTATCATTGAGCCTTTCAATGTGTGGCCATTGATTTTAGGAGACTATTTTCCAACTCCTTTGGTTATAGGGAAGATTGGTCTTTGAGACTTATTGACACTTTGTAGGTACCTACTACATTTAAGACCCATATAGGCTTGTCATCCTACCGCTTGGTCAAGAGAAAGGCCTAGCACCTATCAGTAAAACTTGAGCATAAAGCATATTAGGCCATTAAAAAGATCAATTTTGACCTAGATAGTGCTAGGACACAAGGTCCTTTTCTATAATTCTAAAAATACCACTTGAAAATCCATCATAATAATAATATTTTGCAAAAGTGATTTAGCCCGGAACACAAGGTCATTTTCTATAATTCTAAATTGCATATATTTGCCAAAAAACTTCATTCTCAATGGGCAGGACCTTACATAGTAAGACATGCCTATCATCACGGGACCGTTGAGATAGAAAAAGATGGAGACTTCTAAACTAAATGAGCAAAGGCTAAAACCCTATCTAGAGTTGGTCCACCCTGAAGTAGAAGAAATCTTGCTAGATGAACCAGTCTACTAAGACCCTCGTTAGCATGTCCCATGAACACCTACATCAATCATAAGATCTACATTCATAATAGCATTATATGTCTGGCCGAAGACATTAAACTTCATGCTTATTGGGAGGCAACCCAAGGTGAGTCTCATTATTCTACATCACCCACTTATCATATAAGGTCCTATGTTTCAAAATATTGGAGACAATGTTTAGTTTAGGTTGGGGGTCTAGATATGCATGAGATTTCTAAATTTTATTAATAAAAAGAAGAAGAAGAGTTTTTTAGGTCAAAGTTCCTTTACTATGACATAAATATAATTTTCTAAAGCTTAGTACTTTTCCTACTTTAACTTCTTAATAGAAATGCATATGGTTAATTCTTCATCTTATTCATGTCCTAAGGTGTTTTATGAAAATTAAATCTTGAAACACACTTATACATAGTGCATAGGCTAGATTGATAGATGGTTATGACTTAGAGACCCTGAGGAAATCAGTGGAGGCCTATATACCCCGTGAGTATTAGAAACTATCATCTTTTTGAGGTTATAAATAATTTCATAAATTCTTAAGCATACATAAACTTTGAGAGATCCAAGTATCTTTGTTTGGGTCAGTTGCCAAGAATTATAATAGGAGTACTAACATAGTTTCCTAAAGCATTTATTGAATCTTATAAGCTTTTAAGAAACCTAGGAAATGATATAGGCCATCCTTGTTTCAACACAAAGACATCGAGCTTAATTAGCATATTATACCACTAGTTAGACCCTTTGAGCCTCTTGGTAAGCCTTTTCTTTTCAAAAACTCATTTACCTTAACCTAGAAATCAAGTTAGATATATGTTGCCTATTCTTTAAAAATGAGAAGAGTTGATAGAATAAGGACAAAAGTGAAAAATATCAAAGTATTTACATAGAAAAAGCATTTCTTCAAAGAAATACAATGAAAGTTACAAAAAAAAGAAAAGAAAAGAAAAGTTGTAAATGAAGAGAAAGGAAAAATAGAAAAGGCATTCACTTCAGTGCACTCAAAAGAAAAGTGTCCAACATTCATTGAAGATCTCTACCAGAATTTGAAAATTCCCTTTCTTTCAAAACCATTCCCAAGACCACGTTTCGTCCTATCTAAAGATCTGAGATGTTAAGGTGGATGATAGCCTCAAAGAGGATATAAATGGGAAGGAATTAAGGTGAAATACCCCTGTTGGTCTTAGTAATGGCATCCATTCTTAGGGATCATATTTATTTGTCTCATTGTGATAATAAAATTACATGAACCATTAATACCATTAGATTCGGTCACATTAAGAGAGAATTTTGTTTGACCCCTTTTTCTCTGAGTGTTTTATTTCTGAAAGTATACTAGAGAGAATTTGAGCTTAAGACATCTTTCCAAAGAAATATAAGCATTTCTATTAGAAGTCCAGACTTATATAGCCTGTACACACTACACTCTAAGTGATAACCTCAGTAAAATGGCTTTGATCTGTGGGTAACTTGTAGAATTTCTCATTCATTTTTATTAAGTTGTTAAATCTAGCAGATTACTAATAGAAGAGAATTCTATGAGATAAAATAAAGGACTAAACCTTATAGAATTTTAAGGTATATTCACTGCAACCTCTCATGAAGTCAAACTCATCTACTAGGGGAAACCCAGGGGTTTAAGGGCTTGCTGCATATGCTAAATGCAATCGTGAGTACCTACAACAAAGACAACCATTTTTGTTTTATAAATTTTCACATGTTTTGCTAGGGACTAGCAAAATGTTGGTTGGGGGCTTATGACAAGTGTCCAATTTTGTATTAAAGGTACCTAATTAGTAGTCCATGTGTTATAAAATATAGGGTATTACCCTAAGGTTTTGTGAAAATTCATAACACATGTATTTTTCAGCTAATGATTCAAAATTTTGATATTTTATAGGTTAGGAGATAATCTAGAGTAAGTATGTGAATTATCATAATTTTTTAGGATATAATTAGTTTTTTCTTTTGTAGGTATCAAGAAGATGATCCAACAGCCAAGATCGATCAAAATGAGAATTGAGAATCATGATTAAGATCAAATGACAGAGCCAAGATTTAAATTTAATCATTCCAAAGTTCAATCAAGGGTTAAGATCATCTTAAGGCAAGAAAAAGAAGTCCAAGGAAGAATAGAGTCTAAGGTGACTAGAAAGGGCCCATGCACAAACCATGCAATTCCACCACCTTCGCATGATAATTGGAGCCATACAAGCCTTGAAGCCAAGGGACTAAGGCTCTCAATCCATCAAAGTGAACCATGAAGCCAACTTAGCCAAACCACATGGAGCCACACAATTGGAGGAAGGTTTTCAAGCAATTATCCACATGGTAAGTTTGGATTTCTAAGGGATAACTAATAAGGAAATATGGAGATTATTACATAGAAGATATGTATGCAGAGATGGACCAATGAAAGAAGAGTTTTACTCTTTCTTTTTTCCTTTTTTTTCCTTTTCTATTTCACCATCTTTCCCTCTCTTTCCTCCCTAATTCCTATCTTTTTCCACCCCTCCACATGAAACACTTATAAGGGAAGGAGTTCCACTCCACCTGCCTTGAAAAGTGGCACCTCCCCCCTTCTATTTCCATCATTCCCACCTCATTCCACTTTCTAATCTCCTTTCCCACTCAACTTCTAATTCTATCACTTTCCTATCCTAGAGTCCTAGCTCAAATTCTTTTCTTTTCCCTCTTCTTAAGATCATATCTTATCAAAATAAAATCCCAAAACTCTATATAAAGACCAAGGGGTTTCCACACCTCCCACATTGGTGCTCCTCTAGGGTTTTCAATGTCTTCTGCTTCCTTGGTTGCTCTCCTTGATGTTCCAAGCCTCCTTCAAGTTCAGCTTTCTTTCTTTTGTTTGTACTTCAATTCAAGTTTGGTTTTCATGCTTCTTTTCTTATTTTGTTGCTTTGTTTGTTTCTTTGTCTAGGCACATCTTTCTTCCTTGATTTCCCTTAAGTTTTGCATCTCCTTTGCTTAGCTTTCCTACTTATTTATTCTATATCTAAGGCCTCTTCTCTCTTGTAGTGATAGCCAAGAGAAAACAAACCATGAATCATCTTGTTTCCTTTCCATTCCTCTTCTTGTTCTTTGCTTATTTTAGAACCATCTTAGTCCTATTCTTTCCAAGCATAAGTCTCTTTTTCTCTTGAATCTCTCTTAGTGTACAAGCATGATATCTTTGGAGAATAGTTGTTGATTAGTGGATGAAGAGTGGATGAAGAGTATTCGAGCATTGTTTTTGCTTCAATTTTCTAGCTAGAATAGTGCACATAATTCTTTGTTTCTCATCCTATGTTCATAAGCATCCTTTTTTGACGTAATTTTTTTCATTCATTGAAATCCATTGGTTGATGAGTAATGTTCTTGATTTATTCTAATGTTAAAGCATTTTTAACTTTGATTGTTAGCATCCATGAATCATGTGCACTATTTCCCTTTTCATGCCTCAAGTTTATTAGCATCATGCTCATCATTCTTATTATGGTCTCAATTCGAAGTTCATCTGCAATTTCCCTAGTGTTATTCATCTTATTTGCTTGATTTCTAAAGAAACCATATATCTTATTAGGTTGTTTAGTTAGTACGTTGGTTAGATTTCAGGACTACAAGCTTTGATCTATGCAAAATAGTTATATTTATAGTTCATGAACCATGCACACAACTCCATGGGCCATCTACATGGTGATTGAAGTGTATCCCTTTGATTGCTTGGTTATTTCCTTATTTCATGATAGTTTAGCATTCTTTGTTTAGCTATTTGCATCATAGATTAATTTAGTAAGTTTTTATATTTTCTTATTTTTAACAAGTTTCCTTAGTAGTAGTTTCTATTTTCCATACATGTTTTCTTTTAGATTATATTTGCTTTCCTAGTTTAATCAAAACCATCTCTCCTTGGATAAAGATAAGTGATTTAAATAAGATCCAATGGATTGGAATTCTATTAGATTCCTTGTGGGATTGGCCTCATTTGCATACATCTACTACAATTGATTCGTGCACTTGCTAGTATTTTTAATATCACACCAATAGGGCTCTAGAGTTTCAAACCAATGATCATGTGTTTCTGGAGATCTCATTGATTGAGGATGTTATGAGATTTGGTGTGAAGGGGAAGTTGAGCCCTAGACATTTAGGTCCTTTGGACATCATGGAGAGGATCGACCAAGTAGTGTATTGGTTGGCTTTACCTCCACAGCTATCCAAGGTACACAATGTGCTTCACTTATCCATGTTACAAAAGTATATCCTAGATCTCACACATGTGCTTAAGTGGATACCTACAAAATTACAATGAAACCTTACTTTTAAGGAGAAAGCAGTAAAAGTTCTAGATAGGAAACAAAATATCTTAATGAATAAGACCATATCATTCGTCAAGATTCTATGGCTACACCATTCCACATAGGCAGCTACTTGGGAAATAGAAGCAAATATGAAGTGGAAGTATCCTAATTTGTTCATTAGGTTATCATGAAATTTCGAGGATAAAATTTTTATAAGGTGGGTAGAATGTAATACCTTAATTTTTAATTGTATAATATATTAGTTTGTATATTTTCATTGATAAAATTAAGTTTCTTAGATAGTAATGTTATGAGTATGAGGGGTCATGCTTTAGAGTTCAAGACACTTCATTATGTTTCTGGTCTTCTTTTAAGAGAAACCATAAAAAAAAAAAAAAAAAAAAAAAAAAAAAAAGATTGGACACCTACTTGTGATTGGAGCTAGAGTGATCTCAACCCTAGAAGGGTGAAGTGTATTGAGTACAAACACATTTTAAATTATGAAAGGCTAGGATGAGTTATTTTAGAAATAAATGTAGCTAATGTAAGGGAGTGAGATGAATCATACGCAAAATCATCTAATATGCAAAATCTAACACCCGAGATAGGAAGAATAGAAGTATGCATTATTTGGCAAGTGGAAAAATGTCCAAATTTTCAAAATAGAAAGGGTAAGGAAATGTGACATCCTAGTTTTCTAAAATAATTGTTTGAAAATTTTTCATATATGCATCAAAATTCCTATAAAAGTTTCTTGCACTGAAGTGTATGCAAAACCTATAGTACTTAGTTTTTCTTTTCTTTTTTTTTCTTTTTTCAATGCCACACTTCAGGCCAAGGTCACTTTGTCAAACCTTCACACCAGTCAATTAACACACACACATTTACAATTGAGAATCATGCCACAATATCTACTAGTCCCAGTAAAAACTACTATCATCAAACCATCTCTAAGAGTCCATTAACATTCACAAGTTATCAAGTGTCAATCCAAAATATACATTGTTCCATAAGTGTCTATATGAAATCAAAAGCTAGTTAAACCTCCTAGTCCCCTCAATGCCTATATCTCGAGTCAAGTGGTTGTCTCCTTCACCTTTCCTTTCTCCTTAACACTCAATCTACCTGAAGTCTCACCAAAAAATGTTGGTGGGGGTGAGCACAACCACTCAAGTTGGATAAATCCTTACATAGCCAATGGTAAAACATGGAAAAAATACACACACACACACACACACACACACACACACACACACACACACACACACACACACACACACACACACACACACACACACACACACACACACACACACACACACACACACACACACATGTAGATACATATAGGTATATGCATAGTGTAATGAGACTAACTATGATATTTTCAATATACGCTACTTGTGCAAAGCTAGCATTATACAAGTCTATATCATTTAAGTGTATTCTTACATCTAGTTCTTCCAAGTTAGTCATAAACAAATTTGCACATGAAAATGAATGGAATTTATCAAATATCCTATATCGATCAAACAATATTGATAGAAAGATGTGGTTGATAGGTAAATCATCTTCAGTGTCCTTTCATATTGTCAAATGGACTAGGACTCACTCTTACAAGTCTCCTACTTTCAAATCATATATGTGAAATACTGGCCCAATTCATCAGTGGAGTCCATAATCAGTGGAGTCCATAATCAAGCAAAGAATCACAATTGAGTGGCATTTACCAATGCCATAGGTTCGAGTCTAACTCTCGAAAATGATCAACATGTTAGCACATGTTTTTCATATCATATCATATCTAGACATCTATGACTGTAGAGTAGCTACCATTGCCTCCTACAACATTCATCAATCTACATTTGCTATGGATAGCAAATAGTCTATTTCAAGCCAGCCTTCATGGGTTACCAATTTATACTAGGAGCAACCATCTAAAGCATACTCCTACATCAATTAGCCCAGCTAAAGGGACAGTATTGTGACGACCTGGGTTTTTGAAAACATGATTTGTAAAGTATTTTGAAAGGCAAGGCCCTTAAGAGTGTAAATTTTTTTCGCAAAACAAAGCAGCGGAAATTCTTTTCTTTAGAACTTGTTTTGAAAACCCAAGTCACCACTTCATACATAACATAAGTACAATTTGTGTACAAAATAAAATTCCATTGAAGGAATATACTTTTATTAAACTCCAGGATCCATCCAGTGGTTCACAAGATCTGACCAAATCTAGTACAATACTTGTCCAAATTACATAATCCAAAACTCAAGCTCACCATACAATAAAACTCTCAACAAATAAAAATACATGTCTTCAAGGGTATACCTTGAAGATTATTCTCTTCAAGTCTTCTATAGTCTTCAGCTCCTAAGTCTCCTTCCTTGGATCTGAGATATTGCAACAAGTACAATATCTCAGCAAGCAATGCTTGGTAGGGGATTCAAGAAACATAATAATTGACAATGTAATTCCAATACTTCATAATCTCATTATCCTCAAACATACTCTTTACTTTGTAAGTTATGTATATCTATATACATACATACCCTTCATGGGTAAACCAGTTAAATTCGTGAAAATAGTCAAATATCATTCCCAACTAAGCTGATCAATTCTCTTCATTTTGAGAATTTAGTATTACAGCTAATCTCATACTGGGAATTTCCCTTCTTGGGAAACATTGGTAATATACAATTACCTAGCATTTCATAATGCTATAACATAAGGCATTTCACTATGCCTATTCCCATATGCATCATAGTGCAAAATAATCAGAAAGGTTGCTATGCTGCAGTTTGATCCGTACTAGTGCGCTCGGATAACTGCCCTATTCACCACTGATACCACGGTGGAAAATATTATGTCACTGCCCGTATGGGGGGGCAAGACTTTCACAGTGGTGGCCTTCCCATAATTGCCACCACCCGACTTTTAGCCTCTCACTGGGCAAGGTATCATCATATCATCAAATTTCAAGGAGCGGGTGGCCAAACCCTCATAACTCCTCTAGCAATAGCATCCCCTAGGCTCATGCCTATTAAAACAAATTCATAAGCCTCCAAGCTTGTATGTAAAATATATTT
Organism: Warburgia ugandensis; assembly: GCA_035236585.1. Classification (NCBI taxonomy): domain Eukaryota; kingdom Viridiplantae; phylum Streptophyta; class Magnoliopsida; order Canellales; family Canellaceae; genus Warburgia; species Warburgia ugandensis. The sequence goes on from CP141130.1 coordinate 47,849,193, forward strand.
CATATATATCAGACCATATGTCTGTTTACTTAGGGCTGAAATATTTTCTAGTTCCCTATTCACTTATAGTTTAGTCCTTAACCATCTTATAGGTGTTTGGTTGGATCATAAGGTTTTCAAGAGATTTAATACAAGTATTATCATTACTCTTGTCAACATAAGATCATGAGTACAATCATGAATATCTCATGTAAATGCATTCATCAAATCCTCCTACCTTTAAGGATTGATCTCTTTTCCCCAATCTTCCGTGATCCTGACTGATGTATGTAATCTGTGCATCCATACATATTGTCAATATATAAATTATGAATAATCCTATTGATCACTAGATCTGATGTTTAGAATGATCTTTAGATCATTCATATCTAAGTATTTTTCTATCTCTAAGTCTTTGTATGTTCATCTCCTTGATCTCTATCTTTCATAGATCCTTTGATTGACAATCTACACATGTTGATAAAGATCAAGGTCCTAGATCTTCTATCATCTAGTTCTCTTTTTTTATCTAAGTTCAGTTCTTGGATCATCCCTATGGAGGATGATCTTGGTTTTCTTCCTTGAATCACCTTTGATCAAGGGTTTGGATTATCTAATCTAATGAACTATAATAAGTATACTACTAAACATACATACTAAGTACAATATAGTGTTCTTATTCTTATTGTTCTTGATCATCCAAGATCTAATGGATCTTATTTGATCGTCCTTATCTTACTTAATGCTTTTATTAGTGTTATGTAATTTACTAACCTTTTATGCTCTTATTATTATTATTCAACCAATTAGTGTCTTACTTGGTTGAAGATAATTTATTTCTTCCTATCACTAGACAACTCCTCCTTATTTCAGGATGACCAGTACTTACCAGTTAAAGTCTGCTCAAAAAGTGGTTAATACAACCCTCATGTAAGGAGGCATTTAGACCTCTCTTACGTCAATGGGAGGTGAGGGAAAAGCACTTGGCTCTTGTATACCCCCTATAACCACAATGTTCAGAGTCCACTGGAGTGGTACTAGCTCGACCTTTGACAAGGTTCCTATGAGCTCTTTACCTTAAGTCCCTTCTCTAATTGATTTTAATTAATTTCCATGGATATGCACGATGTCATCCATGGATGTTCATTATTTTCCTACTTTGGGCCATGGAAATGATAAATCATTCCTTATATTGTCCTACTAACTATAGCCCTTATTAAGTCAAAATCATTCATTCATCTTAGTTGTCCATGAATTTCTATATTTCATTAGTTTACATTTTTGGTGATTTATGCTCCTTGTATCTTAACAATTGAATAAAATTTGACAATAAGAAAATCATCAACTTGAAAGCATAAATCAAATATAAGTTTAACAACTATATACTAACATTCTTCCTATGAATGTAACTTAAGCTAGTGAAATAAAACTAACATGATCCTAAGTTATGAAACACATCTTCTATCATAATGAAATCATGTTTAAATCCTAATTTACACTAACATGATCCTAAGATAATCAAATCTACTAACAAATTACTCATTTAGGGCATATCATACTAAAATTTAAAGATTACACTATCATGCTTTCTAACTTAGAACATAAATCACATTTACACTTCTATATCCAATAAAAGACAATTAAAACTTAAAAAATAAATCACATTTACACTTCTATATCCAATAAAAGACAATTAAAATAATTTTATTAAGATTATTATAAACCTTTAAATATGATCCAACCATTAGATCTTAGGTGTTTTCCTTTAGATTAAGGGTTTTAATTACCTTTAGGGCTTTTAATCCATTAAGATCCAAAAATCATATCCACTTGATTTTGTCACATTTCCTCCATGATCTAACTGGATTCCATCATAATATCATCCCTTTAATCCATCCCAAGGATCTAATCATACTTGATCTCATTGATCAAGTGGGTCCCTTTGTATTTTTTTTATTTTTTTTTTAGGGTTTTTCTACCATAAAGGGTAGATCCCCTATTTTATCCAAGATCTGGCCAAATTAACCATATATATTACTTTATTACATTATTATATCATCACTAAAATAAATTTCCAAGATCTGATCACCTCAGATCTTGAAGATCTTAGAAATTGGACACTTATTTCCAAAATACAGAAAAATACAGAAATAAATTTTAGAAATATTATGACTTCATTAGAAACTAGACATTACAATATTTCCATAGCTTCTTTCTAATTTCAATTTGGAGTTCATATGACTCTACAATCTTAAATTGAAGTTTTCAGTCGTTCCTAGGGTCCAGATTTGATCAAGACCCACCAGAATTAATCTCTCTCAATTGAGGGTCCAAAACTGTTCAGATCTTTCTGAAACTTCTACCCTAGGGGTTTTGGACCATTCTGGATTGATTGGTGGAGTCAGATTTTTCATCTGAGCACTCCATCATCATGAATTAAGGGTTTTGTTGTTTACTTTAATTTTATCTTTTTATTACCAAAATTAATTACAATAAAATAAAAATTATATAAAAAAATACTAAATATCTATGAAAAGGATTTTCACTTACTTAATTGGAGAGAAAACCTCAATTATATGCCCAATTGAAAAAAATACCTTATTGATGAAGATATATCCTAGAATCCACCTTTCTTACAAATATCCGTTCTTTGAACCGTTGGATCTTGAAATTTCTTTGGGGGTTTTGTAGAATAAATGTGTTGGGATGTTTTGGATGGTTGAATTGATCAAATTAGATCAGAACAGAGTGCCTAATGGATTTTAGGTCTCTTGTTCTAATCTAAAAAGAAAAACGAGTTGGAAAGAGATCTAACTCTTGGAAATTTTGGGGTTTTGGAGAGGGATTCTAGATCTAATTTTTCAAGAAGATTGAAGATAATTTCGTAGGGATTTTATGAGGATTTTTGGAAGATTTTTGGGGTTGTATTTATAGGCATTTTGGGTCTTTTTCCATGATTATAATATGTTATTTTTTAATATAAAATGGCATGAAAGTCTTCAATCCTCCCATGCCTAACTTTTCTTCCCCATGACTAGCTGATCTTTGTTGACCCATGTTTCATATGGGCTTCTGATCAAATTGGTTGTTGGGGACGTGGTGGTCCCCATGTGGGCCCCACATGGTGTAAAAAGTCTGTTTTGCCCTTTATGCATAAAACTTTGGGTTTTATTCCCATGATCTCGGATTTGAGTGTACTTAGTGGCGTTGGATTCGTATTTCTCAGTACATTCTAAATTTTGATGTTTCATATTTTGAATTTTGGAATATTTTGATTTTTGGGTAAAATTACCATTTTACCCCTTTTGTCCAAAAAAATTAAAAACTTAAGGATTTCTCATCCAAATTTGAATTTGTCGTGCTTACAGTCATTTTGAAGGGTTTGCTAAGTTTAATTTCAATTTTACATATCTTATTATTTGATTATACTTTTATAAAAAGTATATTTTAAATAACCCTAATATTTCAGCCCAAAATATCTTAAATTCAAACTTTATTGATTTTTCTCAATCAATTTACAAAAATTGGGGTTATTACAAGTATAGAGTCAAAGGTCAAGGGCCAATCTGCACCTCGTAGCATAGTGTCCTTGGGCCTTACATTTGCCCTATGAGCTAGGGACATACAATTGCCTAGTCAACCATCTTCAAGAGAAGAAAAATGAAACAAAAAGATATGACAACTCACTTTTATGTCTTTCATATCACATGAGATCCATTTCAAATCCTTTCATCTATAAGATGAAGGCACTCATTCATCCATGCCATTGAGAACAATGCATGCCCATTTTGCCATTTTGCAAATCATTTGTCAATGAATGGAACTGATAAGTGATTAATTTTTCACAAAAATCACTCATTTATTTACCCATGTGTTATAGGGGTAAAATAGGATTTTTGACCAAAACTAATAACCCATGCGTTTTTTACCTAATGACACAAAATTTTGATATTTTGCATGATAGGATAATCCAAGGTAAGTATGTGATTAATCATCTTTTTCTAAGATTTAATTAGAGTTTTTAACTTTATATAGGAAACGTGATGGTGATCCAATGGCTGAGATTGATCAAGAAGAAAATAAAAGATTAAGATTGAAAGATCAAGTCAAAGCCTAAAAGTCATCAATACAACATGAGATCAAGGTTGAAGATCATCTTTAGGACAAGCAATAGATGTAATTAGACGATTCATAGGTGGCCAAAGTGGGCTGATGTACAAGCCATGCAAAGTCTACCACATTTGCATGGGTTTCACTTAAGCTACTTGGCCATACTCAAGCCATGAACAAGGTGACAAGCTAAGAAGCCAAGCCAATCACCAAAGTCAAGGATTTGGGCCATCAAGCCATCAAGCCAAGCTAATGGAGCTCTCAAAGTTAGCCATCAAGCCACAAATGCTAAGCTACATGGAAGGCCATGGTTTGAGGAGAATCCAAAGAATTATCCTTAGGATTTATGAGGATATGTTGAAGGTAATTGAGGGAAAATCCACTAGGAAAAGGTAGCATGTGGACCAATAGAATGAGAGACCTCTATTTTTTATGTTTTCCTCATTTTTTCTCACTTTCCACCTCACTTCTAAATATCACTATGAATTTCACTTTCCATTCAAGAGTTCTATCTTTCTAAGACTTCCCCACCTTCTTAACCTTCCATTCCAACCATCCAACCAATCCCCACTTCCTAGGAAACAACCTAGCCAATCACTTTTACCCACCTCACCTCTCTTTCTTGTCTTTTCCTATTCCTCACTCTCCTCCCATCTTCCCTTCCTTTCCCATAGCATTCCACATGAAACAACATGCAAGGGGGGAGTTCCACATGGAACTCTTACAAAGTAGGAGCTTCCTTTTTGTCCTTGGCTCATCCACTCGACCAATATCCTTGTTCCTCTCTAGCCTACCCAATCATCATGCATTCTATCTCCACCTCACCCTCTCTCTCTTACCTCACCTTTCCACCCAACTTGCTATTTTCTAGAGTTCATCTAAGATTTTTACAAGGGGGAGATGCCCCCTCCTAAAATAGTAGTGTCTCCCATCTTGTTGTATTATATTCCATTCTTTAACATCATAAAGGTTGCCCAAGGTCTATGCATCATCTTAACCCTTAGATCTCATCCCATTTCACTCCACCTTACGATCACCTATGAGCTAAGTCAAAAAGTGCCCAAAATCAAATAAAGAGAGGGAGGTTTTCAACATGGAAAGGATATTGGGAAAGGGGAGATTGCACCATCCTTGGAATGAGGCGTCGCCACCCGTTCCACCCTCCTAAGCACCTCAATGTTTTCTACCATAGCACTTCATCTCTTCTAGCCCTTCCATGCCTCTTCTCCTTTGGGTTTGATCTTTATTTGATGTCCTCTAAGTTTCAGGTTAGTGTTTTCTTCATTTCCTTGCTGGTTTGCCTAAGTTTACTATTTACTTGTTCCTTGATTCCATGCTTACTTAATCTTGTTTTTCTCCTTAGTTTCCTTGCCATTTGCCTCTTTAATTTCAGTCCTCGACACCTTAATCTAAGACTACATATCTCTTGTAGTGACAACCAAGAGACTATTAGGTTAAGTTTCTTGTCTTTGATCCTTCTTTAATTCTTCTCCAATCCACACCTCTTTTCTCATTGTTTCCCCTTCTTTTTCCTTGATTAAGATCATGTAGCATTCATTGTAATAAGACATAATTTTCAGATTTGATTACACGTATTGTGGGCTTTATGTTTGTGATGACCCGAGTTTTCCCATGCATTTTTAAATGCAGGATCTAAATTCCTAAGGCGGGATGCATCCCTATTTGAAAACCATTTTATAAAAACCATTCAATGCAGTGAAAAATCTTTAATTTTAAACTCATTTTGAAAACCCCAAGTATCATTTGCTTTCACAATAACCAAAGTAGTTTTTGAAAAACTTCAAAAATCATAAATGTTTTCCCAGGTCTATCTAGTCACAGCTCACAGCACAACTGTAAATAAATACAAATACATGTCAAAAGGGTAGAGTGTTTACTTACATGTATAATTATCTCCTTTTGATTTTTCTTGCTCATAGCACTAACATTTCCTGAGGCGTCTTCTACTCGTGAATGGAGCTATCCTGAAAAATGTTAAGGATTGGGTAAGTATATACTATACTCAGTAGGAGTCTATCACTACTAGTTTTACAATGCATGCTATGTTTAAAATCATATGCTCCTTAAAACATGTGCATGTTTGAACAATCATGTTCAATATCGATATTAAAAACCATTGTCGAATTGGAATATTTACGACTTAAAGAATCGCATAATCCAAGTCGAAAGTATCATATATATCATAAACATAATGATATGCATAAGATGCTCAACTGAATCCAACTCATGGATATATGGTATGGTTGACCAACCTCATGTCATGCCATATGCAATGCAAGTAAATCCTCAAACCATAGGGCCCAACTATGCCCACGACCTCGCTGCCGTGTGGTCCCCGGGTACCTAGGGACATAGGGTCATATACCTCCACGGGGCATATGACACTTCGACCTAGTGCCATGACACCAGTGGTAGCCCCCTGTACCACATGCAGTCGAAGCAGGGACATGCCCTTTTTGGGCATGGTACCCATTCCACCTAATAGTGGTAGAGGCTGGGAGGCCACCCCAGACCTCTCGGCATAGCGCCCACGAGCTTATTAGCCCAAATCATATAAGATCAAACAAGCAAAAACCTATTTTTCAAAACCTGTCCTCTTTGGGTCCCTCACAACTACCTGGCCCTCACAATTACCTACCCAGCGTCTTATGGGCACTCCAGTGTCTTTTGGTAGCCCTCAAGGACATGCAATATTTCAAAAACTCAATGCTCACAAATCATACAATATATGCAATTGTTTGCAAAACATGTCTATGCATAATGTATTTGTCATATGCATGCTGAATTCATTTATAAGATTAAGTCATGCTGAATTCGTTTATAAGATTAAGCTATGCTAAACAAGTCATATAACTTATACTTAAAACATGCATTCTCAAAACAATCATGGCTCTTTTTAAAAGTCTAGTAGCGATAGAGCACCTACCTCGAAGTCACCTGGACTCATGTCCTTCATCACTCAACCCGTCCCTGGGTCTCATTTATAAACTCCTGGATATGAATGGATACAAGGAGTCCTTATCAATTTCGATCTATTTAGAAATTAGATCGCTAGATTTGCCTTTTAGGGTCCATGGGTCCTTGCCTAATGCATTGATAGGCTAGATCCTATGATATGGATCTACTATTCAATAGTTAAACTCTATAAATTGTCCTCTGATCCTAACTTTATAGTCTCATTAGGTCCGCGTGTCCCAGTTCCCAGGACACCCGTGCATCATGGTTGAACCGCGACCGCCTCACATGCATGCACGCCCAAAGGTCGTGCCAGGGACCGTGTTTTACACGCACACATGCATGCTTAAGTGACACGCTATGACGCGCATCCTAGATGGCATTGCACGGATGCACCTTTGGTGTAGCATGGCGCGTCCTCAGCTCCCAGGGCACCCTGTGCATCCTGGTTGAGCTAGGACCCGTGGCCCACATCGCGCGTGCACCCGAAGGTCGCACCAGGGACAGTGTACGCACTGTCGTACGCCTGGAACCCATGCCAGGGACCCTGTCCCAGGCGCAGGTGAAGCATGGCGTCCCTGGGACACCTGGTTCGTACAAGACTGGCTGGAACCAGCTTCGTCTTCTCTGGTTGGAAAAACTGGCTGGGAAAAGACCAGATCCGGCATGGATCTTGGCCTGGGGGAAGCAAAACGGAGAGAATGGGAAAAACGGCTTACTTGGGTAGCCTAGGGACGCCCGTTTCCCGACGGTGCATTTCCCTCTGCCGAAAATCTGTGTTGTCCGGAACCCATGAAGAAGGGGGAAAACCCCATTATCGAGTAAGACCGGAAAAGAGAAGAGAGGGGAATGGGGAGAATGGTCGGCCTGACTCGGGCCTAGCCATTGCCGAAAATCGTAGGGAAACTGGCTTGAGACGGGTTTCCAATTTTTGCTGGAAACCCCAGTCCCAAAATAGCCGGAAAACTCGTGTTTTGAAGAGAGGGGATTAGGGGCTTTTTATAGCCTTGCTATGGCGGTGCTGCCATTGGCAGTGGCAGAAACCTCTGGAAATAAGGTTTTTGGAGAAGTCTAGAGGAAGAAGATGATGGGGTGCCGTTATCAAAACGACCCCCTTCATTTTCTATCTTTTTCGTTTTTTGTTTAAATTACAGAAATACCCCTGATCTCTTTGAGGCGTTAGATTCCATTTTTTGAGTAGAATATAATGGTACTAAGTTTCCTTACAAATTCCTTCATTTACTATTTAAAATAAAGTAAAACATTCAACATAGTTCATTCCCTATTGAATGCCCAATTCAATAGCGTAAATTGCTCGGGGCATTACAATGTTGATGGATTTTAATGGAATTCAACAAAGTTAATTGGATTTTTCAATTCATACTTATGTCCAGAAGTTAATACTCATCATTCATGGATTTTTTCTTGCATTAGAATTGCTTAATTCCATGTTTTCCATGTTCCATTAGGTGAATGATTTAGATAGCATGCAGCTGGAATTTGTTGGAATGGTTTCTTATGTTTAATTTCCTGCACTATACACTTTATGTTCATTTCATTTATTAAGAACCCAATTAGATTATTAGATTTTCTAATTGAGGCTTGAGTAAGATTACATGTTCTAGGTTTTCAAAGTAGTTAATGAGATTCAATCCTACCCAATGAATCATGTGTACCATTCCATGGTCATATGCATTATACTTGGGCAGTTCTCCTTTCTTTACTTGATTAGTGATTGTGTTCATTAGTTTCATTGTTTAGTTGTAGTCTAGTTTAGATTCCTCATTTACTAGTTTGCATCTTAGTTAGTTTCTAATTCTTAGTTAGGAAAGTAATTGACTTTTCATAGTTGTTAAATTTCATGCTTAGGAAAGTAATGAATTGGTTGCTTAGTTTTCTTAGACTTGCATGATTTAGTAATGTTGGTAAATTTCTTTCTTTCTTTTTCTTTTTTTACCTTTTCAATTTAGGAAAGTTCTTAATTTAGAAAAGTTTTATTTTTAGAAAGTGTGTTTTATGAAAGTTGTTAATTTTAGCATGTTTTAAGCTTTAGCATAATTCCATCTTTCATGTATTAAATTTTCATTCTTAGCCTGGGAAAAATCTTCTTAATTTGGCTGGGTTAGATAATTTAAGTATGGACAACTAGTATCACATTCATTTGATTCCTCATGGGATCGACCTTCTCACATCAATTACTATAACTGATTCATGCTCTTGTGAGTTTTAACTTAAAATCACAACATGAAACACCATGTACGCATCCCATTTCAAAAGCTTTCTTATGTATTCATTTCAAAAGCTTGAGGATCATTTAGAATCATATCCATAACTACCAAGAAACAAGGTTTTAAAGAGTTCTCAAATCCTAAATCTATCAACCACTAGCTAATGCACTAGATTATCATGGCCATGCAGTCATTAAAAAGTTAAAGGTAAAGCATATTTAATCATTCAATGAGATATTTAAGTTCAAATATCACGAAAGATGGTATTCCAACAAGCCATGATAATATAAATCAGTGATTTATAATCATTTGGATCATGATGATTCACATTAGAATTAGTGGTTACTAATGCTTAGCATGGGTATTTTCATAGCATTTCCATTTAGTGCTAAGTGCATCCTTTCAAGTTAAAGCATGGGCATAAGAGAGTTACAAATCAACCAAATTTGATAGCTACCACATCATGATAGTAACCAAAAGTTCTTAGGTTCTATAGTTCTTCCAAACAACTTCATGTGTTTAACCATTCACTTCTTTGTAAGGATTATGACCTAGATAACTCTAGGGTGTCCTTTCCATAGCCATTCACATTGCGTATTAGGTAAACCATACACCTTCCATTGATCATTTTCATAAGTTATCAACATGCGATCCTTGGCATGTTTGCCATTTAATGGAAATGGCCTACCCACTTTTGGGCTTTATTCCAAGGTCAAATTCTCTCTTTTTAACCACACTATATGGTCTTAGAGTTACATTTAAGTGTGTTAAATTTGGTGGAGAGTCAGTCATCAACGTGCTCCTAATAAAAACAAGGTGCCTAAGTCCATATTTTAAACGTAGTTTAAGTTTAATGTCCTGAGTCAAAGTGAAATCAAATGGGAGGGTGAGTGACATTAGCATCTTAAGAGCAGCATATTCTAAGGTATCAGCCATGCTATAGGGAATAGTTTTTATACGAAGAAAAAACTCCAAAACAAGCCATGCCTATGAGGTACATTGATCCTGTACTTGGTGACTGTAGCGCACTTCAATGGCCCTTTTTTCTGCATGAATATCTCTTTTAACCTAAGCAACAGTTAGGGTTTATTCTCACCACATAATCCTCTATATTTTAATTAACTTCCTTCACTCATTCTCTCAACAAAACTGTGGTTAAGATAGATCTCAAGGAGCACTTGTCTTAATGTTTTATAGCAATCCAAGTTTTCTACGGAACTACCTTAGTGTTATGCTTCATAAGACAAGGATTTCAATAAAGTTTAAATATAAAATTAGAGAATTTTTAAATATGCTTACAGAGGATTATTAGGGCATTAAAACCCAAACAAATTCTCATGATTTCCTTTATCATAACCCATTAAAAAAACCAGAAAGATAGTTTTGTTTTCTACAAAAATTATAGAAAATGATCACTATTGAGGGGACCTTAAGGTAATGAAAATCAATTGAATTTCCACATCCCATCCATTCAATTATCTATTAACTTGATAATGGATGAAGCCATAAAAAAAATTCCAATAAAAAATCCATTTAGATCACCCCAAACAAGGCATGAAATCAGCCCAAATCTTGTGGCAAAATCAACCCATGGATGGTGCCATTTCCATATTTCATTTCATTGGGTTATCTAGCCCAAATCAATGAGAAGAAAAAAAACTAGAGTCAAAGATGGTACTGTTTTCACACCTATAAATGGTACCACTTTCCACTGAGATTTCAAGCCATCTCTTCATTCCAAGTACTATACAAACATCATGAACATGACAAGGAAAATCAAGGTAACATACATGAAACATGCTCCAATACAGTGGAAGAAACCAACAAAAAAATAGTGAATAATGTTTCCTCATACTTGGAAATGGTACCATATTCATGCACAGTTTCATGAGATTTCCAACTCTATTTTATTTATTATAAGCATTGTCTTTGTATCATGTCAAGGTAACAAGTATAGATGATGCTCCAAAATGGTGAAAGAACAAGGCATTTTAAGCATGTTAAGAACTATCCACACAAGATTCCAAAACCACATGCATGACACTCCAAATTCTTCCTAAAACTTAATTTAATTTTTCAATTTTTAAAGCTAGAGTTTGATCATGTTAGAGAGTTTCCAATGTGCCCTCCTACCTGGTAGAGTGTGCTTCAAATCAGTGGAACTTGATGATGATTGGGAATCCAAAACTATTGGATTTCCAGGCTCTAGGAGTGTTCAAATCTCCTCTTCTACCCAATGATCTTTTCTCCTCTTCTTCTTCCTCTAGTTTTCTTTCCTTCCTCTCTGATTCCCCTTCATCCTCTAGTGTTTCCTCTCCTCAACTTGGTTCCCCTTGTTTCTATCACTCTCTAGGCTAGATGCATGAAGCAATGCAGCCTAGGAGAGTTCCCCTTCATCATCACTTGTGTCCCCACTTTGCTTGCTCAAATCAAATACCATCATCACCTAGGTTAGCTGCCCTTCATATATGTTAGCCTTCATCACATGTTGGCCATAAATTCATGCATCATTGGGCTGTCCAAAGTCAACATTTCACCATCCATGTAGCTTTATATGAGCCTCCATTCTCTAATTCTTTAGTTCTATTTATTATCATACATTGGATTACTTCAACCTCCATTTCACTCTCTCCAATATGACTCTTATATTTATGTATCTTATGATCTAAGCTTCCATCATTGCCTTGCTAATCATACATGGTGCTTCTACTTCGATATATACATTGATATAATTGGCTTCAATGCTTTTCTAAGCATCATCTACCTAGGTCTTTATATTTAGTCCTAATTTGATAATCATTAAGTCCTTCCAACAACCTAGATTTAGCTAGACGACTATATTATTTATTCTTTATTTCCTTAATCATTTGGTCACCCATTGGCATGTATCCTCCATCTAGATACCTACCCTTATTGATAAGTGTTCAATTTTGTATAAAAAGTACTCAATTAGTATCTCATGCGTTATAAATTATAAGCATTATTCTAGGTTTTTTCTAAAATCTCATAACACATGCATTTCTGACTAATAATTCAAAATTTGATATTGTGTAGGTTAAGAATATAATCCAAAGTAAGAATGTGAATTTTCATAATTTTCTAGGATTTAATTAGAGTTTTTCATTATTTGCAGGTGTTAAGAAGATGATCCAACGACTAAGATCAAGATCAAAAGAGGCCAAAAACCTAAATTTCATCTTTCCAAAGCTAAATTAAGGTTTAATATCATCATAAGGAAAGCAAGAAAACAATGGGAAGATCCAAAGGTGACTAAAATGGGTCTGCGCAAAAAGCCATGTAATTTCACAACCTTCGCATGAGAATTGGAGCCATATATGCAAGTTTTCTAAGCTAACAAGGAAAGTTAAAAAAATCCATGCCATGTAAGCCTTGAAACCAAAGGAATAAGCCACTGCAGCCACCAAGCAATGAACCATCAAAGTGAGCCAAATGAGCCAAGCTACATGAAGTCACACGATTGGAGGAGAAATTGAAGCAATTATCCATGCTAAAAACCTGATTTTTTTCAAGGGATAATTAGAAAGGAATTTGGATGATAAGCAACATGGTAAGGTAGACCAATAGGAGAAGAGTCCTTGAATTCAATGTCTCCATCTTTCCCTCTCTTTCCTACCTCTTTCTTCTCTTTCTTACCCTTCCATGTGAAATACCTTTAAGGAGGGGAACTCCATGCAATTCCCCTTGAAAAGTGGCACCTCTCCCCATTTCTAATTCCATCTTTAAAGTTCCACCTAATCTTCCATCTCCAATCAACCACCTAACATTCCTATTCTAGAGTACTACTTATGATTCCCATTCTAAGTTTCCTATCTTATCTATCTTATTCCCATCCCTTCGGTTATTTTTAGAAATTTCACCTCATCCTACCTTTTAAATCCATCTCTTCTTACCTTCCAAGATTACCTACCTCACCCAACTACCATATCCCATATTCCCCTTCCCATTAGGTCTCTTTAGAGGTTGAAACTTCATATAAATAAAAGAGGATTCCATGCAATTTACTTCAAGCAGAATCATGCTCCCTCCTAGGGCTGGTTCTCCACTCATCTCCCTTAGCATCCTCACCACACCAACTCCATAAGGAGTTCCACACTCCTAATTTTTGGCAAGGAAATTAAATAAATATTGAAATTGAGAATTTCAATGAAAATCATGCTGGAATATTAGGGTTATGAAAAATGCACTTCTCATAGAAGTGTAATCATGGTATAATATATGTATAATTGAAGACATATTCAACGAACCCTTCAAAATGACTGCAAGCATGACAATTTCTGAATGCAGATGAAAAATCCGTATTTTTCTTCATTTTTATGAATAAAAGGGAAAAATGGTAATTTCATAAATAATTAAGACCATAGACATCAAAATCTGGAATGTACTCAGAAATATGAATCCAACGCCACTAAGTACGCTCAATTTTGAGCTTGGGAGAATAAAACAAATTTTTCTCCATAAAAGGCAATTTGGTCTTTTCACACATCCGTGGGGCCCACAAGGGACCCACAAAGGGATCCAATGTCCAAAACACAGCCCATCATTAGTCAAACCATTACCACTTACTAGTGGAGAATGAGGTGGTAGTGGGAATCATAAGACAATTAAATATTCAAAAGAAATCAAAGTGATGATTTCAAGTAATCTTGGAAAATTCAAAATACCTCTATAAATAGCTCATAAAAATCCAAAAAAAAATCCCTAATATTCTTGATGAGATCCCCTAGAATGCCTCAAAATCCCAACTCCAGAAATATCCCCCATCTTCCCCAAATTCCATTTTTTTCTCTCTTTCATTTTTTTTCCATGTAAGTGTGTCCCCAAACGATCCCATGTATGCGTCGGGCTCATCCCGGGATGCGCGTCCCCAATGAAATGAGGTTTTTGCCCAAGAAACCCTAATCTAAATAGGCATCCAAATTTACTGATCATAACCAGATCTTCACCGTTGGATCTGGTCAGAATGAAATAATATACAAAACTCCTTAGATTTCACGACGATCCAATGGTTGGATCTCTGGAAAAATCCAAACAAAGTTCAACCCAATAATATCTAATGTCTTCGACAATTTCTTCACAAAATTCTGGCCAATATGGACAGTTAACAGAGATCTTACACCATTGGAGCTCTTCAGGATCGAGTGTACTTCAAAACCCCGATGATCCCCCACCTTCTCCAACAACTGCAAAGGAATAATTACAAATTGTGTGTATTTCTGGCGTCTAGGGTTTCTTCACTAAGTAAGTACCCTTAGTCCCCTCTTTCATTTTCGGTAGGTAGATGTGGTTTTCCGGCCACTTGGAGAACTCCCCAACTGTTGATCTGTTGGAGACGATGGATCCGGCATGAAGGGTTGAGATCTCCTTCATCCATAGCTTAGATGCAACTTCTGAGCTGTTGGATGGATTCCTAGGGCCCCAAAACCCCAGGAGATGAGATGTGGGCCACTAAAAATCATGGACGGAGGAGATCTAATCGCAGGTGATCTAACGGTCCAGATCGGGATTGTCTAGCCTGTAGCCAGTCACTTCCACCCGACCACCTGGGATAGGCAGTAATGAGCATTGGCTGCTGGTCGTCCCGCACCCATAAACCCAGATTTGATCTCGGTCGTCCATTTTTGAACTGAAACTTTGTTTTTGCAATTCAGAGCTCGATATAGCTCTGATTTTAGATATAAAACCTGATATGGATTCCTTATCTCTTCTACAATTCACTAAAATTTTTATATTTATGTTTTAAATTGTATTTAAATGATATATTTAGTAAAATCCATAGTAACAGTAGTGGATCATGATCAAGATGATCCCAAAATAGAAATCTAAACCGATGGATGTGTTTAGAGGGTCCTAAAATCCTTAGTATCATATTCATAGTAATATTTCTATGTATATAGATGAAGTAATTTAACTAAAAACAATAAGATTGAAATTCAGCCCTTAAAAGGGGTTAAAATCTTAAAAACACAATTCTGATCTCAGTTTGACTCCAAATTGAGATTAGAAATTTTTGGTGGATTCATATTGATGATTATAATCTAATGAACTAATAAAATTTTAATTTTAATTCATTAAATATTATGAGATTAAGAAGATAAGTGTACTAATATCCTTGATCTACAAGATCTAGGATGATCAAACCAATCAAACCTTGTTAGATGATTATATAATAATGTAATAACTTAAATCAGTGAGTTATATGTAATTTTATAGGTAGATCTTAAGAGATCTAGCCTTAAAAGTAATAAAAACCATAAAAAGGGATGGAAACCTCCTTAATCAAGTTGATCAAGGATGATTGGGCTACATGGATATGTGTTGATGATGATATTGAGTTAAGATTATGTGAATTTATGGAATGGATGATGAGGATTTGGGATGGATCAAGATCTATGCTCTTAAATGGGAGAAAGTAACTTAAGATCTCCTTAATCGGGTAGATCAAGGAAGATCAAATCAAGGGATGAGACACATCAATGATTTACCAATAAAATCACATCAATAAGAAATGTTGGATCTAAAATAAAATGGAGGATAAAATTCTAAACCCTAAAAAGAGAAAAAATAAAGAAGGATCAATTAAGACCGTTGGATCATGATAGGTGTTTATATCTCATTAGAATTGCATTAAATTATTATACATTTTGATAATTGTCTTCCTTGCATAGTAGAGTTAATTATAAAATTATTTATTTAATTGTTTATGCTTTTTATGCTTTATATTTATGCTTTAATGCTTAAGTAATAAAAATTTCATTGAAATTGTAATTAAATGGAATTAGAATGGAAGGACATTTATATGGAATGTATGATAGGGACTTAATGATAGTAAGGACCATAGTTAGTAGGATAATATAAAGAATATAAATTCCTTGGTCTAAATTACGAGAATAATAAAACTCCATGAATGACATTTTAGTTCATGGATTTAATTAAAATCAATTAGAAAGAGTATTTAGGATTAAATGCTCATAGGAACCTTGTGAAAGGTTGAGTTTAGGGTCAAGCTAGTAAATGATGGACATAGTGGTTAAGGGGGTTATCTAATAGAGCCTCTCTCTCCCCCTACCTTCTGTTGACGTTTGTGAGGTTTAAATACCTCCTTACATGAGAATTGAAGCAACCATTTTGTGTTCAACCATTCAGCTAATAAGCCTTAGCCAATTTGACATAAGAGGAACTGTCTAGACTTAGGATGAAATAAGCTACCCTCAACCAATAAAACATTAATTGGTTGAGTAATAATAATAAGAGCATAAAAATGTAGTAAATCATCTAACCCTAACAAAAATTGTAATCAAGACAAGGATGATCAAACAAGATCCATAGGATCTTGACTGATAAAAAACAATAAGAATACTAATGTGGTATTGTATTACATATGTATATGTAGAAATTATGTATGGGTATGTAGAAGAACATAAATAGAGAATCCAAACCCTTGATCAAACATCATTCAAGGAAAGATTAGGGTATCCCTTATAGGAATACATACTTGAATAGAGAAATAACCTTATACATATGGTTTGACAGATGGATGAATCCAGACCATGATGGACATTGTGGAAGAATATGCTTGAGAAGTATGAAACAAGATACTACTTTGAGGTAGGTGGATTTATAAAGATATATTAGAGACTCATGTGTATACATACATGATTCTCTGTCTAAAATTATAGACCTTCATGATATAATTATGCTTAGTACCTTAGCATAGTCATGATCCAAAAAAGAGATCCAAAAACATATGATCCAACTAAATGATCCAACTAAGTGATCTAACCAAATGATCAAATTGAGTGATCCAACCTCATAATCTAATCCAATTGATCTAATCTAATGATCAAGTCTAATGAGGTGAAAGTAATGAGATATGGACACTAAGGAAACCCTAAGAATAGGGTATGTAAAATATTCCAGCCTTAGTTAAACAGACACATCGCCTGATATGTACAATGTATTTTCCATACAAGTATGGAGGCGTGTGATTTTGTCTTACACAGAGATAGAGACTGGGGATGGTATGCTAGGGAAGTTATGAGGGTTTGGCCACCTACTTCCTAAAACTTATATGATGGATTCCATGCCCAAAGAGAGGCTAAATGTCGGGTGGGGCAATAATGGGATGGCCCCACTGTGATAGCCATGGTCCACCCCATGAGGTCATGGAGTTGATATTCCACAGTTGGTATCAGTGGAGGATTGCAGTCATCTGGGCATGCTGTACAGATTGAGACTAACGCATAGTAGTCCTAACGAATTTTGCATTATGATGCACATATGATAGACATAAAGTAATGCCATGGCATGATGAGATGCCAATACATGAGTTCCTGGAAATCCCCATATAAAGATTAGCTGGATACTAATTTGCTAAGTGGAAGTATAGCCAAGGGAAGGAACAAGTTTTGAGCAATCTTCACTATATTAACTAATTTGTCACGTACTACATAAATAATATCTATACTCTATGTGGAGAATACTCATGAATGGGTAACCATGATGAAATAAGGACTGAGGTATGTATTCTTATATTGATGAAGTAGTATGTTTTTGTGTCCCCTACCAAGCATAACTTGCTGAGGTATTGTAAATGTTTCTATGTTTATAATACCTTAAATATAGAGGAGGGTTAGAAGCTAAAGACTGTAGAAGACTAAAGAAGATTGTGGATGAATAATCAATCAAGATACATCCTCTTGAAGACATGTATTTTAATTGAGGGAATTGTATTGTATTGAGAGTTTTTAATGTATGGTGAGGTTTGCAAATTTTGGATTATGTAATTTGGACAAGTATTGTACTGATACTGAGCTGTACTGTGAACCACTGGATGGATTATGGAAATTTAATAAAATTATATTCCTTCAATGGAATTTTATTTTGTACAAAAATTATACTTATGTTATGTATGAAGTGGTGACTTGGGTTTTCAAAATAAGCTTTAAAAGAAAAGAATTTTCACTGTTTTGTTTTGAGAAAATTTTTTACTAAGGGGATGCCCTGCCTTTGAAAAATGTATTACAAAATGTGTTTCAAAAACCCAGGTCGCCACATTTTTAAGCTGGTCCTCCACTTGGATTTCACATATGGCTCTTTTCTTCAAGCCTTATTCAAGTCAGTCTAGCACCCTTCGAGTTCAGCTCACTTTTCCTTTGGGTTTTTCACTTAATTTCCAGGTTGGTGTCTTATTTTTTCTTTCATTATTTCTTTGCTTAAGTCTTTTCCTTATTGCCTTGTCTTCCTTGTTTATGTTCCTTGTTTTTTGTGCTTATTTGCATATTATTTAATGCTTTAGAACCTTGTATTCAAGGGCCATAAATCTCTTGTAGTGACAACCAAGAGATTGTAACCCTTGGATCAAGTTACTTGGTCTTTAAAGTCTTTGATTTCCATTGCTTTCCATTCCATCTTTTCCTCTCATTCTCTTTAATTCTTCTTTGGTGAACACGGGTGCTATCTTAAAGATATTTGAATTATGATTATTGCATGGTAATTGAAGAAGTTTGAATCATTGATTTGGCTTAAGTTTTTAGTTTGACAAAGTGTGCATCTTTATCGTTCTAAAGTACATGCACACTTTCATGTACACTTTTTAATACGAGCAATCAAATTTGTTCAAGCATACTTGTCTTTAGTTGTTTTTCATGTTTTAATCTTCTTAAATATTAATTATTATACATCTTCAATCATGCACACCTTGTTGTTGATTGTTCCTTAGTTTTGCATGTTTTGTAGATTAGTTTACTTCATGTTTAGGTTTTCTTAGTTTGAGTTTAATTGCATCTTGGATTAGTTTTAAAAAATTTCCTTAGTTTAGCTTCTAAATTCATGCATTTTTTGTTTCCTATATTATTTACTTTCCTAGTTTAGATAAAATTCAATCATTTCTTTGGCTAGGATAAGTGGTGCAAGCAAGATTCAACCAATATATAAAATCTTCAGATTCCTCGTTGGATAAACTCTCTTGCATGCAAATTACTACATTGATTATTAGTCTCTCATTAATGTTATTGAGAGATAATAGAGAAAAAATTACCCCATTTTTCTGATAATAATAGGTAGAACTACAATATTTCTCATATTTCACTCTTCTCCCTTTCAAAAATATGTCCCAAAAATTGTGTGAGTACATCAAGTCAGAAACAACTCAAGGAACCTCTGTCTTATCTCATTCTCCATCTCCCAAGTGGCTTTCTCCACTAAACCTTGATGAAAGGGACATCTTGGTTCTTAGGATCTTATCCTTCCTATCCAAGATACATACTGGTCTCTCTTGAAATGTAAGATCTAGTTGAAGCTTTGATTGTACCTAATCAAGGATGTGCATGGGATCCAGCACATATTTGCTCAACATCAACATATGAAATACAATGTGAACATCTACTAGCTAAGGGAGTAGTTCTAAGCGATAAGCAAACTGTTAATCCTCTCCAAAAATCTTGAATGGACCCACATATATGGGGCTCAACTTCCTCTTCTCCCCAATCTCATAAGTCCCTTCATTGGAAATACCTTTTGAAAGATGCGGTCACCAACTTAAAACTCCAAATCACATCTTCACAAGTCAACATAAATCTTCTGCCTACTATGAGCCACCGATAAGTGCTTCTAAATCGACCTAACCTTCTTCGGCACATTGCTCAATCAATCTACCTTGACAAACTACCTCACTCCAACATTGCACCAACATGTAGGTGTATGACACGAGCTGCCATAAAGTTTCTCATAAGAGGCAATACATATGCTAAAGTGATAATTGTTGTTGTAGGCCAACTCCAACAAGGGAAGATGATCCTCCCAACAACCCTTCTTGTGACACCCTGGGTTTTTCATGCAAATTTTTTGCATTTATTTCAAAAGATGGCGCGCCTCTAAATTTTAAAATACAAAAACAACGGAAGACTTTTCTTTGAAATTCATTTTCCCAAAAACCCGAATGTCACCTTTATGCTCACACTATACATATATAGTGTTTTCTAAAAGATATAAATTCATTTCTTAAAACAGGACCCATCCAGTGGTTCACTTGTACATCCCTTATAACATTATATTAAATGTCCAATATCACAATTCAAATGACTAACTACACAATACAAAAGCTTTAATAAAATGTATACCTAAGCGTAGAAGTATGGTTGTTGGATTCCTCTTCTTGTGGACATCTTCTCCTGTTTATTTGTATTTAAGATATTGTAAACATAAAACATTTATAATATTTCAGCAAGCTATGCTTGGTAGGGGAGTTTAAGAAGCATGCTAAATCTAAAGATACATTAATTATTCCATAGATTTTAGAATATCCATTTTCATAGCAATTATATTGAATTGGATTTACTATATATTTCACATTTTAATAATTCATTTAAAAACCAAATATCTACATGTTTCATGATAATTAACAATCCATTGATAAATCAATTATTAACATATTTCATAATTATCAATATCTACATGTTTCATAATTATAAGTAATCCATTAATTTATCAAACATCTTTAATTATTATTTGTTATCTAAATAAACTAATCCAGTTCCATGAACCATACTTCGCATAATAGTTCTACCCATTCATATACCCATATGAAACTTATATGAAACTATGCCCTCAATCATATACATATAGCATACGTACACATATATGGAAATTGTTAAAAGACATACAAGATTATGAATATAATCAATATCATCTAATTTACATTCCCAAACTATACTGGGTTTCAAAATCATACCCCTCATCATGAGGGTTCATAATCATCCAACCTCTATTGGTATATCAATATAATCCTCATGCCCCTCACTATACGAGGTCCACAATCCTCCAGCCATTGTTGGGAAAACAATAAAGGCATACCATCATGCCATATCATATAAGGCATCTTATACTGCCATCATATAAGCACCATAGTGCATCAAATATAAGGAATACCATGCTGTAGTCTGATCCATAGCAGCGCGCTCAAATAACTGCCCTGTTCACCACTGATACCATGGTGGAAAATATTGTGTCACTGCCCATATGGGGAGACGGGACTTTCACAATGGGGCCTTCCTATAATTACCCCACTTAACTTTTAGCCTCTCATAGGGCAAGGTATCATCATATAATCAAATTTGGGGAAGCAGGTGGCCAAACCCTCATAAATTCCCTAGCATAACACCCCCAAGCATATGCTTGTATAAAACAAAACTCTTAGCCCACCATGCCCGGATGTAAGATAATCATAATAGCAGGCAATTTGCCTGTTCATATATTTCATAACAAGAATGACATCCTAACCCACCAAGGATGTATCCTATAAACCTATACTCATACATCATCAATACTGACATGGTACCCATGTACCATAAACATAATTTCACAATTCACATACATGATGTACAAGTCATAAGCATCAATTATAACATGCAATTCTTTTAATTAACATTATTTCATCATTTCAATTTAAAGCATGTTGAATATCAATCATATCGTTTTAGTTTTATAACATCTACAATCAGAAAAAAAAAAATCATGTTTAGAACATGCATCTTATTATTTTGACATGCTGTCTTAAATTTTCACCTACCTCGTGTGACACATTCATCGAATTCCACTAGCTTTAATCGCCCTCTTCTTCATACTCGACCCCATGTGCTTCAATACATCAAAAGGATTGCAGGTGTCATGACAACGTGGCGGAAGTCAGAGCATGGAAATATCATAGACCACAACCTCAAAACGAACAATGTCTTCAAAGACGGCCAACTACTCTTCTCTGGATTCTTGATATCCTCACACAACTGAGAACTTTTTTGGAGTAATCGCTGCCAGGCACAAATAGCTGCAAAATATGTCATAAGCACATGTCATGATCCACGGGGGAAAATTCAATGAAATTATTATCTTCCTCAAGTTTCCCTACTCAACTTACAACATCAACCATGCACTGTGTAGTGATTACTTTGGAACTATTCCATGATCATTGAGCATTGACTTGAAGTACGACCAAGCCCATATGCCTACAAGTAGAAAGAATGGTAATAAATGTGACACAATCTGACTTTGTGCCTTCTAATTGCATATCATCGTAGAGTTCTAAAGCTTTGATACCATGCCCATTGTGAGACAAACCTAACATCATTGAATTCCTGGAAACAAAATCCCTACTAGGCATTCCTCTAAAGATGGTGCTGCTATCATTGAGGTTCCCACACTTTGCATACATAGTTGTTAGAGCACTGCTAACCCAGACTTCCAAACCAAGTCCATATTTGACCACAAGAGCATGGATTTGCCTCCCTTGTTCTAGAGTTGCAAGGCTAGAACAAGCTCTAAGAATACTAGGCATTGTTACCTCATTAGGCAAAAGACCAACCTCGCTCTCCATTCTACCATATAAGTTTAGAGCTTCTTCATTCTCTCCATTCTGCACATATCCATTGATCATCGATGACCATAACACCATATTAGGGTCTTGCAGCTGATCAACCCTCTCCGTGCATCATCAAGACTACCACATCTTGCATACATATCAACCAATGCAAACCTAACAAAGATTTGAGATTCAAATCCCAATTCAACAAATGATCAAATTGGTCATAAATTAGGTAATCTAGTCTCCAATCAATGACCATTGATCAGGAAGATGGATCTTGTTACTTTGCTATCTCAGATCTGTGAAGCCTTCATTGGATTGGGTAGTGGAGGCGGTCAAATCTTAAAGGTGGGTTTCGAGCATGTAGATGGCCAGTTGAAGGAAGAGGGAAGGAACAAGCATGGTGGCTTAGAGAGATGGGGAGATGGGTCTGCTAACTTGAGATTGATTGGTTATCGCCAGTGGAGTAAGGAAGAGTGGAGAGATCGAGAGAGAAGGGGGAAGGGATTAGCGACTGGCACTCTAGTGAGGTAACACTGGCAGAAAGAGGGTGAGATAGAGGGGGAGAGAAGAAGAGGGGTTTTCAAGCCCGCAGGTGGCCAGTGGCCCTAGATCAGTCGCCACCTGGGGTTCCCAAGAACCGAACCCAAGAGGAGCAGAGGAAAAATGGTTCCCACGGGTGGCTGACCAGAGGAGTGAGGGAGAGAGAGATGGTGACTCATGTTGGGGAAAGGAGAACCAGGAACAAGCTCCAAGGCTAGGTGTCGCCGGTGAGCTGTGCTCCATTGATTGCCTCAGGCGCACACATGGCAATCGCTAAGAGCTGGTTCATGTTACATTCAAGAGGAGGGAATGATGTGACAGAGGGAGCCAATGCCAATGGGAGATCTGGGCAGGTGGGGATTGATTTGAGTACTGGTGAGAAGATGGAGATCGTCGGAGAGGGTATTTTGTTAGGGGTTTGCTGGTCAGAGAGGAAGGAGATGATCAAAGAAGAAAGGGGAATCTGATCAGAGGGAGTTTTTGCATTCAGTTGGGGTTGTTAGTGTTGGGTTTCATAGCTAGAGGACAGATTGTATGATCTATTCTTCTCTTGGAAAGTCACAAAAAAGGGGGGTGTCAATATCAATTCTGGCCCCTCCTTTAGTTATTTTATTTTATTTTTTTCTTTTAATTAGTTTATGTTTGTTGTTAATCATGATGTTTTGCCTCATCATTCTACTCAACCTAAGTTCATTCAAAGTGTATGATCATTACGCACCCAACACTTCATCTCCATTGAACCCGTATTTCTACAAGTGGGGGCCACTGGGAAAATTACTAAAATACCCTTTTGTAAGAAAATTACCATTTATTCGTCCAATCTCTGTTTTCAACAAACTTAGTGACGTTGGATTCATATCGACGAGGACAATTCAGATTTAGTAATTTCAATTCCCAAGTTCTAAGTTTTTTTTCTTTTAATTACCAAAATAGCCCTGACTTCGAAGTCCTATAACTTCCTCATTCGGACTCTGTTTTCAGTGTTCTATAGCTCGTTGGATTCCATTTTCTGAGTATTATCTAATGGTTTTAGTTTTAGTTGCAAGTTAATTATCCTATTAAAATATATACTTCTTGAAATCTCCTAACCTGATCATGGAATAGTAAAATTTTAGGGTTATTACAATCTTCCCTCCTTAGAGAATTTCATCTTCTTTTCATGATATCTTTCCAACAACTCTAATAATATTCTCATCTCATTGTAAATTTAAAGTCATATAATTACTTCAATAAAACATCAATCCTCAAAATATAAATGATTTTCAACTTAAACTACATATTATGTCACTTAATAGCATAGTTTTTTTTATTATCTGCAATAAGCTATAAGAACCATTTTTGTTGCGTACTCTGATAATAGCCTTTACTTGATAATCCATCAAAACAATAAATTTCTGACTAAGTTTTTCTTTTGTTTCAACTTCCAAAATCCTTTGATTGTAATAATTCTTAGAACACATAATCTTTATCTCCAACTCAACCTTTCTATTTTCTCATCCATCTAACTCTTTATACTAACTTCAAACAGTTAATATACACTTCTCCCTCAATTATGATTCTTTTTCCATATAGTCAACCAATTCTAACCTTATAAAAATGCCTATCTTCTAAATTTCAAGTGTCATATTTCTAACAAAATTTTGGCAAAGTCTCCTCTGTTTTTCGGACTTACACATCTAACGTATGCCATTGCTGTATACCTGATAAGATATTTATCAATACACAACACATTTTTTAGACACTGTCTCACCACATTCCATCATTCATTATACAGACTTAACCATTCATCCACAAATAATATACATCTCAGAGACTATGTCCCATTACATTCTCCACATTACCATAATATAACAAATCCTAATGATGTGAGAATTACTTACCCATTTCCACAACTTCATGAATAATATCCAAGTTCTTAAACAGTATTGTACCAACCCATTATAAAATCAACAATTGATAAATGTTTAATCACAATCATCATCATCACAACCATATATAATGGAAGATTTTCAAATTATCCACAATCTTCTATCAAAATCTTCCTTAAATTGCATTCATTTATATATATATGAAAATTCACATTCCCAACTACAAATCAAAAATCCAATCACTATAATGAATCTTAATTTATTTCTATCATCATAGCCTTTGCTCAAATAATTTTTCATCATGTCAACATATGTTCAACAAGATAAATCTTTCATTTCTCCAAACAAGAATTTAATATCGAATGTGAATTCATATCATAACATTTCAATCATAATAATGAATGGATTTTTCATAATCATTCATCCATTTCCACATATGAATCCAAAATAAAGAGATAGTCATTTGAATCAAAGAACATCTCTAACGTATTCATATTCCATTTCACTAAAATCCTATATACGGCCTTACATTTAGATAATCATAAACATTCATCTTTAACTTAAATATAGATACAAACATACAAGTACAATTACTGGAGATAACACATATAATTCAAAATGTAATAACTGAACTTACACCCTTTGGTGTATTTAGATTCAAAAACAAAAATAATACATTCAGTATTTCTCAAATGGAAATATGAAACTCATAGCATTAAATGAACAATTGAAAACACACTAACTGTGCAATCACATTCAAATACTTAATTAACACCATTAAGGACAGCCCTGGTACATGAAGCTCCAGCCCTAGTGGTGTCTAGGGAAAGGCGAACCACAAAGGTCTATAGTAGCCAGCCTTACCTTGCATTTCACAAGAGGCTGATTCCACGCCTTGAACCCGTGACCTCAAGGTCACAAGACAACAACTTTTACCATCATGCCAAGGCTTCCTAACTCAAATAACACCATTGGTGTTTACTGATGTCAATATAGTATCATCTCACTTTAAATAATGATACTAAAAGATTTCCATCATTACATACCAATACAATTGTTTAGTATGTTCTCCTCTGACATACTATTCAAATGAATTTCCTCACTTGATTTAAGGTTTATCTCTCTTAACCTCAGATATGTATACAAACACTCTTTATCATGAGAATCCAAATTCATAGGGTCGATCAATAGCTAGTGGAATAACTGAAAATCCATCATATCAAATATCTGATGGAATGTTTTAATTTTAGACACAACTCACATATCAGTTTTGATCTTTCAACATATATAGTTCGAGAATCTTTCTCGAAATAAGGTACAAATACAATTCACTTGTTTTTCTTAAAGTATACTACCCTTCATAGGTAGTATCTATTTCTCATAAATCAAGACTGTTATCTTTTATATATCCCGCATATCATTCTTTCTATATTAGGATATGCATTTATTACCAAAATCGTCACTAGTCAACAATAAAGTGATGTCAATTTGAACCATTACTTTCTTGTTTAAATATTATTTTATTTTAATATAATGGGATTCTTTATCAACCACACTTACTTGTGATTAGGTAGTTTTTTTTTTTACTTTAGGTAGCACACATATGAGAATGCAAAGTACAATTTGATTCTTTATCACACACACTTGTGATGAGGTAGTTTTTACATTTAGGCATCACACACCTAAGAATGCAAGGAATAATTTGATTCTTTATCATACACACTTATGATTAGGTAGTTTTTACTTTAGAGAGCATGCATATAAGAATGCAAAGTGTAGGGGAATTTTAAATCTCATCATGCACACTTATAACTAAATAGTTTTTACTTTATTGAACCCACACATGGAAATGCAAAGAGTAAGGGAAACTGAAGTGAAAAGAGGGTAAGGAAAATCAGTAGTTTCTTATAAGTGAATTTAAAATTTTCATCATGCACACTTCCTATGATCAAGTAGTTTTTACTTTAAAGAGCACACATATGCTAAGGCCAAGTATAGGGGAAAAGTGGATAAGAAAGAGGGCAAGGCAAATAAAGATAAGAAAATAGGGAAAAAGATAGAGTATGGTCAAAGAGATATGGAGATGAAATGAGAGAAGGCTACAAGTCTGAGAAAAGTGAGGGTAATGCAATGAGAAATATGAAGAGAAGTGTAAAATGGAGAGAAACAAGTTAGAGCTAGAATTTGAGAATGCATATGATTTCTTACTGATTTTAGTTTATTTTATTTATTAACCATTAACTCCATTTTCTTCTCAATTGTACATCAAAAATACATGTCATCATTCATCATTCATTCACTTTACAACTGATATAATCTAAGATTTTTCCACATCTTGTCTTCTACACAAGAAGACTATTTTATCACAACAACATCATTTTATCTTTGTGGCAATCAACAATGTCTCATAATTTACAATTCAATTCAATCTTGGTATCATACCCAAGTCCTTGTGTTAGCGACTTTTCCATCAACTAGAGTTATCATCTCAACTCCCTTGTTCAACTTTTCACCAATACATTCATATTTAACATAATTATACATCATCCTCATCATCATCAAGACCTTATCCCACTTAGGGGTTGGCCATAACATATTTCACATACTTAAACATAACAAAAGAATGCACATTTCCTTATTTCATTGCAGTATTAGAGTGAATCACTTGTTTCTTGAAAAGATTTGAGATAATACATATATATTTTATAAGCTTCATAATTAGCTTTGTCTTAGAACTTTTCCTAATTTTTGAAGTCATCTCATACTCTACTATTGTAATAAGTTTCTTGCCGATAACTTAAATTTTCAAATTAGGATATAATTCTTTCAAACATCAATCCATTATTTGTTTATATGAAACTTATTCTCATATTCTATCCTGATGACATTTCTTGTTGTAAACCAATAATTTCATTTTTATCTCATTACTTATACATGAGAAAGAAAGTACTCATTATTTCCTTGTATTATTTCAAAGCAGTATTTTCTCCACAGATACAATTGCTTTGTTATTTCTAACATACCGTTTCTAGTTTCAAAGTATATGGTACTTCTAACTTTCATTCTTATGAAAGTCTGTAATTCTTCTAAGTTACCTCCTGTTGAACCTATCATTCCTCAATTGTTCTTATTTCTCCTCTTCAATTAATTATTCTTTAGTCATCTCTATTTCACCCTTTTCTATACAAACCAAGACCACATTCAATACATTCTATATAAGCTTTTCTAGCCTATCTTTTGCCACTTTTGAAACTTCCTACTCGTACACCTATTGTGATGACCTGGGTTTTTGTAACACATTTTGTAATATATTTTGAAAGGCAGGGCCCTTAATAGTAAAAATAATTCCCAAAACAAAGCAGCAAAAATTCTTTTCTTTAGAACTTGTTTTGTAAAACCCAAGTCATCACTTCATACATAACATGAGTAGAATTTTGTACAAGATAAAATTCCATTGAAGGAATATACTTTTATTAAATTCCAAAATCCATCCAATGGTTCACAGTACAGCCAAATCCATTACAATACTTGTCCAAATTGCATAATCCAAAACTCAAAGCTCACTATACAATGAAACTTTCATTACAATACAATGCTCTCAAACAAAGCAAAATACATGTCTTCAAGGGTTATACCTTGAAGATTATTCTCTTCAAGTCTTCTATCGTCTTGAGCTCCTAACTCTCCTTCCATGTATCTGAGATATTGTAAACATTGCAACATTTACAATATCTCAACAAGCAATGCTTAGTGGGGATTCAAGAATGCATAATAATTGACAATATAATTCTAATACTTCATAATCCCGTTATCCCTAAACATATTCATGTCTCTACTCTTTACTTTGTAATATATGTACATCCACATACATACATACATACATACTACATGGGTAAATCAATTAAATTTATGAAAGTAGTCAAATATCATTCCCAACTAAGCTGATCAATTCTCTCCATTATGAGAATTCAGTATTTCAGCTAATCCTACACTGGAAATTTTCCTTCTTGGGAAATATTGGTAATATACAATTACCTAGCATTTCATTACGCTAAAACATAAGGCATTTCACTATGCCTACTCTCATATGCATCATAGTGCAAAATAATCAAAGGGCTACCATGCTGCAGTCTGATCCGTACTAGCATGCTCGGATAACTGCCTTGTTCAGCACTAATACCACGGTGGAAAATATTATGTCACTGCCCATATGTAGAGACAGGACTTTCACAGTGGTGGCCTTCCCATAATTGCCCCACCCAACTATTAGCCTCTCATAGGGCAAAGTATCATCAAATCATCAAATTTTACGAAAAGGGTGGCCAAACCCTCAGAACTCCTCTAGCATAGCATCCCCCAAGCTTATGCCTATTAAAACAAAATTACAAGCCACCAAGCTTGCATGTAAAATAGATTTCATACATATCAGACAATCTGTCTATTTACTTAGGGCTAAAATATCTTCTAGTTCCCTATTCACTTAGAGTCTAGTCCTTAACCATTTTATATGTGTTTGGTTGGATCATAAGGGTTTGAAGGGATTTAATACAAGCATTAACATTACTCTTGTCAACATAAGGTCATGGGTTCAATCATGTACATCCCATGTAAATGCATTCATCAAATCCTCCCACCTTCAAGTAATGATCCCTTTTCCCAGATCTTCCCTGATCCTGATTGATGTATGTAATATGTACATCCATACATACTGTCAATATATATAATTTATGAACAATCCTATTGATCACTAGATCTGATGTTTAGAATGATCTTTAAATCATTCATATCTAAGTATTTTCTATCTCTAAGTCTTTGTGTGTCCATCTCCTTGATCTTGATCTTTCATAAATCCTTTGATCGACAATCTATACTTGTTGATAAAGATCAAGGTCTTAGATCTTTTATCATCTAGTTCTTCTTTGATCTAAGTTCAGTTATTGGATCATCCCTAAGGAGGATGATCTTGGTTTTCTTCCTTGAATCTTCTTTGATCAAGGGTTTGGATTATCTAATCTAATGAACTAGATTTGATCTATAACATACAAACTAATAAACATGCATACTAAATACAATACAATATTCTTATTCTTATTGTTCTTGATCATTCAAGATCTAATGGATCTTGTTTGATCATCCTTATCTTACTTACAGTTTTTATTAGGGTTAGATAATTTACTAACCTTTTATGCTCTTACTATTATCATTTAACTAGTTAATGTTTTGCTAGTTGAAAGTAACTTATTTCAGCCTAAGTATAGACTGCTCCTTTATTTCCAATTGGCTAAGGCTTACTAGCTGAATGGGTGAACACAAAGTGGTTACTTCAATCCTCATATAAGGAGGCGTTTAGACCTCACAAACGTCAACGGAAGGTAGGGGAAGAGCGTGGGTCTATTAGAAAACCCCCTTAACCACTATGTTCAACATTCACTAGAGTGACCTTAGCTCAACCTTTCATAAGGTTCCTATAAGCATGTTGACCCTAAGTACTCTTTCTAATTGATTTTAATTAAGTCCATGAACATTTACAATGTCATTCATGGGGTTTATTATTCTCTTAGTTTGGGCCAAGGATTTGATAATCCTTATATTGTCCTAATAACTATAGCCCTTACTAATTAAGTCCAGAACAATCCACTCTTATTTGTGTCATGAGCTCTACTTTCTCATTAGATTCCATTTTTGGTGTTTTATGCTCTTTATCTCATAACAAGTAGATCTACTAATGAAATGTAACCATAAATGAATTATAAATTCAAAGCATAAAACTACATAATTGAACAACTTAATGATAATGACACAAGGTACTTAAAATTACACTAGCATGATTTTCAACTAATATACCTTAATAACTCAATTTAAACTAACATGGACCTAAGGTACAATCTCATACTATAGTTTAATCTTACATGAAATCCTAGCATGGTCCTAAATTACAATGGCATGAAATCATACTAACTTGATCCTATGTTACACTTGCATAAAATCACACTAACATGCCCCTAAGATAATTAAATCTAGCAACCTATTATAACCATCTAATCACATATCATGCTAAGGTCTAAAAGTTGTACTAGCATGCTTTATAACATAAATTATATTTAAAATGCTATTATCAATTAATAAAAAATGAAACTAATTACATTAATATTTTTAGAAACCTTTACTTATGATCCAACCATTTGATCTTAGATCATTTTCCTTTTAATCAAGGGTTTTAATTACATTTAGGGGTTTTTCTTTATTAAGGTCCAAAGATCATATTGCTGTGTTTTTGTCATATTCAATCCATGATCTCCCTAGATTTCATCATATTAACATTCATTCAATCCATCACAAGGATCTAGTCACACTTGATCTCATTGATCAAGTGGGTCCCTTTGTATTTTTAGGGTTTTTCTACCATAACGGGTAGATCCCTCAATATATCTCAGATATGTCCAAATAAACCATAGCTATCACTTTATTTCAATAATATATCATTATTAAAATAGATTACCAAAATATAATCACCTTAGATCTTGAAGATCTTGGAAATTGGAAACTTATTACCTAAATATAGAAAGTTTCACAAGATATTTTCTCCATTTTATCATTTCATAAGAAATTAGAGGTTGTAAGATTTCCATAGCTTCTTTCCGATCTCAATTTGGAGTTCATATGACTCCTGAATTGATTTTGGAAGTTCACAGTCCATTCTTAGGGCCAAGATATGATCTGGGCCCATTGGAATGGACAACCCAGTTTATTCGGGCGGAACGAGCCGGGCAGACTAGTCGGGCAGTGCCTTTGTCACTGGGATGAACGCGTGTCATGCTCGCCTGATGACTAGCGCTCGAGCACAGTCGTCCCTTGGGATGACATCACAAGTGCGAAAACACTGCCGCGTGCCACGTTTTCAGGGGGCATTTCGCACGTCGCCCTAGGGAAC
Organism: Warburgia ugandensis; assembly: GCA_035236585.1. Lineage (NCBI taxonomy): Eukaryota > Viridiplantae > Streptophyta > Magnoliopsida > Canellales > Canellaceae > Warburgia > Warburgia ugandensis. The sequence continues at coordinate 47,881,203 of CP141130.1, forward strand.
CCAATCTGATCGAGAGATCGGACAGTCCATTCTGGACCGTCCAATCAATCCCTCTCAATTGAGGGTCCAAAACTTAATATAATTTCGTGAAACTTTTACCCTAAGGGTTTTGGGCCCATCTGGATTGATTGGTAGGGTCAGATTTTCCATCTGAGCCCTCAATCATCATGAATTGAAGGTTCTAATCTTTACTTTATTTTTATAATTTTTCACCCAAATCAAATTATAGTAAAATAAAATTTTCATTAAACAACAATAAATATGTCTAAGAAGTAGTTTCACCTACCTGATTGGAGAAAAATGCTGGTAATATAGTCCAATTTAAGAGAATACCAATTTGATGCTAAGATAACCCAAGATCCACTTGTCTTGGGATTTTCATTGTTTGAGCCGTTGGATCTTGAAATTTCTTTGGGCATTTTGTAGCTAAGCTATGGTAGGAAATTTTATATGGTACAATTTGTGAAATTTAATCTGGAACAAAGTGCCTAATTGAATTTAGGTCTCTTGTTCCAATCTAGAGAGAGGAGAGAGAAAATGAAAGAAAGAGATCTCTTGGGAGTTTTGGGATTTTGGGAATGGATCTATGTTTGGTTTTGCAAGGGAAGTCAAGATAATTTTGTGGGAATTTGATGGAAATTTTTAGAGGATTTTTGGGGGTGTATTTATAGGCATTTTTGGTGTTTTTCATGATTATGTGTAATGATTATGGTTTATTCTTTTTATTATTTAATTAGCAATGGACTCTCCACCACTACCTTTTTCTCCACTACTAACTGGCAGTGGCTTGACCCATGATTTCATGTGGGCTGGTCATTGGATTCCTTTTTAGGTCCCTTGTGGGCCCCACATAGTGTAAAAAGACCATTTTGCCCTTTATGTATAAAAAAATTAAGGTTTATTACCATGACCTCAGAATTGAGCGTACTTAGTGGCGTTGGATTCTTATTTCTTAGCACATTCTAAATTTTGATGTCTCAGATCTCGCTTATGTGTAAAATTACTATTTTACCCTTTTGTCCATAAAATAAAGAAAATTAAGGATTTTTCATCCGAATTCAGAATTTGTGTGCTTATAGTCATTTTGAAGGGTTCGCTAAGTTCAATTTCAATTATACATGTCTTATCCCTATATTATACTTATATAAGAAGTACATTCTAAATAAACATAATATTCCAGCCCAGAATTTCTGAAACTCAAACTTTATTGATTTTCTCAATCAATTACAAAAATTGGGGTTATTACACCTATCAACAATGAGTATATACCTATGTTAGGTATCCTATCCTTAAACATTGATACAAGGCATAATTTCTATTTAAACTTGGGTAGGAGCATTTTGCACTACTATAAGTTATGGTATTTGGGTACCTTATAGATAAGAAGGATATTCTATCGCACTCGCTTAACTATCTCTACAACTCTATTCTCTTGTTCACTATTCTATAGTGTAATCACTATTTTCTCAAATCATCATCCTAGTTGTCATACTAAGGACATCTCCTCATGGTTTACTATTCCTTTGTTATCTAAGTATACTAACTTATTCTCTCTAATACTTAACTAATTCTATCATAACACAACATCAACTCACTAGATCCTAACCTATATTAGAATTGTAATCTTTTTATTGGACATTAAGGGCTGCAAGTGACTGGATGAACTGCTCTGATACCAACTATGACACCTTAGGTTTTTCATGAAAAAATTTCGCATTGATTTCAAAAGATTAGCCTCTAAATTTTAAAATACAAAAACAGCAGAAGACTTTTCTTTGAAATTCATTTTCCCAAAAACCCGGATGTCACCTTTATGCTCACACTATATGCCCTCATAAGTTCCCTAGCATAGCACCCCCAAGCATATGCCTGTATTAAACAAAACTCTCAAGCCTCCATGCCCAGATGTAAGATAATCATAATAGCAGGCAATTCGCTTGTTCATATATTTCATAACAAGAATGACACCCTCACTTATTTGGTGATAACCCACCATGGATGTATTCTACAAACCTAGACTCATACATCATCAATACTGACATGGTACCCATGTACCATAAACATAATTTCACAATTCACATACATGATGTACAAGTCATAAGCATCAATTATAACATGCAATTCTTTTAATTAACATTATTTCATCCTTTCAATTTAAAGCATGTTGAATATCAATCATATCGTTTTAGTTTTATAACATCTATAATCAGAAATAAAATCATGTTTAGAACATGCATCTTATTATTTCGACATGTTGTCTTAAATTCCCACCTACCTCGTGCGATGCATTCATCGAATTCCACTAGCTTTAATCGCCCTCTTCTTCGCAATAGAACCCATGTGCTTCAATACATCAAAAGGATTAAAGGTGTCATGACAAGGTGGGGGAAGTCAAAGTATGCAAATATCATGGACCACAACCTCAAAAGGAACAATGTCTTCAAAGACGGCCAGGTACTCTTCTCTGGATTCTTGATATCCTCGCACAACTGAGAACGTATTTGAAGTAATCACTTCCCAGCACAAATAGCTACAAAATATGGCATAAGCACATGCCATGATCCATGGGGGTGGATTCAATGAAATCCTTAGCTTCCTCAAGTTTCCCAGCTCGACTTAGAACATTAACCATACAAGCATAGTGATTAATCTTAGGAACTATTCCATGATCATCAACCATTGACTTGAAGTACAACCAACCTCAATCAACTAAGCCCACATGGCTACAAGTAGAAAGAATGTTAACAAATGTGACAGAATCTGACTTTGCGCCTTCTAACTGCATCTCGTCAAAGAGTTCTAAAGCTTTGCTACCATGCCTAGATAGACCTATTATCATTGAATTCCAGGAAACAATATCCCTACTAGGCATTCTTCTAAAGATGGTGATGCTATCATTGAGGTTCCCACACTTTGCATACGTAGTTGTTAGAGCACTACTGACCCAGACTTCCTGTGACGACCCAGGTCTTATATGATGCAAGTTTGATAAAAAGGCGAGATCTCTTGTTTTAGAAATATGAAATGCATGAAATTCTTTTGGTTTTGGAAAGCAATCTTTCGTAGAAAACCCCAAGTGTCAAAACACATTTTCAAATTATATAGCCATGGCATAGTTTTAAATCAACACTATTCCCAAGAAAGTGTTAGTCACAGTCTCAGTTACAGAGAGTAACTATAATCAAGTAACATTGAAAGATAAGGTAGGGGTTTACTTACTTGTACTTAATCTGGGTGTCTTCTATCACAGGCATACCCTATCCTTAAGTGTTTACTTTGTGTCTGAAAAATGTTGAGGATTGGGTGAGTATATACTATACTCAGTAGGAGTCCATCACTACTAGTTTTACAATGCATGCTATGTTTAAAATCATATGCTCTTTAAAACATGTGCATGTTTGATCACTCATGTTCAATATTGATATTAAAAACCATTGTCGAATCGGAATACTGGCAACTTAAAGAATCGCATAATCCAAGTCAAAAGTATCATATATATCATAAACATAATGATATGCATAAGATGTTCAACTGAATCCAACTCATGGATATATGGTATGGTCGACCAACCTCATGTCATGCCATATGCAATGCAAGTAAATCCTCAAAGCATAGGGCCCACTATGCCCATGACCTCCTCGCTGTGTGGTCCCCGGGTACCTAGGGACACAGGGTCATAGCCTCCACGGGGCATATGACACTTCGACCCAGTGCTGTGACACCAGTGGTAGCCCCTTGTACCACATGGAGTCGAAGCAAGAACATGCCTTTTTGGCGTGGTACCCTTTCCACCTAATAGTGGTAGAGGCTGGGAGGCCACCCCAGACCTCTCGGCATAGCGCCCATGAGCTTACTAGCCCAAATCATATACAATCAATCAAGCAAAAACTTCTTTTTCAAAACCTATCCTCTTTGGGTCCGTCACAACTGCCTGGCCCTCACAACTACCTACCCAGCGTCTTTTAGGCACTCCAGCGTCTTTTGGTAACCCTCATGGACATGCAATTTTTCAAAACTCAATAACCACAAATCATGCAATTTATGCAATCGTTTGCAAAACTTATCTCTGCATAATGTATTTATCATATGCATGTTGAATTCATTTATAAAATTAAGTCATGCTAAACAAGTCATATAACTTATACTTAAAACATGCATTCTCAAAACAATCATGGGCTCTTTTTAAAAGTCTAGTACCGATAGAGCACCTATCTAGTTTGGTCACGCTAGCCCCCTTGTCCTCATACGCTCCTGCTCATAGTTTAGGAGAACAAGGTTAGCTTGGCCTATTTATATAGGTTTTAGAATGGTTGATCTCACTACTTAGGCATTAAGGGTTCATTCCCATGCCTATGGGTCTCCTAAGGTCCTAACTGGGCCTTGGTATCGTTAGGTTTACAAAGGTTTAGTGGCCCCGCGCCACTATCATAGTTTAAGGGTCATGCCCACCTTAGATAGGGCCTTGATTAGGTATTTTATGGCCTAGATGTGTCCACGTCATTGATATAGACACAACACCTTTCACGGCCCCTCAATCGGAGCCCTAGAACCCAAGTTATGGGCATTTTACTCTCAAGTGTACATATAAGGCCCATACGAGATGGAAGCCTGGGATGCTAACGCGTCCCGTGTCAATGGCGTACGCCCCAGAGGGCACGTCTACAGACGCACCGGGCTTCTGCCCGTCATTCTCAATTACGATCACATCCACGGACACACCCGTCGGGTTTCCTCAATGCACAAGACGTGTTTCGGTTTGATGGAGACCTGGGTGTCCTAGGGACGCCCTGGTTCGACCCTATCGAACCAGTACACCACAGAGACCGTCCCTGGTTCCTTTGTGGCTCCCTAGAGCCCCGTTTTGCATGGTTTTTCATGCAAAAATTTGGGGAAACTCATCCTAAGACTAAGGGAGAGATGGGTTTGGAGGGGTTTTGGGCATACCTGGTTCGTGGCCGGGTTTTTTCCATGTTTTCTCCTCTTGCCTGCCTCTCCACAATGGGTTTTTCCCAAGCTTTTTGGGCTGCCATTGGAGGCGCCCAAGAGCTCTATTTATAGAGCTCGAAGAGGGTTATGGAGGGGGTTCTTACTGCCATGGAATGGCGGTGGTTTCTCCCCTGCACATTGCCATTCTAGAACCCTCCAGGAGGTTTGGGAAGAAGAGGGGTGCCCGTATCAAAACGGGTCCCTATTTTTCTCAGGCCAAATCCGTTTTTAATTTAAATTACACTTTTGCCCTTGAACTTCAAAGGGCCATAACTTGCTCAATTTAACTCCGTTTTGAGTGATTTTCGTCTTGTTGGATTTATTTTTCTGAGACATACCTAAGGGTCCAGTCAAGGTGAATAGTGAAATGACCAAAATACCCTTATCTCCAAAAAGTGAACTTTTCATTACTATCTTGGGATTTCAATGTTACAAAAATGGATTCATTACATTCTTACCCCCTTAGGGGAATTTCACCCCCAAAATTCTACAATATATACAGTCTAAAGGTCTCGGGGTACTTTTCTCGCATTTTTGACTCCGGTTCCCAAGTCTCTTCTTCCATGTGCGCATTTCTCCACAAAACTTTGACTAAGTGTATGTCCTTGTTCCGCAGCTTCTTACTCTTATGGTCCAGAATCTCAACTAGTCTCGTCTTTAGCTTAAGATACTTTGTCAACTCTATGGGTACCTGGTTGATGACATGAGCAGGGTCAGGCACGTACCTCCTTAGCATAGATATATGGAATATGTTATGCACTTCAGATAGCTGAGGGGGTAGTGCGATCCTGTAGGCCACTTTTCACACTTTCTCCAGGATTTCAAAAGGTCCTATGTAATGCGAACTAAACTTGCCTTTGATACCGAACCGTATAACTCCTTTAGTGGGAGATATCTTCAAGAAAACGTGCTCTCCTATGTTGAATTCTAATGGTCTCCTCCTTTGATCAGCATAGCTCTTTTGTCGGCTTTGAGCTGTGAGGAGGCGTCTCCTTAGGAGTTTGACCTTCTCGGCGCATTACTCCACCAGCTCAGACTGGAGCACCCTAGACTCTCCAACTTCACTCCAACTAGTGGGTGATCGAAAGGGTCTCCCATAGAGCGCCTCATATAGAGCCATGCCAATGCTCAACTGAAAGCTGTTGTTGTACGCGAACTCTACTAGCGGTAGGTTTTCATCCTAGCTCTACTTCCAATCGAGGGCACAAGTTTGCAACATATCTTCGAGTATCTGGATCATGTGCTCTGACTGTCCATCGGTCTATGGATGGAAGGCTGTGCTAAAGTTCAAGGAAGATCCTAAGGATTTTTGGACTGACTTCCAGAGTTGTGAAGTGAAGCAGCTATCCCTATCTGAAGTGACACTAAGGGGTATGCCATGTAAACTCACTATCTCTTTGATGTATAGATGAGATAGGCTGTCAGTGGATTGGGTATGGCGTATAGGAAGGAAATGGGCTGTCTTAGTCAATCTATCAACAATTACCCAGATCATTACATGACCCTTAGAGGTCCTGGGTAACCCTACGATGAAGTCCATGGTAATATGGTCCCATTTCCATTCGGGTAACTCAAGGGGTTGTAACAATCCCGCAAGTCTTTGATGTTCAGCCTTTACTTGTTGACATGTTAGACACTTTGCCACAAATTCCTCTATGTCTCTTTTCATACCATCCCACCAATATTGTCTCTTTAAGTCTTGATACATCTTAGTTCCTCCCGGGTGTATAGTATACTTAGACCGATGAGCCTCTTTTAGGATTTCTTGTCTTAATTCTTCATTAATCGGTACCACTAATCTTCCTTGCATGTAAACGTTACCATCTTCCCCTTTAGTAAACCTTGGTTTTCCTATGAAAGCTTGTATATCCGGACCTCCTTTCTGTTCTTGCTTAACCTTTTCATTAATAGCCGACTTTATCGTTAGTCCTGCCATAATGATCTTGCGCTTACTTATGTCTGGTTTCCACATTATTACTTCTTGTAATAGCTTCCATCTCTTAGTCAATAAACTTGCACACATCCCTTGGGTTTTTCTACTTAATGCATCAGCTACCACATTAGCTTTTCCAGGGTGATAATGAATGGAGAAGTCATAGTCTTTTAAGTATTTCATCCATCTTCTTTGTCGCATGTTTAAGTCATCATCATCATCATCATCATCATCATCATCATCATCATCATCATCATCAAGACCTTATCCCAATTAGGGGTCGGCCACATGAATCTTATTCCTCCATTCCACTCTATTAAATATCATGGCTTCATTTAGTCCCAAAGTTTTTAAATCTTTCCTCACCACTTCTATCCACGTTCTTTTGGGCCTTCCCCTTGCCCTTTTAGAACCTTCAACTTGTATTGCCTCACTCCTTCTAACTGGTGCCGTTGTTGGCCTCCTTTGAACATGTCCAAACCATCTTAGTCTAATCTCCCTCATCTTGTTACCTATTGGTGCTATCCCTAAATTTCTTCTAATATTTTCATTTCTAATTCTATCCTTTCTTGTCTTACCACTCATCCATCTCAACATCCTCATTTCTGCAACACTCAGCCTATGAGTATGATGTTCCTTAACTGCCCAACACTCTGATCCATAGAGCATGGTCGGCCTTATAGCCATCCTATAGAATTTTCCCTTTAGTTTGAGTGGCACCCGCCGATCACATAAAACCCCCGATGCACATCTCCATTTGTTCCAACCCGCTTGGATTCTTTGGGTAACCTCCCTCTCAATCTCTCCACTCTCATGGATCAATGATCCTAAGTATCGGAAGTGGTCTCTCATGGGGACCTCTTGGTTATCAATCTTGACTGGTGGTCCACTCTTTCTCTCCTTGCTAAAATTGCATTCCATATATTCTGTCTTAGTTCGTCTAATTTTAAATCCTTTCGATTCTAATGCTTCTCTCCATAGCTCTAGCTTTATGTTGACACCCTCCCTTGTCTCATCAAGTAGGACTATATCGTCTGCAAATAGCATGCACCAGGGAATCTCCTCATGCAGATGTTTTGTTAACTCATCCATAACTAATGTGAAAAGGTATGGACTCAATGCCGATCCTTGGTGCAATCCGATAGTGACAGGAAAATCACCAGTCACGCCACTAGTGGTCTTAACATTTGTTACTGCTCCCTCATACATATCTTTAATTATGTCTATATACCCCTTTAACACCTAACACCCTCCATATTAACTCTCTAGGGACTCTATCATAAGCCTTCTCTAAGTCAATAAAGACCACTGTAGGTCTTTTCTCCTCTCCCGATATTTCTCTACTAATTGTCTTAGTAAGAAAATAGCTTCCATGGTAGACCTCCCAGGCATGAAACCAAACTGATTCTCCGATACACTTGTTTCATGTCGTAGCCTCTTCTCAATCACTCTTTCAAAAAGTTTCATGGTGTGGCTCATAAGTTTGATCCCTCGATAATTAGTGCAACTCTAAATGTCTCCTTTATTCTTATAGGTTGGTACAATAGAGCTTTTCCTCCACTCATCAGGCATTTTCTTTGATTTTATAATCTTGTTAAACAACTTGGTCAACCAAGCTACCCCAATATCTCCCATATGCTTCCAAACCTCTATTGGTATACCATCAGGCCCCATGGCCTTTCCTAATTTCATCTTTCTCAAGGCCTCTTTTACTTCAAGCATTCTAATCCTACGTTCATATCTATAATATCCAGTGTTATTTAGATTTATAGTATTTTCAATCCCTATATTCTCAGGGCCATTGTCATTTAACAATTTTTGGAAGTATATTTCCCACCTTTGTTTGATCTTAGCGTCTTTGACTAATACCCTTTGATCATCGCTTCTAATACACCTAACATGCTCTAAGTCCTTACTCTTCTGTTCTCTTACCTTTGCAAGTTTAAACACATCTTTCTCACCTTCTCTTGTTCCTAGTCTATTATAGAGCTCATCATATGCTTTAAGTTTAGCCTCACTTACTATTCTCTTAGCAACGTTTTTAGCATTCTTATATTGTTCATAGTTTTCATTATTTCTAATCTTCTGCCATGCTTTAAAATGCATTCGTTTTTCTTTAATAGCTTTTTGCACTGTTTCATTCCACCACCATGTTTCCTTTGCTAATAGCCTTTTACCTTTAGATACTCCTAAGACATCTTTTGCCACTTTCTTAATGGACTCAGCCATATTAGTCCACATGGTATTTACTGCTTCATAATTCCAATTTCCTTCTACCATCAACTTATTTTGAATGAGGTTATTTTCTCTCCTTTTAAGTTCCACCACTTAGTTTTTGGATGTGTATTAAGTTTAGTTCTTTTACTCCATCTTTTGATATGAATATCCATAACCATTAACCTATGTTGTGAGGTTAAACTCTCACCGGGTATCACCTTACAATCCTTACATATAGATCGTTCATTATTCCTAAGTAGAAAAAAGTCTATTTGGCTTTTATGAAGTCCACTTTTAAAGGTTATTAAGTGTTCATCCCTCTTCTTAAAGAGTGTATTTGCAATGGATAGGTTATATGACAAAGCAAAATCGAGGATATTCTCCCCCATCTCGTTTCGTTCACCTATACCATACCCTCCGTGTATTCTATCATATCCTTCCTTATCTTTTCCTACATGGCCATTTAAGTCTGCTCCTATAAATATTCCCTCAGTATTGGGAATTTCTTATATGACTCCCTCCATATCTTCCCAAAACTGTCTCTTAATTATATCTTGTAGCCCTACTTGTGGTGCATATGCACTTATAATATTTATAATCTGCTCTCCTAGAATCATTTTTATTATTATAATTCTATCACTGATTCTTTTAACGTCCACAACTTTATCCTTTAATTCCTTATCCACTATTATTCCTACACCATTTCTATTATTTTCCTTTCCTACGTACCATAATTTATACCCATCTATTTCTCTAGCTTTAGCCCCTTTCCACTTGGTTTCTTGGATACAAGCGATGTTAACTCTCCTACGTTTTATCGTGTCTACTAACTCCAAACTCTTACCGTCAATGTCCCTATATTCCATGTAGCGATGCGAATCTTATGCTTTGGAGATTCCCTATTTACTATCACCTTTCTCGACCTCCATGGTATGAACCCATGTCCACTTTTCACTGCACCTGGGTTCTGATGCAGCGCGTCGCTTCCGAGGGGACGCTCTAGCAGCCCTTGCCCATTTTTCACTACACCCGGGATCCGATCTAGCGCGTCGCTTCTGGGAGAACGCCCCAGCAACCCTTGCCTATTTTTCACCACATCCGGGATCCGATGTAGCGCGTCGCTTATGGGGAACGCCCTAGCTTGAGCGAATTTCAGATTTCGATTCATGTCATGTTGGGGTTGCCATAGTTTTAAAAGTTGAAGATGATTTTCATTAAAATCATTAAAATCATCTTTAGCTTCACCCTTGCCGGCTAGCTACCTGATGCAAGGGTGGCCATATTTTAAGAAGCTGAAGATGATTTTCATTTCTCCCTCACAAACTAATATACAAATGCATATTTATTTGTAAGAAAGAAATAATAGAATCATCTTCAACTTCCCCCTTGTCGGCTGGCTACCTGATACAAGGGTTGCCATCTTTTAAGAAGCTGGAGATGATTCTCATTTCTTCCTCACAAACTAATATACAAATGCATATTCATTTGTAAGAAAGAAATAATAGAATCATCTTCAACTTCCCCCTTGCCGGCTGGCACCTGACGCAAGACCCTCCTCCTTTTTTATCCGGTGTAGGGAAAAGATATATTTAAGACTCTTATGATCTGTAAAAACTTCAAACTTTTCCCCATATAAATAATGTCTCCAAATTTGTAAGGCAAAGACTATGGCCGCTAATTCCAAGTCATGGGTCGGGTAATTGACTTCATGCTTCTTGAGTTGCCGAGAAGCATAAGCAATGACCTTCCCATGTTGCATAAGTACACAGCCTAGTCCTTGTTGTGAGGCATCGCTGTATATCTCAAATTCGCCACTTCCTAAAGGTAAGGTAAGAACAGGTGCTGTAGTTAACCTTCTCTTTAGTTCGTAGAAGCTTTTCTCACATTTATCAGTCCATTCAAATCTTGTGTCTTTCTTGGTCTGCTTAGTTAGAGGTAAAGCAATTCGCGAAAAACCCTCGATGAATCTCCTGTAATATCGGTTTCTGTGACTGTCTTAGGTCTTTCCCATTTCTGTACTGATTCAACCTTAGTGGGGTCGACTGCTATGCCATCTTGAGAAATAATGTGTTCTAAGAAATTAACCCTTTCCAGCCAAAACTCACACTTACTGAATTTTGCATATAACTTGTGTGCTCGTAGGGTGCTTAATGTTATCCTTAGATGTTCCTTATGGTCTTCAGGAGTTTCTGAATATATTAAGATATCATCCACAAACACTATGATGAATTTATCTAAGTACTCCTTGAACACCCTATTCATGAGGTCCATAAAAGCAGCTGGAGCATTAGTTAAACCAAAGGACATCACTCTGAATTCATAATGGCTGTATCGAGTCCTGAAGGCTGTCTTGGGGATATCTTCTTCTCTAACTCAAAGTTGATGGTAACCGGATCGTATATCAATTTTAGAAAAGACTCTAGCTGACTGAAGTTGATCGAAAAGATCATGAATTCGGGGAAGGGGATACTTATTCTTAATGGTGACCCTATTTAGCATTCGATAGTCTATGCACAATCTTATGGAGTCATCCTTTTTCTTAACAAAAAGGACTGGAGCTCCCCACAGAGATACGCTAGGTCGTATGAACCCTTTGTCAAGTAGTTCTTATAACTGGGTCTTCAATTCTTTTAGTTCTACAAGAGCCATTCGGTAAGGAGCTTTGGAAATGGAGGAAGTACCAGGTATAAGGTCAATGATAAACTCAATTTCTCTTGGCGGGGGTAGACCTGGTAAATCCTCAGGGAATACATCAGGAAATTCTCGGACTACCTCGACATCCTCTAGCTTTAGTTGGGGACTCTCAACAGATTCAATCTTGGCCAAGAAGAAGGGGCATCCCTGAGCAATGTGCTTAACTGCTTTCATGGCAGAAATAACACACGCTCCAGAATAATCCTTTCTTCCTTGGAGGGTGAAAGTGTCTTCATTAGGTAGGGTAAAAGTGACACGTTTCTAGCGGCAATCAACAAAGGCTTGATGAAGGGCTAACCAGTCCATACCTAGGATGACGTCGAAGTCATTCATATCTAAGTGAATAAGATTGGCAGGTAGCAAATGATCTTTGACTAAAACAGGAACATCCTGGAGATACGAATAGGTGGGAAGTGCCTGGCCTATAGGAGTCATAACTTCTAGAGTGAAGTCTAAGTCCTGTGGTATAATGTCCAAGGTTGATGCAAACTCCCTGGATATGAAAGAATGAGTGGAGCCTGTATTGAATAGAACTTTAGCAGGTGTATCATAGATAGAAAAAATACCTTCAACTACTACATTTGAAGCCTAGGCTTGAGTGGAAGTGAGGGCAAAGACACGTCCTTGGCTCCTTGGAACCTGATCTTCTTTACGCTCTTCAACTTTCCTTTTAGGACAATTACTAGCAAAATGTCCTAATTCTCCACAACTATAGCAAGTGATGTTGAAAGTGGGACATGGTTTGCCTGAATGATTCCTATTACATCTAGGGCATGTCTTCCAGTCTGGCCTTTTTCCTTTGTTTTCAAACGGCTTCTTGAAAGGTGGCCTAGGTCCAGATGACTGAAATGGTCTCTTTCCTTTATTTCTCATGGTGTTGATGTTCTTAGTTTACTTCATCGCCTGATTCCTTTGATAATCTTTTTCGTATAGGGAGGTCATCTCTATGGCTTTGGCTACGGTGGAAGGTTGGAAACCTAGAACTCTTTTCCTGAGTCCTGGGTTGAGCCCATTTACAAATATTTCTGCCGCATCTTCCTCATCAACACAAGCATGTTGTGCAAATCTTCGGAGGCTGATGAATCTATTTTCATATTGTTGGACAGTCATGTTTCCTTGTTCTAAGTCCATAAATTCCTTTTCTTTCTGCTTTCTTACGTGTTTAGGATAATATTTGTCATTAAAGACCCTTTTAAACTCTTCCCATCCTATTGTTTCTCGCTAGTCAAAATAAGTCTTTTCTACTATTTCCCACCAAAAGGTAGCCTCTCCCCTAAACACAAATGTGGCCATGGGTACCTTTCTTTCTTCAGCTATGTTCATGGCTTTAAATATCTTTTCAATATCAATTAAACATTTTTTAGCTGTAGATGCTTCATCTTCTCCTGTGAATGAGGGAGCTAATTTCTGAAACCTTTCTAACTGAACCTCAGTCCTATCTATGACTTTATCAGGGGAAGGATCTCGGGTGGTAGGGGTTTGGCTTTGACTACTCATGTATTGTCCCATATGTTGTAGAAATTGCTAGAATAATTCAGCCATCCCATTGCTCGACCCAGTGGAGTCCACTGGTGGGACTTTAGGTCTTGGAACATTGCTTCCTTTCTTTCTAGGCATCTGTAAATCACAAGGTAATTCACAAGACCTTAGTATGTGTTATCCCATTACCCCTTATTCTTTCATGGATGAAACTTGATTGTAAGTTATTCTCCTCATAACTAGGCTGTGATTAACATCAAACCGCGCTCTGATACCAACTGTGATGACCCGGGTTTTATATGATGCAAGTTTGATAAAAAGGCGAGATCTCTTGTTTTAGAAATATGAAATGCATGAAATTCTTTTGGTTTTGGAAAGTAATCTATCATATAAAACCTCGAGTGTCAAAACACATTTTCAAATTATATAGCCATGGAATAGTTTTAAATCAACACTATTCCCAAGAAAGTGTTAGTCACAACCTCAGTTACAGAGAGTAACTATAATCAAGTAACATTGAAAGATAAGGTAGGGGTTTACTTACTTATACTTAATCTGGGTGTCTTCTATCATAAGCATACCCTGTCCTTAAGTGTTTACTTTGTGTCTAAAAAATGTTGAGGATTGGGTGAGTATATACTATACTCAATAGGAGTCCATCACTACTAGTTTTACAATGCATGCTATGTTTAAAATCATATGCTCTTTACATGTTTTGAACACTCATGTTCAATATTGATATTAAAAACCATTATCGAATTGGAATACTGACGACTTAAAGAATCGCATAATCCAAGTCGAAAGTATCATATATATCATAAACATAATGATATGCATAAGATGCTCAACTAAATCCAACTCATGGATATATGGTATAGTCGACCATCCTCGTGTCATGCCATATGCAATGCAAGTAAATCCTCAAAAACATAGGGCCCACCATGCCCACGACCCCATCGCCGTGTAGTCCCCAGGTACCTAGGGACACTCGGTCATAGCCTCCACGGGGAATATGACACCTCGACCCAGTGCCATGACACCAGTGGTAGCCCCCTGCACCACATGCAATCGACGTAGGGACATGCCTTTTTTTTTGCGTGGTACCCTTTCCACCTAATAGTGGTAGAGGCTGGGAGGCCACCCTAGACCTCTCGGCATATCGCCCATGAGCTTACTAGCCCAAATCATATATGATCAATCAAGCAAAAACCTCTTTTTCAAAACCTGTCCTCTTTGGGTCTGTCACACCTGTCTGGCCCTCACAACAGCCTACCCAGAGTCTTTTAGGCACTCCAGCGTCTTTTGGTAACCTTCAAGAACATGCAATTTTTCAAAACTCAATAACCACAAATCATGCAATTTATGCAATCGTTTGCAAAACTTATCTCTGCATAATGTATTTATCATATGCATGTTGAATTCATTTATAAAATTAAGTCATGCTAAACAAGTCATATAACTTATACTTAAAACATGCATTCTCAAAACAATCATGGGCTCTTTTTAAAAGTCTAGTACCGATAGAGCACCTACCTAGTTTGGTCACGCTAGCCCCCTTATCTTCGTACGCTCCTGCTCATAGTTTAAGGGAACAAGGTTAGCTTGGCCTCTTTCTATAGGTTTTAGAATGGTTGATCTCACTACTTAGGCATTAAGGGTTCATTCCCATGCCTATGGGTCTCCTAAGGTCCTAACTGGGCCTTGGTATCGTGAGGCTTACAAAGGTTTAGTGACCCCGATCCATTATCATAGTTTAAGGGTCATACCCACCTTAGATAGGGCCTTGATCAGGTATTTTATAGTCTGGGTGTGTCCGCGTCATCGATATGGACACAACGCCTTTTGCGGCGCCTCAATCGGAGCCCTAGAACCCTAGTTATGGGCATTTTACTCTCAAGTGTACATATAAGGCCCATACGAGGTGGAAGCCCGGGACGCTAACGTGTCCCGCGTCAGTGGCGTGCACCCCAGAGGGCATGTCTGCAGATGCACCGGGCTTCCGCCCATCATTCTCAATTGCGGGCACGTCCACGGACACGCCTGTCGGGTTTCCTCGATGCACAAGACCCGTTTCGGTTTGACGGAGACCTGGGCATCCTAGGGATGCCCTGGTTTGACCTTGTCGAACCAGTACACCCCAGGGACCTTCCCTGGTTCCTTTGTGGCTCCCTAGAGCCCCGTTTTGCGTGGTTTTTCATGCAAAAATTTGGGAAAACTCATCCTAAGACTAAGGGGGAGATGGGTTTGGAGGGGTTTTGGGCATACCTGGTTCATGGCCGGGTTTTTTTCATGTTTTCTCCTCTTGCCTGCCTCTCCACGATAGGTTTTTCCCAAGCTTTTGGGCTGCCATTGGAGGTGCCCAAGAGCTCTATTTATAGAGCTCGAAGAGGGTTCTGGAGTGGGTTCTTACCGCCGTGGAATGGCGGTGGTTTCTCCCCTGCACACCGCCGTTCTAGAACCCTCCAGGAGGTTTGGGAAGAAGAGGGGTGCCCGTATCAAATCGGGTCCCTGTTTTTCTCAGGCCAAATCCGTTTTTAATTTAAATTACACTTTTGCCCTTGAACTTCAAAGGGCCATAACTTGCTCATTTTAACACTGTTTTGAGTGATTTTGGTCTTGTTGGATTCCTTTTTTTGAGACGCACCTAAGGGTACAACTATCAGGACCAAATTTCTAGGTCTAGTCAGGGTGAATAGTGAAATGACCAAAATACCCTTATCTCCAAAAAGTGAACTTTTCATTACTATCTTGGGATTTCAATGTTACAAAAATGGAGTCATTACACTTCCAAACCAAGTCCATATTTGACCACAAGAACATGGATTTGCCTCCCTTGTTCTAGAGCTGCAAGGCTAGAACAAGCTCTGAGAATACTAGCCATTGTTACCTCATTAGGCAAAAAACCAGCCTCGCTCTCCATTCTACCATATAGGTTTAAAGCTTCTTCATTCTCTCCATTCTGCACATACCCATTGATCATCGATGACCATAACACCATATTAGGGTCTTGTAGCTGATCAACAATCTTCGTGCATCATCAAGACTACCACATTTTGCATACATATCAACCAATGCAGACCTAACAAAGATTTGAGATTGAAATCCCAATTCAACAGATGATCAAATTGGTCATAAATTAGGTGATCTAGTCTCCAATCAATGACCATTGATTAGGAAGATGGATCTTGTTACTCGGCTATCTCAAATCTATGAAGCCTTCATTGGATTGGGTAGTGGAAGTGGTCCAATCTTAAGGGTGGGTTTCGAGCATGCAGATGGCCAGCTAAAGGAAGAGGGAAGAAAGAAGAGCGGTGGCTGTGGGTTACTAGGAAAAGCAGAGAGATGGGGAGATGGGTCTGCCGACTTGAGATTGGTTCGTTATCACTAGTCGAGCAAGCAAGAGGGGAGAGATCAAGAGAGAAGGGGGAAGGGACTAGCGGACTAGCATGCTAGTGGGACCACACCAGCCAAAAGAGGGTGAGATAGAGTGGGAGAGAAGAAGAGGGGTTTTCGAGGTCGCAAGTGGCCAGCGGCCCTAGATCAGTTGCCACCTAGGGTTGCCAAGAACCGAACCCAAGAGGAGCAGAGGAAAAATGGCTCCCACGGGTGGCTGACTAGAGGAGTGAGGGAGATAGAGATGTTGACCCATGTTGGGGAAAGGAGAACAAGGAACAAGCTCTAGGGTTAGGTGTCGCTGGTGAGCTGTGCTCCATTGATTGCCTCAGGCACACATGGCAATCGCTAGGAGCTGGTTCATGTTACGCTCAAGAGGAGGGAAAGACGTGAAAGAGGGAGCCAATGCCAATGGGAGATCTGGGTAGGTGGGGAGGGATTTGAGCACTAGTGAGAAGATGGAGATCATCGAAGAGGGTATTTTGTCAGGGGTTTGTTGGTCAAAGAGGAAGGAGATGATCGAAGAAGAAAGGGGAATCTGATCAGAGGGAGCTTTTGCATTTAGTTGGGGTTGTTGGTGTCAGGTTTCACAGCTAGCGGACAGATCAGATGATCTATTTTTCTTTTGGAAATTCACAAAAAATGGGAGTGCCAATATCAATTCTAGCCCCTCCTTTAGTTATTTTGATTTATTTTTCTTTTCCTCTAATTAGTTTATGTTTGTTGTTAATCATGATGTTTTTCCTCATCATTCTACTTAGCCTAAGTTCAGTCAAAGTGTATGATTGTTATGCACCCAATACCTCATCATTATCGAACCTGCATTTCTACAAGTGGCGGCCAGTGGTAAAATTATTAACATACCCTTTTGTAAGAAAATTACCATTTATTCGTCCAATCTCTGATTTCAACAAACTTAGTGATGTTGGATTCTTAAACTTTTAATTACCAAAATAGCCTTGACTTTGAAGTCCCATAACTTCCTCATTCGAACTCTGTTTTTAGCGTTCTTTGTCTCGTTGGATTCCATTTTCTGAGTACTATCTAATGGTTTCAGTTTGGTTCCAAATTATTACCCTATTAAAAGATATACTTCTTGAAAACTCCTAACCTAATAATGAAATAGTAAGATTTTAGAGTTGTTACACTTCTAGCCCAGTGCATATTCTCTCAATAAGTCCTTTAGTGTTTGTATGTTCCTCTCCAACTACCCATCAATTTGTGCTAAACTATCTAGAGGTTTCTAAACCCTCATGTGGACTCCACCAGAAGTGAGATGTAAACCTGTGTTTCAGTCTAAAATGATCTCAAGTGGCACCCTATGTAGGCTTACTATCTCCTTGATATTAACCTAGTTAGACTTTCCAATGACAGTTTCTGTCAAATAGGTAGGAAATGAGCCAACTTGGTCAATCAATCTACAATAACCCAAATAGAGTCATGCCGAATAGATGTCCTAGGCAAACCAACTACAAAGTCCATGGTTATGTTATCCCACTTCCACTCTAGAAGCTCTACAGTTTACAACAATCCTTAAGGTCTCTAGTTCTTTGCTTTCACTTGCTGACAAGTGATGCACCATGCTAGATAGTCACCTATGCCATTCTTCATTCCCTTCCACCAAACATATCTCTTTAGATCCTGTTCCATCCTCATACCTGATGGATGCATGGTGACCTTGGAATGATGTGTTGCCTTCAACAACTCGTACCTAAAACCTACACTAGCCATTATAACAAGTATGCCTTGGAACCTCAAGCCACCATCTGGTCCTTTCTCAAATCCATCCTTCCCACATAAAGCATGTGTCTCCACATAAGACTACTTTGATTACAAGATCTAATCCAGAAAAAATTGAGTGAATTGTGATATAAAAAATTGTACCACTTGACTTCTTACCATTTGCAACAATATTAGCCTTGCTCAGTGGCATTGAATGATGAAATCAAAGTCACTTATGATTAGTAAAGACATCAAATCTCTCACCATACGAGTAGTGCCACCAAATCTTCAGGGCAAACACAACTGCCACTAGCTCCAAGTCATGGGTAGGACAATTCAACTCATGCTTCTTGAGATGTCTAGAGGAATATGCAATCACCTTGCCATTTTGCATAAGGACATGCCCCAGTCCCTTACCGATGCATCATTGTCTACCACAAAACCACTAGTTCCTTCTGATAGGGATAGAATTAAAGTTGAATTGAGCTTATCCTTCAACTCTTGGAAGCTCTTCACATAATGATCTATCCAAGTAAACTTCTGATCCATCTTAGTCAAAGTAGTCAAAAGCTACACAACACAGGAGAATTTGCAGCATCCAAGTTTTTCTAAAATATTTATTGATTTTATTTGGATAGCAGCCCTTATTTTTTCGAAGCTAGCAAAGTGATAACATATAACTATCTTATGAAATACTTCAACTTCATACTAGGTGATACAATCGAACCTCCTCATATATAAGAAAACAATGTTATAACCTAAATATAGTTAGAAGTACATGCCATAGGACCATCACTAGTTACAAGTAGAATCACACATCCATTAAAATAAATAGTCCAAAATCAAGTTTTACAACTATTTTAAGTGTCAACCAAATAAATTATATACATCCCAAATTGAATTCCTATACAAGGAATCTACCAATAAGAGCACAAAAGTATCACCATCATACACCTAAGTCGAGCTCGAAGCCTTCACCTTTCCTTTATCCTATGCACTCAATCTCCCAAGGATATTACCTAAAAATGTTGGTTGTAGGGGCTGAGCATATCAACCGCTCATGATTTGGAAGAAAGCTAATACAAGCTGGCCCGCGAAATATACAGCAACCAATACTAAGTATATAGATAGGCATCTATAAGCAAATGTGATACATAGGCCCAAGATAGGCATAACTTAGGTTTCATTTTACAAAAGCCCCAAATACTCTATCATAATGAGATATGAGAATATGCAAGATGCAAATCACACGCAAAGACTATCAAAACCCAATTCATGTGTGAACCAACAATTGACTTGGTAAAACCCTTGGCAACCAAGTAAATCAAGTAGACAATCTGCCATCAATAAAAAATCCAAACCCACATCTATGTGGGAAAAACTATTCAATCAAAAACCAGAATGGCATACAGTCCTACCGTCTAGGAACTATGGTCTAGACTCTTAAGAGTGATCGGCAAGTGCAACATACCCCATCCAGACCCAAACTCCTATGCTCGTAGGACCCTTCAATCACCCCTAGCAACTAATATATTCTCTACGTTGACTCATGGATACCGCACAATCTAGACTCATCTGACCGTGTAGGAGCTACTGGCTACCACTTGAACCTAGTATCAATATCATTTTAGAGGTTGATGTCCAATTGCACCTCCTAGCATTGAGTCTCTAGGACTTACATAGGTGCATAACATGATTGCCTCTAGGTCTTACTACTGCCCCAAGCATACATAACTCTAGGTCATATGGTTCTCATAGAGCACCTTCCAAAACAATGATCAAAAGTGCATCTGACTTACAGCTACTCCAAGAGTGCATACCAAAAGATCATTGAAACCACATCCGTTAGAGCATACAGCTACTCATAGAGTGCATGCCTCAAACATCGATAAAATCATAAGCATCAGGGCTTATAGCTGCTCATAGAGTGCAAGCATCAGGGCTTATAGCTGCTCATAGAGTGCCTGCCTAGAGCATTGACAAATCTAGGCTTGCGGCCACTCATTGAGTGCCCACCTAAAACACCAAAAGAAATCTATATATCCAAGGCTTATAGCAAATTATAGTTGGAGATGAGGCATCCTAACAAGTACTAGCTTTCCAAGGTAACCATAGAGTGGATGATTCTTATGATTGAAGAGTTTAAGTTAAGTAGGATTCCATTTTGATTTGTCATTATTCATCTTAGTAGGGGTATAGTATCTTAAAAATCTTCAATAATTTAGTCCAATTAGCCATTTTCAACTTGGCTGAGTGATTCCAACACAAAGTGTACCCATGCTGGAAATTCTTGCAGGAATGCTTCATTAGAATCCTCTTATCTCTTCCATATATCCACCAAATCCTTCCATCAAATTTTTTCTAGTTAGATATCTGATTAAGATATTATTTAGGTCCAATTTCCCTAAGTTTTGCATTTAACCCCCAAATGATCACCCATGAACAATCAACCAGTAAACACCTTCATGCTGGCAATTCCAGCAGGAACATTCTCTATCATCCACTTAGCTAGGCAGTAACCCACCTAAATGAGTCCGCCTACTTACTGATTTTAAGTCAAATGTCATTTTGATTCATTATTGAAAATTTCTCCCAAAAAACCCCCTTGGTTGAGCTAATTTCTAAAGGCCAAAGACCAAAGGCCATGTTTCAAAAACACTACCCTGCTGGAAATTCCAGCAGGGCACCATAACAGTTCACATTGTTTAACGTCTAACCATCACCAAAACCTCTAGTTGCGACCATGAAACTCTTATGGACTGATTACAAACTCAATCAGTCACCAATTTCAGCCTAAATTCCTCCATCACTTCCATCCAAGGGCCCAAACACCCTTCCACAGAAAATAGTACCACTGCTGGTTTTTCCAATCAACTCACATGCATTCATCCTTAATTTAATCCAATTAAAAGACATGATATTAGGAATCATCTATCATTTAAAAACAGTACTAATACATGTTTAACAGTAAGGAATGAATATGGTTTTTACCGCCAAGAAACAGTACATAACTATTTCAATGAAACTGTCCACATGACAACATTCAAACCATTCCAAGCATGCTCCAAGGCATCAAGTTTCTTTATGGAAGTTTGTAAATAAGATTAGAAGATTCATAATTAGATATAACACTCAAGAGTATTGGAAAATTTGGCATGAAAAACTACATCCATTCTAGCTATAACAGTAAGCAACATCAATTTGTAAAACAGAATTTTTGGGAATGGATGGTAGATGATGGAAACTCAAACATTTACTACTAGTTTTCCTGGGCTAAACGACAAGTAAAGATTAGCTATATTCCTAATGCTCCCCTATCCCTTTATAAGGCCCTTGAATCATGTTTTTCCAGCGGTGGTTGAGTTCTCCACTGCTTCACTCTTTTATCCTTGGGTGTGCTCCAATTTCCGGCTAAATTTCTCCTTGCTTCACCTCCAATTCTCAAGCAAACTCCATTCTCTCCTCTCACTTAGCCTTACTTCTCCTTCTGGTTTTCCCTCTTCTTCTCCAGCTCTCTCAGCTGGTTCTCACTCACATTCACTCCTCTAGTTTACACGCATGGGATGGGGGAATTTCTTCTTCTCAGCCCTTGCCCTCCTTTTATAAGTAATGTGATGCATGTGGGGTGGCCAGCTGTAGCCATGCATGGGACCAGCTGCCACCCTACTAGAGAAACATGTGGGGGTTGGTTTTCTCGTGCATGGGATGGCCAGCCACCACTTCATGCCCAATTTCACCCTCTCTTGTAAGTGGTTTTCAATTACACCACCTACACTTGTTTATGTTTTTCAATAATACCCAAAAATAGGTGATACTTCCTATGGTTAATCCCTTTGAGATCCTTCTCCATTACATGCCAATCAATGTTTCTTGACCTTAATTGCCAATTTTTTTCCCACTCGTGTAATTTAATATATGGCCTGCTACTAAATCATCCAAAGGAGGATCTCTTTCTTGATCCACCTTTCCCAACACTATGACCTATGCATCTACACCTCTTTCCTTAGGTTGATGCGCTAATTGGCATATTTGTATAACATCTAAGGTGTCTCTTATATCCTTGTTCATCTATTAATGTAAATCAACCTCCTACTTGCACGGGGATCTATTGATGGGACCCGGATGATACAATCCGCCCATCAACTAACTTTGTACCTTCACCTAGGTGTAGACCCATTCTTATCATCCTTCCACCTTCTCTCGCACTAAGACATCATCTGATTGGATTGTTTCTTTATGTGTTAATCATAAAGAATGTTTAGAAGTGTGAAGTCAGTATGCAATGAAAAGAAAAAATTACCCTATTTTTGTAATCGTATTTATTTATTCATTGTAAGTGGATATTTACATATATCATAGAATCCCTATAAGAATCGCTAATAATAGCTCAGCAGATTGAGAAAACTGGTTACCTCTGTCATGGTCTTAGGTCTCTCCCACTTAGAAACTACTTCAACCTCCACTATGTCTATAGCAATACAATCATTGGATATACTCAAAACTCATACTTTGAGAACTTGGCATATAACTGGTGCATTCGCAAGATACTCAACACGGTCCTCAAGTGCTCTCTATGCTCCTTGTCACTAGAGTAGACAAGGATATCATCAACAATCATGAACTTATCCAAATAATCATTGAATATCCGATTCATCATGTCCATGAAAGCCTCCGATGCATTCGTCTACCCAAATGGCATCACCAAGAACTTCTAATGACCATAACAAGTCTGGAATATGGTCTTAAGAACATTCATATCTTATATCTAGAGCTGATGGTAACTAGTCCTCATATCAACCTTGGAAAATACCTTAGCTGACTACAACTGGCCGAATAGGTCATCGATACAACACAAAGGACACCTATTCTTCACTATAACCCCATTCAACATTCTGTAGTTGATAATACTTGCATGAAACCATCCCATGGAAAAACACTTGTGTGTATAAAACTCTATATAATAGCTATTGTAGCTATATCTTTAGTTCCTTCAACTTTGAAGGGGCCATGTGGTATGGAGCTTTTAAGATAGGAATTACCCCAAGGATAGGAGCTACCCCAAGAAACAGCTCAATCATAAATTCCACCTCTCACCTTGGTGGTAAACTAGGCAACTCCTTAGGAACCACATACTTGAAATCCCACACAACCTCTATCTCCTTAGTTAAGTTCTAGACTCCATCTCTTAAACCATCACACTTACCAAGTATGCCTGACATCCATGAGATATTACTATGTCACTTGAATAGCAGAGATGATCTTGAGACCAGATGTGTCAAGCCATCCCTGAAATACGAAAGTCTCCATGTCTAGGCCACAAATCATCACACACTTCCTCTTGCAATCAATTAATGCCTAGTGCTCTGCCAACCAATCCATGCCTAAGATTTCATCAAAGTCGGTCATCTTTAGGATGATCAGATTAGCACTAAGTTTCCTGTCTAAAATAACTATGAGCATGTCTTGTAAGAACTACAAAATCATGGACTCACCCACTGGTGTACTAACTTCTATGAAAAATCCTAGTCTATGTGTAGTAATGTTGATGATATATGCAAAATCACTAGATACGAATGAATGTATGGCACTCAGGTCAATCTAGATACAAGCATGCTTATCAAATATCAAGAGGGTACCTTCCACTACAACTTTGGAAGAATGGGCTTGGTCTATAATCATAGTAAATACTCTCCCTAACCTCTAGGGACCACGTACTGACAAGGAGGGAGATCTCTCCTATGACTTGGGTATTCTTTCATGTGATGGCCCTATTGTCCACAAATAAAACTTCTACCTGCATCAGAATAACAAGGCCACCCAAGGTGGATGCAATGATAGGTCTAACACTTGCCATGGTCTTCCTTTCTCTTTATGAACTTGCTGAAAGTCGAATTTGTAGGCCACACAAAAGTCTTCCTAATAACAAACTTCCTCTTCATGTTTCATTCTTACGGCCACTAGTTTTGTCCTTATCCTTGAAAGGATCTTAAAACTCACTCTCCAAAATGGATGCTAGTTCCACCTACCTTGGCAATGGTGGTATTCTAAGAGTCCAAAATCTTGCTCTTTAAATCAAAGTTCAGCCCGCTAATAAACCTATTGGAAGCTTTTTCCTCAAATGTATGGCAAGTCAAGGTAACAAGTATAGGCATGCTCCAAAATGGAGAAAGAACCAAGCATTTTTAGCATGTTAAAAACCACCCACATAGCATTTAAAAACCACATGCGTGACACTCCAAAGCCATCCAAAACAATAATTCATTTTTTTATATTTTAGAAGCTAAAGTATGTTAGAATATTTCCAATATAGACCCTACCTAGTAGAGTGTGCTTCAAATTAGTGGAATTTGATAGTGATTGGAGCTCCAAAACTAACAGATTTCCAAGATCTAGGAGTGTACAAATCTCCTTCTTGTGATTTTAAGTTAAAACTCACATGCCCACAAGTCAAATGTAGTAATTCAAGTAAGGAGGTTGATCCCACTAGGAATCAGATGGATGTGATACTAGTAGTTCCTACCTAAATATCTAACCTAGTCAAAATTAAGGAGATCTTTACTTAAACTAAAAATGGAAAGTTAACACATGAAGATGGAATCATGGTAAAACTTTAAAAATGCAAAAATTAACAACTTTCCTAAAACACACTTTCTAAAACTAAAACTTTCCTAAATGAAAACATTCTAAATTTATGACTTTCCTAAATTAAGAAATTTTCGAAATTGAAACTTTCCCAAATATTTCAATTTAGAAGCTCACTAAATAACATGCAACAACTAGTAGAAACTAATATGCAAAACTAGAACAAGATGTGTGTAAAGGCTAATGGATTGTGCACATGAATTCCAACTTAAAACAATGCATGGAAACTCATATATAACATGTAGTGTGTGAACAAGAAGTGTACATATGAGAACATAACCTAATGCAAAACTAATATATAATGAAACATAATAACTAAAGCCAAAAGCCAAAAGCATGGATCTAATAAGAGCGCAGAGCTTGAATGGAACATGAACTAAGAGAGAAACTACCAAACAATTCAATGGAAACCATTCAAGGCCATATGCATAACCCATGGGATGTGTCATGGTCTTGAATGCAACTAGAATGCTATTAATCTATGATGGTACACATGGAAACTATAAAGCAAAGCTGCATGGAAGATTTAATTGCATGTATAGCTAAACATCACTCATAGTATAAAAAATCTTAAGGCAAAACTTACATAAATACTCATCAATAGAAACTTCTCTCAACATGGACTTTATTGATAGCAAAGTTCATACAAGAAAGGCACACCATGCTAATTATTGAAGCATAGATCAACTTACAATCAAATCCCCAAGGCAACACATGTATTTCAAGGAAAAGACCAAAAGATAAATAGTGAAAGAAATCTAGAACAAGTGGAATAAGGTTGGATTGAAGGTACCTTAATTCTTAGATCTAAAGGTCACGTTCTCTTGGTTGTCATGACTAGAGATGGTGATCTTTAGAAGTAAAGAATTTAAGGTTGAAAAGAGGCACAAAAGTAACAGAAACTAAGAAGCAAAACAAGAGCAGATAGTGCCAACATAAATACAAACCAAGGACAAGTAAAAGAGGAGAAGAACCAACCTTAAGCTATGCTAAAATTCAAATGCTTCCAAGCACAGCATAAGGCATGGAACTCTTGGATGAAGTAGAGCATCATCCAAGGAGAAAATTCTTCAAGGCAAAAAGGTAAGAGAAAGGTTGAAGGAAAAGGATGTCCTCTCCAATGTGAAGGAGACATTCTTTTTCTTCCAAAGGATCCCCTTCAATTCTTGGTTTTTGGTCTTTTATAAATTTTGTCCTACATTTTCTAGGGTAAAGGAAGGGTAAGGATGAGATAGGAAGAGGATTGAATAGCTAGGATGGGAGTGTGAAGGCTTCTTAGGGTTTTCTTAAGAAGTAACTTCAAGTCAAACAAATTTGGAAACATAAAGCTAAGAAAGGCCATTTTTTTAGGAGGAGGCATCTCCCCATGTCAAAAATCATTAAATCCCTTGAAAATAACAAGTGGTTTGGATGGGGATGAGGGAAGAGAGAAAATAAGATGGGAGGAAAGAAAGCGGTAGGATAAGATAAGAAAGAGAGGTGAGGTGGGGGGAAAATGATTGGCTATGTAGTTTCCTAAGAGGTGGGGGTTGGTTGGATGGTTAGAATGGAAATTTAGAAATGTGATAGAGTCTTAGAAATGTGGGACTCTTGAATGGAAACTGAAATTTGAAGTTATACTTATTGCTGAGGTAGAAAGTGAGAAAAAAAAGTAGGAAAAATATGGAAAAACATAAATAAATAAAAATGGAGGGGTTTCTTCCTATTGGTCAACATGATACCTTATCCTAGTGAAATTTTCTAATTTCTCTTCAAAATATCCCCATAAATCCTAACGATAATTCTTTGGATTCTCCTCCAATCATATCCTTCCATTTAGCTTGACTTATATGACTTTGATGGCTCACTTTGAGATCTCCATTGGCTTAGCTTCATGGCTATCTTTGATGACTTTCATGGCTTAGCTTGATGGCTCAAATCCTTGACTTTGGTGGTTAGCTTAGCTCCTTATCTTGTCACCATGTTCATGGCTTGAATATGGTTAAGTGGCATAAGTGAAACCCATGCAAAGGTGGTAGACTTTGCATGGCTTGTGCATGGGCCCACTTTGGCCACCTTTGGCTCCTTTAATTTCATCCATTACTTGTCTTAAAGATGATCTTGACCCTTGATCCCTCTTTGATTGATGATTTTTAGGTCTTGACTAGATATTTTCATCTTGATCTTCAATTTCTTCTTAATCGATCTCAGTCATCAGATCACCATCTTGCTTCCTACAAAAAGTTAAAAACCCTAATTAAATCCTAGAAAAATATGATTAGTTGCATACTTAACTAGGATTAGATTTTGGACCTACAAATTGTCAAATTTTTGAGTCATTAGGTCAAAAATTGCATGTGCTAAGAATTTTGGTTAAAAACATTAATTTATCCCTATAAGTTGTAACACATGGGTAACTAATTGAGTGATTTTTATGAAAAATTAGACACTTATCACACCCCCCAACTAATATTTTGCTAGTCTCATGGAAAACATATAAAAAATCATTCTACAAGAACTACTACAAAGTGTCACTTTCATAAGCATTCATGATCACATTTAGCACATGCAACAAGCCCTTAAACCTTGAAGATACCCCTAGCAAACAAGTTAGGCCTCATGAGGTTTTGAAGTGAATACATCCACGAAATTCTCAAATTTTTTTTTAATGAAGGTCCCTTATTCATATGAAAACAATTTTCTTTTATTCAACTTAAATTCGAACCCCCGACACCGTGGTTCGTAGCCACATTCTCTAATCCTCTGAGCTATAGGCCCCACCCTGTCTCCACTAGATCTGCTCCTGGGAGTACCCTCAAAAAGGAACCTCAAACCTATTTTGGGTTAAGAAGATGTGAAAGTGCCTTTCTCTCTATAAGAACAGTGCATTCCGAGGTGTGAAGTGGGAGAGAAGGGATGTCATAATTGGGGTTTTAGCTTGCTAATAAAGATGAAGAAAAAGGTTCAAAATTTTACCCTTACGCTAAATATTTCCCATTATTTCATTAAACTTTAAAAGGTGAGTGTGTGCTATAGCTGATATATAATTATAGTTTTTAAGTCAATTATAACCATAATTACTGTTCAAATGTATGCTTTAACTTCAATTCTCATGGGATATATTTGTCACTCAAAAAGAAGTCACTGAGAAAGGTTTAAGTCTCTCATTAATATATGAGTAGAATATTGTTCATCAAATCCGAAGGTCTCACATATTTCATACATAAGAATGATAACTTAGAAAGAATGATAATAGTCTCATGAAAGGATATCAACTACTAAGAATGTCACACTCTACCAAATTCCTTATTCATTTATAATCATATCCAAGCCAAACTACTACTAAGATCAAGTTTGGACTTCTATTAGGACAAAATGTTGTCTCAGGTAAGGGTTGTTAAAAGAATAGGTATACAGGTAAACAAAGGTTGTCTAAAAAATATGTAAAGGTCTTTTATCAGTGCATTCACAACTCTTTCATTTTTCCTTACAAGAGTTATCATTCTTCTTTTTCATTGGCTATCTTTTGTTCTTTTCTTTTTATCTTGACTTGATATATAACCTTTTTAAAATTTTCTTCTTTTTAACCTTTTGGATGTTCATCCCTTGAATTTTATTGTTCATACTTTTTCTAAGATGTTCTTCAATATTCTCTACATATTTCCAAAACAAATGGGTAATGGAAATATATTGGGGTTCAATATAGGTAAAGCTTATTTGGATAACAAAGAAAAGGTTTATTTTAAAAGGCTCAAGGTTCTAACTATCAAAGAATAATTTAGGGAAAGTTAAAGGCTCTGGGTTAAACAAAGATGGCCTCTATGATTTCCTAGGTTTCATATGACTTAAAAATGATCATAAAATTAAGAGATATATGGTATAGCCTTTTGTGATTTCCTAATAGTTAACCAAGATAAAGAATAATGAGACTAACTAAGAACTAATGTCTACTGAAGAAAATTTTGAATTTATGTATAACCATCAGAAAAATAAGAATGGCTCAAAACTCACTTGAGTTATAAGTCTCGATAGATCTTCTTCAAGATCTCTAATTTATATTTTTCTCTTCAACTTAAACGTAGTTATTTTGTCCAATTAATATTCTAAGTTTAGTTTTTGATGAGACACTTTAGAAAAAGAATCAAATAGTGAATTGATTGTATGAAACTCTATTAATAAGCTAAAGTTCAAAAATTTAGCTGAGTATTTAAGAAGTTAAATTTCTCTTCTTTATAAAGGAACTTAACAAATTTTTTTAAGAAATTTCAAAAATGCAAGAAACTTAGAAATCTCATTTATACACCTCTTAACTTCAAATAAAAAGTGTCCTCAATGTTTTGAAATATACATCACCTACATGATGAATGAGTAATGCTAACTAATGAGACTTTCTAAAAAATTCTTTGGATGCCTCCCAGTGAGTGCTAAGTTTAATGTCTTCAGCCAGACATGGCCTATAACTAACCTAATTCCTCTTAGACTTAACAAGTTAAACTAATTTTTTCTAATCCTAATCCTAGGAATGAAAAGGCAAGATTTCTCACTCCACTTCAGAATCTCGTGGTAGTTTACATATTGCCTCCACTAGATATTTTTGGTGGTGGTAACATTATAATACAATAGACCACCATGATTTTAAACTTAGTGGGATCTCATTGATGATCCCCCATCTTCAAAATTTTATAGTAGTCAATATAATTCCTCCACCTCATATTTTTAGGTGGTGGTAATATAATGACATTTTAACCCAATATGAATTGCTTAGTATCAATTCATGATGAATTGTCCCATTCTAGACCAATTTTAGGGAGAACAATAACCATTGTATTCAGAATATATTTTTCCTCCATTTCCTTTACATTGCCCTAAAATAGGGGTATAAGCTTACTCTGCCCTTCCTAAAAAGGTTATTCTTGTATTAGTAGGGGAGGACATGGTTTTGCTTGAACCCTCATTATCTTCTCAGTTGTACAATAGAGTAGCTTGATGTAGGGTTAGTACATCGACTGACTCTTCTTCTTCCTATTCTATGGGCATATGGAAGGATTCAAAGGGACCTACATGACTATCTAATGTTTGTTCAAACACAGTCCATAGGTCTCTTTCAAGTACGTCTTCTACATTACATGGCTCTATTAGTATTTCAAGCTCTATAGGGATTTCTACTCCAGCTTGCCATTGAGGAGTGTCCATCAAAGGCATAGTATCCAACAACTCATTCACCTTCTTAATGGATGTCTTCATCAAATTCATAAAAATAAGCAAGACACAAATCTAGAGGATCTCAGTTGGATGTTTCTACAGTTTCATCCTCTTCAGCAATGGAAGTCTCTTCATCATAATCTTAATAAGGAGCATGAGATGGCTCGACTAAATATGAAGGGGCGGGGGGGGGGGCGCTATGGATGGTTGTGGGCTTTATGGCTTAGAATAATCATAAGATATGTCCATCCTATCATCCTCATCAATGGTCAAGGTTGGTGAAAAACTCTAAGGTTTGGCAGGAATTAGTAATTCCCACCTTGAAATTCTTTCAAGTGTTTGTTCACTCTCCTCCCTAATTTGTTTTTATCAACTCAACCCCATTTTGATGTGCAATAATATTTTTATTCATTAGTTCACTAAGTCATTGCATATTCTCTTCTAATGATGGTTCTTCTTGTTGTAGAGGAAATGACTTGTAAGGTTGTATTGTTATGGCATTAGGATACTTAAAAAGGGCTAATCAGGTTGAATCCATGATAGTTGACCCTAATATTTTTGATAATCATGGTAGGGTGAATCAAGATAGGGCCATGATGGTTCTTCCTAGTATGGTTGATAATCCTAAGCCATGTTTGTTCATGATACCTAGCTCATCCATTATAGTCTTGGTAATTTGTCTTAAGATAAAAATTGCTAAGGTGTGTGGATGCATTGGGTGCATCCACTGGCTCCTAATAGTATTCATTTTATATGGATCTTGATGGTCATGAAAGAGTCATATATTGAGGTTCAAAATATGTATAGTTATTAAGATACTAAGGCTGTGGATCAACTTGTCTAGGAGCTATCATCTAAGCAATTGACTTTCCATAATATTTATCCAATCCATCAATGTATCATATTTATCCCCTTCTTAATAGGCCCTTGTTCTCAACTTTATATACAATGAAACAAATAATTGTATACAACAAATGAGTACTTACTTTTTCATTTTAATGGAAAACTTTAACTATATGAAACTTGAATGCTAGTCCTAAGCCAAATGATGCACAATCAATCCTAGTAAGTTGCTAATGAGTTTTATTTATTTATCTTTTATTATTGCTTAGGGTGGTAGATTCTTAAACCTAGATCTAGACAACTCCTCCTTTTATTTAGATTTGACTATTGATTACCAGTTGGGTTCCGCTCTAAAGTGATTAATACAATCTTCATGTGAAGAGGTGTTTAGACCTCAACGGAAGGCATGGGAAAATCATTTTGATTTTAAGACACCCACTATAACCACAGTGCTCAGAAGCCACTGGGGTGATAATAGATCGCCTCTTTCTAAAAGGGTCCTACAAGCTCGATACCCTAAGAGTCTTTCTACATGATTTTAAGTTATGTTCAAGGGTTGGGAATGCTACATACAAGGATGTTGATTGATTCCTAGGTGGCCCAAGGAGTTGATGAAGTCCAGTACTTATTTATAAGGGTTCCGACACAACCCTTACTAACATTAAGTTTCATTCCACCATAAAGGTATGCATATGAAATGCAAAACAAAAATCAAACTAATGCCTACCTATTTGCTACTTAACAAAGGGCCAGGCACCTTAACAGACAGGACACTATAACTATGCAACCTATGCTTTGGTTGCAACTGAGCTCAGGTTAACCTTTGTTAAATAGGTGCTTGAACTAATACAATAATCCTAAGTATTATGCAACATTTATTAATGCATGACCTTAATCTATATGAGTTATACTACCACCACAAATGCAAAATTACACTAAATCCACTCTATCATAAAACTAAAATTTGGGTCAGGATTGCTCATAGTGAAGGGTCCAATGATGATCAAGTGTGGGCCACTATACCCCACTTGCTCTGTATTATTACAACCTATTTAAAAATTAAACAAAATTGAAATTAAAATTACAATGGAACTCACTACAATTTCACTCAAATTGTCATCTAGGAAATTTATAACACCTAATCTATGTTGATGAAACCGTGGCCCACAAAATCGTCACAGCTACTTTGTCGATTTCCCTCGCACAAAAATGAAACAATAATGGGTAATACAAGAAAAATAGCGAATAAGTGCAAAAAATAATGCCCCCTAAACCTAGATTAGACGTAAATAATCTAAGGTATCGTCTACTGCACAAACCGCTGTGACACCTCGATAATGACGCCAAAAACTTATGCTTTTAAGTTAAAACATGCAAGTTTATGAATCAAATATAGTAAATCACATGAGGAGGTTGATCCCATGAGGAATCAAACAGATGTGATATTAGTGGCCCCTACTTAAATTATGTAACCTAGCCAAAATTAAGGAGATCTTTTCTTAAACTAAAAATGGAAAGTTAATACATGAAGATGGAATTATGCTAAAACTTAAAACATGTTAAAATTAATAACTTTCCTAAAACACACTTTCTAAAACTAAAACTTTCCTAAATGAAAACTTTCTAAATTTTTTACTTTCCTAAATTAAGAAATTTCCTAACTTTCCCAAATATGACAATTCAAAACTCACTAAATAACAAGCAGCAACTAGTAGAAACTAATATACAAAACTAGAACAAGTGGTGTGTAAAGGCTAATGAATAATGCACATGAATTCCAACTTGAAACATCATATGAAAACTAATATAACATGAAGTGTGAGAACAAGAAGTGTACATGT
This sequence comes from Warburgia ugandensis, assembly GCA_035236585.1. Classification (NCBI taxonomy): domain Eukaryota; kingdom Viridiplantae; phylum Streptophyta; class Magnoliopsida; order Canellales; family Canellaceae; genus Warburgia; species Warburgia ugandensis. The sequence continues at coordinate 47,914,134 of CP141130.1, forward strand.
GAGAACATAACCTAATGCAAAACTAATCTATAATGAACATAATAACTAAAGTAGAAGACATGGATCTAATAAGAGTGCAAAGCTTGAATGGAACATGAACTAAGAGAGAAACTACCAAACAATTCAATGGAAACCATTCAAGGCCATATGCATAACCCATCGGATGCATGCATGGTCTTGAATACAACTAGAATGCTATTAACCTATTATGATGACCTGGGTTTTTGTAACATATTTTGTAATACATTTTTCAAAGGCAGGGCCCTTAGTAGTAAAAAAAATTCTCAAAAAAAAAAACCATAAAAATTCTTTTCTTTAGAACTTGTTTTGAAAAACCCAAGTCATCACTTCATACATAACATAAGTAGAATTTGTGTACAAGATAAAATTCCATTGAAGGAATATACTTTTATTCAATTCTAGAATCCATTCAGTGGTTCACAGTATAGCCGAGGTATCATTACAATACTTGTCCAAATTACATAATCCAAATTTCAAAGCTCACTATACAATAAGAACTCTCAATGCAATATAATGCTCTCAAATAAAATACATATCTTCAAGGGATATACCCTGACTGATTATTCTTCCAAGTCTTCTTAAGTCTTGGGCTCCTAATTTAATTTCTCTATATCTGAGATATTGTAAACATTAAAACATTTACAATATCTCAACAAGCTATGCTTGGTAGGGGATTCAAGAAGCATAATAATTTGACAATATAATCCTAATACTTCATAATCCCATTATTCATACTCATGGATTAATCTGTTTACTTTGTCATATATATACATCCTTACACATACATACTGCATACTTTGTATAGATACAGTCAAAACTGTGAAAAATAGTTAATATCTCAAACTTAATCATGCCTAGCTTATACTGAGTTGATAAATCATCCAAACTCTACTAAAAATACTCCCTCATTTGGGTAGTATCAGTAATCCACGATTATCCGGCATCTCATCATGCCATATTATAAGGTATTTCACTATGTCATGCATCATAATGCAAAAATACTCAAAGGACTACTATGCATGCTGTCAGAATTTGTACCAGCATGCTGGGATAACTGCCCAATAATCCAACTATACCATCCTTGTTGGAAATCACAATATCCATATCATAACAAGTTTCAAAGAGCAGGTGGCCAAACCCTACTAACTCTCCTAGCATAGCATCCCCAGGCATACATATATTTAAAACAAAACCACAAGCCTCCATGCTTGTATGTAAAGCAATTCTCATACATACTAGATAATTTGTCTGTTTACTTAGGGCTGGAATACCTTCTAGTTCCCTATTCACTTAGGGTTTTCCTCAATTCTAACTTAACCATTTTATATGTGTTTTGGTTATATCATAAGGGTTTTCAAGGGATATAATACAAGTATTTACATTACACTTATCAATAATTCTAAACATAAGATCACGTATTCAATATGTATATATCATGTAGATGCATTCATAAAATCCTCCTACCTTCACATAGTGATCCATCTCTTCAGATCTTCCATAATCGTAACTAACGTATGTAATCTATAAATCCATACATACTGTTAATATTTATACAATCTGAATAATCCTATATTTTTTATCCTATCTATATTCTCTCTTTTTTAATCTTGTCCTTTGATATAAAGGATCTAGATCTTTTGTCCTATTATGATCTATCTTCCTCAGATAGTGTCTATCCTATTGATCAATACATCTGATAGTTAGAATGATCCTCTAATATTTTAGATATAGGTATTTTCAATTCTAAGTTTTGTGTATTCCTTTTATTTGATCTTGATCTTTCATAGATCATTTGATCAACAATTTATACTTGTTGATAAAGATCAAGGGCTTAGAGCTTTTATCATATAGTTCTTCTTTGATCTAAGTCCTATTTTTTGATCATCCCTAAGGAGGATGATCTTGGTTCTCTTCCTTGAATCATATTTGATCAAGGGTTTGGATTCTCTATCTAGATTTGTCTATAACATACATAGATACATAATAAAATACGACATTAGGATTCTTATTTTTCTTGATCATTTAAGATCCCCTATGGATCTTGTTTGATCATCCTTATCTTACTTATAATTTTTATTAGGATTAGATAATTTACTAACCTTTTATGCTCTTATTATTATTATTCAACCAGTTAATGTTTTACTGGTTGAAGATAGCTTATTCCATCCTAAGTCTACACAGCTCCTCTGATTTCCAATTGACTAAGGCTTACTAGCTTAATGGCTGAACACAAAGTGGTTACTTCATTCCTCATGTAAGGAGTCGTTTAGACCTCATAAACATCAATGGAAGGTAGGGAAAGAGTAATGCTCTATTAGAGAACCCCTTAACCACCATGTTTGGCATTCACTAGAATGACCTTAGCTCAACCTTTCATAAGGTTCCTGTGAGTATTTTAACCCTAAGTACTCTTTCTAATTGATTTTAATTAAATCCATGAACATTTAAAATGTCATTCATGGGGTTTATTATTCTTCTAGTTTGGGCCAAGGATTTTATAATTCTTATATTATCCTACTAACTATAATCCTTACTAATATTAAGTCAAAGTCATTCACTCATCTTAATTGTCCACGAATCTCTATATTCCATTAGTTTACATTTTTGGTGATTTATGCTCATTATATCTTAATAACTACTTAGCATTTCAATCTACTAATAAAATTTGACAATAAATAAATTATAAACTTTAAAGCATAAATCCAATATAAATTTAACAACTATTTATGCTAACATGCTTCCTATGAATGTAACTTAACCTAATGAAATAAAACTATACTTAAACTAGCATGATCCTAAGTTATGAAATACATGAAATTTTACTACTAATCTAATGGAATCATGCCAAAATCTCAAATTTAAACTAATATGGCCTAAGATAATTAAATCGACCAACCTAATAACAAACTAATAACATTTAGAGTATAGCATGCTAAAATTTAAGAATTCCACTATCATGCTTCCTACTTTATAACATAAATGACCTTCGAAATTCTATTATCAAATAAACGACAATTAAACTAATTAGATTCAGATTATTAGAAACTTTTACTTATGATCCAACCATTAGATTTTAAATATTTTCCTTTAGATCAAGGGTTTTAATTACATTTAGGGCTTTTACTTCATTAAGGTCCAAAGATCATATCCATTTGTTTTTGTCAAATTTAATCCATGATCTAACTAGATTCCATCATAATCACATTCATATAACCAATCCAAAGGGTTTAATCATGCTTGATCTTATTGATCAAGTGGGTCCCTTTGTATTTTTAGGGTTTTTCTACCATAAAGAGTAGATTCCTCAATTTATGTTAGATATGTCAAAATAAATCATAGATATTATTTTATTTCAACATTATATCATCATTTCATTAGATCCTCAAGATTTGAGATCAAATCTTGAAGATCATGAAAATTAGAAGCTTAATTCCTAAAAATAAAAAGTTTCTTAAATATTTTTATCCAGTTTATGATTTTAGAAGAAAATAGACATTACAAGCTTTCCATAATTTATTTCCAATCTTAATTTGGAGTTCAAATGACTCCATAATTGAACTTTGAAGTTCACAGTCATTCCTAGGGTCCATATTTGATTTGGCCTCAGCAGAACAGACGGCCCTGATTAGTCAGGCGGAATGGGTCTGATCAAGCGAATTAATGGCCGCTCTCCCATCACCGAGAAGCATGCGGTAACGTAGTCCTTGGGACCTATGCTGTTGCACGGTCATTCCATCAGGATGGCGTCGCATGCGAAGTGCGCGTTCGAAGACGCTCTCGCACCTGGGAGCCCGATCTTATAAAGAAGATTAAACAATCCATTTTAAACCATCCAATCAATTCTTCTTCAATCAAGGGCTCAAAACTTGATAAAATTTCTTTCAAATTCCACCCTAGAGGTTTTGGACCCTTTTTGATCGATTGGATAGCTCAGATTTTACATCTGAGTGCTCCATCATACAGAATTGAAGGGGTCTTACCCTTACTTGATTTTTATAGTTTTTAACCTAAAATTAATTTTAGAAAAATACAAAGTATATAAACTAACGTGAAATAAGCGTGGGAAGAGTTTCCACCTACCTGATTGGAGAAAAACATAGTTTTTGCAGCTCAATTTAAAGGAAATATCCACTTGATGATAGGATCACCTGATAACCGCTTGTTTTGTGATTTGCTGTTGATTTCATCATTGGACCTTGAAATATCTTTGGGCGTTTTATAGATAGGGTAGTCTAGGACAATATGAATGGTTGATTTGTGATATTTTATTTGGAATAGAGTGCCTAATTGAATTTAGGTCTCTTGTTCCAATCTAGAGAGAGGAGAGAGAAAGTGAAAGAGAGAGAATTTTGAGAATTTTGGAAATTTGGGAATGAGTTTGGATCTGATTTTTCAAGGGAAGTAATATAATTTTATGGTGGTTTTTGTGAACATTTTTGGAGGATTTTTGGGGTTGTATTTATAGATGTTTTTGAAAATTTCATAATTACTTGTAATAATTATGTTTTAATTCTTTTGAATATTAAATTAACATTGGATCCTCCACTATCAAATGCTAGTGGTTTGACCACTCATTGCATATTTTCTGGCCATTGGATCCATTTGTGGGCTCCTTGTGGGCCCCACGGAGGTGTGAAAGGACCATTTTGCCCTTTTATGGGGAAAATTTTGTTTTATTCTCCCAAACTCAGAATTGAGCATACTTAGTGGTGTTGGAATTGTATTTTTGAGTACATTCATATTGAAGTCTTAGATCTCAGTTGTGGTTAAAATTACCATTGTACCCTTTTATTCATAAAAAATGGAGAAAATTAGGGATTTTTCATTTTAACTCGAAATTGAACATACTTAGTGTCATTTTGGTAGGTTTTTCTAGCACATTCATAATTTTTAATTTTTAAATCATGGTTTAATCTCTATAAAAATATAATTTCCAATAACCTAATATTCTAGCCTACAATTTCTAAAAATTCAAACTAAATTGATTTTCTCAATCAATTTACAAAAATTGGGTTATTACACCTATGAGAGTATGCATGGAAACTATAAAGCAAAGATGCATGGAAGATTTAATTGCATGCATAGCTAAGCATCAATCATGGTATAAAAAAACTCAAGGAAAAGCTTAAACAAATACTCATCAATAGAAACTTCTCTTAATGTGGACTTTATTGATAGCGAACTTCATACAAGAAAGGTGCGCCATGCTAATGATTGAAGCATTAGATCAACTTACAATCAAATCCCCAAGGCTGAATATGTATTTCAAGGAAAAGACCAAAAGATAAAAAGTGAAAGAAATCTAGAACAAGTGGAATAAGGATGGATTGATGGTACCTTAATTCCTAGATCTAAAGCTCTCCTTCTCATGGTTGTCATGACCAAATATGGTGATCTTTACAAGAAAAGGATTTAAAGTTGAAAAAAGCCACAAAAGTAATGGAAACTGAGAAGCAAGAAAAGAGGAAATAGCACTAACATAAACACAAACCAAGGACAAGTAAAAGCAGAGAAGAGTCAACCTTAAGCTATGCAAAAAACCAAAGACTTCCAAACTATGCATGAGGCATGGAACTCTTGGAAGAAGGAGAGCCACACCCAAGGAGATAATTCTTCAAGGAAAAAAGTCAAGAGAAAGATTGAAGGAAAAGGACGTCCTCTCCAATGTGAAGGAGATATTCTTTTTCTTCCGAAGGATCCCCTTCAATTCTTGGTTTTGGCTCTTTTATATTTTTTGTCCTATATTTTCTAGGGTTAAGGAAGGGTAAGGATGAGATAGGAAGAGAATTGAATGGATAGCATTGGAGTGTGAAGGCTTCCTAGGGTTTTCTTAATAAGTAACTTCAAGTCAAACAAATTTGGAAAAATAAAGGTAGGAGATGCCATTTTTTTAGAAGGAGGTATCTCCCCCTTTCAAAAGTCATTGATGCCCTTAAAAATAATAAGTGGTCTAGATGCAGATGATGTAAGAGAGAAAAAATAAGATGGGAAGAAAGTGGTAGGATAAGATAAGAAAGAGAGTTGAGGTGGGGAAAAGTGATTGGCTAGGTAGTTTCCTAAGAGGTGGGGGTTGGTGGGATGGTTGGAATGGAAGTTTAGGAAGGTAATAGAGTCTTAGAATTATGGGACTTTGAATGGAAAGTGAAATTCGTAATGATACTTATTGATGAGGTAGAAAGTGAGAAAATATGGAAAAACATAAAAAAAATGGAGGGGTCTCTTCTTATTGGTCTACATGCTACCTTATCCTAGTCAAAATTCCTTCAATTCTCTTCAAAATATTCCTATAAATCTTAAGGATAATTATTTGGATTCTCCTCTAATCATAGCCTTCCATTTACTTATGTAACTTTGATGGCTCACTTTTAGAACTCCATCAGCCTGACTTCTTGGCTATCTTAGATTGCCTTCTTGGCTTATTTTTGTGACAACCTGGGTTTTCACATGCATTTTTAAATGCAATATCTAATTCCTAGGGCGGGATCGATTCCTATTTGAAAACATGTTTTAAAAAAAATAGTGCAATGCAGCAAAAAAATTCCTTTATTTTAAATTCATTTTGAAAACCCCGAGTGTCATTTTCTTTCAAGATGAATAAGGAAATTTTGAAAAAAAAATAAAGAGAAACGTAAATATTTCCCAGGTCTATCCAATCACAGCACACCGTCCAACTGTAGTGATTGCAAATACATGTCCAAATAGTAGATCATATACTTACATTTATGTTTGTCTTCTCTTCGTTTATTTGATTGTAGCACTATTGCCTCATCTAATCCTTTTGAAGCTAATCTGTAAAAATAATATATTTGGGTGAGTATTTCTCATACCCAGTAGGTGATCTGATACTACTATTTTAAAAACACAGCAGGCAACATGCACAATTCAAAGAGCTTTTCATGTAAAACATCAGTGATTCCATTGTGTAAACATGCATATTTATGCATAAAATGTAAGCTCATTGATGCAATTTCAATCATGGAATCCTTTATCGAAATCTAGTATTCAACGATATAAATTTGACTAAAATCATAAGGTAGAAATCAATAGATCCAAGTAATAAGATCTCAGCAACACATCAAACCAATAAGTAAAATATAATAATCATGAAACTCTTAAAATAGTCATTATTCAAGCAGATACTGGCATCACTATAAGTATCATGCACATAGTCTCTCGGTGAACACATCAAGCTGACTAGTCACGAGTACTTGTTTACGACTATCTCAATGCTATATGTATATCGATAAAACTAAAATCATAGGGTCAACTATGCTCCTCCGTAGGCTACCTCATTCGGTGATCTGCCCACTTGGGACTCAAGGTTTTGTTCCCACCACAGGTTGCCTCATTCAGCAATCTACCCACTTGGAACTCAATGTTTTGTTCCCATAGCAGGCTGCCTCATTCGGCGATCTGCCCACTTAGATCTCAAGGTTTTGTTCCTACCGCATGCTGCCTCATTCAGCAATCTGCCCACCTGGAACTCAAGGTTTCCGTATGCGAGTTGCCTCATTCGGCGATCTACCCACTTAGCATAGTGCCCACTAGGCTCATTAGCCCGAAAAATATAGATATATGTAATCCAAATTGCAATCATAGTAATTCATGCAATTTATGTAATGCGTTTCAAAACATGCAAGCGATGCATTCATAAAAATTAGTCCCATCCTAATAATTGCATTCGAGACCATAATTCATCAAGCCAATTCTGCATGCTTGTATAAGAACATCATATTTCAAAAGCATACTCAGTATGGTAATGGAGTCAAGTAAATCATTTAGATTTTAGAATGCATTTGAAAACTTAGTAGTATCAAACTACCTACCTCAATGTTCCTAGAATCGCGCTCTTCATTATTCAACCCTGAGTTCTTTTGTGAAACCCTAGATATTAATTGATAACAAGAATTCAAGTATCATTTTCCATCCTTTATAGATCATTACTTAGACTTCTAGATTAGCGACTAGATCTGCCTTTTAGGATCTATAGATCCTTGCTTAGCGTGCTTCCATGCTAGATCTAATATTTAATGGTTAGATTGCCTGTCTTGATGCTTAGAACAGGTCTATACTTGATTTGAAGGATGGATATACATAATTTAGGGTTGATCCTGAGCTCTTAATCTCCTAACATCTTTAATGGATTAATTCATAAGATCCAATCATCTTTGACATGAGATTTCTATAGTTTTTGGGCTATAGTCATACAAAATAGTCCTCTGATCCGAAATTTTATAGTCTCATTACGTCCGTGTCGTCATTATAAATGCAACGGCTCTTTTGGATCGTCGATCGGAGTTATATAGCCTCCTTAATTGCATTTATAGTGTCGTGAATCCACGAACGAACCAGATTCGTCCATATTGGGCCTGCGAGTCACGGTGCCTAGGATGCATGCCCGTCCCAGTAGAACCAAAACCATGTTTGCATGTGTGCACACACCCGAATGCACCAGGGCATGCATCCTGGACGGCGTCATACGGACGCGTCATCGACGCAGGTGCACGTGCATCATGGTTCCTAGGGCCCTCGTGTGTCCTGATCGAACCAGGACATCGCCCGCACGGTTGCACGTGCCTGAAGGCTACACCAAGGACGCATTTCGGGCAGGTGTCACATGCCACGTCCCTGTGACGATCAGGTTCGAGGGTTCTGGAACGAACCCATTTTCCCTTACTTGTTCTACAGCCAAGAAACGCCAGATCTAATAGGATTATGTGGGGAAAACCAAGGGGAAGAAGAGAGGGGAGAAGAGGGAAGAGAAATCATACCTAGAAGCCCTCTTTGCCGCTCAATCGGAGACCACAAATGCATCTGCAACCCTTGTTGCAGACGGAGCATTTTGGAGTGGAGAAAACACTATCTTGGAAGGAGGGAGTGGGGAAATTTATAGAGTATAGATGTAATGACTCCATTTTTGGTAACCTTGAAATCCCATGTTGGTAATGAACAGTTCACTTTTTGGAGATAAGGGTATTTTGGTCATTTCACTGTTCACCCTAACTAGACCCAGAAATTTGGTTCTCATAATGGTTCCCTTAGGTGCGTCTCAAAAAAAGAAATCCAACAAGACCAGAATCACCCAAAACGGAGTTAAAATGAGCAAGTTATGGCCCTTTGACGTTCAAGGGCAAAATTGTAATTTAATTTCAAAACGGATTTGGCCTGAGAAAACAGGGACCCGTTTTGATACGAGCACCCCCCCTTCTTCCCAAACCTACTGGAGGTTTCTAGAATGGTGGTGTGCAAGGGAGAAACCACCGCCATTCTGGAGGTTTCTCCACCACTATTCCATGGCAGTAGAAACCCCCTCCAGAACCCTCTTCAAGCTCTATAAATAGAGCTCTTGGGCACCTCCAATGGCAGCCCAAAACCCGGGAAAAAACCCATCTGGGAGCAGTGTGCAAGAAGAGAAAACCATGGAAAAATACCCGGCCACAAACCAGGTACGCCTTAAACCCTCCAAACCCATCTCCTCCTCAGTCTTAGGTTGAATTCCCCTAAGTTTTTGCATGCAAAAGCATGCAAAATGGGGCTCTAAGGAGCCACAATAGACCCAGGACAAGTGCCTAGGGCATACTGGTTCGACGGGGTAGAACCAGGCGTGTCTATGGAGGCGCCCGCAAACGAAAGAACGGGCGGAAGGCCCAGTGCGTCGACGAACGCGCCCTGTGGACCTTCTATGTACTCTTAACGCTAAAATGCCTATAACTTGAGTTCTAGGACTCTGATTGAGGTGCCGCAAAAGGCGTTGTGTCTGTATTGACGATGGGAATACACCCAAGGCCCAGTTAGGGGCCTTAGGAGGTCCTTAGGCATGAGAATGAACCCATAATTCCTAAGTAGTGAGGAAAACTATTCTAGAACCTATAGAAATAGGCCAAGCTAACCTTTTTCCCTAAACCATTACCAAGAACGTACGAGGACAAGGGGACCAGCACGATCAAACCAGGTAGGTGTTCTATCACTACTAGACTTTAAAAAGAACCCATGATGCTGAGAATGCATGTTTTGAGTCATGGTTGCTTTTCTAATGCATGTTTTATGTATTGCATGAATTGATTTCATAAATGAAATTAGCATGCATATGAAAAATACATTGCGCATATATTGCCAAGACATGTGTTACATGCATAGACATGTTTTGAAAAAGGATTCTTGTCTGCATGATAAGTGTAGACTTGGCCTATGAGGGCGAGCTGATGAGGGCGGGCCAGAGAGAGCTAACAGGCTTCTAGGCTGTTAGGCTTCTAGGCAGGGTTATGACTTTGAATGCGATACTAACATGAGCAGATTTTAGGCATTGCATGCATGTTTTGTAACCGATTGCATAAATTGCATGATTTGTGATTATTGAGTTTAGAAAAATTGCATATCCTTGAGGGTTACCCAAAGACGCTAGGTAGGCAGTTGTGAGGGCCAGGCAGTTGTGAGGGACCAAAAGAGGACATATTTTGAAAAAGAGGTTTTTGCCTGTGTGCTGGTATATGATTTGAGCTAGTAAGCTCATGGGCGCTATGCCGAGAGGTTTGGGGTGGCCACCCAACCTCTACCACTATTAGGTGTCTTGTGTCATGGCACTGGGTCGAAGTGTCATATGCCCTGTGGAGGCTATGACTGAGAGTCCCTAGGTACCCAGGGACCACACGGCGATGAGGTCGTGGGCATAGTGTGCCTATGTTTTCGAGGATTTACTTACATTGCATATGGCATGACATGAGGATCGTCGACCATACCATATAACCATGAGTTGGATTCAGTTGAGCATCTTATGCATATCATTATGTTTATGATATCTATGTTACTTTCGACTTAGATTATGCGATTCTTTAAGTCGTCGGTATTCTAATTCGACAATGGTTTTTAATATCAATATTGAACATGAGTGATCAAACATGCACATGTTTTAAAGAACATATGATTTTAAAACATAGCATGCATTGTAAAACTAGTAGCAATAGACTCCTACTGAGTATAGTGTATACTCACCCAATCCTTAACACTTTTCAAACACAAGTAAACACTTCAGGACAGGATACACCCGTGACAAAAGACACCCAAATTAAGTCCAAGTAAGTAAACCTCTACCTTATCTTTCAGTGAATGTTACTTGATTGTAGTTACTCTCTGTAGCTGGGGCTATGACTAACACTTTCTTGGGAATAGAGTTGATCTAAAAACTATGCCATGGCTATATGATTTGAAAATGTGTTTTGACACTCGGGGTTTTATACAAAAGATTACTTTCCAAAACAAAATATTTTCATGCATTTCATATTTCTAAAACAAGAGATCTCGCTTTTTATGAAATTTGCATCATATAAAACCCGGGTCGTCACAATTGGTATCAAAGCCAGCTTTGACGTTACTCACAGCCCAGTTATGAGGAGAATAACTTATAATCAAGTTTCATCCATGAAATAGTAAGGGGTAATAGGATAACACATACTAAGGTCTTGTGAATTACCTTGTGATTTACAGATGCCTAGAAAGAAAGTAAGCAATGCTCTAAGACCTGAAGCCCCACCAATAAACTCCACTAGGTCGGGCAATGGGATGGCTGAATTATTCCAACGATTCCTATGATAGAATTTTGGGGGGAAAATTCCCCTAAGGGGGTAAAAATGTAATGACTCCATTTTTGGTAACCTTGAAATCCCATGTTGGTAATGAACAGATCACTTTTTGGAGATAAGGGTATTTTGGTCATTTCACTTTTTACCCTGACTAGACCCAAAATTTTGGTCTTTAGAATGCTTCCCTTAGGTGGGTCTCAGAAAAAGAAATCCAACAAGACCAGAATCACCCAAAACGGAGTTAAAATGAGCAAGTTATGGCCCTTTGAAGTTCAAGGGCAAAATTGTAATTTAATTTCAAAACGAATTTGGCCTGAGAAAACAGGGACCTGTTTTGATACGGGCACCCCCCTTCTTCCCAAACCTATTGGAGGTTTCTAGAATAGTGATGTGCAGGGGAGAAACCACCGCCATTCTGGAGGTTTCTCCATTGTCATTCCATGGTGGTAGAAACCCCCTCTAGAACCCTCTTCAAGCTTTATAAATAGAGCTCTTGGGCGCCTCCAATGGCAGCCCAAAACCCTGGGAAAAACCCATCTAGGAGCAGTGTGCAAGAGGAGAAAACCATGGAAAAATACCCAGCCACGAACCAGTTACGCCTTAAACCCTCCAAACCCATCTCCCCCTCAGTTAAAGGTTGAATTCCCCTAAGTTTTTGCATGCAAGACCATGAAAAATGGGGCTCTAGGGAGCCACAACAGACCCAGGGCAAGTGCCTAGGGCGTACTGGTTTGACAGGGTCAAACCAGGCGCGTCCATGGATGCGCCCGCAAACGAAAGAATGGGCGGAAGGTCCGGTGCATTGGCGGACGCGCCCTGTGGGCCTTTTATGTACTCTTAACTCTAAAATGCCTATAACTTGAGTTCTAAGACTCCGATTGAGGGGCCGTGAAAGGCGTTGTGTCTGTATCGACGATGCAAACACACCCAAACTATAAAATACCTAATCAAGCCCCTATATAAGGTTGGAATGACCCTTAAATCATGATAGTGGTGCAGGGCCACTAAACCTTTGCAAACCTGACTATACCAAGGCCCAGTTAGGGATCTTAGGAGGCCCTTGGGCATGGGAATGAACCCATAATACCTAACTAGTGAGGAAAACTATTATAAAACCTATAAAAATAGGCCAAGCTAACCTTTTTTCCTAAACCATGACCAGGAATGTACGAGGACAAGGGGACTAGCACGATCAAACCAGGTAGGTGTTCTATCGCTACTAGACTTTTAAAAAGAACCCATGATGCTTTGAGAATGCATGTTTTGAGTCATGGTTTCTTTTCTAATGCATGTTTTATGTATAGCATTAATTGATTTCATAAATGAACTTAGCATGCATATGAAAAATACATTGTGCATATATTTCCAAGACATGAGTTACATGCATAGACATGTTTTGAAAAAGGATTCTTGTCTGCATGGTAAGTGTATCCTTAGCCGATGAAGGCGGGCTGATGAGGGTGGGCCATAGAGAGCTGACAAGCTTCTAGGCTGCCAGGCTTCTAGGCAGGGTTATGACTTTGAAAAAGAACCCATGATGCTTTGAGAATGCATGTTTTGAGTCATGGTTTCTTTTCTAATGCATGTTTTATGTATAGCATTAATTGATTTCATAAATGAACTTAGCATGCATATGAAAAATACATTGCGCATATATTGCCAAGACATGAGTTACATGCATAGACATGTTTTGAAAAAGGATTCTTGTCGCATGGTAAGTGTATCCTTGGCCGATGAGGGCGGGCCGATGAGGGTGGGCCATAGAGAGCTGACAGGCTTCTAGGCAGGGTTATGACTTTGAATGCGATACTAGCATGAGCAGATTTTATGCATTGCATGCATGTTTTGCAACTGATTGCATAAATTGCATGATTTGTGATTATTGAGTTTAGAAAAATTGCATATGCTTGAGGGTTACCCAAAGACGCTGGAGTGCCCAAAAGACCCTCGGTAGGCAGTTGTGAGGGTCAGGCAGTTGTGAGGGACCCAAAGAGGACATATTTTGAAAAGGAAGTTTTTGCCTGTGTGCTTGTATATAATTTGGGCTAGTAAGCTCATGGGCACTATGCCGAGAGGTTCGGGGTGGCCTCCCAGCCTCTACCACTATTAGGTGAAAAGGGTACCACGCTAAAAAGGCATGTCCTTACTTCGATTACACGTGGTACAGAGGACTACCACCGATGTCACGGCACTAGGTCAAAGTGTCATTTGCCCCATGGAGGCTATGACCGAGAGTCCCTAGGTACCCAGGGACCACATGGTGATGAGGTCATGGGCATAGTGTGTCTATGTTTTTGAGGATTTACTTGCATTGCACATGGCATGACATGAGGATCGTCGACCATACCATATATCCATGAGTTGGATTTAGTTGAGCATCTTATGCATATCATTATGTTTATGATATCTATGTTACTTTTGACTTGGATTATGTGATTCTTTAAGTCATCAATATTCTAATTCAACAATGGTTTTTAATATCAATATTGAACATGAGTGATCAAACATGCACATGTTTTAAAGGACATATGATTTTAAAACATAGCATGCATTGTAAAACTAGTAGCAATGGACTCTTGCTGAGTATAGTGTATACTCACTCAATCCTTAACATTTTTCAGACACAAGTAAACACTTCAGGATAGGATACGCCTATGACAGAAGACACCCAAATTAAGTCCAAGTAAGTAAACCTCTACCTTGTCTTTCAGTGAATGTTACTTGATTGTAGTTACTCTCTGTAGCTGGGGCTATGACTAATACTTTCTGGGGAATAGAGTTGATCTAAAAACTATGCCATGGCTATATGATTTGAAAATGTGTTTTGACACTCGGGGTTTTATACAAAAGATTGCTTTCCAAAACAAAAGATTTTCATGCATTTCATGTTTCTAAAACAAGAGATCTCACCTTTTTATGAAATATGCATCATATAAAACTCGGGTGGTCACAGTAGAAGGCGGTGCCACCATTTTTTTGGCACCGACTTTGCAGAGGCAATGCTGTTAGGTTGGTGGCTGGAGGTAGGGGACGACCAGGGGTGTCGTTATCAAAATGACCCCCTGTGTTTTTGGTCCTTTTCATTTTACAATCAAATTACAAATATTCTCTTTATCTTTCAACGCTTATAACTTCTTTATACGAACTCCGTTTTTAGTGTTCTTTGAGGCGTTGGATTCCATTTTGAGTGTAGAATCTAATGATACTGATTTTTTCACAAATTCCTTGGTTTCATATTTTAATTAAAATAAAGCATCCAACCACCTATTACGGTGATTTAAGTGTATATTAATTCCCAAAATAAACAAACCAAACATCATGATTAATCTTGGTTGCAAAAGTGATATAATAATATTGAAATTTTTGAGTCATTACAATTTTGATGGCTCAATACCTTGGCTTTGGTAATTAGCTTGTTACCTTATTCAAGGCATGAATATGGCTAAGTGACATAAGTGAAACCCATGCAAAGGTAGTGGACTTTGCATGGCTTGTGCATGGGCCCTACTTTGGCACCTTTGGCTCCTCTAATTTCATCCATTGCTTATCTTAAAGATGATCTTGACCCTTGATCTTTTGGATTGATGATTTTTAGGTTCAGACTAGATCTTTTGATCTTCTTGATCAATCTCAGCCATCAAATCACCATATTACTTCCTACTAAAAGTTAAAAAATCTAATTAAATCCTATAAAAATATGATTAATCACATGCTTACTTTGGATTAGCCTTTGGACCTACAAATTGTTAAATTCTTAAGTCATTAGGTCAAATTATCAAATTGTCCAAAGGTTCCCCTTGAATTCTTGGTTTTGGGACTTTTGTACTTTTTTCCTATATTTTATAGGGTAAAGGAAGGGAACAGATGAGATAGGAAGAGGATTGTATGGCTAGGATTGGAGTGTGTTCTTAAGAAATAACTACAAGTGGAACAAATTTGGAAACATAAAGGTGAGAGATGCCATTTTTTTAGGAGTAGGCATCTCTCCCTTTTCAAAATCATTGAATCCCTTGAAAATTACATGTGGTTTGGATGGAAATGAGGTAAGAGAGAGAGAAGAAGAAGATGGGAGGAAAGAAAGTAGTAGGAAAAGATAAGAAAGAGAGGTGAGGTGAGGTGGGGAAAAGTGATTGGCTAGGTAGTTTGCTAAGAGGTGGAGGTTGATTCAATACTTGGAATGGAAATTTAGAAAGGTGACAGTCTTACAAAGGTAGGATTCTTGAATTGGAAGTGAAATTTGTAGTGATATTTAGTGGTGAGATGACGAATGAGAAAAATATGGAGAAACATAAAAAATGGAGAGGTCTCTTCCTATTGGTCCACATTCTATCTTATCATAGTGAAATTTCCCTTAATTCTCTTCAAAATATGCCCATAAATCCTAAGGATAATTCTTTGGATTCTCCTCCAATCATGGCCTTCCATTTAGCTTGACTTATGTGACTTTGATGGCTCACTTTGAGAGCTCCATTAGCTTGGCTTCATGGATGGATTTCTTGGCTTAGCTTCATAGCTCAAATCCTTAGCTTTGGTGGTTGGCTTAAATCCTTAGCTTGGCACCTTGTTCATGGCTTCAATATGACTATGTGGCTTAAGTGAAACCCATGAAAAGTTGGTGGACTTTACATGGCTTGTGCATGGGCCCACTTTGGCCACCTTTGGATCCTCTAATTTCATTTATTGCTTATCCTAAATATGATCTTAACCCTTAATCCCACTTTCGATAGATGATTTTCAGGTCTTCCTTCGATCTTTTGATCTTAATCGTCAATTTCTTCTTGATCGATCTCAACCATCGGTTCACTATCTTGCCTCCTACAAAAAGTTGAAAACTCTAATTAAATACTAAAAAAATTTATTAATTACATAATTACCTTATATGATCCTCTAAACTACAAATTTTCAATTTTTTTAGTTCCTAGGTCAAGAAATACATGTGTTATGAATTTGGGTTAAAAACCCTAATTTACACCTATTGGTTGTAACACATGGGTAACTAATTGAGTGATTTTTATGAAAAATTAGACACTTATCACTCCTCTTCAACCTAACACCCTTTTCTCCTCTTCTTCTAACAATTTCTTCTTCTTTCTCTAGTTTTCTCTCCTTCCTCTCAGGTTCCCCTTCTTCCTCCATTCTTTTCCTCTCCTTTCCTTAGTTTACCTTATTTTTATCACTCTCAAGGTTGCACGCATGAAGCAATGTAGCCTAAGAGAGTTCCCCTTCATCATCACTTACGTCCCCACTTTGCTTGCTCAAGTGGGATACCATCATCACTTACGCCAACTTCCCTTCATGCATGCTAAGCCTCATCATGTGTTGGTCATAGATCCATGCATGGGTGGGCTATCCAAAGACAACACTCCACCATGCATGTAGCTCTATGTGAGCCTTCATTCTTCAATTTCTAGGTCCAAATTTTTATTATACATTGGAATACTCAAGCCTCTATTTCACTCTCTTCCATATGACTCCTATATTTATGCATCTTATGACATAAGCTTCAATCATTGCTTTTCCAATCATACAATGTGTATCTACTTCACTATATACATTACAATCATTGATTTGAATGTATTTCTAAGCATCATCTACTTAAGTCTTTATTATTTAGTCCTAACATGATAATAACCAAGTCCTTCCAACAACCTAGACTTAGCCAACACACTATATTATTTATTCTTTATTTGCTTAATCATTTGGTTACCCATTATCATGCATCCTCCATCTTGGTGCCTACCCTTATCATATTTTTACTTTCTAGGTACACACCTAGCACTTACTCACTTGTTCACACATTGCACTTCCTACCTACCTAACTTATCCAATTTCATGACCATTGCACTTTCATACTTATGCTAGTTAAATGAACTAACTTATTAGTCTCTCACTTAATTTTTTGAGAGATAATAAAAATAAAAATACCCCTTTTTCTAATAACAATAGATCAATTTACAATGTTCCTCATATTATAGGCACCATCTTTTTAGGGTTACCAAGTGGGAGAGTTGGTGGCCATGAATAGGAAGGGTTTTAAGGTTTCCAAGATTGTAGTTGAAGAGAATCTAAGATAGAGTGAGGCTTTCCTAAATAGCATAAAACAAGGAACTTAATTAGTACATGGTGGACTCCCATGGGAAATAAGGCATGTTATAAAAGTTAAAGACTAGTTAATCTATAAGATAGGTTGGACACTTAGCTTAGGGAACTCTTTTGGCTGATTCTCCAAGTAAGAAAGAGAGTAAAGAGAGGAGAGAAATGACGTGAGAAAGGTGGAGATTCTATTGAAGTTTAAAGGAGATTTGATCAAGCGCATTTTTATTATGGAAAAGAAGACTGTGGAAGATTAAGGAGTTGCTGATTAAGAGGTAGGGGGCTTGGAACCCTCTAGAATATGTCTTTTCAAAAGATAAGCATGTTGGATTGTGAAAAATAGTAGGTTTCCAAAAGATGTTGCATGAGTTTGCATGATTTCAATTAGAGGATTCAACATGTGCTTATGCCCATGAAACTTGGATGGTGTTCAATGGTTTTTGTATAGATCAAAGCTTTTATTCTCTCATGTTTTGTTTGCTTCTTCAACTCATGTGTAAGCCTAGTTGTTACTGGATTGAAACAGTTTATTTTGAATATATTTTAATGGGTTGAATTCTCTTGATTTTTGAGCTTCGTACATAAGCACAGAGTCGTGGCAGTAAGAACCATGTCTTGTGTGATTTAAAACTCCACCTTAAGTTGGTTTTTTCCATGATTTTTTGGATGACATTGTGACTTATAAGTGCTTGATGCATTAATAACTTGTTGGTCAATGTTTGAGTGAGAAATTGTAAGGTTATGGAATGAGAAGTCTACGTTGCTCTAAAAGAATTTTGTAGAAAGCATGATAATATACTCACTTAAATCATCAAAGATATGTACAAATTGGAATGACTACCTATTGAGTACTCAATATTATGTCCAAAAGCCCCAAATTTTGTATTTTTTTAGCGCATTAGATTGATCAATTTTACACTCATATAATGGATTTGCACTAAAACCATCATCCAGTGTATTTTCAGGGTTAGATTTCCATCCAAAGGTAATTATGTTTAAAACCATTAGTAAAAAATAATAATTAGGATTTTTCTATATTTTATAGGTTGTATGTTAAGATCTAAGAGGGAGATCAAGCCGATCAACATTTTATCTCAATGATAAAGCTTAATCATAAATGGATGGCTCAAATCAATCTAATTTTGATGAACCAAATTAATTACAGAAATAGAATCCAAAATCTTTGAGGATCATTCCATCTATTTCATCACCAAGCTCATGCAATCCTAAATCACTTACACTATGTTGTGAAAGTGGAAATCATACACAGGTCCCACTCAATCCTGCATTCTTTCACACATCAAGGGCCCATAAGGTTGGGAATGTATAAAATGGAAGAATATCTAACATATAGATAATAAGAGAGAGTATGGGATATAATGTGATGATGAGGGAATTCACTTAATTATTTTCGAAAGTGAAGATCAAGTAAAAAACAAGTAATTAGAAATGGATGGAATGATGAAGGGTGGAGATCTTAAGGATGATATCTATATGTTGAAGCCATGTTTCACAAGGAGAGTTGCTTGACTTCTTGCGAGGAAGAGGGAGCTATTAATGCTATGGAGAGAGCATATAAAACCATTCCATTTTTATGAAATGATAGTATGGTAAGAAGAGAGAGTCAATGGTAGGTGAATAGGGGACTCAATGAGATAGAGGGTAGCTTCTAACATTAGATACTCACTCTATATAAGGAGGACGAAAAGAGGTGGAAAAAAGGGGAAGAGAGAGGATCAAGGATAGAAAGGTGCAAGAAGAAGAGGCAGAGTTGGATAGAAGAGAAAAACTCCTTATCCTTCTTAATCCACTAGTGTAATAAGAGCTCAACTTCACAAAGGTTTTTGTATTTTCATGTAAATTTTCTCTTTTATAAGTGCTTGAAGTGAAGAAGGAAAGTTTTCATTGAAAAGTCTCTCTTCCACTTTCATTTGTTTTGAAGTTTCAACCACAGTATAACATGAAAGTGTTACTGCTTTATTCCACCTACTGCTACTGGCATTCTAGCTTCCATATGCTACGAATGGCAGTGAGCTATTAGTTAAATCTAACAAAGGAGAAGCTAGAACCAAGTTCTTTAGCATTCCCTTGAAAGATTTCTATTGGAAGAGAGTAAGAAAGTAGGGTGAAATCTAGGTTTTTCCAACCCTATTTCACTACCACTACCTTTTAGGTTTGTAGTAACAGATCTTTGAATTTCTCCCTTGCCTATGTTTATTTTAGTTTGATCAACAATCTAAACTATTGATAATGCTCTCATCTCACCCAAGAGGAAGTGACATGAATTTTTCCTGAGGATTGGAGTAGAGCAAACTTTTTTCATCCTTGCCTTTTTTTCTAGTGTTACTATAGGAGAAAATAAAGAGTTGGATTTTCCTTATTTTAGTCATATTTTTGTTTATGTTTTAATGATCTAAACCATTAAAAATTTTCTCCTAAGCCTTAGGAATAAGTTTCATTAGTTTTTCATAATTTCATTGAGTTTTGGATGATATTTCTTGAAGATAGCAGTAACAGGCACTATTTCTATAATGTTACTGTTTGTGATGAACTAGTCTTATTATGGATTAACTATCTCCTTTAGATGGATTTCTATAATGCTATAGATCTAACCATACAGATGGATTCCTTAACATCCAATTAGGTTAGATAAGAAACTATAGAGAAAAATCAATGTTTAGTTGGAGAAATAATAGCCAAAGAAATTAACTTCATCACGCACTCACTACGTAGTAACATGGAGTGTGTGATGAATTAGTCATCTTTCTAATTGAATATCTTCATATTTGTATGTTTTATTCAAAATCTAATCATACAATTGGATTCTTTGACATTCAATTATACGATCTATGAAATTTCAATGAAAAATTCAATCTCTAAGATTGTAAAATCATTGGCCAAAATATCCCTATTCATCACGCTCATTAGATGTGTAGGAAAATTCTTGCAACACCCGATCATTAATGACACTTTCACCCTTCAATGCATGTTTAACTCCAACTTATTTCATGTCATTTTTAATGTCTAATATCTTGTTTTCAAGGAAATTAAGAAATGTATTGGAATATTAATTATTATAAAATTACCATGGGTTTACTCTATAAATTCAAAAGTTTATTTTTGCAAGAAATACGAGGTTCACATTCTAAAGTTACAGTCGCACTAATTGCAGGTGCAAGTTTTTCTTTCATTTCTTATTAGATTTGGGTGAAATTTAAGATGGAGGTTCTTGGATACATTTGAAACATGATGAGCCAAGGATATGTTAAAGAATCTTCTCAGAAATTAGAAATATTTAATGTTATTTGTTTCTTTTATCTTTATTATTCTTTTATTGTAATTTTCTCTTTCTTAATCATTGTAACAAGCAAGTACGTGAAAAAAATGGTAGTAGATATTATTTAGGATAGTTATTTTTTTGTAGTTTAGTTCAATTTATTTATATTTTCTTTACTTTTATTTTTATATAATTCATTTATGTTAAATTAGAAATCATTTAACCTAGTTTATTTTTTTGCTTAAGATTAGAGTGATTCTAGAATAATATTAGGGAACACCACGCATTAATTCCTAATGTCCTTAATGTCTTAGAAAATTTTACTTAAAATTTATTTTAATTTATAAAAGATATAATTGCCCTTAGTACAATTCTTTGAATCAATGCTATTACCTTTCATAATGAATACTTGGAATTAATACTTGCTTCATGATAGTTAAGTTTTACATGAAATACTTAGTAGTCAGTAATTTATCTAGTTTCTAACAATTAATGAATTTTAAGTTAAATTTTCAAAGAAATCACATTCAGAGATAATGATCGTAGTTACGATCTATTTTGAAATATCAAGAGGAAGAACTAGTGGTAGACCCTAATACTAATCTAGGTGATCTCTAATCCTAACCTTCAATCATAGTTTATCTTCTTAATTCAAAGAAATATAATCTATTTGATCATTCATCACCTCATATTTCTAGTGTAAATCTTTTAGGATCATTGGAGTAGAATAATTTGGTATTTTAAACTCATACTATATCCTCCATTCCCGACTCGACCCTGCAACACCACAATTGACTAACTATGCATTTGCAGAAAAACTATCAACACTAACCTAAATAATCTCATTAATCATGATCTAATATTGGTAATGGTAAATATTTTTTCCCAAATTAAAGCCATCAAACTTTACATTAAGCATGTACAAAATGGCTAAACAAAATTGTCGTTCACTACTAAAAACCTGCAGAAGTAGTTCCTCTTAGCAAGAGATTACACCAAGTTGATAGTTAGAATTTTGACCTAAATTTTCTCTGATATAATTGTCACTAAACCATGTTTAATATAATGTGTACCAGATATAAGTATTTTAAGAAAAACAATTCCAAACGCCTTGAGCTTTGAGGGAACGCTCAACGTGTATTCTTGTTCATTACAAGAAATGTTTGGCAGCCTAACTAGATGGTTTGGCCACTATTTGATTAAATTATGTCATAATTTTTTATAATAACATAAATTAATATAATATGGCTAATTCTAGCAATCATCAAGCATGGGAAAATAGGTTGTTTAAGATGAGTTTTTACTTAAGTTCTATCAGAACAGTTTTAGCCATGTTTTTGGGCAATTTTGTACTATATTTTTCCTCATCTTTAAAAAGTGGTTTCATAGTTTTATAAATGATATTTTATACTAATTCATATATATATATATATATATTTGAATTTAAATGAACTTTAAGAAAATAATTTCTAAAATAAAGCTTTGAAATTGGTGTTTTTACATGAAGGTTCTTAAAATGCAAAAAACAATGTTTTTCAAAAACCTATGGTTCACTCACTGATTTACATGCTTTGAACCTACTGGTTTAAATAAATTTTAACATCTAAGAATTGAATTAGAGAAATTGTTGTTGTGCCTTAAAGAGTTGAGGGCTAAAGAGACTTAATAACTATGTAAAAGAGTGAAGTGCATGAAATATATGTGACCAGTGTTTGAGCATGCCATATACCTAAAAGATATGTATTGTTGATATTTGAATTGAGAATTGTATCATGTTTACTTTCTTGTTTGAGAACATGCTATTTTCAAGACATTTAATATATGGCCTGTGTTTGGCATGATGTTTGCTTTTGTTGGCTACTTGATTATTATTATTTGTTTAGCTTAGTGTATGAGCTAGAGGATGGTTTCATTTGACTCATGATAGTTTATGAGTGAGCAGTGGTAGTGCACTGGGAGATTTATTTGACTCATGGAAGTTCATGAGTGAGTTGTGATCTGTGATGAAGTGCTTAGGAGCCTACATAACTTATGGTTGTCATGAGAGGGTTTCTAACCCCATGGTACTATGCTAGGAGGATTTCAAATTGGCCCCTGAGCTCTAAAAAGGATACCAGTCCAAAAACTATGGACTACTATGGGAGTATGTATCATGGGCAAACTACTTCCATCTTAATCAAGTGGCACCATGAGAGTCAGTGTAGGACCATATGTATCCATAGTCAAAAGTAGATGGAAGGTGAATTCTCCTGCATGCATGGTAACTTGTTTGTTCTATGGACATGGAGAGATATGCTGGTCATCCTCGAGGGTTTAGACCCACTTTCCTATGTGACTTATGATGGGATGCTACCATTCTATTATGTGACTTGTGCATTTGTGATATGTGATACATCCTATGAATTATTTAATGCAACTTTATGATTATGGTTACTTAGAACTATGTTAATGTAGTTATGATTATATATGATGATATGTCATGCAATAATATACTCATTGAAAAAACATGATTGTTGTTGGCTATAAAAGTTTCCTAGAGATCTCCAATTGAGTGGTTGTACCTACTTCCAAAATATTTTAGGTGAAACAACTTAAGAGTATATTCAACTAGTGGGAGAAAAGAAGCAAGCGGCAAAGACGATTAGCTTGGTTTGATTTCTTTTTCATTTTGTTTCAAGAATTTTGTTGATGGATATGTAATAAGGATTTTATTCTAATTCATGTTTGGACTATGGATTTATTTAATTATATAAGGTATGACTAATGGCTCCTGATTACATGCTCGTTTAAATTTTATAGTTACTTTACTTATATATGTGGAGATTTGCATATGACTCTAAATGTGAAGAAGTTGTTTGGAAATCTATAATGTAGTATGTTTTCCAAATGTTTTTAAAAAGAAAATTTATTCTAGTAATTCTTGACATTTTCTAAAAGAATTTTGAAATTTTATTTCTAAAAATTCAGGTCATCACACTAAGGAACCAAGGGCACGGTGTTATCTACTAGCAATTTAAAGTGCAACTTTGAAATGAGTTGCATAAGTTAAAGGGGAATCTAATTAGGGAGTTATGGAGTACAAGAGGTCCAAAGCTAGCTCCTCCTATCCTTATACCTTAGTCACATGCTAACTATAATTCTCCTATAGAAGAAGATTATGAACAACAATCTATTCCTACCAAAGGAGATTTTTGGCCAAGGAGGTATATATGTATGTATACATGTTTACTTTTTCATTATCCAATTAAGTTTCCTACCTCATTCATTCTTATGTGTCTAATATTTTTGCAAATTTGCAACAACCATCTAGGAATTAACTTGAAGTCCAATCAGCATGCCTCTACATATGAGGAGCCTCTATAGAATCATTAATAAAGATAACATAATTAAACCCACATGGACAAAGCCCAGAGTGCTTGCCGATGATGAAGTTGAAGCACCATTTATGGACAAGGAACTCCTAAAAGTTTGCCAATGGGATCAACTCAAGCACTCACACATTGTCTCCTATATTGTGTAAGCAAAAATCTGCTTGAATAACAACCCTTGACATTACATGTTAATCAATAAATAATTATTTCTTTTTTTGTTGCTTCTTGCATGGCATAATATAGTAATTAAAGGTCAAGGATGTTTACTAATTCCTTAACCTTAGTGTCATTTGTGGAGCAATGTAGCAATGGCCCATGGAGAGATGAGTTGAAAATATTTTTTCAGGGTTCTTTTACTATTCAAAGGGGAAAACCTTAATGATTCCCTACAATAGTAAGTAAGTTTAACCTTGTTAGCTTGCCAAATTATGTTCTACATATATAATTTAAGGATTATAAACTTTAATTGTAATTTATATGATTATGTGTATAGGTCTAATTGGATGCTCCTAGTTTTGGATGTGCATAATGAGCATGCATAATCTTTTTATTCTTATGGACCTTAGATTTGTGACCTACTGATGGAATTATAAATAAGTTGATTTTTAATCTTTTCATGTATTATAATAGTTTAATACCTAAGAATTAATATATATTTTTTTTTATATCTAATACATTTGAGTTATAAATTTGAAGTTTATGGTTTAAATGGGCTCAACTAACCGAGAATGTGCATCCTCCAAAACCATCATGGAAGAAGGTCAAGACAAGGAAAACTGGTTAATTAGCTAAAATTAAATATGATATTAATTTATTGATCAATTCTATTTTTTTCATTGTGTAGTACCCTAAACAACGATTTCATTGGGAATGTGGATACTACATTCTTACATACATGAGAACCCTAGTATGCGATGGTGTTAAGGTCCCACATTTAAGAAAGGTAAGACACTTTGCTAGCCATAATCTTACATTTTTGCATAAGATTTTTATGGATTCTAGCTAAAATAATGTGTCAACTAAATTAAATATATTGTCTTGTAAGCATTTGTGATGCCTGATTCGGGAACCAAGTAGAGTTACTCCAAAATAGATATCAATAACATAAGATCCAAATGGGATGAGTATGTAATGTTATTTAATTAGAACACTTGTACTAATTACATCAATTTATTTTTTTATTAATTTAATACAAAACTAAACTTCTTCATTTGTATGTGTCTTGTATCTTTCATTTGCTTGAAGTATATGTGGTTTGTTTATTTTAATTAGAGGATGAATGAGAGGATATTAGACTGTGGAAATAATTAGAGGAGAATGAGTGGTGGGGCATGTGCAGTTTCTTTTTCATTTTTTTGAATTGCGGATGATGGAAGTGAATGCATGGAATATGGATGATGGAGTTTTTTCTCATGTCTTTGAAGATTGCAAGAAGATTATGATAGCAAGAAGATATAGATGTTTAATTTGGATGTTGATTTTTTTATATTGAATGTGTATGGAGAAGTGTGGATGTACATACTTGTGAAGTTTTTTTGCAAGTCTTTGAATTTTTTATGTTGGACATGAATGTACTATGAAAGTTGAATGTGGATGTTGCAGTGGAAGCAAATATGGATGTTATAGTTTCTTTTTTCAAATTTTTGAAGATTCTAGGATGATTGTATACTATTAATGAATATATAGGAAGATTGTCATAGTAGGTAACATTGCTATATAGCAACTAAAAAAAAAAAAATAAGTTTTTAAAGATGTTTAGATGAAACCATCTTTAAAAGCTTGTACTTTTAAGATAATTTCAATAAATTATCTTTAACATTATATACTTTTAAAGGCGGTTTATTAATAGCATGTACTTTTAAAGACAGTTCCAATAAACTATCTTTAGAGTATGTAATTTTAAAGACAATTTTCATAACCATATTAAAAATTGAGTAATTTTCATATAGTTTTGTAATCATCTTTAAAAGATACTGATTTTCTTAGACGATATCTACATGTTTAACTATCTTTAGAACCCTTTAGTATGGCAGTGGTTTCCCAAAACCATCTTAAAAATTATAAACTTTTTACAGCAATTTTTTAGAGTTGTCTTCACTAGTTCTTAATTTTTAAGATGGTTTCCCAGAACCATCTTAGAAAGTCATTAATTTTTAAGACGATTTTCTTGTAACTGTCTTACAAAGTCTTACTTTGTAAGAGAATTTTCCATAATCATTTAAAAATTCAGCATTTTTTAAGACGATTATCAATAATCATCTTTTAAGTTTTACACTTTTAAAGACAATTTTGGGAACTGTCTTGCAAATTAAGACTTTTTAAGACAATTACTATAACCATCTTATTTTTTACCTGATTTTCTAAGATGGCTGGATAGAAGATTGTTTTCAAACCATCTTCTATCTATGCTTTAACCATCTTTAAAACCCATCAATATAATAGTGCTAGGACATCCATAGCCTTAAAGACCTTTTTCAATTCAAACGTTCACGTCTCTACCGCATTAGGTTCATCCTCCCTAAAGAATGACGGTGCCATTTTCTTGAATATATCTAACATATTATCCATCCTACCAGTGTTTTTGCCTTGAACTGCCGCCCCTTCATTTGGTGCTGCCTGTGACTGGTTTTGCAGTTATTGTCATAATTGTTGCATAAAAAGTCCAACAACATCATTTGCTTCATTCCCTTGTCTAGATTAACTTCAGGAGGGTGTGCCTCCAGCTACTAGGTTTTCTTTTTTCCTTTTGGTGGCAACTAGTTCCAAATACAAAGAAATCAAATGTAAATTTCCACTTCTAGTTATATTAGCCCCTAAAGGTTCTTCCACTAGCACAACACCTAAATTTCTTATTTTGAAGATTATTGATGACTCTTCGTAAAATAATTGGTTGTGATGACATAAACCTAGGCTTTGATACCAACTGTAACATCCTTCTTCTTTTTTGAAACATCATTTTCTTTATTTATATTCACTTTGAAAATGAGGAACCCTGTTTTAGAAATTCCTTTGCAAAATCAATTGTATTTTTATGAAAATCATTTTGAAAAATACCCAAGTGCTATTCTTTTCAAACAAGACTCACATCTAAGTCATTGCACACCATTTGTCCCAAAAACATAGATTCCCAAATTTTTGTCATCCACAACCCAATCATAAATGAAAAGTTTACCAAAGTAAAAAGTTCATCATGTTGTTCTTTATTACATCAATAATCGATAACCTAAAATAAAAAAAATAGGTTCTACCCATCCAGGGACGGGTCGTGCCCTATGAACTAAGGTTTCCTACCAAGAAACCCTAATCCAATTAGCCATCACTTTCTACCCATTAAAATAACATCTCCACTGTTGGATCTGGTCGGACAAGGGTGATATACAAAAGCCCTTTGGTTTCATAATGAACCACCTCATGGTTCGTCTGGAAATCCCAAACGAAGAAGACTCACCAATGTATCACAATCTCTAGCAATTAATTCAAGAGATTCCAGCCAATCTGGGAGGTGAAAAGTGATCTTAAACCGATAGATCTCTTTAGATACATGAGATCTATGTTTCTCCCATGGTCCCCCACTTTCTCCAACAACAAAAACGGAAAATTTTATGACTGTATGCATTTTCACTTCACTAGATAGGCACAGGTAGGTGGAACCTTCACTCCCCTTTCAATTCCAGCATCCCCTAGGTGAACTCTGGCCTCCAGGTGATCTCCTCAGCCGTTGATCCATCGGGAATGATGGATCTAACAACAAGGTAGAGATCCCTACCATGGATTGCTCAGATTAAAATTCTAAGCCATTGAATGGATTCCTGGGGCCCAAAAACCCTAGGAGATGAAATCTGGGCTCTTGATCTTGTAGGATGGAGGAGACCCAATGATGCGCGATCTGAAGGTCCAGATCTAGACCATCTCACCTATCACTAGTCATGCGGCCCTAACGATGGGTAATCCCATGTAACAGATGCAGGTCGACCTCCGTTTGTCTTTTTCTGTGGAGTTGATCTCAGTCGTCCAATTTTGAACTGAAATCTTAATTCTATTAAGAGCTCAATTTAGATATGATTTTATATCTGAAAGTTTTTATAGCTTCCTTGTCACTTGTGTAAGTTACTGAACTCATGAAATATATGTTTTAAATTGTATTTATTGGTGATAATCACAAAAATCAATAGTAACAATATTGGATCGTGATCAAGATAATCTCAAAATTGAGATTTGAACCGATGGATGGGTTTAGGAGGTCCCACAACCTTAAGGACTATAATCAAAGTAAAACTTCTAGTTGTCTAGATCAAGAAAATTAACAAAATAGTAAGATCAAATTTTAGCCCTTAAAACGGGCTGAAATCTTAAAATCCCAATTTTGATCTCAATTTAACTCCATATTGAGATCGAAAATTTGGATTGGATTCCTCTTGATGAGTAGAACCTCCTAAACTTAGAAAATTTATGTTTTGATGCATGTAAAATTCTGTCAATAGAGAAAAGTATTACTAATTCTTATGATTAGTGAAATTTGGAATGATCAAACTCTATAATTCTAATCCATTGATGATATTGTGATTTTGAAACATGGAATCAATGGTTAGAAGTGACTGATCTATGTTTATTAAGAGATCTAGCCTTAAAAGTAGTAAAATCCATGAAAATGAAGGGTAATCTCCTTGATCAAGGATGATTGGATAGTGTGGATGTATTCAGATGAAGATATGAAGTTAATATCATATGGATTGATGATCTTGATGATGATGATGATTTGGGATATATTATGATCTATGCCCAGAAATTGGATAAAATGACTTAAGATCTTCTTGATCAACTGGATCAAGAAAGATCAGATCATTGGATGAGATGCATCAATGATCTAGTGATCAAATCACATTAAGAAGATGTATTAGATCTAAAGTAAAATGAAAGGATCAAGATCTAAACCCTAAAAGGGATGGAAATCAACTATGATCGTTGGATCATGATGAATAGTTATGGCATTTTAGATTTTCATTTGAATTATTGAATGTTATTATAATTGTCTTTTATTGCTTAGTAGATTTAATTGTATATTTATTTATTTATTTATGCTTTAATGCTTATGTTATGAAAATTACATTGAAAATGTAATTAAATTAAAAATAGAGTTGAAAGACCTTTACATGGAATAAATGGCATGGACTTAATGATAATAAGGGCTATAGTTAGTAGGATAATATAAGGAATGTCATTTCCTTGGCCCAAATTAGGAGAATAATGAAACTCTGTGAATGACATTTTAAATGTTCATGGACTTAATTAAAATCAATTAGAAAGAGTACTTAGGGTTAACATGCTCATAGGAACCTTATGAAAGGTTGAGCTAAGGACACACTAGTGAATGCTAAATATGGTGGTTAAGGGGATTTTCTAATAGAGCCTCGCTCTTCCATAACCTTCCATTGATGTTTATGAGGTCTAAACGCCTCTTTACATGAGGATTGAAGTAACCATTTTGTGTTCAGCCATTCAACTAGTAAACCTTCGTCAATTGGAAATAAGAGGGGTAGTCTAGACTTAGGATGAAATAAGCTATCTTCAACCATTAAAATATTAACTAGTCGAATAATAATAATAAGAGCATAAAAGGTTAGTGAAATATCTGATCTTCATAAAATTGTAAGTAAGATAAGGATGATCAAGAACAATAAGAATCATAACATTATATTGTACTTAGTATGCATGTTTATTAGTATGTATGTTGTAGATCAAATCTAGACCATTATATTAGATAATCCAAACCCTTGATCAAATATGATTTAAGAGAACTAGGATCATCCTCTTTAGGGATGATCAAATAACTGAACTTAGATTAAAGAAGAACTAGATGATAGAAGATCTAGGCCCTTGCTCTTTATCGACAAGTATAGATTGTTGATTAAAGGATCTATGAAAGATCAAGGAGATGGACACACAAAGACTTAGAGATAGAAATACTTAGATCTGAAAGGTTAGAAGATCATTCTAACTGTCAGATCTACTGATCAATAGGATAAAATACTATCTAAGGAAGATAGATTATATGGATGATAGGAACACAAGATAGATCTAGATCCTTTATATCAAAGGACAAGATTAGATAAGGAATATAGATAGGAGATTATCCAAAATTGTAGATATCATGATAGTATGTATGTATTAACAGATTACATACGTCAATCATGGAGGATCTGAAGGGATGGGTCACTACATGAAGGTAGGTGGAACATTAGGAATACAAGACCTATGGTCTATGGAATTGTTGTTATTCATAGACATTATAATGCTTAAGGATGATAACATGTTTAGTTACATTTGAATCATAATTCATGCATATGAGATAGAAATAACTATTGAAATTAGATGGAATACATAATAAATACATGGGTATCATTTATGATTACCCCTAAACTTAGATAAGAACACAATGATAATAATGGATATCATTTGTATAAAATGAGTATCCTTACACTTAATAACATTTGGTATACAAATACTAAATTAAAGGAAATGGGGATCATTTAAAATAAATGGTTAATCCTTAAACTTATAAGAATATGGGTATCATTCATTGTAAATGAGGATCCCTAAATCTAGAAATAACATGAGATCCTTAGTATGAGGATATTGAATATGATGATAATATAAATAGACATATCGTCTAAGATATACAAGAAGTATTTTAGATACAAGCATGGAGGCTTGTGGTTTTGTTTTAAACAAGAATAAGCTTGGGGATGCTATGCTAGGGAAGTTATGAGGGTTTGGCCACCTGCTTCCCAAAATTTGATGATGTTATCATACCTTGCCCAAAGAGAGGCTAAAAGTCAGGTGGGGCAATTATGGGAAGGCCCCACTATGAAAGTCGTGTCTCCCCATACGGGTAGTGACACAATATTTTCCACCGTGGTATCAGTGGTGAACAGGGCAGTTATCTGGGCTCGTTAGTATGGATCAGACTGTAGCATCATAGTCCTTGAGTATTTTGCATATGATGCATGACATAGTGAGATTCCAATACCACCCTAATGAGGGAGTATTTTCCCAGCAAAAGTCTGGATGACTTATCATCTCAGTATATCTGAGTATGGTTATTGATGTTTGAGATAATTTTTTACTATATATATATATATACACACACATGCGATATAGTGGTGAGTGGTTTGGAAATCATCATAGTGGATGTTACATGATAAATTTATGATTGAATGATCATATATGGTATGGTTTATGGAAATTGAAGTATGTGATTAATATGAAATATGATGATTATGAATACTATACTTGTGAATTATACAATTCCAAATGTTCTTGAATCCCCTACCAAGCATAGCTTGCTGAGATATTGTAAATGTTTGAATGTTTACAATATCTCAGATACAGAAGGAAAGGAATGGAGGGATAAGACATGGGAAGACGAAGACCATACTGTTGATAAAGACTATGTACATTTGTGAAAGGATTGGATTGCATTTTGGTTTTTGTATTTTGGACATAAGATTTAATAAAGGGGTTGTGTATGTGAACCACTGGATCGATCATGCAATTTTAATAAAATGAGTTTCTTTGGAAACATATGTTGTACACAAAATTATGTATGTATATGTGAGTGAAATGTGGCATTCGGGTTTTCTGAAAAGAATTTCAAAGAAAAAAAATTTGCTGCTTAAGTTCTCAAAATGTTTGCAAAATTAGTCAACCACCATGTGAAAAGGATTAACGAAAATGTATTTCAAAAACCTGGGTCGCCATAGTGTTCCCCCTAGAAGCGACGCACTACATTGGATCCTGGGTGTAATGAAAAATGGGCAAAGGCTGCTAGAGCATTTCCTCGAAAGTGACGCACTACATCAAAACTGAGGTGTAGTGAAAAGTGGGCATGGGTGCATACCATGGAGGGTTAGAAGATAAAATTAAGAGATAGTTTTGGGAAGATATGGAGACAGTTATGCAAGAAATTTCCAGCACTGAGGGGATATTTATAGGAGCAAACTTAAATGGCCATGTAGGAAAAGAAAAGGAATGATATGATAGGATATGCGGAGGGTATGGTATAGGAGAACGAAATGAGATGGGGGAAACCATCCTTGATTTTGCTTTGTCATATAACATAGCCATTGCAAATACATTCTTTAAGAAGAGGGATGAACACTTAATAACATTTAAAAGTGGACTTTATAAAAGCCAAATAGACTTTTTTCTACTTCGGAATACTGAAAGATCAATGTGTAAGGATTGTAAGGTGATACCCAATGAGAGTTTAACCTCACAACATTGGTTAATGGTTATGGATATCTATATTGAAAGATGAAAGAAAGAAAATGAACTTAATAGGTGTCCAAAAACTAAGTGGAGGGACTTAAAACGAGAGAAAGTAACCTCATTCACAAATAAGTTGATGTTAAAAGGAAACTGGAACTATGAAATAGAAGTGAACACCATGTGGGTGAATATGGCTAACTCCATTAAGAAGGTGGCAAAAGATGTCTTAGAAGTATCTAAAGGTAAGTCAATTAGTAAAGAAAATATGGCGGTGGAGTGAAACAGTGCAAAATGTTATTAAAGAAAAACGAGTATGTTTTAAAGCATGGCAGAAGACTAGAAATAATGAAAAATATGAACAATATAAGAATGTTAAAAAGGTTGCTAAGAGAACAATAAGTGAGGCTAAACTTAAGGCATATGATGACCGCTATAATAGATGGGAACAAGAGAAGGTGAGAAAGATGTTTTTGAACTTGTAAAAATAAGAGAATAGAAGGGTAAGGACTTAGATCATGTTAGGTGCATTAGAAGTGATGATCAAGGGTACTAGTCAAAGATGACGAGACCAAGCAAAGGTGGGAAACTTACTTTCAAAAATTGTTAAATGACAATGGCTTTGAGAATATAGGGATTGAAAATACTATAAACCTAAAGAACATTGGACATTAAAGATATGAACATACGATTAGAATACTTGAAGTGAAAGAGGCCTTGAACAAGATTAGAACAGTAAAAGCCATGGGGCCTAATGGCATACCAATAGAGGTTTGGAAGCATGAGGGAGATAATGGAGTAGTTTGGTTGACGAAGTTGTTTAACAAGATTATAAAATCAAAGAAAATGATAGATGAATGGAGGAAAAGATCTATTGTACCAATTTATATGAATAAAGGAGACATATAGAGCTCCACTAGTTATTGAGGGATCAAACTTATGAGCCACATTATGAAATTGAAAGAGTGATTGAGAAGAGGTTATGACATGAGACAAGTGTATTGGAGAACCAGTTTGGTTTCATGCTTGGGAGGTCTAACATGGAAGCAATTTTCTTACTAAGACAATTGATAAGGAGATATATGGAGAGGAGAAAGACCTCCACATGGTCTTTATCCACTTAGAGGAGTTTATTGTAGAGTCTCTGCAGAATTAATATGGAGCGTGTTGGGCGATAAAGGGGTTTCACAGGGGTATATAAACATAATTAAAGATATGTATGAGGAAGCAATAACAAATGTTAAGACCACTAGTGGTGAGACCGATGATTTTCCTATCACTATAGGATTGGGCCAAGGTTTAGCATTGAGCCCATACTTTTTCACATTGGTTATGGATGAGATAACAAAACATTTGCATGAGGAGATTCCTTGGTGCATGCTATTTGTAGATGATATAGTTTTACTTGATGAGACAATGGAGGGTGTAAACAAAAGCTAGAGTTATAGAGAGAAGCATTAGAATCTAAAGGATTTAAAAGCAACCCTGGGTTTTCCCATGCATTTTTAAATGCAATATCTAATTCCTATGGCTGGATGCATCCCTATTTGAAAACCATTTTATAAAAACAATGTAATGTAGCGAAAAAATCTTTTGTTTTAAACTCATTTTGAAAACCCCGAGTGTCATTTGCTTTCACAACAACCAAAGTAGTTTTTGAAAATTACTGTAATCATAAATGTCTTCCCAAGTCTATCAAGTCACAGCTCACAGCCCAACTGTAAATAAATATAGATACATGTCCAAAGGGTAGAGTGTTTACTTACATTCATACTTGTCTCTTATTCAGTTACTTGATCATAGCACTAACATTTCCTGATGCTTCTTCTACTCATAAGTAGAGCTATCCTAAAAAATAATATATTTGGGTGAGTATTTCTCATACCCAGTAGGTGATCTGATACTACTATTTTGGAAACATAGTAGGCAACATGCATGATTCCAAGAGCTTTACATGTAAAACATCAGTATTCTTTTTGTGTAAGCATGCATAGTTATGCATAAAACATAAGCTTATTGATGCAATTTTAATCATGAAATCCTTTCTCATAATCTAGTATTCAATGATATAAATATGATCAAAATCATGAAATAGAAATCAATAGATCCATATATGAAGATCTCAGTAAATGCATCAAACCAGCAAGTCAAATATAATAGTCATGAAACTTTTAAAGTAATCATCGTTCAAGTAGATGCTAATATCATGTACATTAGTCTCTCGGCATACACGTCACGCCAACTGGTCACGAGTACTCGTATATGACCATCTCAATGCTATATGCATATCAATCACACTAAAATCATAGGGCCACTACGCTCACAACCAGAACCCCTATGGATCACATGTCTCCAATATCTAGAGACCAGTCCACCATTAGCTCCACAGGGACTATAGATATGCCCCCAAAAGGGTGCCGTGAACACCTCCAGTGGTCGTCCCTGTTTACCACAGCAGTAAAGGAAGGGACAATGCCTTTTTTGCAGTGATACCATCCACCCTTTTGGTGGTAGAGGCCGGGAGGCCAACCATGTACCTCCTTTCAGCATAGTGCCCACTATGCTTATCAACCCGTAAAATATAAAAATCATGTCCTCTTTAGGTCCCTCACACTGCCCCACCAGCGTCTTTTGGGCACTCCAGCGTCTTTTAGTAACCCTCAAGGATATGCATTTATCCAAAACTCAATAATCGCAAATCATGCAATTTATGAACTTATTCATTGTAAATAATGCAATTTATGCAATCGTTTGAAAAACATGCATGCAATGCATAAAATCTGCTCATGCTAGTATCGCATTCAAAGTCATAACCCTGCCTAGAAGCCTGTCAGCTCTCTCTGGCCTACCCTCATCTGCCCTCCCTCATCAGCCAGGGCTACACTTCTCAAAACATGCTTGTATAAGAACATCATAAAAGCATACCATATGCAATGATAGGTTCAAGTGCTTCAATGCTATAAATCATGCAGACAATTCCGTATGCTCATATAAGAATGTCATATTTCAAAAGCATCATAAAGGCAAGTAAAGCACTTAGAGTTTGGGAGGCATTTAAAAACGTAGTAGTATCAGATTACCTACAAATCAAGTATATTTGGAAATGCATTAAAATGTAGTAGTATCAGATGACCTACAAATCAAGTATATTTGGAAATGCATTAAAAATGTAGCAGTATCAGACTACCTACAAATCAAGCATATTTGGAAATGCATTAAAAATGTAACAGTATTAGACTACCTATAAATCAAGTATATTTGAAAATGCATTAAAAATGTAGTAGTATCAGACTACCTATCTCAATGTTTTCTGGAGTCACGTCCTTCATTACTCAACCCGACCTTAGTCTCCTTTATAAAATCTTGGATACGAATGGATAACAAGGATTCCATATCATTTTCTATCTATTTATAAATCACTATTTAGACCTCTAGATTAATGGTTAGATCTGCCTTTTTGGTTAGATCGCCTTTCCTGATGCTTCGAATGGGTTTACACTTGACTTGGATAGTTAGATCTATAATTCAAAGGTTAATAGAGGACATTTAGAGTAGATCTAGGCATGTTGTTCCTCTAATAGACCCAACGAATCCATCTACGAAGTTTGATCATCTTTAATCAGGTAGATTTAGAAGATCTTTATAGTTCTTAGTCATAGTTATATTGAATAGTCCTATGATCCTAATTGTTATAGTCTCATTAGGTTCACATCATTAATACGGACGCAACAGTTCTTTCACATCGTCAATCTGAGTCTTATAGCTCCTCTAATTGCATTTTTAGTGTCCCAAAGTCCGAGCAAACCAGATTTGTCTACGCGTAGGGCCCACGCATCATAGTTCCCAGGACGCGTGCGTGTTTCGGTCGAGCCACGACTACAGGTGCATGCGGGCTCATGCCTGAGAGGCTCCACAGCGCACGTCCAGTCAGCATCCCATGGATGCGTCTTCAACGCAGGGGGCCGTGTCTTGGCGCCCAGGATGCCTCATGCGTCCCAGTTGAGCCAAGACCCTGCCGCACGTGTCGCGCGCGCAAGGACTGCCCCAAGGAGCACGTCCTTCATGTGCATCACGCGGTGCGTCCCCATAACAATTCTCTTCGACGGGTTTCGAAGGAAACCCGTCTTCCCTGGTTTTCTCCAACGTTTTCCCCAGCCGTGAAAGCCCAGATCCGGCATGGATCTGGACTTGGGTGGTCTAGAAGAGTGCCCATCACCAATGGGTGCACCTGTTCTTCACTTTGAAACCCCTACTCACCGGAAAAGAGAAAAACCCTAGTGTCCGGTGAGACCAGAGGAAGAAGGGGGGAAAAGAGAAGAGAGCGGAGTGGGCGGTCTAAGGAAAGGACCTGGCCATTGCCGGACTGCGTAGGGAAAACTAGAAGGGGGTTTTTCTGATTTTACAGGGCCAAAAACCCTTGCTCAAGGTAGCTGGAGATGGGGAAAAGGAGGGATGGTTGAGGAGGAGGGAAGAGGGCTTTTTATAGCCCGGC
Source organism: Warburgia ugandensis (assembly GCA_035236585.1). Taxonomy (NCBI): domain Eukaryota; kingdom Viridiplantae; phylum Streptophyta; class Magnoliopsida; order Canellales; family Canellaceae; genus Warburgia; species Warburgia ugandensis. The sequence goes on from CP141130.1 coordinate 47,951,229, forward strand.
CAAGGCAGTGCTGCCCATGGCGGTGCCGCCATTGGCAATGGCGGTGCTGTGCACCGCCTAACTGGTCGGTGCTGGAAGTCGCTGGAAAGGGGAAGATGATGGGGGATGCCGTTATCAAAATGGCTCCCTTCGTTTTCCATTCTTTTCCTATTTTAAATTTAAATTACAAAAATGCTCTTAATCTTTAAACGCCCATAACTTCTTTATACGAAATCTATTTTTTGCGTTCTTTGAGGCGTTAGATTTCATTTTGAACGTAGAATCTAATGGTACTAATTTTTATTACAAATTAATTTTTTTATATTTTAAATAAAATAAAACATTTAACATGGTTAATTTCATATAGAATGTCCAATTCATTTTGTTTGTAAAATGGATGCAAAAGTAGCAGAAATGCTCGAGGCATTACACAACCACACTATGACAGAATATATGGAATGCAATTTTATCAAGGAGACAAGTAAGAGTAGAACACCAATTATGATTGATAACCAAGAAGTCCCTGTAATGACCACCTTAAATATGTAGGATCAATGATTCATGAGAGTTGAGAGATTGAGAGGGAGGTTACCCAGAGAATCCAAGCGGGTTGGAACAAGTGATATGTGAGTGCCACTTAAGCTGAAAGGAAAATTCTATAGGATGGCCATAAGACCAGCCATGATCTATGGATCAAAGTATTGGGAAGTTAAGGAACATCATGTTCATAGGATGAGCATTGCAGAAATGAGGATGTCGAGATGGATGAGTGGCAAGACAAGAAAGGATAGAATTAAGAATGAAAACATTAGAGGAAACTTAATGGTAGCACCAATAGTAAATAAGATGAGGGAGATTAGACTTAAATGGTATGGACATGTCCAAAGGAAACCGAAAATGGCACTGGTTAGAAGTAGTGAGGCAATGCAAGTAGAAGGTGCTAAAAGGGCAAGGGGGAAGGCTCAAAAGAATGTGGATAGAAGTGGTGAGAAAAGATTTTAAAACTTTGGGACTAAATGAAGCCATGGTACTTCATAGAGAGGAATGGAGGAATAAGATTCATGTGGCCGGACCCTAATTAGGATAAGGTCTTGATGATGACAAATGATGATGATGATGACGATCTTTCCAAAAACTACATGATAAAACTATTGCTTTCATGAGTGCAAAAACCTTCATGAAACATTAGTTTTCTAGGCTATTAAATTGAACCAAGCTAAACCAAAATATGCATATTTGCCATGTTAAATTAGTAAGATAAAATTAAAATTTCAAACCATCATCAAAACATATAAAAATAGTAATTCACTACAATGTTTTAAAAACACAGTTTTGTGCATCTCTTTCTAATTATGAAAATACCTTTCTTATGCTTTTCTTCTAGCTTCTTTTAAACCAAATTTTTCATGAAATAGATGCTTAAAATATTGGTGAATGAATTAATAGTAAATTCAGTTAGGAAGAACATATATGCAATTTGGAAAACTTGTTCAAAATAGTGACAATCATGCTAACAGTTAGATTGAGATACTACCTATGAAACTCATTCCATTCAATGTTTTTATTAACCCAGCTTTTGATGCTAAAAAAAACCATAACCCAACCATATACTTATGCTTTAACTCATTACTAACAGTTATAAAAAAATTGAGCAAAATCTCTTTGAAAAATAGTCACAAACTCATGCTAAAAAATGTGATTATCTAGGGATAAAACAAGATACAATAATTCACTTCCAAAAGTAACAACTCTTAAGTCTTAAAATATAACATCTTACCATTGAATAATTCTCAATCTTAGGCATAGATAATATGTACTAAACACCTCTAGTATGGCATGATTGTGGTCACACGATTAGCACAAAAACAACATACACATGGCTATAACAAAATGTCCTTTTCTCATGTAGTTTTATAGTGTATTTTAACTATACTACATTCCAATCCTCATGTAAATAATTTTTTATAAATCACTATTCAGAACCTTCAAAAACTTATAGAAAAATAGTAAAAACTTAGTAGTTTCAAAGTTACCTTCCTTGTTGATGAAACACGCATGAAAACTAAAAATTTTCCCTTAGCATTTTCCTTTGCTCTACATTTACTTTTTTTCCTGCGATATGGACTGCTATGGTTGGAAGATGTTTTATATTTCCTTCTCCTCTCTTTTTTCTTTCCTTCTCCCCTCTTTTTCCTCTACTTTTTTCTTTCTCTTTTTCTCATTTTTTCTCATGGATGTTCTGAAGCTAACGGCCAAAGTCGGGACGTCCTTTACCTATTTATTCTCTAACTAGTTTCCTTGCTGCCCAACATAGTCATTTCCTATTAGAATTCCACTTATTTCCTTCTCAAAATCCTAGAAAATCTAGCCTTTAGCAATAAGATATATGTTTATAATTTGTTTCTAATTATTTTTTCATCCAAAATCATCCCTCTGCTTATTACCACTTTTTAATTTCAACAACCTAGTTGCTTGGGCACCAAGTATTGGCTAAACACATTAGCCCTTGCTTAAAAATGTTGCCCACCCACTTAGCATCATGGGCCAATGTCCAATTACTTACCCAGATTTTGAATTAAGAGATGTTCCATATTGGTTGGGGTTTTAAGCTCTCCAATGTTCCATTTTATGTACATTTAACTATTGACTTTAATTCTATATGTGATACCAATTATAGTCATGTGGGTTTATTTTTCATTTATCAAATTCACATTCTACTATTACGAAAAGAAATTTCATATTCATCAAGGGTAGATTACAAAAATTCAAGGTAGTACTATCTTTTGAATCAAACTTTTTCAATGAAAAAGAATGAATTGGAGTAATCAAGTACCTCCAGAATGATCACTCTTGACTCTTGAGCTAGGCAGTCAACTACTCCAACAAGTCATTTTTGGATTTTCAATAATTAATTACTTGATTTTTTCCCCCTGAATATTCATTCTTGACTTTAGTCTTGCTTACAAAAGTGCTTGAATCATCTTGAAATGCCTTGGAGAGTCTTTGGTGGTATTGCATACTTGTACACTCTAGTACAATAGTTATATCACACAATATGGGTCTTGTTATTATCAAAATAAAAGATAGGATCGTTCAACATATCTCCATCCCTTCCAATTTATTTACCTCTCTGATTTTCATCCAAATTGTGTTACTGATCACATTCAATAGGTTAAGCTTAATCCTCTATATCAGGCTCTAAAGAAGGTAATTCAAGGAGTGACTCAAGAATCAGCAATTAAGCTACATTCATACATATACTCAAAGTGTCTAGGAGATATCCCTTTGATCTCCTCAATTAAATCTATTTTTCCTTCCATCTTTCTCCTAGCCTCTTTTTTCTCACCATTATACTTAAACAAAGTTATGTATATGTTCTTATAACCTTCATTCTCTATAATCCTTCCCATGTTAATAAGTGAAATAAGATATGGATCATCATTTGGTTGCTCAATTCTCTGACCTCCAACATAAGTCAACCTAGGTTAGGGGTGTAAATGGACCCAAAATGTCCATTGGACCTAAAAGATTTGAGCAAATTAAAATATGACTTCAACATAGTATGTTAGTTCGATGGGTCTTTCGTGGAACCTTTTAGTGAAAATTTGATTAATTAATAAAATGACATGATAAAAAAACACAATTTTGGAAGATCCGAGATCTGGTTAAGATCGATCAAATTACAAAATATCTTCCCATCTTATATTATATTATATTTTATATATATATATATATATTAGCACTACTTAAGGGTAAATTGGCCTTTGGTTTTGTCACTTAGGGCTGAGTTATCTTAAAATGTCTTTTTGTTATTTATTTATTTATTTATTATTTTCTTCTTAGTTTCCACTATTTACATGTGTTATCAAGTGTAGCTAGTTCTATGAATATCAACACCCTTGAAGATGCTGAGTAAAGACTATAGTTGAGGTAGGTGAATGTTTAGTTGTTACTCTGTGGTTTTGAATTTTGTTTCATAATATAGTAGTTGGTTTAGATTAGACCAATCTCACATTCAATATTTTGACTATTGAGAAGGAACATACTTTTAACCTTTTAGTTTGATGTCAAATTTAGTATTTTGTGTAACGAACCGGGGTTTACCCACAGTAACAATATTGTCCACTTTGGGGTGCCCATACACCCCTCACGACTTTATTCTTCCCCCGTAGGGGAAAACGCGTTATTACCATGAGAGACCACCAACCCTTTATCAACAGCCCAGAACTCCTCCCCCTAGCGATGTGGGACTAACTCTCAGCATCTCACCTTGCCTAGAAGTCTGCCAGCCTTCTTAGCCCGCCCTCATCAGCCAAGGCTAGCCCTCTCCCCCTTAGGGGACATGCGTCCCTGCGTATCACATGCGAGCGCCCACATGTGGTTAGCCATCCACACCGGGTCGGGGTTAGGCTCTAATACCACTATAATGAACCGGGGTCTACCCACAGTAACAATATTGTCCGCTTTGGGGTACCCATACACCCATACAATTATTGTTATAAGCAATGTAATGTCCTGAGCATTTGACACTATTTTTGCATCCATTTGACAAAAATGAATTGGACATTCTATAGGAAATGAACCATGTTAAATGTTTTACTTTATTTAAAATATTAAAAGAAGGAATTTGTAAGAAAAATTAATACCATTAGATTCTACTCAAAAAATGAAATCCAACGCTGAAAACGGAGTTCATATGAAAAAGTTATGGGCGTTTGAAGATAGAGGGGCATTTGTGTAAAATACACTTAAAACAGAACGACCCAAAAACACAGGGGGCCGTTTTACTAACGGCACTCCCCAAGGTCATCCCCTACCTCCAGCCACCGCCATTCTCGACCCTTCTAAGCACCGCCTCTGTGAGGCAGCAGAAATGGTGGCACCGCCATTGGAAGCACCACCTTTCACCCTCTTTAAAAAGCCCTCTTCCCCTTCCCACTCCAACCATCGTTTTTCCTCATTTCTCCGACTGTCCAAGCGAGGGTTCCGGCAAACTTTCATCTAAAAACCCTCATTATGTTTTCCCTGCAAGTTCCGGCCAGGCCCGAGTCTTCCCGAAAGGCCGGCCATTCCTCTCTCTTCACCTCCCTCCTTCCTCTAATCGCACTGGGACGATGGGTTTCTCCCTCTTGGTGTTTTCGGTGACCAAGGGCTCAGCATGGAAAAGGGAACATCACCGGCGCACAGGCAATGGGTCCTTCTAGACTGCCACGGTTAAGTCCCCACTTCTTTCACCTTCATTTTCTCTTCTCCCAGCCCAGATCTTCACCAGTTTTGGGCATTTCTGGCTGGGAAGCGCCGGAGAAAACTGGGTAAAAACCCAGCTTTTCGAACCAAGGAAAACCCCGGGACGCAGTGCGTGACGTGCATGAGAAACACGCCCCCTAGGGCGACTGGCACATGTGCGTCGTGTGCGAGCGCAGTCCCGACTCGACTGAGACGCACGGGGCGTTCCGAGAGTCGAGACGCATGCGCCTGGCGCTGAGGACGCGCTCACACAACGCTCTTTAGAACGCACGCCGCAACGCGTAGCTCAAGCATGCGCGCGCACGTAAGGCGATCACGGTTCGACCGGGACGCACGAGCGTCCTGGGAACTGGGACGCGCGGGCCCTACACATAAGACAACTCTAGTTCGTCTGTAATTTCGATACAGACTCAAGTAGCCTAAACACCATGGGGATCTTATGAATCCATAGAATCAACTATGGCCAAACCTCAAGAATAAATCTAAGAGAGGCCTTAGGGCTAAAAATCATGATTAGATTTCATGTTTAAATGATATACAAGACCCATTAAAAGGTACTCTAGGACTCGTCTGCAAGAGGGACACGAGCTAAGTGACGACAATTGAGGTAGGTAGTATGATGCTACTATGTTTTTCCAAATATACTTAAATTGTAAGTAGTCTGATACTGCTACGTCTTTAACGCATCTTAAACTCAGACTTGTTTTATTATAGTGACTAGTTTTATTATAGAGACTAGCATGTTTTTATATGTTCTTATGTTCTTATGCGGACTTGCCATCATGATTTATATCTTTGAAAGAACTTGCCTCTATCATCAGATTTAGCATGCTTTTTGAGATGTGATGTTTTTACTTGTCTTCATATTTCATGGCTTTGAAGGCAAGATTAGCATAAACAAATTGCATGCATTGCTCGCATGGTTGAAAAGAAATGTATAAATTGCATGATTCGATGATTGAGATTGGATATATATGTTTTTAGTGGGCAGATTGCCGGATGAGGTAGTTCATGGTGGGCACTATGCTGAGGGGTATGGATTTGGCCTCCCAGCCTCTACCACAAAAAAGGTGGATGGTATCGCTGCCAAAAATGGCATTGTCCCTTCTCTGACTGCTGTGGTAAACAGGGACGACCACTGGAGGTGTTCACAGCACCCTTTCGGGGACATATCCATAGTCGCCGTGGAGGCTATGGTGGACTGGTCTCTAGATATTGGACACACACGATTCAGAGGGGTTCTGGTCGTGAGCATAGTGACCCTATGATTTCGGTGTGATTAATATGCATATAGCATGGAGATGGTCGTATACGAGTACTCGTGACCAGTTGGCATGACATGTACGCCGAGAGACTCATGTGCATGATACTAGCATATGTTTGAATGATGACTATTTTAAGATTTTCATGAGTATTCTATGTGACTCTCTGGTTTGATGCATTTGTCGAAATCTTCGTATATGGACCTATTGATTTCTATTTTAGTCGTATTCATATGACGTGATTTGTATACGGATTCCATGATTGAAATCGCATCAATAAGCTTATGTTATATGCATAACTATGCATGCTTACGCAAAATAAATCATTGACGTTTTACATAAAAAGCTCTTGGAATCATGCATGTTGCCTACCGTGTTTTCAAATAGTAGTATTAGATGACCTACTGAGTATGAGAAATACTCACCCTAATATATTATTTTTTTAGATTAGCTCCACACAGAATTAGAAGAAGCATCATAACATGTTAGTACTGTGGTCAAGTGAATGAGGAGAAGACAAGCATGAATGTAAGTAAAAAACTCTACCTTTTGGACATGGATTTTTTTTTGTATTTATTTACAGTTGGGGCTGTGAGCTGTGACTGGATAGACCTGGGAAGACATTTATGATTACAATATTTTTCAAAACTACTTTGATTATTGTGAAAGCAAATGACACTCGGGGTTTTCAAAATGAGTTTAAATGAAATGATTTTTCCGCTGCATTGCATTGTTTTTATAAAATGGTTTTCAAATTGGGATGCATCCTGCCTTAGGAAGTAGATATTGCATTTAAAAATGCATGGAAAAATCCAGGTCGTCACATTTTGATATATATGCTCAATTTTATTTTATTTCTTTTGTGATTGTAAGTAATTTCTATTATTAGCTTGAGTCCAAAACTCTTCAATGGATAGTTGAAATCCCAATAGATTTGGAGCCAATATTCATTATTGCAATGTAGGTATTTACCTGAATTCGACTATTTACACCTCTAATTTGGGTGTATATACAAAGGCATCCCCATAAAAGATAGTAATAGTATTTGTGCCTACACATAATTAGACTCAATTAGACACTTGGATAGAAATTATATACAATTAGGCTTAAATAGAGATAGATGGAGACACTTAGGAACAATTAGACACAAATTCAAAGAAATATGAGCAAATGCATCAAATAAAAATTGAACTTTCCCATTTATAAACATGTAAATATAACTTTACAGGTAAACAATGCATGATTAGACAACTTAGACCTCATATATCACTTCATATTAAAAATAAGATAATAAAAATAGTAAATCAACGATTTAGACAAAAGAGGCATTGTAGGTAAATAAAGAAAGACAATCTGATAAGAATCAAACAATATTAAAGGCATCAAAAGAGGCAACTTTCCATTATTAAAAAATTGACCCTTAATTAATAACCAAAATTTCAATTATGCATGCATGCATCACTTCTAAAAATTTTAGGAACATATCTCCAGCTAAAGGAATGACAAATTTTGAAAAACCAAAATTGAGAAACCTTAAAACATAATGCGAAACTAACCTAGAGTTCAAACTATTTTGTTCAATTAGCATCCAAATGGGTTCTTCCTGCTCATCTAGTAGGACTCTCATATATTTGCTCAATGTAAGTAACTAGATGAAAAGCTAGAAAAGCCAGAGAGGAGAAAGAAAGGGGAAAATTAATTCAAGGTAGGCTTTGTTGTAAACTTAGGTTTTTACTTTAATATGATGTAAAAAATGGCACTTTTTGTGAATAACAGTCAGATACTTAGTTTTCTTTCTTCAAGAAACACTAAGAAAAATGTGAAAACCATTAAAATAAGAGCCAGTATGGCCCAAAATTTAACTTCAATGAAAATTGGTGGAAGGACCTATTGGATAAAATTGTAATAGTTTGAAGGGTATAATTGATAAGTTAATAGTCCATGTGTCAATGTGTTAATAACTGGGTAGTTCAAGGGAGATATGTACATCTTTTTTTCCTTTGCTTAATTTTCTCAAAGACCTAAAACAAATGGTTAGATCATCTAAATTATTGATATCTTGTGATTACCTACTTTTGGGACAACGGCCAGGATGAATGACTTACATGAAAAAAATTATTCATCATTTATGAAAAGGGGTAAGTGAACTTCACTCTTGTGTTTTGACTCTGGGAATTCTACTAGAATATCTGTTTGTTTGCAAACTTGGTTTATTGTAGCATTCTTTATTAGAAATTGAGCAATGCGTGCCATAAGTTGTAGTATGGTGATCACTCACTACTACTATAGGAAGGGGCAAATTAAAAGACAAATGCAATCTGGATTCAATTTTCGAGCTAGGTCCCACTTTTGGATGATCTGAAAAATTCATCTTATCTAGCTTTGGCTGCTAAACTCATGCCTATAGATGCTTGTACCTACTATTTATTTCTCATTTTGTACTTTTAAATTGTGATTTTCAACTAATAGCTACAAGTTTATAATGTGCATAAATTTTTGCAATGGCCAAGGATGAATTGCTCTGGTCATCCAAAGGTGGGCCTAGCTAGAGAGGTTTGAGTAGGTGACGGATGGCATTTCTCAAACCAAGCTGTGAATATCGAAGGTTTTTTTCTTTTAATTTTTTAGTTGTTTGAATTAGGAGAATGATAGTATAAAGTATGTCCTATGGCAAGTTACTATAGTGCACCCAACTTTTTCATGATCAACCCCCCTATGGTTTATCAGACCTATCCATATTATTTCTCCCACATGGATGAATTTGAAATTTGAAAAGAAACACTTTTAATTCCAGCAAATGGACAATCGTAAACTTTGCTAAAGAAATGTCCACAATCAACAACTAAGTAGAACCTTTGTTACATGTTAAATTTATTTAATCACCATAATATTTGGAGTAAAAGACATCTAAAGCTACGAAAATAAAATAGATGGGTCTGATCCACTTTAGGTGCAGCCCATCATGCAAAAGTAGGGTGCAGTATATTAACTAGTTGAAGGGGAGCCTTGATGCAACGGTAAAGTTGTTGTCATGTGACCTTGAGGTCACAGGTTGAAGGTGAAGAAACAACCTCTTGCAAAGATACAAGGTAAGGATGGGTACTATAGACCCTTGTGGTCTGCCCCTTCTCTGGACCTCGCATAGTCAGGAGCTTTGTGCACCGTCGCAGCCCCCTTTTAGTATATTAACTAGTTTTATTGGCACAATGTACTATCATTCCTCTTGAATGTATATATAATTGAGATTAAACATTAAATTCAGGGATAATGTGAGGTAGCCCGCACCTAGTAAGATACACTTATAATGCAGAAAAATTTAATGTTATCGACATGAATCGGCAAAAATCCATCAAAGATGCAAAAATGCATGAACTCAGGCTAGTTCTGAGGTGGCGCGGCGCCCTTGACCCCTTCGGTTGCATTATAACAAAATTATGTTAGTTTAATGCAAACTGCTTGCGGCAACCGCAACGTTTAACATGCCGCGTTTCCTCCAACAGTGAAGACACAGCCCAAGAGAGAGACGGGCGGAGAGAGAGGGAAGATTGTTGTGTCGAGATTCATCCACAGCAATGGAGATCCAACTCGCCCACGCCACTACCGGCTCCCCATCTTACTCGTCTTCTTCCTCCTCCTCAGCCCCAAACCCTAACACTGACCCTAACCCGGACCAGATGCAATCCTGGTGGGAATCCATTTCCAAAGCCCGCGCCAGAATCCAATCCCTTTCTTCCATCTTCCCTTCCGCCTCAATTATTTCTTCCCTCGCTGATTCCGATCGCCCCGCTCGCTCCCTCCTTGAATCCCCCGACGCCTTCCTCATTGTTTCCGCCCACCTCTCTGGCCATCTCTCAGGTTCTGGAAATGATCCCCTCTGCCAATGGCTTTACGAAACCTTCCAATCCACTGACTCAGATCTTCAAGTCGTCGTTCTCTCTTTCCTTCCCCTTCTCTCCGGCATATACCTTTCTCGAGTTGTTTCTTCCAATCCCCCGTCCCTCGCGGGCTTCGAAGCCGTTCTCCTCTCAATTTATGCCTCAGAAACCAAATCTCGTGCTGGAAAACCGCTCCTAGTCTCTGTTCCCGATCTCTCTCAACCTTCCCTCTACCACACTCCTCGATTACAGAAGACCCAGTCGTCCAATTTGCAAGCTGCGACGTCTATCGGGGTTCTGTCCGCACCACTTGAGCCCCAAGTTGCCGTCAAATCCACCAAACGTGCTTGCATTGTCGGGGTCGCGCTTGATTGCTATTACAAGAAGATTTCCCTTATGCCTAGCTTTTCAAAGCTCGATCTATGTGAATTTGCCACTGCGTGGGCTGGGCAGGATTGCTCTTGCGCCAATGAACTTGATGGCGACAACGATGGGTACTCTTCTGTGGAAATTAGGGTGATGGAAGTGGATGGAGATGAGATTGACAGTGCGGAGGATGAAATGGGTAGGTTGATGATTGGAGAGAAAAAATGCCTGGCTGGTGAAAATGGGCATTGCAATGTGGAAACTACTGATGTTTCGAGAGGGGCTAGAATTCCGCTTCCTTGGGATATCTTCCAGCCGGTATTGAGAATTCTCGGGCATTGTCTTCTGGCACCGTTGAATCCAAATGAGGTTAGGGATGCTGCAGCTGTTGCGGTGCGTCATTTATATGCTCGGGCGCTTCATGATCTTCTTCCACAGGCTATTTTAGCCACCAGGAGTTTGATACAGCTTGATAAGAGGGCGAGAATGGCTGCAAAGGCAGCGGCAGTCGCTGCCAATGCAGAATCGAATGCTAACACGCCTACCAAACCAAGGAAACCGGAGATTCTCTTGGTCTCTAAATGATTATTAGTTAGTATGTTTGTGTTTACGAGTAGTGATCTTTTGTTGTATACTCGGGTTGCATCTCCTTAATGGCATTTGGCTCATCTTCACAAAAGAAATTTGTATGCAAACTATTTTCTCTTAGCTTTTATAGTGAATTGATGTACTTTTAGTGGAGACATTATGAACCATCCATGTGTATTTGTACCATTTTCTTTCTTTCATGGCAAAAGGAAATCATAGAGTTCTCAGTTAGAAATGCGTGCATTCTGTATTGAACTTACAGGCTGTTTGAATATTATTATGTTGCATGATTTTTGCTTATTGTCACTGTTCATGAATTCACAAGCGGATAGCTTAAGCTTGTTATCCCTATGTTGCTGTTTGTTTTTATTCACCCTTGTTGCTGTACATTTTCCCTGTTTGACCACCGTGCAACATGTCATATGGGCAATAGAACCACCTCATCCTTCAAAAGTGAAAGGCACCATATATGACGGCTAATCAGTTCCATTCATCATATGGAAATGATCCACTTCCCTTTTCATATTCATTTTATACATTTGTATAGCTACATAAGGAATGTTATGATTTCCCCATTCTTTTTCCTGCATTACCTCCCATGCTATTTTCTTGCTTTGGCTACTATTCTCCAAGTTTACAGGATTGTTTCTGCCGCTTATGAGCCAGTTTTAACAGGATAATAAGCAAGTATTTCATGTAATCGTGCTGACAGACCATGTTCCATCTTTTGAATAATAGGCAAGAAACAAACACTCCAATGAAATGGAATTTAGAGGCCATGGTCCATCTATTAAATAGAAGACCAATAAACATGCATGCCCTGAAATGATTCCATATTAACTTGAAGTATTTTTATTTCTTGAGCCCTAACTGTTTGGGATTCTTGTTCTGTTGTGTTTTGAAATTTAAATGCGAGGGGCTTGATTGCTCTGGTTCAGTTAGTAACCTGCAGACCTACATCTAGTACTTACCACTGCTGTCACTTTCTTGATCACGTGACTCATCATCATCATCATCATCATCATCATCATCATCATCATCATCATCAAGACCTTATCCCAATTAAATCTTATTCTTCCATTCCTCTCTATTAAGTACCATGCATTCATTTAGTCCCAAAGTTTTTAAATCTTTTCTCACCACTTCTATCCACGTTCTTTTAGGCCTTCCTCTTCCCCTTTTAGAACCTTCTACTTGCATTGCCTCACTCCTTCTAACCGGTCCAATTTTGGGTCTCCTTTGGACATGTCCAAGCCATCTAAGTCTAATCTCCCTCATCTTGTTACCCATTTGTGCTACACCTAAGTTTCCTCTAATGTTTTCATTCCTAATTCTATCATTTCTTGTCTTGCCACTCATCCATCAAAACATCCTCATTTCCACGATGTTCATCCTATGAACATGATGCTCCTTAACTTCCCAACACTCTGATCCATAGAGCATGGCTGACCTTACGTCCATCCTATAGAATTTTCATTTTAGTTTGAGTGGCACCCGTCAATCATACAAAACTCCAGATGCACTCTTCATTTGACTGATCATGTGACTAATTTCTAAAAATCTAATTCCTTGTTCTTGTAGATTATATAAAGAAGCCCTATTTTAGTTGCAACACAGTTTTCTATACTAGTATATGTGCTGAATTATTCATACTATATTATGTGCTGTGGTGTCAATTTTATGCAAATGACTTCAAGTTCTGCTAAAAGAAATTCTAACAATGTAAGACATGCTAGCTTAAGCTGGTAAGTCAATTCCAAAGTCATTGGATGAACAGTCAGCTGCATTGTCTGAGAATTGTGCTAATATATTCTTCTCCAACACTGCTCTCCTACTGCACGTGATTTTTGCGTTTCTGTTATCACAACAAGGAAATGAGTAGGTAGAAGAATTGATGCAGTGTCCATTTACTTGATTGAAGGGTCTTACTGTTTGAAAAACCAGTGGTTGCATGTCGGAAAAAAATTTTAATATCAGGAAGTGGAAAGCTTTGACTTAGAGATTTAGCAGTGATCCAGTTCGGCATAGTGTTTTTTCATCTAAAGACTCGCATCTGACAATGCCCAGACGTGTAAATCTTTTTTTTCATTTTTGTTCCAACTTCTGCATAGTAGATTTACATCTGGAGATCACCATCTCACAATGCCCAAACAGGTGATTCTATTTTATTTTTACGCAACTTGGTAGTTTCCACATGGGAACACACAGAATTGAAGGCTACAGTAATAGATAGAGGTATCTATTATCCACTTGTGATCGGCTAATGAGTGGCTAATTGATTAGCTAAGGAAGGTGGAGGCAGAGAGTTTAATGGTGTCTATTAAACAAGATGGTGATTAGTTTCAACTTTATGTTGTTTACTAAACTATCTTGGTCAACTGGGTTGTATTTACTTGATGTTTAATACTATGGCTTCCTCGATTCAAAAGAAGTAATAGCTGAACTACAGTTGCTTGTTACTTATTTACTGTTTCTCTATGGAGTAACATCAATCTATGTATGTACTTCTATCTCATTGTCAAAATGGGGAAATCTTTGTAACCTAAAACATCAATGTAGAACTAAAATATAAGCCGTGATCACGAGTTTGCATTTTGTACTTCTTTATCTCTTTTATTTTTCTGTTGAGGGTCTCAGTGAAACTATATACCATTCAAACTCAGGACAAATTGATGCAGTCTTTTTTCTCCTCTTTTGATCCCATTGCTGGTGCATGTTTCCAATACGTCTTGCAACACTACTTTCAACATGTGTATCTTATGGTTAATAATATCTAAGCAAATGCAGATGATAATTATATTATTTAGAGAAATGATATTCCCACACCCATTTATGACTTCTGCCACAAATTTGGGTTCTGTGGTTGAAGTACAAGTGAGGCTCACTTTTTTGGATGATTTGAACCGCTCATTAACCATCGATTTATACTTGAGCCCTGTCCTAAAAATCAGGTACTTTGGATTATTTTACTGAGCTATTTTGAGTCTACAATGGATGGTAATAAAATTGACGGTAATCAAAACAGCTCAGAAAAACAATGATAGGATCGTGCTAAGTATGTGACTTTTGGTACGTGGCTCATCTATGGAAATATCATTAAGATCTGTTTTTTGGTGGAGAGCAATATTCGTTAAGGTGAACTCTCCACAATACCCCAACGGGGCTATGGCAATAGTACTAAGGGGAAGGACGTCATAATATCATTTCCCTATTTAAAATGTGTGCATGATTTAGATTTTCAATCATTGACTCATTGCTCCTCCTATCCACCACCCAATTCCTTTGTCTGGAATTTTCTGTATGTTATTGTTTTGTAGCAAAATGAATATGCTTCCATGCTCTGAGTTACTTCTTCAGACAATTCCCTGTTGTACTTTTGGCTAATTTTTAAGTCTCTTCCCACATACAAGCTTCTTGTGATCCACTATTGTAATGAAAATATTATCACTTCAGTATCCTCTTGATAGAAAATTTAGCTACAAACATGAGATTCTAGTGGAGGGAGCTCGGTTTCCTCAAGATAACTATTACTTCTGCATTTGGATTTTTATGTTGATCCCAGTGGATTTTTGCTTTGGCAATTTAAAGTTTATCAAATTGCAGGTAAGGTGGGAATAGGCTGTATGCAAGTGTCGTAAAAGCAGCAGGAAGTTGGTGCTAAGTCTCAATCAAGCATCAAAGAAGGATAAGAGAAATGGATAAACACTAAATTTGGATTGTCTTATGCTTAGTAATTATTATCTTTTGAGTCACTAAAATGTGTTCTAACTGCCATTATTGAACTTCAGGAGATCTTTAAAATGAGCTATAGGCTACTTAGTATCAGCTGGGATGAAAAAATTATGGTTCAACAAAAATTCTATGTCACTTAGTGTCACGACCCGGGTTTTTATATGATGCAATGTTGATAAAAAGGTGAGATCTCTTGTTTTATAAATATGAAATGCATGAAATTCTTTTGCATTTGGAAAACAACCTTTCATAAAAACCCCGAGTGTGAAAACACATTCTCAATCTATTTTGTCATGGCAAAGTTTTAAATCAATAATGTTCCCAAGAAAGTGTTAGTCACGGACTATTAGAGAGTAACTACAATCAAGTAACATTGAAAGATAAGATAGGGGTCTACTTGTGCTTGGCCTGTGCCTCCTAGTGCAAATGTCCCTTGACCTTAGGTATTTACTTTGTATCTGAAAAATGTTGAGGATTGGGTGACTATATAATATACTCAGTAGGGCCTATCACTACTAGTTTTATAAATGCATGAGATGTTTTAAAATCATATGCTCATTCATTCAAAACATGCGTATTTTTGAATACTCGAGTTCAATATTGGTATAAGAATCCATAATCAACTGAAATTCAAAATATGCGTATGGTTGAATACTCGAGTTCGACATCAGTATAAGAATCCATAATCAACTGAAATTCAAAATATGCGTATGGTTGAATACTCGAGTTCAACATCAGTATAAGAATCCATAATCAACTGCAATTCAAAATAACTTAAAAGGTCACATAATCCAAAAGTGAAAGTATCATATATATGATAACATTATGATATGCAATAGATGCCTCATGGAGTCCAACTCATGGATCTCTAGTATGGTATGGTCAACCAACCTCATATCATGCTACATGAAATGCACATCAAACCATAGGGTCCACTATGCCCACAACCTCCTCGCCGTGTGGTCCCCGGGTACCTGAGGACACTTGGTCATAGCCTCCACGGGGCCTATGACACGTCTTTGTTGTAAATCATGCAATTCATGAAATCGGTTACAAAACATGCATGAAATGCATAAAATCTGCTCACGTTAGTATTGCATTCAAAGTCATAACCCTGCCTAGAAGCCTGCCAGCCTAGAAGCCTTGTCAGCTCTCTCTGACCCGCCCTCATTGGTCAAGGCTACACTTATCATGCAACCTATGCATGTAGCACATGTCTTGGAAATACATGCACAATGTATCTTTCAAAACCTGTCCTCTTTGGGTCCCTCACAACTGCCTGGCCCTCGGCACTCCAGCGTCTTTTGGCAACCCTCAAGGACATGCAATCTTTGCAAGTACTTAAATCATGCAATGTATGCACTTGTTTACAAAACATATATGTGCACAATGTATATGCAGTCATTTCAAAACATGGCTATGTACAAAGCATTTAACATGCATGCTGAATTAATTCATGCAAATCACATACAAATCAAGTTATATATCTAAAACATGTGTTCTCAAATAACAATACTTCTTTTAAAAGAATCTAATAGTGATAGAGCACCTACCTGACTAGGTCGCATTAACCCTTTTGTCCTCGTACGCTCCTGAACATGGTTTGGGGACTCAATGTTAGTTTAACCTATCTTTAATGGGTTTAGAGCAGTTGGGTCTTATTACTTAGGCATTAGGGGTCCATCCACATGCCTATGGGTGTCCTAAGGTCCTAATTAGGCCTTGGTATTCTCAATTTTCCAGAGTCCTAGTGGTCACGCGCCACCACCCTATTCTAAGGGTCATGCCCTGCTCTGATTGGGCCTTGATTAGGGATTTTATGATTTGGATGTGTCCGCGTTGTCGATACGGACACAATGCCTTTTGCAGCGCCTCAATTGGAGCTCTAGATCTCAAGTTATAAGCGTTTTAACATTGTATGTACATATAGTCTTAAAGACAAAAAAAAAAAAAAAAAAGAGGAATGCTAGGGCGCTGCGCGTCTGCGACGTGCGCCCAGCATCCTTAAGAAACCAAAAAAAAGACGCACGCTAGCGCGCTGCGCGTGCCTCAGCGGGCGCGTCTGCAGACGCTCAAGACAACGCCGTTCGTCGTCCCTTTAGCGGACGCCTCCCTAGACGCGCCCGTTTGGTTTTTCAAACAGCGTCGACCTGCGTCGACGTGGGACGGTCCTATTGGATCGTCCCGCTTGTTAGTGACCTGGGTCATCCTCAGGTCACCCTGGTTCGACCCTGTCGAACCAGTGCGGCCTGAGGACGTCCCAGGGGTCTTTGTGGCTCTCCTGGAGGCCTATTCTCCATGGTTTTTCATGGAAAAACCTAGGGAAACTGAGCCTTAGACTATGGGTGAGATGGGTTTGGGGAGTTTTGGAGCATACCTGCTTCGTGGGTGGTTTTCTCTCCACGTTTTCCCCCCTTGGTCACTGCTTCACGACTGGTTTTCTCCAAGGCTTTTGGGCTGCCATTAGAGGCACCCAAGAGCTCTATTTATGGAGCTTTTACAGAGGGTTCTGGAGGGGTTCTAACCGCCTTTGAATGGCGGTGGGGAACCCTCTAGAATGGCGGTGGTTTCTTCTTGAAACACCGCCGTTCCAGAAACCTCTAGGAGGTTGAAGACGATGGGGTGCCCGTATCAAAACGGGCACCTGTGTTTTTCAGGTTAAGTCGTTTTGTGAAATTTACAATTTTGCCCTTGAACTTCAAAGGGCCATATCTTGCTCATTTTAACTCCGTTTTAGGTGATTTTGGTCTTGTTGGATTCCTTTTTCTGAGACGCATCTAATGGAACCAATTTTGGGACTAAATTCCTGGGTTTAGTTAAGGCGACTAGTGAAATGACCAAAATGCCCTTTTCTTTAAAATTGAACTTTTCATTGCTAAACTTGGAATTTCAATATTACAAAATTAGAGTCATTACATTCTTACCCCCTTAGGGGAATTTTGCCCCCAAAATTCTACTATATACAATCAAAAGATCTCGGGGTACTTTTCTCGCATTTCTGACTCCAGTTCCCAAGTTTCTTCTTCCATGTGCGCATTTCTCCACAAAACTTTGACTAAGGGTATGTCCTTGTTCAGCAGCTTCTTATTCTTACGATCCCGAATCTCAATTGGTCTTGTCTCTAATCTGAGATCCTCCGTCATCCCTATGGGTACCTGATCGATGACATGAGCGGGGTCAGGCACGTACCTCCTTAGCATAGATACATGGAATACGTTATGCACTTCGGATAGCTGAGGGGGTAGCACGATCCTGTAGGCCACTTTTCCCACTTTCTCCAAGATTTCGAAAGGTCCTATGTAACGTGGACTAAGCTTGCCTTTGATACCGAACCGCATAACTCCTTTAGTGGGAGATATCTTCAGGAAAACGTGCTCTCCTATGTCGAATTCCAATGGTCTCCTCCTTCGATTAGCATAGCTCTTTTGGCGGCTTTGAGCTGTGAGGAGGCGGCTTCTTATGAGTCTGACCTTCTCGACACATTGCTCTACCAGCTCAGACTAGAGCACCCTGGATTCTCCAACTTCACTCCAACTGGTGGGTGATCGACAGGGTCTCCCATAGAGCGCCTCGTATGGAGCCATGCCAATGCTTGACTGAAAGCTATTGTTGTACGCAAACTCGACTAGTGGTAGGTTTTCATCCCAACTCTGCTTCCAATCAAGGGCACAAGTCCGTAACATATCTTCGACTATCTGGATTGTGCGCTCTGACTGTCCATCGGTCTGTGGATGGAAGGCTGTGCTATAGTTCAAGGAAGATCCTAAAGATTTTTGGACAGACTTCCAGAGTTGCGAAGTGAAGCGGCTATCCCTATCTGAAGTGATACTAAGGGGTATACCATGTAGACTTACTATCTCTTTGATGTATAGCTGAGATAGGCTGTCAGTGGATTGGGTATGGCGTATAGGAAGGAAATGGGCTGTCTTAGTTAATCTATCAACAATCACCCAAATCATGTCATGACCCTTAGAGGTCTTGGGTAGTCCTACGATGAAGTCCAGTGTGATATGGTCCCATTTCCATTCGGGTAACTCAAGGGGTTGTAACAATCCTGCAGGTCTTTGATGTTCAGCCTTTACTTGTTGACATGTTAAACACTTTGCCACAAATTCCCCTATGTCTCTTTTCATACCATCCCACCAATATTATTTCTTTAAGTCCTAATACATCTTAGTCCCTCCTGGGTGTATTGTATACTTGGACCGATGAGCCTCTTTTAAAATTTCTTGTCTTAACTCTTCATTAGCTGGTACCACTAATCTTCCTTGCATGTAAATGCTACCATCTTCCTTTTTTGTAAATCCTGGTTTTCCTATGGAAGCTTGTATATCTGGATCTCCTTTCTGTTCTTGCTTAACTTTTTCATTAACAACCGATTTTATTGTTAGACCTGCCATAATGATCTTGTGCTTACTTATGTCTGGTTTCCATGTGATTACTTCTTGTAGTAGCTTCCATCTCTTGGTTAATAAACTTGCACACATCCCTTGGGTTTTTCTGCTTAATGCATTAGCTACCACATTAGCTTTTCCAGGGTGATAATGAATGGAGAAGTCATAGTCTTTTAAGTATTCCATCCATCTTCTTTGTCGCATGTTTAAGTCTTGTTGGGAAAAGATATATTTAAGACTTTTGTGATCTGTAAAAACTTCAAACTTTTCCCCATATAAATAATGTCTCCATATTCGCAAGGCAAAGACTATGGCTGCTAATTCCAAGTCATGGGTTGGGTAATTGACTTCATGCTTCTTGAGTTGTCGAGAAGCATAAGCGATCACCTTCCCATGTTGCATAAGTACACAGCCTAGCCCTTGTTGCGAGGCATCGCTATATATCTCAAATCCGCCACTTCCTGAAGGTAAGGTAAGGATAGGTGCGGTAGTCAAGCTTCTTTTTAGTTCTTGGAAGCTTTCCTCACATTTATCAGTCCATTCAAATCTTGTGTCTTTCCTGGTCAGCTTAGTTAGAGGTAAAGCCATTTGTGAAAAACCTTCGATGAATCTTCTGTAATATCCAGCAAGTCCTAAGAAGCTTCTTATTTCTGTGACTGTCTTAGGTCTTTCGCAGTTCATCTTGTTTCAACCTTAGTAGGGTCAACTGCTATGCCATCTTGAGATATAATGTGTCCTAAGAAATTAACCTTTTCCAGCCAAAACTCACACTTACTGAATTTTGCATATAGCTTGTGTGCTCGTAGGGTGCTTAATGTTATCCTTAGATGTTCCATATGGTCTTCAAGAGTCTCAGAATATCTTAAGATATCATCCACAAACACTATGCTGAATTTATCTAAGTACTCCTTGAATACCCTATTCATGAGATCCATAAACGCGGCTGGAGCATTAGTCAAACCAAAGGACATCACTCTGAATTCATAATGGCCGTATCGAGTCCTGAAGGCTGTCTTGGGGATATCTTCTTCTCTAACTCGAAGTTGATGGTACCCTGATCGTAGATCAATCTTAGAGAAGACTCTAGTTGACTGAAGTTGATCAAAAAGATCATCGATTCGAGGAAGAGGGTACTTATTTTTAATGGTGACCCTATTCAACATTCGATAGTCTACGCACAATCTCATCGAGCCATCCTTTTTCTTAACAAAAAGGACTGGAGCTCCCCACGGAGACAAACTAGGTCGTATGAACCCTTTGTCAAGTAGTTCCTATAACTGTGTCTTTAGTTCCCTTAGTTCTGCAGGAGCCATTCGGTAAGGAGCTTTGGAAATGGGGGAAGTACCGGGTATAAGGTCAATGATGAACTCAATTTCCCTTGGTGGAGGTAGACCTGGTAAGTCCTCAGGGAATACATCAGGGAATTCTCGAACAACCTCGACATTCTCAAGCTTTGGTTGGGGATTCTTGACAGATTCTATCTTGGCTAAGAAGAAGGGGCATCCTTGAGCAATGTGTTTAACTGCTTTCATGGCAGAGATAACACACGCTCCAGAATAATCCTTTCTTCCTTGGAGGGTGAAAGTGTCTCTATTAGGTAGGGTAAAAGTGACAAGCTTCTGACGACAATCAACAAAGGCTTGATGAAAGGCTAGCTAGTCCATACCTAGGATGATATCAAAGTCATTCATATCTAAGTGGACAAGGTTGGCATGTAACAAATGGTCCTTAATCAATATGGGGACATCCTGGAGATAAGAATAAGTGGGGAGTGCCTGGCCTACAGGAGTCATGACTTCTAGAGTGAAGTCTAGGTCCTGTGGTATAATGTCTAAGGATGATGCAAATTCCCTGGATATGAAAGAATGAGTGGAGCCTGTATCAAATAGAACTTTTGCAGGTGTATCATAGATAGAAAGAATACCTTCAACGACTGCGTTTGATGCTTGGGCTTGACTAGAAGTCAGGGCAAAGACACGTCCTTGGCTTTTTGGAATTTGATCTTCTTTACGCTCTTGCACTTTCCTTTTTGGACAGTTGCTAGAAAAATGTCCTAATTCTCCACAACTATAGCAAGTGATGTTGGAAGTGGGACATGGTTTGCCTGGATGGTTTCTGTTACACCTAGGGTATGCCTTCCAATCTGGTCTTCTTCCTTTGTTTTCAAACAGCTTCTTGAACGGTGGCCTAGGTCCAAATGACTGAAAGGGTCTCTTTCCTTTGTTCTTCATAGTGTTGATGTTCTTAGTTTCTCTTATTGCCTGGTTCCTTTGATAATCTTTTTCATATAGGGAGGCCATTTCTACTGCTTTGGCTACTGTGGAAGGTTGGAAACCTAGAACTCTGTTCCTAAGTCCTGGGTTAAGTCCGTCTACAAATCTTTCAGCTGCATCTTCTTCATCAGCACAAGCACGGGGTGCAAATCTTCGGAGGCTGATGAATTTACTTTCATACTGTTGGACGGTCATATTTCCTTGTTCTAAGTCCATAAATTCCTTTTCCTTCTGTTTCCTTATATGTTTAGGATAATATTTGTCATTAAAGACCTTTTTAAACTCTTCCCATCCTATTGTTTCTTGCTGATCAAAATAAGTTCTTTCTATTTGTTTCCCACCAAAAGGTAGCCTCTCCTCTAAACACAAATGTGGCCATGGGTACTTTTCTTTCTTCAGCTATGTTCATGGCCTTAAATATCTTTTCAATATCAATTAACCATTTTTCAGCTGTGGATGCTTCATCTTCTCCTGTGAATGAGGGAGCTAGTTTCTGAAACCTTTCTAACTGAACCTCAGTCCTGTCTATTGTTTTATCAGGGGAAGGATCTCGGGGGGTAGGAGTTTGGCTATGACTATTCATGTATTGTCCCATGTTCTGTAAGAATTGCTGAAATAACTCAGCCATCCCGTTGCCCGACCCAGTGGAGTCCACTGGTGGGGCTTCAGGTCTTGGAGCCTTGCTTCCCTTCTTTCTAGGCATCTGTAATCACAAGGCAATTAACCAAATCTCAGTTTGTGTTATCCTATTACCCCTTTCTCTTTCATGGATGAAACTTGATTATAAGTTATTCTCCTCATAACTGGGCTGTGAGTAACGTTAAACCTGGCTTTGATACCAACTATCACGACCCGGGTTTTTATATGATGCAATATTGATAAAAAGGCGAGATCTCTTGTTTTATAAATATGAAATGCATGAAATTCTTTTGCATTTGGAAAACAACCTTTCATAAAAAAAACCCGAGTGTGAAAACACATTCTCAATCTATTTAATCATGGCAAAGTTTTAAATCAATAATGTTCCCAAGAAAGTGTTAGTCACAAATTTGACTATTAGAGAGTAACTACAATCAAGTAACATTGAAAGATAAGATAGGGGTCTACTTACTTGTGCTTGGCCTGTGCCTCCTAGTGCAAATGTCCCTTGACCTTAGGTATTTACTTTGTATCTGAAAAATGTTAAGGATTGGGTGAGTATATAATATACTCAAGGCCTATCACTACTAGTTTTATAAATGCATGAGATGTTTTAAAATCATATGCTCATTCATTCAAAACATGCGTATTTTTGAATACTCGAGTTCAATATTGGTATAAGAATCCATAATCAACTGAAATTCAAAATATGCGTATGGTTGAATACTCGAGTTTGACATCAGTATAAGAATCCATAATCAACTGAAATTCAAAATATGCGTATGGTTGAATACTCGAGTTCAACATCAGTATAAGAATCCATAATCAACTGCAATTCAAAATAACTTAAAAGGTCACATAATCCAAAAGTGAAAGTATCATATATATGATGACATCATGATATGCAATAGATGCCTCATGGAGTCCAACTCATGGATCTCTAGTATGGTATGGTCGACCAACCTCATATCATGCTACATGAAATGCACATCAAACCATAGGGTCCACTATGCCCACAACCTCCTCGCCGTGTGGTCCCCGGGTACCTGAGGACACTTGGTCATAGCCTCCACGGGGCCTATGACACGTCTTTGTTGTAAATCATGCAATTCATGAAATCGGTTGCAAAACATGCATGAAATGTATAAAATCTGCTCACGCTAGTATTGCATTCAAAGTCATAACCCTGCCTAGAAGCCTGCCAGCCTAGAAGCCTTGTCAGCTCTCTCTGGCCCGCCCTCGTCGACCCGCCCTCATCGGTCAAGGCTACACTTATCATGCAACCTATGCATGTAGCACATGTCTTGGAAATACGTGCACAATGTATCTTTCAAAACCTGTCCTCTTTGGGTCCCTCACAACTGCCTGGCCCTCGGCACTCCAGCGTCTTTTGGCAACCCTCAAGGACATGCAATCTTTGCAAGTACTTAAATCATGCAATGTATGCACTTGTTTACAAAACATATATGTGCACAATGTATATGCAATCATTTGAAAACATGGCTATGTACAAAGCATTTAACATGCATGCTGAATTAATTCATGCAAATCACATACAAATCAAGTTATATATCTAAAACATGTGTTCTCAAATAACAATACTTCTTTTAAAAGAATCTAATAGTGATAGAGCATCTACCTGACAAGGTTGCATTAACCCTCTTGTCCTCGTACGCTCCTGAACATGGTTTGGGGACTCAATGTTAGTTTAACCTATCTTTGATGGGTTTAGAGCAGTTGGGTCTTATTACTTAAGCATTAGGGGTCCATCCCCATGCCTAGGGGTGTCCTAAGGTCCTAATTAGGCCTTAGTATTCTCAGTTTTCCAGAGTCCTAGTGGTCACGCGCCACCACCCTATTCTAAGTGTCATGCCCTACTTTGATTGGGCCTTGATTAGGGATTTTATGGTTTGGATGTGTCCGCGTCGTCGATACGAACACAACTCCTTTTGCGGCGCGTCAAATGGAGCTCTAGATCTCAAGTTATAAGCGTTTTAACATTGTATGTACATATAGTCTTAAAGACAAAAAAAAGAAAAAAGAGGAATGCTAGGGCGCTGCGCGTCTGCGACGTGCGCCCAGCATCCTTAAGAAACCAAAAAAAAGACGCACGCTAGTGCGCTGCGGGTCTACGGCGCGCGCCTCAACAGGCGCGTTTGCAGACGCTGGAGACAACGCCGCTCGTCGTCCCTTTAGCGGGTGCATCTTGGTTTGGTTATTTAAACGGCGTCGACCTGCTTCGACGTGGGACGGTCCTATTGGATCGTCCCGCTTGTTAGTGACCTAGGTCGTCCTCAGGTCACCCTGGTTCAACCCTGTCGAACCAGTACGGCCTGGGGACGTCCCAGGGGTCTTTGTGGCTCTCCTGGAGGCCTATTCTC
Organism: Warburgia ugandensis; assembly: GCA_035236585.1. NCBI lineage: Eukaryota > Viridiplantae > Streptophyta > Magnoliopsida > Canellales > Canellaceae > Warburgia > Warburgia ugandensis. The sequence goes on from CP141130.1 coordinate 47,975,965, forward strand.
CATGGTTTTTCATGGAAAAACCTAGGGAAACTAAACCTAGGACTATGGGTGAGATGGGTTTGTGGAGTTTTGGAGCATACCTGCTTCGTGGGTGGTTTTCTCTCCACGTTTTCCCCCCTTGGTCACTGCTTCACGACTAGTTTTCTCCAAGGCTTTTGGGCTGCCATTAGAGGCACCCAAGAGCTCTATTTATGGAGCTTTTACAGAGAGTTCTGGAGGGATTCTAATCGCCTTTGAATGGCGGTGGGGAACCCTCTAGAATGGCGGTGGTTTCTTCTTGAAACACCGCCGTTCCAGAAACCTCTAGGAGGTTGAAGACGACGGGGTGCCCATATCAAAACGGGCACCTGTGTTTTTCAGGTTAAGTCTTTTTGTGAAATTTACAGTTTTGCCCCTGAACTTCAAAGGGCCATATCTTGCTCATTTTAACTCCGTTTTGGGTGATTTTGGTCTTGTTGGATTCCTTTTTCTGAGATGCATCTAATGGAACCACTTTGATGACTAAATTCCTGGGTTTAGTTAAGGCGACTAGTGAAATGACCAAAATGCCCTTTTCTTTAAAATTGAACTTTTCATTGCTAAACTTGGAATTTCAATATTACAAAATTGGAGTCATTACACTTAGAGATGCCTTTTTGTGGATTAATTACTTTGGTGAAAAAGTAGAAATTCTCAAGTACTTTTGAGTCCATCTACTGAGCAATCTCATTTCATATCTGCTCTTCTTCTTGAGAACACTTATTTGAGATATGTACACTGAATTCCTAGGCCATCATTAAGATACTGCTTACATAATCATATTCCTCTGGTTACTATTGTTTCCCAGCATCTTATTTGGCTCCAATGACATTCACACTAATTCAAGGAGTTTTTTTTTTTTTTTTTCTTTTGAAAGGATTAGTGCAAGTAAGGTTCGCTGTAACCATCCTTAAGATGTGCCATTGAATCTTTGAAACAAGCTTCTTGTGGTTATTTTTTTCTCTTTGGTTTGATCCCCTTTTAGAAATCAAAGTTCACCACTCACCAAATCAACATGTCCATAGATACCCTTTACTTCTACTGACAATTGAATCTCGTGATTTGCAACTTTCATAGTTGGTCTCCTTTAGCGGATGATGGAGTTCACAAAGAACAAAATGTGGTGATGATCAAAATTTGCTTTGATAATGAATAAACATTACACTTTTTGAAAACAAGGTAGTGGTAATGGTGATCGGACATACATTTTTGGAGTAAGATGTGTCAAATTTCTGTTCTCAGTGTGCAGCAATAGTATCTCAATGCTTTAACATGCATTTCTAGTCTGATATCGTTCTAGCTTTCTTGCCTTTGGCGTTACATCTTCTGGTTTGACTTTCCTCACTGGTATGCAGTTCCAGTTTCAAGAATCTGCAATAGGGCCCTCTGGTGAAGCTTCGGTGTTGTTTGTTTTTATTGGCCAGTTGGAGAAAGCATACAATGCTGCTCAGTTCTTTGAAAGGCCAATTGCGAAACCTTATGCTAATGGAGGTCAAATGTTTCTTTTACTTTCATCTTCTTGCAGATAATCTGCTAATCTTAGCTTAATCTTGGAGAACTTATTTCAGTGGTAAATTTTGAGATGGCATTGATTTGACAGTGGCACTGTTAGTGAGCGTTCATTCTTCTTTTTAGGGGAGTCCTTTAGTTTACCTGTTAGAATTTGAAGCATTATTATCATACTTACAATTGGCTAATAATTCCATTCGCATGTTTGATGATCAAAATCTCAAGTTTCAAGGCCATGAAGCAGCTATCATTATGCGGGGTGGTGTGGGAAACATTTAGTGGTTTGTTTTTCTATATGATGATAATCCTTTTGGTCTTGTGTCTCAAGTATTTTGTGTTTTTGTGATCTCAATAATTATTTGTTGTTTCAAGTTCTGCCGATGGCCTCTTAATTTTATGAAAAGGTAAAGGGTGTTTTGTTTGACATTTTTGTTCTGTAGACTTAAGCCATTCATCATGTTAAAATAGCTTGGATAGGCTAGATATCAAATTTCATGTTCATAGGAGCCTTTTAACCTATGTTTTTATTAGTAGAAAATAGTGACCATCTAAAGACCCAAAAGTAGTAGTTAAGATTATCCAAATGCATTGATTTCTTATGGATTACATATTTTTTGGCATGGAGAGCATGATGAACAGCTTAAACTTAAATAGAAAAAGATCATCATCATCATCAAGACCTTATCCCAATTAGGGATTGGCATAAATAGAAAAAGATTATGTATGATGAAAAAAAGGGTGGGGACTACTTTACATGCTGAAGAGCATGTATGCTTCCCGAGATTCTTGTATCAACCTATGGAGGTTCCTAAATTTTCAAGCATTTTCCGTGCCACTAATTTAATACAAACAACCATTTGTAAAAGAAAAATAGAATAAGTTTATTCATCTTTTCTGCTTGAGAGTGAACTCTTAGCTGTGTGGGGCTTATTTAAATGATACTCATTTGGGGTTGAAGCCATACGAAGTGATTGAATTGTCATTTTTGTTTGTTCTTGGTCATTATTTCCTCTTTTTCTCATTTGGGCTCACCCAGCTGATGCAATTGCTTAAGTTTAAACAATAAGGTTAAACGAGAATTTCTTGAACTCACCTAAGTTTGTTGATATATTCTGGAGATATGTTGAATTGATATCTGTGGTTGGATGTAAAGAGAACATACTGTCGTGTTGTCTGATTTAGTCTTTGCTTGTGAATAATGTGTCCCAAGTATACGCTGATAAAGCTTCGAGTGCGTAATAGGTCGGAAGTGGGGAAGAATTGACCTTATGCTAAACCAGTCGTTTCGTTGTGTTCTCTCTTGATGATTAAACTGTTTCATATGTAATTTTGAGGATTTTGATTCAAGAGAATTTGATATCATGTCTTCACATGTGAAATTTGCATGTAAATGAATGAAGCTGGGTCCGTGTAACCCTGCTTGCTTGCACGTCTCTCGGATACCGTCGTGTGTCCGCGTCCATACGTCGTGCATGTGTGTTCTTGCGGGTCTGTGCATGCATGTCCAACGCCCGTCATCTGTCTTGTCAACGTGAATGGTTTCTCCCGTTTAATCTGTAATTTAGTTAGTTGGGATGTTAATGAGGACTAAATAAATCAAGATGATGATTCTAGAGAATTTGATGACATCTCTTGGACAGGCGTCTGTAGTGAGAGCGTCTGCTTGAGCATGTGCCCCTATGCGTGTAATGTCTTTTTATGTAATCTTGATCCATTGTCAACCAAGAGACCGCCGAAACGCTTCTTTTCGCCTTGCTGTTTGTTTGTCGTCATAAACTAGAAGAAAAGACATCTAGTCTTCTTATTATCTGGAAGTTCAGTTGTTCTATAGTTTGTCAACAAGAGTATGACAATGAAAAATCCCCAATACTAAATAACATTTAATTTTCGCTTGTGTGGGTGTTTGAGATTTTAAATGCTTACCCCGATTCAATATCTTAATGATCACTAAATCTAGAAGTACACAACTAATTTGTTTCATATTCGGTTGGACTTCCGCTTAATACCTCGTTTTCTCAAGCTACGTGGAAGGGCAAAACCACTGTAAGATTGAAAGTATGAGAAGTTCGATGTCAACTCCAATAACATAACAACCCTATGTACACCAGAAGGCACCAAAGCCTTCTAGCACGGTGGCACAAGGAATCTCTTATGTGGCTGACCAAGGTTTTTAGGCTATGCATGGTGTGCATGTATCTAACTTTCAAGAAAATGCATGTATGGCCAAAGATATAATACTAATTTAGAACAGTCTAATTGAGTCTATAGTCATCTCCTCCTCTACAAGCACCCTTGTCTATCAAAGTGGGAGGGAAATAAGGTTCGTTTGATTGAACTAGTAATCTGATCGTGAGTTTTGTTTAGCAGTTGAGGTAAGTTCACTGGGGTTTGATTTCAAATGAATTCGGTATTGTTCAAAGGAGAATAAGGTTGTGCTTATCTCTGGTTAGGAATCACACTGATCATATAATGTTATGATACAGTGGGTAAAGAGAGCTTGTGAAAGGGGTATCATAAATTCATCAAAATAGAAACATTACTAATTGAACAATTTTACTAATCTAGGAGTCTTTTGAGGAATGCTTGTAGGTTGCATTCATGACCCACTGGTAATATGGGCTGTATCATGGGAGAGTGGAATACAGGAAGGCAGGAATTACATGGGGAATGGGAGACTTCAAATGGAAAGTGCTCAACCAATTTGATCAGAGATGCTTGTACGCTTTTCGATGGATTTATTGGATTGAAGACAAATAGGACAATTAACGAATAATGGTCCTATTTTACTTAGAAATATAGGACGGTTAAGAAATAACTATCCTATAATTTGACAAATATGAAGGGCAGGTAACAATGAACCGTCCTATATATGTTTAAAAATATAGGACCGTTTTTCGTAACTGTCCTTTAAGTATGATATCTGTAATATAGGACGGTTGCGACACAACCGTCTTATATATATAAACAATATAGGATGGTTATTTCAAACCTGTCCTATATTATGTATTTTTACTATTATATAATTTATCTAATATAGGACCGTTGTGTACAAACCATCCTATAATTTTAAACATACAGGACGGTTAGTTCATAACCATCCTATATTTTATAATATTTCTTTAATAAAATATAAGACTGTTATTTTTGAACCGTCCTATATTTTAAAATATAAAGGACGGCTATTTTGTAACCGTCCTTTATCTATGTTACAACACTTGCCACTTACCAATGTTCGTGGGAGTGTCAAACATTTTGAGTCTTTGATGTCTAACATGTGGGGCCCCCCTTGTAGTGGCGGGTTGGCCGGCGGGAAAACAAAATCAAAACAAAATGCACGATGCGAGACGAAATGGGAAAAACTTGTCCGGGAGGTGGTTTGAAGACCAGACCTCAACTTTGACATGTTTAATTGGGGACCACTTAGCTATACTTGACCTTGTTCATCTAATCTTGCACATATTCTCTACATTACTTACACAATTACACTTGCTAGATAGTTAACAAGTTTTGTAAGTGTCATATATTGTATAAATGCTCATGATTTTCTTATACTAATTCCATATGGCATCACCAATTGATCTAATATATCTCATTTTCATCAAATTCATAAATATCATTTATCCAACTCATATAACTCAATATTTGTTTTGATTTCTTACTAATGTTTCTCATTTCTAACTCCCAGTTCATGATAATAGATTGGGAATAACTCATTCATCTATGTAGAGTAAAAGGTAGTCACTCTTAGTAATACCATTCAACATTTTTATTTTTTCATGATCATTTTACCATCAATGTCAAATGTACTTCTTTTCACTATAGATTACAATCCATAATTAATTTTAGTTTCACCAAAGTTATCATATCAATATCCCTCTAATTCTTGATAAGCTTTTGTGCTAATTCAACAATTGAGTTATTATACCAATATAATTTATACCACATAACTCATTCTATTCTCATTCTCACCTAATGAGTTAATTACATAACTCTTCTCTTTCTATACTCATTGTCAACTAATGAGTTAATTACATAACTCTTTTTATACTCATTCTTAACTAATGAGTTAATTACATAACTCCTATTCTCATTCTCACCTATTGAGTTAATTACAATACTCTTTCTTTACTTATCCTCAACTAATGAGTTACATACTCACCCTCAACAATGAGTTAATTACATAACTCTTTCTTTACTCATCCTCAACAACTAATGAGTTATTTACATAACCCTTTTTAAGCTCATCCTCAACTAAGATTCTTTATGCTTTAAGGCTTAAGCAATATCAATTATTCAATTTAATTGTGCACAACTAGCTACAGCCTAGTAGCCTACAATCTACTGCTGTATCAATTATTCAGTTTGCTATATTTAGGAACTACATGACAGTTAATACAAAATCGTCCTTTATAACATACTAATATAAGACGGTTATGTAATAACCATCCTATATTTTGTATAAGTATAGGATGGTTATTTATAAACTGTCCTATGATTATTATTAAATAAAGGACTATTAATTAATAATCGTCCTATAGTTATCATAATATAGGACGGTTTTCGTAAAACGGTCTTATATTGTTTTGATGATAGAGGACTATTATGTTAGAATCGTCCTATATTTATCTTTCCATTATACATTATGAACCTTTCTTTCTCCCACCTTTCTCTCATTCACTATCTCACTTCACATTTGTGCCCTAACTTAAGGAAATTCATTCGAAGTCCAAGCTCCCAAACCGACCAAACCCCTTTCAACCAGAACCAGGGCAAAAACTAGAAGAAGGAGAGAGAGGGAGAGAGAAAGCATGATAGTCGATTAAGGAGAGAGAAGAACTAGAGAGTGAGAGAGCAAGGGAGAAACTCAGAAACTAACTGCAATGGAAGGAGGTTTATCAGGTACTTGGTTTTGCTCTTGGAACTCTATGTTGCCATTTTTTGCCCTATTTTTGTTATGTAACACTCTTAAGTCTCTTATTACAATACATCTTACAAGATAGGGTTAAACTGTTAAGGTTAACAATATTCTTCATCTGCAATCTACATGGCTGCAAGCTTATACAGCTTCGATCTTCATCTTCATCTGCATGATTCATGATTGCATCTGACACGAGTTATTTCACTTACACTTTTTAGTTTTCACTTTTCTAACTGTAGTCATTTCAATTTTCATTTGTGAAGCAAACATGGAATATGAAAAAGTAGAACTAGAACAAGAACATAAAGAAGTAGCACATGAACACTTAGAAGAGGTAGAAGTAAAACAAGAACAATAGTTGCAATACACAGAAGAAGAACAATGAAGGCTATCGAGCACATGTCCACCAGTAACAACACCTATCATTGTCAAGAGAAAGGCTAGGGGGCCAACACAAATGGATCATATAAATAAGAGAACATTTAAGGGAATAAAAGAAATTGTACAATTCAACAGTAGAGGCCAACCGATAGGTGGTACTGCATATACTTATGCTAGCTTCATATGTTGCATTGTTAGAAGACTTGTGCCAGTCTCAGTGACTGATTGGAGACTTGTATCGCCAGAAGTCAAAGATGTAATATGGGAAATGGTCAAGGTATGTAAATTTTTCCTACATATAACATAGTATATTAGTATGTCCCTTATATACATTGTTTTTGTTTGCATATGATACACTAAGTCATTAAGTCACTACTCACTAGTCAATAGTCACTAACCTGCTTCTTCTTTTGTTTTGTAGTCTGCCTTTGTTGTATCTAATGAGTGCAAGAATCAAGCATTGCTAGGAGCTGGTGAACAATGGAGGAAATGGAAGATTGCGCTTTGCAAGGAAGTACATACTTCCAAATTCCAATGATCCTTCTAGGCTTAACATGGTCCCTCGGTTGTATTCATGTTTCATTGACCAGGAAGCATGGAATTAATTTGTACAGTATAGGCTATCTCCTAATTTTGAGGTAATCACAACTTGAACTAACCAAGCTAAATTTTGATTCTTGTAATTATTATAGTTGATTGTATTTTGATTGCATTACTTTGATGTACAGGTAAAGCGTATAAAAGGACAAATGGCGCGTGCACAAAATCATATGCAATACCACCTTTCAAGGGTTGGCTATGCGCGATTAGAGGCAGATGAAGTAAGTATATCATGTGACATTTCATTTGTCTAATCATAGTAGATTTTTGTTTTATTAACTTTGACTTAGTATCTCTCTTAATAGCAAAAGAAGGCTAGGACAACAGAGCCCATCGACCGTGCTCTTCTATGGAAAATGGCACATTCGAAAGGGTGTAACACCCAAACCTTTACTAACGAAACAACTACAGCAATTACATCAAGAATTGTATGGTTTAAGACTTTAAATTTTATACTTTTACTTTATACGCCTACTGCCTAGTTAACTAGTTTTATACTTTTATAATCTTGCATTATATAAATATTAATAGGAATTTGATCATGTTATGATATTTACATGTGCAGGAAGAGTTGACCTAAGAAAGTGCAACTACAGGGACCCATAGTAGCATTGTTGCAAAGGGGGACATCCTATATAGGGCAATGGGCAATAAGGATGAGCACCCTAGCAGGGTAAGGGGCCAAGTTTGCGGTGTTGTTCTTTTCAAGTTCTTCCCTAAACAAAAGGCTTCTACGCTACAAGAATTGGAAGAAGCAAACTATTGTGGAGATATACAGCAAGGTGAAAGATCAATTGTTGAAGAAACTCCAGGGTCACAGAAGAACCTCATGTTAGGATGTTGGCCTTTAAGCTCAACCTCAAGTTCAAGTTCAACCACCCCAATCTAACAATAACTGCACTCACAGTCCTCCATTAGACGAAGAGGTGGTAGAGCAAGTACTTGAAGGTAATGTCTCGATCAGTGAGGTATGTATATTAACATGTGTTACTTTTACAATGTTTAATTATTTAGTAACCTTTTCAGTTTACATCACTAATCATTATGTGTGTGTGTGTGTGTGTGTGTGTTATTTCTCAAATGCAGGTGGGTCAGTGCATGTTGCAGCTACATACATCTAAGAACTATGTGGTTGTGACAACATTGTACAAGGTTTGACCCATGACTTCTGCCACCTTACATGGCAAGTTGATGCCTCCACAAGCTAAGCGCGTGCATTACTGTTGCCATTTAACTAGATGCTCCCCTTCCATTTTCAATACGAGGGGATGATATTGAAACTATTGGCGATGCAATTGGATGTCATGTGAGTTGGCCAGAGGAACTTATCAAACCAATGATATCCAATTCTAAGGTAAATATATTCTAATTGTAGTCATGGTATCATTTTCTATTACCTTTTTAAAGTCATCCTAAATTGTTAATTAATTAATATTGTCTAGAACATGTCAGATCACCAGAAGTAGCACAAGGCCCAATTGAAGTAAACCTCCCCACTAGCAAATTTCGGTGTAGTGGCAAGTGTAGCCCCATCCCAACCTTCTTAGGTAGTTCTATATATTTGCATAGTTATATCATGTTACATGTGGACTTGAACAATGCAACGCCAACAACTAACAAGTTCAAAGCACTTGTTAGGTGCCCAAAAGCTCATTTTAAACATTTGTTAGGTGCCCACAAGCTCAAAAAGTTTTGTTGTTTTGTCCTAGGTTAGAATTTGTGATCTTAGATTCTTACTTGAAGTAATGATTAGAAATTAAAAAGTTTTATTATCTTATCCTAGGTTAGAACTTGTAATCTTACTTGAAGTAATGATTAGAGGTGTCTCTTCTTTTATATATGCTAATATACCAGTATATGTTGTATATATTCATTACTAATTTCTGAAATGTTGCATCTACAATATAGGGATCGGGTGGAGCTTTCACTTAACACGCCTCCATTCCTAAGGGTATTGTACAGACTGGCCAATGAAGATAAGGAAATGAGACCCATAAGGATAGAGGCATGTGTGCTTGTAGATGATGTGGTTGAGGTTCCACTCTTCAAGGAAGACCTCTTAGCCATATGTAATAGGGCTCAATTGGAATACATGCACATTGTGGTCTATATAGGGTATGTCATCATGTAACTGCTCTATTAGAGTTAGACTATTACAAATAAAAGTAACATTACTTACTTTTTTAATAACACTTGATAATTATTTGACATTAACCAAAATTCCTAATGCAGGTATTTGCATGATAAGTTACAAAGATTAGAGGTCAAAGACATTTACAAGTTCCTTGACCCTTCTCTTGTCTTTTGATTGGACTATTTGCCCATTGACAAACAAAGTGAAGATATCATTCCTGGGCTCATGGGTTGTGTGAAGGGGCAAGCCTTACTGATTCCTTACAATAGCGGGTACATTGTAACATATGTTGCTAAATTATGTCATTTCAATTTCATAATTGATACACATGAATATCTATATCAGTTAACATTTGAAACATACAATTGAATTATTGTTTTTATAGGTCCCATTGGATGCTGCTAGCTTTGGATGTGCATGGTGACCATGCAATGTTTTTCTATTCATGTGGAGCACACATTTGGGAACACCTGATGGAAATTATAAATAAGTAAGCCTTTATTATTCCTTTCATTATAATATAACTACTCACTTGATAAGTAGCAACTATCATAATATTCATAATCTAATGCTCTTCAATTATATGTGTGTAGTGCATGGCATAAATGGGCTGAGCAGGAAAGTATTGACCACCCAGAAAAACTCGACTGGAAAAAGGCTAAGGTAAGGTTTACTAATTACTGCTCTTTAGACTCTTTACTATAATTTTAAACATGAACTTATTTGACTTGATATTTGAATCTTTTCTTGTCTTTAGTGGCATTGGTCTGCAATGCCCTAAACAAAAATCCAATTGGGAGTGTAGGTATTATGTTCTCAAATACATGAGAACCCTCATTCGCAATGGAGTTACAATCTCACAATTGAAAAAGGTAAGACTTATTGACCAATGTTACATTTTTGTTTTGTATATTTCCTAACTAAATCCAAGACTACATGTCTAAACTAAGTTATTATATGTTTCTTACAGGTGAATTTGGAAAGCAAGAGTTACTCCTAGTTGGATCTAAACGATATTAGAATGGAATAGAGAAATCATATTATAAATTTTAATTTGTAGTTCAGTGATGTAAATGTATGTATCAATCATGTATATAGATTTTACTCAAGTATAATACAAAGATCATTTCATTTTTATGGATGTATTCTATTTTTCTTATGATTGAAGTACATTGTTTCAATGTATGTGCTTTCTTTGTTTCAAACTTTCAATGATGGGATTGGGAAGTTGGTATCTTGAACTAGACATATGATATATGGGATGTGGCTGTTCATGAAGAAGAGTGAATGTATCATGTACATTATAGGTGATTATGTGTGCTTTTATTTGTTCAATTCAATGTGAATTGTATGGAGAAGTTATAGAATGTTGGAAGTGAATGTGTACAATGATTATAAATATAGCAGGTTGAATGTGAATGTGTTATTTTGACACATCAGTCTATTTCTATGGATGTATTCCATTTGTTGTTTTGATTCAAGTGTGTGTCAATGTGTGTGCTTGCTTTATTTCAAATTTTTAATGATGAGAGGTTGGTGTGTGACGTGTGTTCAAGGCTTCAAGAGTCAAGACAGGGTTGTGATATGTGAGGTTGTGCATGCCTGTATGGAGAGAGAGAATTGTATGTGGAGTCACACACAGGACACTTGGTACCTACTTGGACAGTAATACAGGTTATACTTTTTAACTAATATGGGATGGGTATTTAGTATATGTCCTATATAACTAATTAAATATAGGACGGTTATTTGCCGTCATATAGAATCTTAAAATATAGGATGGTTACTTAATAACCATCCTATAGAACCCTAAAATATAGGATGGTAGGACGATTATTTAATAACCGTCCTATATAAACTTCAAATATAAGACGCCTACTTATTAACAACCGTCTTATAGAACATATAAAAATATAGGACGGTTTTGTATTAACCGTCTTATAGAACCTATAAAAATATAGGACTGCTAAAACCTTTAATTATATAGGACGGTTACTTATTAACCGTCCTATATAACGTATAGCACGGCTATTTATTAACTGTCCTATATCAGTTTAAATATAGGACTATTACTTAAAAACCGTCCTATTTACTCCTATATTAATTTAAATATAATATTGTTACTCAAAAACCATCCTATTTAGTGTAAGATCACGTGTCATTTGGGTCAACACGAAGTTTTACCAAGTCACGTATTAGACGAGTCAACACAACAGGTCCTAATGGTTGACACGAACATGACACGATTTTGAGGGTGTATTTTCCGAGTTGACACGATCAATGACACCAACATGATAGGACTCGACCCTAACCTGCTAAATGTGTGTCATGTTCGAGTCGTGTTATCGTGTCGTGTCATATTTTGCTAGGCCTAATGCTACCACAAAATTCATCTCCCCCGTATAATGTTCAACGCCCTAGTTGATTAAGAATTTTCTAATGTCTTTCTGACCTTTGAGGCCCCTGTTTTAATCTATAAAACATTACTAGTAAAGTCCAAGGGAGACAGTTCTTGTCATTTGGCGTAGGTGTAGTGCAAGAAAGTTAATGGTTTAGATACCTAAGACTAGGACTGGAGTTCTGATACAAGTAAATCCGTATGATGTCTAGATTGAGAGAGATAGCAGTATCATTTCCTTGTTCATCTAGGTGTCAAAAAGGTTGGCCGGCGTAAAGGCTGCGGGTCAAGCAGTGGTAGAATTACCTGTACGTTAAATGGGTCATCAACAAACCCGTGACCGGGCTTATACGGTTGTAGTCACAGATCTAAGGATCAGGCACCAAAATTAACGCCCTTAGCTGATAACTTGAAAACATAGCTCATCTAAGTCAAGAAAACCATTGTAAATGGTTTGGATTTTCAAATTCTGAACCCAAATGAAGTTCTAACTGTTCAAGTCATCTTATTGAGAGGCTCTAAGGAGAAACAAGAGGCACATATATTCAAGCAGGTTGCCATAACGTGAGAAGAGCAAGACCTATTTCGTGTTTCTAGTTTGAGCCTGAAGATAGTAGTCTTGCACAGAAGACCGACAGATCGTACCTTCAAGATTCCATATTAGAGAGAGAGAGAGAGAGAGAGACTCCTATGGTGTATTGCTTTCTCTATGCTTTACAAGATACTTGATCTTGTTCAACAGAGGAGAACGCACAAGATGATTTCGGTCCCATGCAGAGTGGCATCTAAGAGAAATCAACGCTCAAGGTTTAGGTTGCAGAATCCTCAAACGGGCCTATGGATCCAAGGGTTAAGATCATCGATTCAATGTGAAATCAATGCAGCATGGTAGACACAGGAGCCCGTTAAAGAAAAGACTGAGAGTCAACGAAGGTTGACTGTCACGGCTTCTTGGTAACAACCACTTAGCAGAGATCATTGAACCGTATAATATAACCTAACGAGTGACAATAAGCTCGCCACTGCTGCCGATTTTACATTGGGCGGATGAACTGGAACCTTGATCCGGGATAGCTCCTTAAAGGTCCACCAGAAAAGTTAAAACGCTGGGGCCACCACGGGATGAGCTAAGACATAAAGAAATAGAGACCCTATGTTTTAAGGCTGCACAAAGCCAGGAAAATTTTCCCTACTTCCGACAACATAATCCATAATTTTTGTTCCCGCTGCAAATAGCCCTAAAGGTGGACCCTGTCTCCACAGGTCACACAATGATGCAATCCTAACTCTTCTATTAAGCAATATTTTTTTCTTTGGCTCAAGTGTAGTTAGTATGCTTGTACTTTGAGGGAGGTGTCCGAGGACGTTGGACAAGGGACGTCTTGAAAAATGTATCCTCAAGATACTCATAGAAAAAAAGGATTTTTTCCAAAAATGACACTACATTTTAGCATATTTGCCAAAAAGTTCAATATTTTTTTTATTTTTTTTCCATTGAGTTTTCATGAAATTTGCAAAATTACTATCCAATTAGTTTTTCATCCTCCTTTCCTATTAGTTTTTACAAAATTACAATACTACCCTTGTCTAACAGACCTGCTACTTCATAAACACAAACGTGATTAAGTCATCAATTTTGGCTACTAAGTTTAATAACTTCTTAATAAAAACTTGGTATCTAATACAATTCGATAACAAGGATCTAACAGTACAATTAGATTTCAACAAGACTAACCAACAATGAGATATTCAATCACAAACATACAATGTTGACCAACCTGCTATCACTGAGTTTGGCTACTAAGTTCAATGACTTCCCAATGTAAAGTTTCAGCAAAACTTAGTACCTAATACAATTTCATCACAAGGAATCTAATGGTATAGTTATAATTAAAAAAAAAACCAACCAATAGTGAGATATTTAGTCACAAACATACGAAATAGTATTTGTTAAGCTTCTTTAATGAAATTTAACAATTTAAACTTCCATTTCTCCCCAAAAACTGATATAAAACTCTTCCTAACAAAATTGAGAACATAGTCAATGCTTTGGATCAATAAAAAACACAATAGTTTTTTTTTTTTTTAAATCAAGTTTAAATCATAAACAAAATACTATTACTATTCACGCAAACAGCAACAAGTAGCAGACTTTCTTCATTCGATGCTTTTTTTAATGAAAATTGAAAATTTAATACTTTGATATTCTTTTTCTCAATGTATTCTATATAGTATAATCAATTTTAGAGATTTTCATTCATTGATGCAACAAAAAATCACATGCAAAGTCCTCTTGTTCACCATTCTCTCAACGGATTATGATGAACAAGAGAATGTTACAAGTGATTTCCTACTTCATTAGTTAACAAAAACTTGTTAGATATAAGACATTGGTAAGCAAAATACCTAATTTTTATTTAAAAAGGTATCAAACAAAGAGCTTAAATTCTATTACTCATCGTTGTTCGCATGTACAATAACAATATTTAGCTTATGTCTTAAAATTGAATTTTTTTTTAATTATTGTGCTTTTATTAATACAAAGTACAATCATTTCTAATTTGTGTTAAAAAGAGTTTTATATCAACTTTTGGGAAAAAGTCAAAGTTTAAATTATTAAATTTCATTGAAGAAGGTTAACAAGTATTGTTGCACAAGTTGGTGAACATAGTGTGTTTGCATCTGAATATCTCATTATTGGCTAGTTTTTGTTGAAATATAACCTTATCATTAGATTCATTGTTATTTAATTATACCAAGTACCAAGTTACGCTGAACTTTCCAGAGGGAGGTCATTGAACTTACTGGCCAAAGTTAGGAACTTAATCACGTCTGCGTCCATGAGGTAGCAAGTACTGTTAAGCATGTTGGTGAACATGGTATGTATGTGATTAAATATCTCAATGTTGGTTAGTTTTTTTTTAAATTTAACTATACCATTAGATTTCTTATTATTGAATTTGTTAGATACCAAGTTCACTAAAAGTTTCTATTGAAAAATCATTAAACTTAGTGGCCAAAATTGGTAACTTAATCATGTCTATGTCAGTAAGGTAGCAAGTCTCTTACACAAGGGTAATATCAAAATTTCCATGGAAATTTGCAAAGCTCTAGCTAATTTGCAAAATTTAAAAAGTGTTGGCTTTTTTAGCACATATGATAAAATGTAATGACATTTTTGCAAAAAACCCCAGAGAGTATAGATAAAGGGCAGCCCCGGTGCAGGAAGCTCCCACCTATGCGGGGAAGGGGCGGACTATAAGGGCCTATAGTAGGCAGCCTTACCTAGAAAGAATATAGATATCAAGACCAATTGAGTGTATGAGTTCCTAGTAAGAGAAAAGTAAGAGCAATTAGGACTATCGAATAGAACAATGGAGATATACATGTCCTATCCTGCTGTTGCCCAGAATAGGACCGGTTACCCCAGGCGTTACACACACAAACACCACTTCGAGAGTCAATAATAGCATGGACGCAATCATTTGCCTTCTTTTTCTTTTTCTTTTGTCTTGTCCTTGGTACAAACATAAATCATTTACTTCGTGAGGGGCAAGAGAAGGAAGATTGCCCCGAACTTGGTTTAAGAGTAAGATTGTACAATTAATGCGAAGAACATAACAAAAGTGTCGATATATGATTTCATAAGCGTTAACATTACTGCATATTTATTGGCTTTATATGGTGGAAATATGGCATCCCTGTAATGACCTTTTCATTGGACGAGGGTCACAATCAATGCATGAACTGTTGACCACATATGTGACAGGATGCTCTATGGAGAGCATTTGCAAAATCACGGTGGTAAGCAGAAATCAACCACGCATGGATTATAACACGCTAACAAGTGCCATCCATGAAATTCACCAGTAACTCGTGCACCATACCTCTATCAGGCATCTTTTCTGCAGCACCATAGATTGGAGCAAGCCCTCCAGTAATGGCACCTGGATTTTCTTTCACCTGAAGATAACAACAAAAAGTACAATCAGGCTTTAGGACCACCATCTCAAGTTCCTTTACCAGGAAGAAGGCTTACGGTTTCCACAGATTCCCTCAGCTCACTCAGGAATTCTTCAACAATGGGAACATGCTGAAGGGTCACGCAGATGTGAACGCTGATTCATGCGCAGGAAAAACAGAATCTGAATTAGTTCCCTTGCAACAAAAGTTTAAATGAAACAAATTCACAATCTGCAACTTCAGATAAAACCTGGGGTTTACCTGCTTGGCTTGTGCAACGCATTCAAGTGCCAGCCTTTAGACGACATTATGTCATTAACTTCAAAAATGTCAATATCATTTGATCCAAATGCTATCACTGTCATGTCTGGCCTTCCAACTATAAATAGCTCTGGGATTTCCTTTAGCCTTGTATAGTAAGATCAGAAGGGGTTAAGAGTTTAACAAACTTGCAGTATCACTAAAGTTTGAAGCAGAAAATCCTTTACCCTTTTTGTATCCTCTTTGATACTTCCATGATCTGTCTCGTGTTCTCCAAGTATCCTATATTGATATAAGTGTACTTTAGGATGGATGCAGAAAGAAAAAAACGTATGCACCCTACTATTTAAATAATGATAGCATCTTATTCACCTTCTTGCCCTAGAGACATCATTGCAGCCCAAGCCCCAGCAATCAATCCTCCTGGCCTGCTTCCAGCTATAGTTGGAGAGACATAAAGTCCACCTGACCATTCAGTAACTACATGCAAAAAATTGAGTCAGATGTTAGAAACAACTATGCACATACATTTTAGAGACAACAAAAGAGCAAAAGAAATAGCAATGACGCATCTCTCTCCCTCTCCATACACACACACATGCATGCATACATGCAAATGTATTTATTATATATGCGCATCCATGGTGTACAGCTCGACTTATAACCAGTACACAGCTTTCAAAAAATAAGCATCCATTAGCAAATTTAATCAGTTATTTGTCAGCTCAAGAAACACAAACTTGTAGATTTAGTTAAGGATTAGAATGCATAAGTTTCTTCAAGGATCCATTACTTCCTATTTTCATAATATCCAATTGGTAATAACCCTTTAGGAACAATTTTGGATAAGCATTGAATAAATGGTTAGTCCAATGTTGGACAGGAAAAGAGACACCTTAGAACCATGCCATTGTGAAACAAAGAATAGGACGTTCATTTATATGTAGTTTTGAAGAAAATCAAATAGCCTCTCAGGCATAATTTTTTAGATGGAACAAAAAGATATGTAACATTCATAAACAGATGTCCAAAGACAAACTTGGCGCTCTAGAGTTAGTTAATAGTTGACTCTAGATGAAAGAAAAGAGATAGGTGAAGTTCATAAACAGATGACAAAAGAAAAACTTGGCATTCTAGAGTCAATTAATAGTTGCTTCTCTATACAACTGATTAGTAAAGCAACTGGAAAGGGTTAAAAGTTGACTACCAAGAAATCCATTTACTGTTGTAAATCATATTTTTCCCATTGGAACTAAACCTAGAAGAATGAGAGATACATAAACAGAAGAACAGAAAGAATGAAATTCATACAATAGGCCCAGCGTCTTGTAGATTATTGCCTTAAAGTAAAGATAGAAGCTATAACATACCAGCAACAAATTGGTGCTATTGCCAGAGGGTATCAAAGAGCCAGGAACATGTTGCATAAGAGGAATATAAAAGAGAATTAGTAGAGGCCAACAAAAGGTCCTTTGGGTAGAAAGGGAAAAAAATTGAAGCATAATGAAATGACATTCACAAGAGATACAATATCCAGCTAGGAAACCAAAATCTGAATTCTACTCCAAAGTTTAACCATAATCACTAAGGACCCTCAGGTGTAGTGTTGAAAGATGAACATACTATCATTTTTCTTTTGAATATTTAACTGCTTGACCACCTATCCCTTAGATATGTATTTGCAGGGAAAAGGAAAAAGTTGTTCCTGTTCTAGAAGCAGAAAAATGGATTCTAAGTTCCACCTTCACTCAAATTCTGTATAGTAAATCTAGGAGAGACTATAAATCTGTATTCAGGCACTTTAGATTTGGGTGATTTGTGACTGCTTTGGATAGTGGAGAGTTGGAAGAGGCCGAGGTCAGAAGAGACAAAGTGGAGGTGCTGTGATGATTAGGGATTGCAGCAAGGACTAGAGCAGCTCCATTTTCTCCAGCCAACTTTAATCAACCAGTATTTTGGAGAAAGGAAGTTGAAATGCTTCAAAGCAGAGGAGAAGGGGCAGAGGTTGAAAGGGTTCAGGGAAACTGTTGAATGAAGAACTAGAGTAAAACATCGGTGCTTTGTGGCATACCTGCTTCAGCTTGTGTGCAACTGCTGTGAGGTTAGAGAAAGGGTGCAGGTTGGAGGTGGAGATGATAATTAGGTTACTAAACCAACCAGGACAAATGACCTCAAGCAACAATATTTTAGGGGTCACACAGACATACAGGCATTTTTAAAATCACATATGCTAGATTTTTCCTGCTGGTCCAAGCTTGTAAGATCAGTTCCCTCCCTATCTCTAATTACTGGTCAATGTAACATAGTGCAGGAATATCGTGATTCCAAGAAGTTGCTTCCTTGCATGAAAACACTTTCTTAAAGATATATTCATACAACTAAGAAGAATCTAAACCAACTCTTCCAGACAAAAGTCTTGTAAAGGCAAACAAATTTTTCAGACATTCAAGTAGCTCGTGGACACAGCATATTCTCTTTCCCAGAGGAGATACATGAATTATCTTCTTAAACAAACACCGATGCGGGGAGCGAGGCCTTCTGACATCTAAAAAGCAACACAGAAAGCTAGTTCGGATATATTAGACCGCGAATATACCAAACATTTCAGGAGTCATGAGTCAATTTTGTAGGGAGAAAAATAATATCATTTGAAGGCAATGTGTGGCATTTTGAGATAGTAGAAGAGTGCTCACAGTAAGAGACTTGCAAGTCATTCTCAAAGGAATGCTGACATTGTTGGCTACTCAAATGTAGACCCTGCATTATGTACAAGCGACCAATGATCAACAACAGGGTACTTACATTTGCTTGTGGTAATCTTGTCGCCTATAGAGTAGAAAACAAACGCTGGTGGCCAAGTCTAATTATGAAGGCTGATATAGAACTACCACTCGTTCTTCAAGGAGACATGTGCAGATGAAATTTCTTATGTGGGAAATTTGGTTTACTACTGAAAGACCAATCCAGCAATCTATGTTGCCAGTAACAGAGTGTTCATGAGAGTATATAGAAGTAGATTGTTACCAAGGGACATTTAGAAAAGTTGTCAATTCCTCATGTGAATACTGAACATTGAAGGACTGACACCTTTTACCAAGCCCCTCTCTAGGGGTACCTTACTACGTGTTCCAAGCTGGGGATCTCTGAAATACATGTTCCAGCTTGAAGAACAATGTTAAAGTATAATGGATTAGCTTCTCTCTGTGTCATGCAATTGCTGGCCTCATGTCATAGTTCACTCAGTCTTTGTTATATATTATACATGGTAGGCTTCAATACCTGAAGGCAACTTAAGTCATTTTGTAAGAATCACTAAAGACCCAAGTAAACAAGAATTTGTGCGATCACTTATAGACATGAAATTCTCCTTTAGTCCTTTTCCATTTCTCATATTTGTCTTCTTTTCTTCAAATTTCATTTCTTTCAACTAGATCTAAGAACCATTTCTCATCTTTGGCTTCTTTCTTTTCTTCAAATTTCATCCATCTGGACTAGATCTATGGCCATAAAGCAACAAGATATTTTGGTGACATTTTCAAGATTTAATTTCAAGAAGAAAAAGGAAAGTGGCAATTAAAGAAACATATTCTACAATCACTAGCTTCTTAAATAAGCATAGGCAATTTTCATCTTAGAGGCTTCTACCAAATAACCTAATGTTATTTCCATTTATAAATACCCTCCATTTTAAAATATTGAGAATATGTTATATACCTTTCTAATTTCATGGTTTCTATATAGAACCACACTTGTACCCTTTGGGGCTAAGCCGTACTTGTGCACATCAACTGATACTGATGTAACACCTTCAACAGAAAAGTCAAAAGGTGGAATCGGGTACCTGTAAAAGAAATCATCTGAAGTCACTGTAATGATAATGTATGCCACCTAATAAGTCAGGATATGGTTTTAGATACACGTCTTTACAAAATTATGGGCAAACAAAAGCGAGTTGATTTTTAATACATAAAAAACTAGAAGCACCTTATTTTAAATGGATTGCTCACATACAGGCATAAACAGAACATACAAGGTAAAAGCAATATGTAGCACAAATACTCACAAAATGAATAGTTCAGTGTAACTTTGTAGATTTTGCCATATGTGAGACAAGATGAAAGAAAGAGGATAAAAGAAATGATGGAGGAAGGAAAATGCAGAGACAGGAAAGGGATGTGCTACTGATTATGCCTTTGATTCCCTTAAATTGTACATTACAGAAATGAATCAAATATACTGAAGCACATAATAAATATACGTGTATCAGTATATGGCCTCCCATCTAAAGACAGTTAAACCCTAAGAATGGTGGCTCCATACTGACAGCACCTTACTTCCATTTTAAATATTGTCAAAAGGCATAGAGTTCTATTCCAAATTTCCTATCAGCATTTGAGTGCTAAACTGACCATAGATTAGAGACTCAATCAAGTCACTAACATGAAACAAATAACAATGATTGTGTCCTGTATCCAGGCTCTTATTCCTCAATTATCTACTTTTACATGGAATTGCTGATTTGGCATTCATGAAGGCAAAGAATTTAGAATCAAACTAATCTATCAAGTGATGGCTTATGATATCCTTGAAAAGAATATAAGTTTCAGATTTGAGACTAGATACTTCCTACCCTGATCTCCACAGGGTGCTTTTGCATTTAAACCTACTACCTCACTGAGACCAAACAGGATTCCTAATATTTAGCCATATTTCACAAGGCGTGGAATCAGCCTCTTATAAAATGCAAGGTAAGGCTGCCTACTATAGGCCTTGTGGTCCGCCCCTTCCCCGGACCCCGCATAGGCCGGAGCTTCGTGCACCGCTGCTGCCCCTTTTATTTCACAAGAAGAAGAACCCAATGAAATTATAGGGTGAAAACTGGCCTGTCTATTGTTTAAATCGACAAGTAGGTATGGGAAACATGGTACACAAATGTCTACCAATAACTCTTACAAAAGCTTGTCCACAGCTCCTAGGTTCATTTGCACATTGAAATATTTGTCTTTGAAAATTCTACCCTTTACAGTGCTAGAAAGACCCCAGGGCAAGTTGTCTAGTGTGGATCATTTTGAAGAGCATAGCAAAGCTTCTTCCACAAAAGTTCCTCCACAGACACTACGTTTATCTGCAGATTAAACTATTTAATTTTAAGCATACTACTCTTAACAGTGCTAGCTAGAAGCAGTGACAAGTTTGGATCATTCTGAAAGCAAAGCAATGCTTTACTTGAAAAATGCTTTACAAGATCTGTTACAATGTAGAGCATACCCAAGCTTACAAGCAAAAGGCAATACAAAGCCACCAAGGCAAAGGTCAACATGGAAGCAAATACCCGAACTAGATGCCAGCTCACCAAGCTCCTGCAGACATAAGTATGCAATACAAGCTAAAGCACAGCGTACACATCCCCAATCGAAACAAGTTTATTGACTAATATCATAAAAAATTGCAACAAGATTGTGAAAATGCATAGTATTCTCTTGTCACCTACTTCAATGGGATCTATGATGCCATGTGGAAAACCTGGTGCGGATCCAACAATCTGCCAAAATAACAAGCACAAGTTAATACAAAATTCATTTTGCACAGAAACATGGTACACAAATTTTTTTATAATGCATACCAAGATTGTATTCTTGTCAATATATCTTCTGATCCCTTTCACATCTGCTTGAAATTTTTTGTTGACAGGTACACGCCACAGCTTGATATTAAAATATTGAGCAGCCTTGTCATATGCAGAGTGTGCAGATTCAGGAATTATCCTAGAATTGCAAAGAAACAAAGGAAATTTAGATAGATCATTCCTAGATCATGGATATAAACCCCATAATATACAGAGTATTATCCAACTCACATTTCTGGTTTCGTGATCCCTCTCTTCACCTTCATATAATCACGTGATGTTTTTACGGCTAACAGTATACTTTCAGTCCCGCCTGATGTCATGTTTCCGCAGATTTGTCCTCCAGAGGTCTTCTCTTTACTGTCAAGTAATGCAGATGTCATAGCAACTACTTCCCCTTCAAATCTTGCTACACTGGGGAACACATCCAAATGTAGTGGATTGGTATGAGAAAACCTGCAGGTGAATAACAATATTCTTTCAATACCAGTGAAGGTAAAATACCAAGTATAATGTGTGAATTAAAAGCTTAAACAGAAGGTATTTTTCTTGATTTTACGTTTACATGGAAACCCCATGTGTTCAAAAGTACCCAGAAGATCTTAAACTTGAGATCTATCAGAATTCTGCATTTAAAATAGAATAGGTGACACCAACTAAATGACTTTCTGATGCGAGAATGTAGCATAAAACATGCAAATTTGTCTCTGCAATGAGCAAATGTAGAGCAAACCAAGCATAATTATTGTCAAACCAATCTTGAGACAGAAACATATCTGATTCCAACAATCCAATGCAGCCATCAAAACTAGGGGTGTGCAAAAAAATTGACCAGACCGGACCATCAGGTTTTTGGTTGGTCCTTCAACTGCCTCAGTCTGGTTAGGTCATTTGAAATTGAAGACCGAGACATCGGTCCTGGTCTCAGTCCATGGTTTCAAACTGACCTGACTAGACTGATATCGGGCATATATAAGCTTCCTTCAGTCCTTTCTGTTGCCAAACCCTAAACCTAATCTTCTTCAACTCTGTTTCGTCTGCCCTGGGACTAAGACTCTCGTCGGCTCCGCCTCCATTGCAGCATCGGTCCACAGTCCACCCTTCCAGGTCGTCCTCCCATGGTCCCAAATCTCTCCGATGACTTCTCCTGGAGCCCTACATCTCTGAGACTCTGACTCTCCCTCCGCATAATTCTTGTCAAACCAATCTTGAGACAGAAACATATCTGATTCCAACAATCCAATGCGGCCATCAAAACTAGGGGTGTGTAAAAAAAATTGACCAGACCGAACCATCAGGTTTTTGGTTGGTCCTTCAACTGCCTCAGACTGGTTAGGTCATTTGAAATTGAAGACCGAGACATCAGTCCCGGTCTCAGTCCATGGTTTCAACCTGACCCGACTAGACTGATATCGGGCATATATAAGCTTCCTTCAGTCCTTTCTGTTGCCAAACCCTAAACCTAATCGTCTTCAACTCTTTGTTTCTTCTGCCCTGGGACTAAGACTTTTGTCGGCTCTGCCTCCAATGCATCATCGGTCCACAGTCCAGCCTTCCAGGTCGTCCTCTCATGGTCCCAAATCTCTCCGATGACTCCTCCTGGAGCCCTACATCTCTGAGACGCTGACTCTCCCTTCCCACTTCCTCCTGGAGCCCTACATCACAAAGAAGGGGCAAAGCTTATTTGTCTCAGACTCTCATCGGCTTTGGTGCAGTCCTCTACAGTCCACTCGTCCTCTGGTCCTACCAAATCTTTCTGACAACTTCCCCCAGCACCTTGCATCTCTGAGCTCTCCTTCTCTGCTTAGTCTCACTCACAGGGATTTCATGCTCGATCTTGGTCCATTCATTCTCCAGTCCTCCTAAATCTCTCTGGCGCCCTACGTCTGTGACTCTCCCACTCTGAGCTATCTCACAACTCTCAACCAGATCAAACGAAAAAAACAGAAGAACAAGAACAAGAAATGAGGGAAAAGGTACGTAAACTGACTGGCAACTATAACTGTAAGTCTCCTCCCACCCTGATTTTTCATTTTTCACTACAAATAGAAACTTTCTTAAGTTCATTTCGATCTCCCCCTACTGTTAAAGCTTTCACCTTCCTCAATCCGGTCAGTATTTTGCACACCCTTCGTGATTCGATTCTCTTCCATGCATGTTGATTGTTGTTGGATTGCTAGTCTGCTAGATTGACCTGTTAGTGTTGTCAGCTTTCATTTGATTCTATTGTATTTAGTTATTTTGTAATTCTCCTAATTTGAAGGAATGCTCCTCTGTTTTAAGGTTGATTATCTAGGGTTCTGTGGTATGTGTTTCACAGTTTCTGGTTCATTTGTTTGTGGTTCTATCTGGTTTTTATGTTTACATGTCAGACACAGATAGTACACTGTGGCTAAGCTCTGTTCTTTATGTACTTTCACTTCCATTAGTCCATGAGGTACTTAATTTATAGAAAGATTGCCTTTCTAGCAACCGAAATCTTCTCCCTTGTATGCTATTGTGTAGTTCCATTTACTGTTATTTTGTGATTCCATTTATTGTTATTTTGTGAATGTGTTTTAATGTGTAAGTGTTCTTTTATATACTGGAAGGTATTTACTCATACAAATACTTGTAGTTACATGGCAATCTAAATTCTACTCGTGATAGTAATCTAAACTATACTCTTTCCAATTGTTCTTTTCTTTAATTGCTCGAGGGTTTGTATTGTTAATTTGGATTTGCACGATTTGTTGGCAGTATAATTGCATATAGATTGCATACATCTTACTTCATGCATACATTTTAGGATCTTTTGCATTAGAAGCACCTATTTACAAAAGATGGCCTAAGCTCTGCTATAACCAATAAGACAGGCTATCTAGGTTATAGTGTCTCATTTGTTGAGGCCCGAACCCTTTGCACAAGTAGCATATAACTAGTTGCATTAGTTTGCTATTCTTCTTACATTTCTAGGACACATTTATCCGTTTTGCATTGTTAACTTGGATTTGCACAATTGTTTGGCAATATAATTGCATATAGATTTCATTCATCTTACTTGGTGCATAACATATTAACATTTTAGGATATTTTGCATTCATCTTTCGACTATCCCAATCTTTACATTATTTCGTCTCTGTGTTGTGTTCTTAGATGGATGAACGTTATGATCAAGTGGTTGATAGCAATACTAATTCAGAAAATGAGTGCACAAAGTAAAGGGCAGCCCTAGTGCACAGAGTGATGCCCACAAAACAAAGCGATCACAGGCATGGGACCATTTTACAAAATTAACAATGGATGGTGACCCAAATCCTAGGTGTACATGTAATTATTGTGGTAAAGATTATACGTGTGATTCAATCCGCAATGGGACTAAGAATTTGATTTTACACATATCGAAGTGTAGGAAGTACCCAAACAGAATATAAGATAAGACCCTAAGCACTTTGAGTTTTAAATGAGTAGCAGCATCTAGTGAGGGGGATTTGGGAGCCAGCTTGTCACTTGGGCTTTTAATACTGAAGCTTGTAGAAGAGCCCCTGCTAAGATGATAATTGTTGATGAGTTGCCATTTAGTTTTTTTTAGAATGAAGGGTTTAGAGGTTTCGTACCTGCGGCAGAACCTAAGCTTAATATCTCTAGTCAGACTTTTGTGACTAGAGATTGCTTGCAGTTATACTTATCAGAGAAGAAAATTTTGAAGAATGCACTCAAAGATAAAAGAATTTGCCTCACCAATGATGCATGAACATCTATACAATATTTAAACTATATGTGTCTCAGGGCATATTACATTGACAGTGACTAAAAACTGCAAAAGAAAATTTTAAACTTCTACTTAATTTCTAGTCACAAGGGTAGGTCAATCGGAAAAAAAATTGAATATTGTTTGATATGGTGGGGAATAGAGAAGCTGTTCACGGTTATGGTAAATAACGAGAGTTCAAATAATGGTGTAATCTCTTTTTTAAAGAGAGATAAAAAAAAATAAGGAAGACCACCATCTTAGAGCACGAGTTTCTGCATATGAGATGTAGTGATCACATCTTAAATCTGATTGTGTATGAGGGTTTGAAATAGATGGATGAGTCTATCTTAAAACTTCGAAATGGTGTGAGATACGTGAGATCTTACCCTTCTAGGATGACTATTTTCCAAACTTATGATGAGATCTTACCCATTTAGTGTATTATGCATTGTTTTTGTAGTTTTTTATATTTTTTATCGAAATATAAAATATATTAGTAATTTGTATTTTTTGGTTTTTGTACAGAAAATATCCATATTCTCACCATTATAATGCTAAAAACAATTAACCCTCTGTCTTTTTTTTCCTTCATTTTTCTCTAAAAATAGTGAAAAACGGTACAATTCTTTTTCTTTTTCTTTTTTTTAGCAAATGTGTAAATATCACCATGAGAATGCTAAAAACAACTTATCAATGGAATCTTTTGATTTTTTTATTCCCTTTTTTTTTTTTCACTAAAAACAATAATTTGGTTTTGCAGCAAATGTGTAAATGTCACCATTATAATGCTAAAAACAACTTAATCATGGACTCCTTTGATGGTTTCCTTTTTTTTTTAGTAAAAAGCAGTTATAAACAGTAATTTTTTTGTTTATTAATTTGTTTTCGTAACAAATGTGTAAATGGGACCATTATAATGCTAAAAACAACTGATCCATAACTTTGTTTTCATATTTTGCATGTTTCTTTCAAGTTTTCTTAAGTTTTGTTTTTATAACCTTCTTACTTTTTTATATTTCTTACTTTTGTACTGTTTTTTATTTTTATTTTTTTTGTTAATATTTTTGTTCTGTCTGTTTGCAGGGTTCCTCTGATTGCTTGATTTATTTCAGCTCCACTTGACAATTATTAGGTTCCTATATTCCTATACATTGATACTATGGTATGTCATCATCAAAGGCCTCTACCAATGCTTCTTCTAGATTAATGGATCCATGCTGGGAATATGGAGAAGCATGGGATCCAAATGACAAAAATTTGATATGTTACAAGGTTTGTGAAAATAGGTATAGTGGTGGAATATTCATACTTAAACAACATTTGACGAGTGGGCCTAGGAATGCCAAAAAATGAGCTCTAATCACTCTTGAGATATCGAAGAAAATTTTAGATTATATGAATGAAGCAAAGAAGAAGAAAGAGAATAGAGAGAGACTAACAAAGGAGATAGAAAGGCTAGAAAATTTCGCTTGCATGATGAAGACAATAATGATGATGCCAAGGTCAAGGAGATTGACAGTACCAAGGTCACTGATATTTCCATTGGTGGCAAGAGGCGTAAGATGCCAACGCAACAAACAAAGGACCCTATTGACTATCTCTTTGGTCCCAAACCTGAGGCCCAAGGCTATGTAGTCGAAGGCGCAACTAGTCGCTAGGGGCAAAAAGATAGCGACTTGCGACTCGAATCTAGGTAGGCCCAAGCAACCTAAGTCGCACTGCAACTAGTTGCGCTCCTGGTCGCACCTTGCACCTAATGCACCCCCGATTCCAAGCATAGCGTAAGAGAAATAAAGCCCTACTTTTTTCAAATTTTTTTCTTTCTTCTTCTTCCCCGTTCCACTACTTCCTTCTTGCGAGAGTACTAAACAAGTAATTTTTTCAAGTGATTTGAGTTAAGATTCTAATTTTTATTTGTTTTTTTATTTTTCTGTAAAAATACAGTAAAAATAGTACCATTTTTTTAATTTTCATGCATAATGCTTCATTTTTCTTTGAAATCTCAACATATATACACTCTAAAGCTAAGACACATGGAAGAGGTATGCCCAATGCAAGGAGGACCCATTAAGAATGTCCATTTGTCTCGATGGGGAACAGTACGATTTTTTCCCCTATTGTATTGAATCAATAAAAAAAAAAGGTCAATGTTACGGCCACCTTTTTTTTTTATTAGCTCCACAGAAATTTACTACCGACGAAGGCCTCTTGATCAAGTACACATTCCTGTTACTGTAGTATGGGCCTGGGTCAAGGGGAAAGCTCATTGAACTTGACTTTATCCTGAGACTGTGGCCTCCCTTTCTACTATGATTCCTAAATACCCAGGAAACAAACTAAAACTCGTGCTTTGAAGCGGAACGCTAAATGGGGACAAGAACATCAAATAAGGAACTAACATGAAACAATCACTTGTTTTAGGTTGTTCCTAAGAAAGCTCCTCTTGTCATCAACCATGCTACAACTATTTAAGCAACTCTCTACCAGCAAACCTTCTGTTATGATTCCATGGCAAGAGAATCTAGAATATGCTACTATGGAATCATAACAAAAGGCACATAGGACTGCCCTAGGCCAGCTAAGGCAACAGGGCAAGTGGATTCTAGATTGGATGAGCAAAATACAAGTAAACAGCAAACATTTGACATCTCCAGCCGAATAGTTAGGCAAGACTACGGCTCTTGGGGAAACATCCTATTTACCAAACAAGACGTCAAGAGTTTCACTTAACCATTCCCCTCCAACAGCCAAAGTGATAGCGGCTCTAACATCCACTGGTAATGTGTGGAAGAGGGTAAGCTTTTTATGTTGATAGAGGATGTATCAACACCTTTTGCATCTTTTGAAGAATTCATATAGAAACTCCATTTCATTCTTTCCATTTATTTTCACTGATTTAGTGCATTATGCATTGTTTTGTAGTTTTTTGTATTTTTTATTGAAAATATAAAATACATCAGTAATTTGTATTTTGGTTTTTTTTTTAAAGCAAATATCCATATTTTCACCATTACAATGCTAAAAACGACTGACCCATGAACTCTATCAATGGTTTTTGTTACTGTCTTTTTTTCTTCATTTTTCACTAAAAAGTGGAGGGGAGCCTTGGCCAACAGTAAAGTTGTCGTCGTGTGACCTTGAGGTCACGGCTTCAAGGTGTGGAAACAGCCTCTTGCAAAATGCAAGGCAAGGCTACGTACTATTGACCCTTGTGGTCTGCCCCTTCCCCAGACCCCACATATGCGGGAGCTTCATGCACCGGGACTACCCTTTTATTTTTTACTAAAAACAGTGAAAAATAGTATGGTTTTATTTTTATTTTATTTTTTTGTTTTCATAGCAAATGTGTAAATGTCACCATAAGAATGCTTAAAACAACTTATCAATAGAATCTTTTGGTATTTTTTCTTCCTTTTTTTGTTTTTTACAAAAAATAGTAATTTTTTAATTTGTTTTTGCAGCAAATATGTAAGTGTAAATGTCACCATTATAATGCTAAAAACAACTTGTTCACTAAAAATAGTAATTTTTTAACTTAGTAATTTCTTTTTGCAGCAAATGTATAAATGTCACCATTATAATGCTAAAAACAACTTAATAATTTGTTTTTAGTAATTTTTTACTAAAGAACAATTAAAAACAGCAATTTTTTCGTTTATTAATTTGTTTTTATAACAAATGTGCAAATGGGACCATTATAATGCTAAAAACAACTAATCCATAGCTTTGTTTTCATATTTTGCATGTTTCTTTTCACTTTTCTCAAGTTTTGTTTCCATGGTCTTCTTACTTTTCTATATTTCTTACTTTTGTACTATTATCTATTTATTTATTTTCTTAATTTTTTTGTTTTGTTTGTTTGCAGGGTTGATCTTCTGATTGCTTGATTTGTTTCTATTCTATTCTATGAGTATTAGTTTCCTATATTCCTATACGTTAATACTACAGTATGTCATCATCAAGGGGATCCACTAATGCTTCTTCTAGATTAATGGATCCAAGGTGGGTATATGGAGAGGCAAGGGATCCAAATGACAAAATTTGGGTATGGCACAAGCTTTGTAGAAATAGATATATAGTGGTAGAATATTCATATTTAAACAATATTTGATGGGTAGGCATAAGAATGCCAAAAAATGTGCTCTAGTCACTCCCAAGATATCTAAGAAAATTTTAGATTATATGAATGAAGCAAAGAAGAAAAAAGAGAATAGAGAGAGAATAACAAAAGGGATAGAACAGCAAGAAATTTTTTTTGCTTACATGATGACGATGAGGTCAAGGTGGAGGAGATTGACTATTCTAGGGCTGCTAGTATTTTCATTGAGGGCAAGAGACGTAAGATGCCCACGCAACAAATAAAGGGGCCTGTTGACTATCTCTTTGCTTCCAATCCAGAGGCCTAGGGTAAGGGAAAAGCACCCATGCAGCAAACAACATTGAATAGAGCATATAAGGAGTTTAGAACAAGAGCATGTGATTACATTGCCTCTTGTTCTATGAACATAGCATTGCATTCAATGCTACTCGTAGTCATTCCTTCTAGACCATGTTAGAAGCAATTGTGCAACATGGTCCAGGTATATATCTTATATTTTTAATAATTAATGGTTTAATACTTGTGTTTAGCCTTTTACCTAATCCTACATCCTATAATCTTATATGACTAAGGTTTCAAGGCACCCTCGTATCACAAGTTGAGGGTGAGTCTTCTTCAGAAGCAAGTAGAGAAAACAAAAGAGTACATAGATCAACGTAAAGCTGATTGGATTAGATATGTTCACTGTTCCTTTTCGCACCATTGTATTGTTGTATATTCCTTTCAAGTCTCAAGGTAACACTAACGACAAAAGTGCTCCATTGTGCTTTTATAGGTATGGGTGCTCCATCATGTCGGATTGGTGGACTGACGGTTGTCAACTTTCTGGTGAACTGTCCAACTGGGACAGTTTTTTTGAAATCCATTGATGGGGCTGCACATGTACAGAGTGCAAACTTAATACTTGACATGATAGCGAAGGTGATTGTTGAAGTTGGAGAGAACAATGTAGTTCGAGTAATTGTTTAGTTTTACATCTATAATCTTTTAAGTATTTTAACTTGTTTATGATGCAAGTTCACCCAATATAATTTTACCTTTTTTCTATATTAGGTCATAACTAACAATGCCTCCAACTACGTGGCCGCAAGAAGGGAGTTGATGATGAGGAGGCCACATTTATGTTGGACCCCTTGTGTGGCTCACTGCATAGATCTGATGTTAGATGACAGACAAATTGTCAATTGTGAAGAAAACTGTGGTAGAAGCTAGAGAGATGACAGTTTTATATAGAGCCACACACGTCCTTCATCTTATGAAAAAATTTACAAAGAAAAGATTTGGTCAGACCTACAATGACGCGCTTCGCCACCAACTTGAGCTTACAAAGCATTCACAACTTGAAGACAGAGTTAAGGGCAATGTTCAACTGTTCAAAGTTGATGAACAGTAAATGGTCGAAAAGGCCTTAAGGTAAAAGAGCTGAAAGAATTGTGTCGTGTACTAGCTTCTGAAACCACATCCTCTTTATTTGAAGATCATGGCTTCACTTGTAGAGGTCTTAAGGGTGGTGGACAGTGACGAGAAACCGACAATGGGATACACCTTTGAGGCTATAGCCAAGGCCATAGAAAAGATTCAAGCCAATCTAGCAGGGGACAAGCATTAGGCCACTCATATTTGGGGGATCATAAGCAGTAGATGGAGTTCTCAGCTTCACTAGCCTTTGCATGCAGTTGGATGTTACCTCAACCCATCCTTTTTACTATAACCATGACATTGAAATTGAGTGCAATAGTGACATCTAGAATGGCCTAATACATGCCATCAGTAGGCTATATGATAGAGAGGAAGCTGACATAGTGGTAGATGAGATATCCACTTACAGACATGCTAGATGCTTATTTGGCAATAACCTAGCAATATGCAAGAGAAAAACCCTACTCTCTTGCAAGTGTTATATGTTATTCTATGTTTTAAGTTTTAACTTCTAAATTTTATTTTATAATATTCTAGTTTTAGTTATTTTTCTAACTTTAATTTCCTTCAACTTTTGTAAGTGGGTAGTGGATTAACTTTGGGGCTGAAGCCCTACATCTTCACACAATCGCCATTAAGTTCCTCCCCAGATATGTAGTGCACCTCCTTGTGAGCGTAATTGAAGTGTCTTTGAGAACGTAAGCTACTTAGATACTAAGATTTAGTACTTACTAGTTATTAAATATTTAGAATACTTTCATTATATTCTAAATTTATATATAAGTATTTTTTCTTTTTAGATCCACACTAAGAAGAGAAATAGGCTGCACGCTAAGACATTGAATGATCTAGTACATGTTTAATACAATTAGAGGGTTCATCATCAGCATGAGGATCGTTTGAAAATGCAAATGTATACAAATCCTATTATGTTATAAGAGGTCAACGAAAGTGATGAGTGGATTGTTCAAGATGTCGGAGATGATCTGGTGCATCCAGGTGATGACCTCACCTAGTTAGATGTTGAGCTCGCTAAGGATCAAGTGAACGTGATGCTCCATCTACTAGGCAATACCAGAGGCAGGGAAGGGGGCAAAGGGGAAGCCACATTTCTCAATCTCAAGCTCATCAAGAACCAAATGAGGATGTTGGAAAAGAGTAGGACAATGAGGAGACTGAGAAGGAAGATGCCTACATCTCTCAGGGAGATGATTCTTATGACGATCTAGATCTTCTTGATGAGGAAAAGGTGCAAAAAGATGACTCTTAAGTCTTAACAATTAACTCTAACATTTACTTTGCATTATTTATGTAACTATTGTTTAATTGTTTATTGTTCCTGGATTTATAGGAAGATGATGGTGATAATGACAAGGCCACAAGGGATTGAAAGAGTAGCATGGAGACTAGTATTCCTATTATGATAGCATCACTATCATTGTATCTGTATGTTTCTGAACTTATTTATTTATGATTATTTGGTTTAATCTTAGGTTGTTGTTGTTGTTATTCACATGTACATTTATTACTTAAAAATTTCATTTCTCTCATTTGACATGTATTTATTCATATCTTTATATTTCTATGTTTTCTTCTTCTTTTTTAGTAATTTTTTTAATTTTTTCTTTTTTTAAATTTAAATTACTTAATTTTGTGCCTTGACACCTAGTCATGCAACTAGGCGCCTAGGTGCGCCTTGCTCCTGCAACTACATATATAAAAACTATTACACTTTCTTTGTATTTTATTCTAACTACACTAGTTTTTATTTGTTTACAGAGATTAGTGGATTGGGGAAGCGATAACCATTGCAACGTGACGAAGATGTTGAAGAGACAACCATTGCTTTGTGGGATACTAAAGGTATTGTGTTTCTGTTAGACTTCTTGTTGTTATTTGTAGCTAGTACTGCTGAGGGAGATTAGAATAGAACCTATGATGTAATTACTAGTTTGGTAAGTAATGTCCATCTATCTTTGTCTTCCTTTAGAGAAAAGTTTGGCCAAGTTTTAATTTTTGAAGCTTTTAAAGAGGGGGGAAATGAACTAGGGACTTGCCTTGCTTTCTTTTTGTATCTATTATACTCCATGTATGTCTTAATCCTTGATGAGAGAACACAAATACCTATGCTTATTTCAATCCTCTAGATAAATATTAAATATTGTTTGTAGTTGTCGAAGCTGTTTCTTTGACTTAGCAGCTTGAAGATTTATAAGATGGGGCCAACCTTGAGGAAATAAAGTCACAAAGGGTGAAGAACAGCAAAAAAGATGAAACCCATTTTCTCTTGCTAATTAGACATGATATTGATCTATTTAGGCATATTTCTTTATGTACTCACATTCTTTTTAATAGATTCTACATATTCTAACATATATGTATGGTTGTTTTACCACTTCCCTGTCCCTTATAACTCATTATTTGTTTGCCTGGTCACATTTACTTGTCTGACTGTTATAGGAAAATAACAGTACAAGGCTCAAGTACTGCAAATTACTCATGCTATTAATATCTTGGGGTTGGATTAATTGTCAAGACATTTGACAATATTTTATTCAATTGAATCAAATTAATTCAGGTATAACACCTTTTTGATATTGTACCCTACTACTATTGCACGTGAGGTTGAAGCTTTTGGCATAACTAGACTTCATGAAGCACAAAGTGTCAGTGTAAGGGGATGCTTATATGCATGTTACTCTCCCTCCCCCTTTTCTTGAATTCAACTGCTTTGGCTTTTCTTTTCTAAGAGTGACAGGATTTTCTCTCGAACTTTTAGCAAAAAGCCAATGCTCTATGTCCTATTTACCAGAATGCTCAAAAGTATTCTCTTAGTGCCTGTTTATTTTTGTTCAAATTCTGTAGCTAATATTCTCTCTGGTGATTGCAAAAGTCAGGTAAATATTGTAGTTCGTTATACCTGACAACCTGTTGACATGCTTGCATTTTGTTATTTAAAGAGGATGATATTCTGGATTTATCTTTCACCTGAGAGTTAGTTTTCTGTACATAGCAGATGTTACCTTTAGGATTTGTTGGTTGGACTTGGAACAACTAATGTGAGCTTGTATTAGAAAGGTCTTCCCAAGAATGTGGAGTTCCATCCAGTGAGGACTATCAATCTCTAAATTCTTCTAGTTGCATCTGTTACATGATCGATATCTCACCAGTTTGACATGTGAATGATTGTTACCTGGAACTATACTCCTAGTAAGGACTATCATTTTGTTTGTTGGACTTGGAACAAATTAATGTAATTCTTATCATTTTCAGACAACTTGCAAGCTGGCTAGAAGATGTGAGGCGGTAACCGAAGGTAAGTGCAATTTGTTTTACTTGGCTCTTCTTGGATCAGCTTTCTTCCACACAGTTGGTCACATTTCTGCTTGTGTTTCATTCTTAAAAGTTGAAGCCTCATTCACTCATGTTCAACATCATAAAGTGGTTATAGTGTTTGTTCTCCTCTTGCACTGTCTATTTTTCTTCTTCAATTGCTATCTGCTCTTTCATGTAAATGTGACGTTTATCTCTTCATGCAGACTGGTTGGATTCAATTTGAACATGAAACTCAAAATGTTCTTCACATCTATAGCTCTAGTTTGATGATATTAGTCTAAATCTTTTATAAATAATATCATATCATCTCTTCATGGGACTCAGTTGAACAAGAAACTCTAAAATGTTCTTTACAGCCGCAGTTTTACTTTGATGATATCAGTCTTATACCTATAGTTTTGTTTTGACAGTCTATTATGATTATATAACAGCAATTATTGAGAACACCATCATTTGCATGTCTTCGAGAGTTTTAAGTAAATTTAGGGAATAACTTCTGCTTTATGTGCAAGGGATAAAGATTTACTTCACAAAAGCACAAGGATACAGAGGTTTTACTATTTTGTTAAGTTGTCTCATCCTCTTGTATTTAAGTATTCAGATTCAAACTTTTCCATGTCAATTCGCAAATTGTAAACTTAAGGCTTGCTTGGTAATCTCAGCATTTCACCTTGTTTTTGCTAGTTACTGAGGAAAGGACCCAAGTTTTGAGGGCCTTAACTCCGAGAATTTTAGACTTTTCTTTCAGTTGTATGAGCACGTCCAATATTGACATTCATCTGAAGGTTGTTTGATTAATGCTATATAATTTCTTTTCAGGCAAGGCACCATCATGACCTTTTATGCGCACTGTAAGGACTATTTGTCTACAAGATATAATTTCATTGAGAAAACAATTGCTGCAGTTGAGTTGTTTCATACTGGAGACCCATACAATTGGAAGCAGTCAAGCATCCTAATAGAACATTCCCCCACACCACAAGGCTACTAAAAGAGGAAGAGTTAGTGGAGACATTCACATCTCAGATTGATATCTCCAAAGCACATGCAACACGCATAATTTGATTAATTAGGCTACCATTAATGGATTGCTACCGCTGTTGTAATTCTTGTGGAAACCATTTTCTGTCATTTTGTTTCTTAGTGCATGTTTGGAAACCGTTTTCTTTCAATTTGTTTCTTTTCCAATTGAATTTGTAACTTAGAAGTTGGATGCTTTCTTTGAATTTGTTTCTTTTCCAATTGAATCTGTAATTTAGAAGTTGGATTGCTTTGAATTTGCTTCTTTAACAAATGAATCTATAAGTTAGAAGTTGGATTGCCTTCTTTGAATTTGTTTCCTTTTCAATTGAAGGCTTGAAGCTGTAATTTAGAAGTTGGATTGCTGCATACGATAAGGCGCACAGTTTCAAATTGGACTGGTCCAGTTCTCGGTCCACTTTGGTCCAGCCAAACAGAAACTTGGACCGAATTTAGGTCTAGTTCGGTCCAGTCTATTGGTTTATAGTGGACCGGACCACATAGGACCGAAAACTGACCGAAGACCAATCAGTCGGTCCACACCTCACCCCATATCGGTTCGGTCCAGTCTCAATCAACATCCCAGCAGACCTGAAAAAATCGGTCTGGTCAACTTTCAGCCTAAAACTGGACTGGCCGGACTTTGCACACCCCTAATCAAAACCACAAAATCTTCAAAAAGACATTTTAGGCTCTAGAAAGGTGCCAGGATAACAAAAAAAGAATTGACGGTTTGCAGAAAACCACTTGATCATTATTCTTAACGCAAATATGCATAGAGGTTACAAATAATAAGAGATGAAATATTGTGCTT
This sequence comes from Warburgia ugandensis, assembly GCA_035236585.1. NCBI lineage: Eukaryota > Viridiplantae > Streptophyta > Magnoliopsida > Canellales > Canellaceae > Warburgia > Warburgia ugandensis. Next base: position 48,012,194 of record CP141130.1, read on the forward strand.
TGCAATAAATGGCTAGTGCTCCATATGTGCATAACACACAAAAACCACACAAATTATATACACTACGCCAACAGATGCAATATGTTAGCATGACCTGTGAGGGAATATCTCGTTTTCATGTGATTTATCATGAGTGCTGACCTAAATTGGAAAGATCGGTGAGTGCTGACCTAAGCTGGAAAGATAGGTGAGCAAACAACTCGCTGAAATACAAGTAGAGAAACTCCAAACTGGTGATACAAATTATAGATCTTCATAATCAAGAAAAGCAATATGCCCAAAATTATAACCACAAGTAAAATCTGTGCATTCTGCAGGGGTCACTAAAAGAGATTAAACTTATGGGATCACCAAACTTTATATAACAGTGTAATCTCTTACAGTTTTTGAGAAAGAAAAGGAAGAGTCAGCACTCTGAAGCCAATATTTATATGCACTCCAAAAGTCAAGAAAGATAGTAATAATAATTAACAGTATCTAATCCATCAAAGGCAAGAAAATACACCAATAGAAATAGAAAATAAATTACATGGCGCAAACTCACAAGACAAAAACTGATTAGAAGCATGGCGGAAAAAAATCTCATCTCTTCTTTCAGATCTAAATTGAAGATAAGTGACATGTATTCATCCTACAACATTTTAGATCTTTCTATATTATTTTACAAATGCTTACCAACTCCTTTACTGGATGAGACAGGGAGGAAAAGTTATTAAGAGAAATAAAGATGGTTTCATTTTCTATAAAGGCACAGCATAATCATGTCAAAGTATCTGGGTAATTAATACTAGAAGCTTTATGAAAATTGAATCATACTGGCTAAACTGTTAACGTGTTGCTACTTGAGGGTACATTTGGCTTCAGTGCAAATGAATTTCTCAAGAACAAAATACATTATCTTTATCTGAATTACGAAACGAACTTCTCACATCAATAATTTAGTAAATCAAGGAAATTCAAAAAGCTCCCCAGATCCCAACTTTTAGAAATTCTAGCCATGAAACAACCAGAACACCAACTTGTTTGATAATGTGCATTTCCTAGTAGTCATCTTTGTCATTTTCCTCAGGAAACGAGCAAAAAAGAGTAAAGGAGTAGGTTTGTCACAGGTATGGAGCTTAAGAGATGTGAGAGTGGTGAGCTTGTTAAAGAATTAACCTCCAGAACTAAGCAGCCAGAAATTGAATGAATGAAGTGTTTTAGCTTCTTTCTTTTGAATAAATTGAGAATAACTTGGTATTTTATTGCTTCTGTTTACAGCTGAAGAAAATCAGAAATCCATCTTTGCTAATCTAGTTTTTTTTCTTCATCTTATATACATCAAATAGAAGGTTTCCTCTCATTCTTCAGGTATTTGAAGAAAGGACAATGGATTCATCAAATGTTGACATGAAAATTGATGTAAAAAAATCAATGAATTTTCAGAAAGTAGTGGAGTGTCAGTGACTACTAACGAATTCAATTCCATAAAATGGCAAACTATTGGGCTTTGAAATGGATCTGGAGACAATTCAATTCCATGAAATGGCTTAACTGTGTCTTCTTGGCCTATAAGTCTTCGATTTATCCACTAACACATTTTTTAGCAGGATCCCACTGGCAGGGAGATTTACCCATAGTTCTTGAATATTCTTTAGCATTCTTCAGAGCCTTTAGGAAAAAATTGGATGCACGCGGGAAGAGAAGATACTCTGCAGAACTAGAGGAGAAGATGCTTTGCGGGTTCTCAGTTGGAGGCAATCTTGAAGAGCACAGGGAATGAATGCAAAAACATTTCATAAATTTAAGGAAATCAACTAAACAGAAGCATTTCTTCAGAACTGTAGGCAAAGATACTCTCCATGAACCAATATTTCCAAAGAACTTCCTTGTTGGTAAATTCTGATCAAGTTGGACAACTATTATCCTAACTAACTTGAAAATCTTCTCTCCTCCGCCTTGATGTTCCTCATTTTGATCGAGGTAGTTTGATGAATATTTGATTAAAGCTTTAAAGACAAAGTTCTTTCTCCTAGCTACACTTGACTTCATTCTTCTTCTGTTTCTCCAACTTGGATCATTGAATTTACCTTTTCAAGTTTAATGACCTACCATGTAGACAGACTACGCAGCCAAAATTATTTTGCAGTAACAAGCATTTAAATTCTCTCTGAAGTATCAATGGTATGTGACCTTTGTAGTAACTCCAAACAATGTTATGTAAATACATATAGGCATACTAAAATACAATATCAACTAATGTGAACTTGAGGTCACGGGTTCGAGGCATGGAAACAGCCTCTTGCAAAAATGCAAGGTAAGGCTGCGTACTATTGACCCTTTGTAGTCCGAACCTTCTCCAGACACCACATATGTGGGAGCTTTGTGCACTGGCCTCCCCTTTTTTTGAGACAACCTCAATTGATGGTTTTTTGTGGGGGCAAACCTCCTTACAAGACTTAGAACAATTTCTCTTCTCCCTCAACAAAATCCAGCATGTACATGTTTATACCAATTGCAGCAAATAATAACCCTATTTACTACTACAACAACAACCTCCTAACTTGTAATCATCTTCCAAAAATAACTACCCTAAATTCACATGACATCATTTAATTATTAGACACATTAACCAAGTAGGTACATAAAATTCCACCCCACATAACATCAACCTTGTCCTTAAGGTTGAAGGTGATCCTTCCATCTAGCATAATAATCTTAACATTTCACATGTAGGAAAATGAAAGAAGAAAAATGACAAAGGTGATCACTTTGAGGGGATCTTCCTGCTAATGACCACTTCAAGGGCATCTTCCTCCTAACCTTTCCTGCAGCAACTCCTTCCTATGCCCACAACCTTCAACTAAGTGACTTTGATACCAATTGTTATGCAGCTATATGAAGACACACTAAAATACAATATAAACTAGTAATGCTTCATTAACAATAGTCACTTCAAGGGTCTAAACCTCCATTGATGCCTCTTTGAGGGAGAAAACCATCTTACAAAACTTGCACAATTTCTTTTTTTCTTAAGAAAATCCACATATTACATAGTTATAGCCGTTGTAGCAACTGACCCCATTAATTACTACTAGAACAACTGCCTCCTAACTTACAGTAACTAACCTCCTAACCTATAACCATTTTTCTGCAGTAAATACCCTAAATTCACATGATATTATATAATAATTATGCACATTAACCAAGTATAGAACAAACAACTGAGTCATTGAATAGCCAAATTATCCATGCATAAGAAAAATATTCATCCAACCATTATGGGCTTTTGGCCAACCAGGTGTCAGAGTCCATGTACGTATTTGAAAAATATTCATCTAGCCTTGGAATAATCTACTTGATACCGTATGTTCAGTTAGACAACATCATAATTCGTAACAGAGGAGAGAGGTACCATCTAACCAGTGGCCAAGCCTCAAACTTACAAAAGTTAACATGATCCAACTCTAATCGCAAGGTAGTTAAATAAACCATTCCCGCTATTACAAAAGACAAGAAAAAATAGTATCACCTGCTGGGCCAGATGTTGCATCTGCAAAGGTTCTTTATTATACTTTGTCAGTTTAATAATTATTCAACAAAAACACAGGAAGGAGAGTAAACAAAAGTCGCTTGTGATTATTCCAATAACAAGGTTACCTAGAATGAAAGATTTAATAGCAGCAGCCTTTGCCTATTTGTAGTTCTATATGATTGAAGTCACATACAATTTCATATTAATGCATCGGGTGTATCATGTTTGTTCTTAGGGAAGACATAAATAACTAGACATATTTAAGTGGTTTCGTAAAGGTTCACAATAAAGCAATATATAAATGTACATTTCTTACTAACATTGAATATGCTTCATTCGTCAAAGAAAAATGTCCCTCGGACTGACATCCACCGATATAGCTGCAATCAAGAATAAGGTTATGTGCAGAAACTTGAATGTAATACAAATACATAACCAAACATCATATTGCACAAATGAACTCCAGCCACCATAGACAGAGGACATACACTGTACCAGAGCATCGTCCTTGCCAAACCAGATCTTTCCTTTTCTCATTTTCCAACAATTGCACAACTTCTCTCCCCAATCCAGCTCCCGGCAGTTCAGTGCGCCAATTATCCCTTTTAGACTTACTACCAGACTGTAACTTCTCCACAACCTAAACCAACATGAGAATATAACATTATGAAGGAAGAAAAAAATTTCTTTGTTTCACAAATTAATACAAATTGGGGGTTGGGGGGAGTGCACAGGCGTATGCAAGGTCCTGGGAAGGGGTGGACCACAAGGGTCTATAGCACACAGCCTTACCTTGAATTTTGCAACTAAAGCTCCCCTTGAAATTAATGCAAATTGCAGAAGAAAAATAAAAAGTATCATAAGTAAAGAAGAATTACCCAAGAAAAGGGAAGAAGGAGATGGTGAACTAACAAAAGATGTAGCTAAAACACTTACAATTGTTCCACTGCTGAAAAGTGATGTTCCCTCTTACAGTCACTTATGATATGGACATCGGGCTTGGTCTAGGTAGGCTATTTGACCGAACAAGTCCAAGATGGGCCAAGACCAGGTCAAATCAGTTTTCAAGGCTACATTTGCCAGTTATGGGGGTGAGGTATGTCACCGCTATGTTTTAAGCAATTTGATTTGTTTCCTTACTGATTAGGATCTTTTTCATTATGTAATCTGCTTGATTTGTTTCCTTAGTTACTAGGATCTTTTTTACTATGTAATCTCTCCAAATAGAATTCTTTTAAATAAGGAGAGGATTTGTTTCTTTTCTTTCTTATATCTTTGTGATCTTCAAGATTTTGAAATCTCCCTAATTCTTAGGAGATCTTTTCTTGAAAGGAAACAAACCCTCTACATATACCTGAGTATGCCACCCGAGGAGAGCAGTCTACATTTAATAAAAATTCTAGTTTCTTTGCTATTCTTGTACTGAATTAGGAAGACCTTTGAAAGGGTCCAGAGGGATGCCGACTTCCCTCAGCAGGTGTTTCCTGACATTGCTCCATAGATACAAACTTGTGCAGATCTAAAGGTAGAGATCTTGTCTTTTTGATGTAGAGTGGATAAGTTTCTTATTCTACCTTGCTTGAGTTGTTCAACTCTGCCTATGCTACCTCTATAGCAAACCAGCCTATTTTTTCCCATGTTTTGACCTTTCGTATGTAGCCCTAGCTATCAGTGCTGGCTGCCCACTGTATGTTAACTGTAGAGGGGTTTCTAGAGGCTGGGCCATAGATTTGGCAAGATAGCTTTGACCTAAGTTGAAGAGGATTACTTAGGGCTGGATACCTACTAATTAACGTTCTAGGATTCCTCAAGAGTATCTAAATTGGGCAGAATATTTCTATTGCTTTGCTAAAATTATACCAAGGGCTAGTTCTAGATCTCTCCTGCATCAACTTAGTAACTTACCATGTAGCTTGTCTCACTAGGCATTTCATATCTAGCAAATCAACTAGCAACATGTTCTAGGGAATTTGACTACAAAACGTGTTGCAAAAGAAAGCCATCAAATCAATAAACTGTGAAATTTGATAGAAAGGAATTGTTTTAATGTCCTGGTTGCTAAAATTATTCTTAAGTTACGTCAGGAGGTTTGGGGAGTTTGTCTGTAAAAGAGCGAAAAGAACAGAATAATACTTTTTGTTTCCACATTTTATTTGGTAAAGTATTCCTAGAACTACTAATCAAGCAAATTTCAAAATCATTCTCTTTATTCCATAACTTTTGCTAGAAAGACAAATATTTATGCTTTGGGCCCCACTTACTTGCCATTACCATCATAATTAGAGTTTAGAGGTTGGATAATCATTTTATTTAGGTACTGCAAGGACGTACATAACTCTTTGTTTGCAAGGGTGTGAATGTGTTTGGCATAAAGTTCTAATTTCTGTGTCTTAAAAAATCATTTCCTTCTATTTTTCCTAAAGATCAGTTTTAAAGACAACGCAGAGAAAATATTCTAAGAAAATGATAACTCCCACAACTGAGAAATTATCAAACAAACCAACATAGCAAACATTTTAAGCAAAGTAACATAAACTTCCACAATTGACAAATGGGCAAAGATAACCTCTTACTGGCCATGTAATGTAAACAAATTCTCATTTGTGGATTTCGTGTTGCTAACTTCCATAACACAAAAGAACTAATTCCATATTTGGCCTTGCGCTATTTTTCAGTCTGAAAACAATAACCTCAGCAATAAAGGTTGCAGATCTTTTAATTTTATAAAGATGAATAAAGAGAAGTGGAGATCTTCATAACAAGTTATGATCTCCATAAAATAACTTAATTTTAACAAACAAACTGCTTAGGGAAATTTTTTTTATGAGAAATGAACCAATTAAATCTACTAGGACTTCAATAAAATCAAAACTTGCTAGCAAGTGAACAATTACACAAAAATCCAATATGTTTCACCAATGCTGGAGAATAATAAAAAGACAAATTTATATTAAAATCTATTTAGTAGCAGGAGTGACTAGTCACTAGAAGCCAAAAGGCACAGCCATGCTACTTGACTAAGGCTAAGTGCAATGGGCTTAAAGCACAGTGCAACTGGGCGTGACTAGTCATGAGACTTGTTGCACCTTGAGCTTTCGCGGCCTCAACTCCAAGTGAACCGTCAGTGATTTAAAACCCTCGTTTTCCCCATTTCTTCTTCTTCTTTTTCTTCCCAGACTTCCTTTCTTCTTCTTGCAAACATCCTCATCTTCCATTGGTGACGATTGAAAGTAAGAAATTACGGATTTATGTTGGGCTTTTCTCTATTATTCCTTTTTTGAAAGAAAAAGGGTAAATTTAGTGTCATTATTTCATTTTTAATGACAAATGCTTGATTTCATTTTTAATGCTAAAAACAAAATCTTCATTTCATCATTTCCATTTCTTTTCATAGATTTAATGTATTATTTACCCGCTTTTCAGTTTCCTGTACTTTTTACCAAAAATTGTCATATATCAATATTTTTTTATTCTCTTGTTGTTTTTGTAAAATATATCCATAGGTTTGCATTACATAGCTAAAAACGACATTTACATGGTCCTGCTTCATTTATTTTTACCAGTTTTTCATTTTTTCATTATTTTTCAGTGAAAACTGTAAAATATGCAGTATACAGTACAGTTTTTTTTTTTTTTTTAGGTTTGTTTTTGTAATAAATGTGCAAATGTTTCCATTACAATACTGAAATCAACAATTCCATATCAATGTTTTCATATTTTGCATGTTTTATTTGCCTTTTTTTTTTTTTACTTTCTAAATTTCATGACGTGCATTACTATTTTTTTGTTAATTTCAGTACTAAGTTAAAAGAATCATTCTAATGCTAAGAAATAACAATTCCACACCATACTTTTCATAATTTGTATGTTTTGTTAATGTTTTTTTACCTTTTTCTTATTTTTTCTAAAATACATAAAATATAGTCTATTTCTTCCATTCTTATATAAGAAAAGAAACAAATGTGTATCCATTCTAACACTAAAAAATTGACAAATCCATAACATACTTTTTCATATTATCTATGCTTCTTTCAACTGTTTTTTACATTTTTCTATTAATTTCTTCTGTTTTTATTTACAAGGTTCAGATTAGGTTTCCATTGTACAAGTCTAGAACTAAATATGTCTTCATCAATGGGATCCAACAATACATCATCCAAATTAATGAATCCAGGATGGGAATGTGGAGAAGGAATCCAAATGAAAAATAATTTGGTTTGGTGCAAGCTATGTGAAAATAGGTATAGCGGTGGAATATTTAGATTGAAACAACATTTGATGGGCGATCATAGAAAGGCAAAAAAGAATTCTGTTGTCACTCCTAGGATATCTAAGAAGATATTAGATTACATGAATAAATCAAAGAAGAAGAGAAAACCAAGGCAGACTAATAAAGGATATGGAGAGGCCAAAGAATTTATTTGGCTTGCATGATAATGATAATGATGATGATGACAAGGTGAAGGAGATTGACAATACTAGGGCTGATGGTATTTCCATTGGAAGCAAGAGGAGTGAGGGAAAGGCACCCACGCAATAACAACAAAGGAACCTACTGGCTATCTCTTTGCTCCAACCCATAGGCCCAAGGTAAGGGGAAAGCACTCATGAAGCAGACGACAATGAAGGGAGCATATAAGGAGTTTAGGGCGAGCATGTGATTACATCTTCTCTTGGTTCTATAAACGTAGCATTGCATTCAATGCTGCACGTAGTCATTCCTTCTAGACCATGTTAGAGGCAATTGCAACATGGTCCAAGTATATATCTTATATTTTTAATAATTAATAGTTTAATACTTGTTTTAACCTTTTACCTAATCTTACATCCTATAATCTTATGGTTTTAAGATTTTAGGGTACCCTCGTATCACAAGTTGAGGGTAAGTCTTCTTCAGAAGCAAATAGAGAAGATAAAAGAGTACAAAGATTAGCATAAAGCTGATTAGGTTAGGTATGTGCTCAGTATTCTTTTTCACACCCTTGTATCTTCCTCTCAAGGTGACATTGAACAACTTACAAGCAATTTCATTTATGCTTTTAAGGTATGAGTGCTCCACTATGTCAAATTGGTAGACCAATAGTAAGGGTCACACCCTCATCAACTTTCTGGTGAACTTGCCAACTAGCATAGTTTTTTTAAAATCTATTAACGGGTCTGCACATGTCGAGAGTGCAAACTTAATACTTGACATGTTGAAGAAGATAATTAATGAAGTTGGAGAGAACAATGTGGTCCAGGTAATTGTTCAGTTTCATATTTATAATCTATTAATTATTTAACTTCTATATGATGCAAGTGAACCCTATATAATTTTACCTTTACCTATTTAGGTCATAACAGACAATGACTCCAACTAGGGAAGGGAGTTCATGGTGAGGAGGCTGCACTTATATTAGACCTCTTGTGCAACACCTATATATAGATCTTATGTTAGATGACTTAAGCAAATTGCCAAGTGTAAAGAAAACTGTGACAGAAATTTAGGGAATGATGGAGTTTATTTATAGTCACACTCATGTCCTTCATCTTATGAGAAGATTCACAAATAAAAGAGATTTGGCCAATCCTACAATGATGCACTTTGTTGCAAACCTCTTGAGTTTAGAAAACATTCATAACCTGAAGACAAAGTTGAGGGCAATGTTCCACTGTTCAAAGTGGATGAACAATAGATGATCGAAAAAGCCTAAGGGTAAAAGAGTTGAAAGAATTGTGTCCTATACCAACTTCTAGAACCAAGTCCTCTTTTGTTTGAAGACCATCGCCCCACTTGTAGAGGTTTTCAGAGTGGTGGACAGTGAGGAGAAGCTGGCAAAAAAAAAAAGGGCAGCCCTGGTGCACGAAGCTCCCACCTATGCAGGGTCCGAGCAAGGGGCGGACCACATGAGGAGAAGCTGGCAATGAGATATATTTTCAAGGCCACAACCAGGTCCAAAGAAAATATTTAAGCCAATCTAGCAGGGGATGAGTGTCAAACTATGCATATTTGGGGAATCATAAACAATAGATGGAGTTCTCAGCTTCACCAGCCATTGCATACAGCTGGATATTAACTCAACCTATCCTTCTACTACGACTATGACATTAAAATTAAACGCAACAATGACATCAAGAATGGTCTAATGCATGCCATCAGTAAGCTATATGACAGAGAACAGGCTGACATAGTGATAGATGAAATATCCATTTATAAACATGCTAGAGGCTTGTTTGGCAATGACCTAGCTAAGCGTAAGAGTAAAACCCTGGCCCCTTGTAAGTGTTTTATGATGTTTATGTTCTTCTAAATTTTATACTATCCTAATTTTTGTTGATTTTTCTAACCTTAATTTTCTTCAAGTTTTGTAGGGGAGTGGTAGATTAACTTTGGGGCTGAAGCCCCACATCTTCAAACATTTGCCATTAAGGTCCTCTTCTAGATATGCTGCAAATCTCCTTGCAAGCATAACTAGAGTGTCTTTGAAACACTTAGTGGACATAATATATAGATAAGGTCCCAAAGAATTGAAGTGAAATGAAACAATTGGAGATGTACCTCTAGAGCTTTGTATGATCGATAAGTGCCATTCAAAGTGAAAGGAAAATTCTATAGGATGGCTATAAGGCCGACCATGCTTCATGAACTAGAGTGTTGAGCAATTAAGGAACAACATGTATATGCAATAACCATGGCCAAAATGAGGATGTTGAAATGGATGAGTGGCAAGACAAGAAAGACAAAATTAGAAATGAAAATATTAGAAGAAACTTGGGATTAGCACCAATAGGTAACAAGATGAGGGATGATAGACTTAGATAGTTTGGACATGTCCAACGGAGACCAAAAATGGCACTAATTAGTAGTTAGTCAAACCAAGTTAATGGCCCTAAAAGGGCAAGGGGAAGGCCCAAAAGGATGTGGATAGAAGTCGTGAGAAAAGATCTAAAAAATTTTAAACTGAATGAGGCCGTGACACTTGATAGAGAAGAATGGAAGAACAAGATTCATGTAGCCGAACCCCTATTGGGATAAGGCTTTTATAATGATGATGATGATGTGGTACTAGATGAGCATGATGGTTGTGTGCCTTCAAACTTGAAGAATCTATATTTCTAATTGAGCCCAATATCTACTTTAGTGTATTACATGAAGATGTCCAACATGGATTAATGCTAAGTACACTAGGGTTATTTACTAAAATCATAAAAATATAGATGTTCAACGTGAGACCCACACCCTCGTAGGGAAAGATATCCAATAGGCATCATCTAATAAATGAACGTATGAAAGCCCAATGCCTTGGTGGTGATTGATAAAAAATTTATTCAATTGCTTTTTCTTATATGTACTCAAACTAAAATATTTTTCAAATGTGTTATTTTAAGCATTTTGAAGTTCAACTAGAAGAAGAAGAACCATCAAGAGTTCAGTCTTAACAAGTGATGAAATGACTTGAGGAATCATAGTTTTAATTCTAGCAAGGTACATATCTCAATCCTAGTTTACTAGTTATGCATGAAACATGTATCAAGTTGATTGTGAAACTACGTTTTCAAAGTTTAATCTTTTTAATTTTTAATCTAGAAAAGATCTCAATATTTTGCAAGTTATTTTAACATATATGTACTCTACTCATTGAGGACCCCATATGAATGTGTGTGTGTGTGTGTGTGCGTCAGAGGTTACGTTTTCAAAGTTTAATCTTTTTAATTTTTAATCTAGAAAAGATCTCAATATTTTGCAAGTTATTTTAACATATATGTACTCTACTCATTGAGGACCCCATATGAATGTGTGTAAGTTTAATCTTTTTAATTTTTAATCTAGACAAGATCTCAATATTTTGCAAGTTGTGTGCGTGTGCGTGTGTGTGTGGAAGCAACTATTGAGCCACACTCATTTGACCTTTGCAACAAGAAATTAGAAAGAAAACAAGTTAATAACATTCATACATCAGCATTTGAGAAATAGGTACAACATTATTTTGTAGATATTGAGCCACACTCATTTGTGTGTGGAAGCAACTATTGAGCCACACTCATTTGACCTTTGCAACAAGAAATTAGAAAGAAAACAAGTAAATAACATTCATACATCAGCATTTGAGAAATAGGTACAACATTATTTTGTAGATCCTATGGGATGGTTGTTTCTTAAGTTAACCTCAGTGCTTTCAGATTATTTAAGCAAGATCTGAACAAAGAGATCAAGCTCAACCTTAGCAGATAACGCTCCCAACAAGTTATTATCTCTATTTCAGTTTTTCAAACATTGTTTTAGTCGTTTTGAATTCTTTGGTTGCATTATATTCCATCATTTTACAACTGAGGATGTTGAGATGATAGCATCTGGTGCCCTTGGATTTTCTCGACAAGGATCATGGTGGTGTGCCTCTGATTGTCCATCAGACAAGGGGAAGAGTGTAACATATTTAGCATTTTAAGCTCTCTAATATTTGATTAGGTTTAACATATAAACATTTTGATTGCGGTGCAAATGTTACTTATCCATTGTTGCTCTGTGCCCTTTTTGTGAGTTTACCATGTGTTCACCCTCATGCTCCTGTGTATCTCCTCGCATTTGTTCCCAACTAACCATATCAAAACATACAACTCCATATATTTATTATTAAAATCTTGTCAGAAATTGTCAACTATGAGAATCTAATTGTGGACTGCTATTCCAGTAGCCATGATTGATTAATGTGTCCATGGCCCATTTATAGGAAAATTCCATTGTGCTTCAATCGTGTACTTGAAGCGGAGGAAACTTAGATTTTGTAACCGTAGGACAGAAATGTCTATATATAAACAAAAAGGCAGAAATGCATAGAGATAGTCAATGTCCAGGTTGGATCTCATGCAAGACAGAAAGTACAGACCAAAATATCATACTTATTTTCCTCTTCCCTGCCTCCCCTCAGTTCCTCTTTTCTTCACTGGACGAGTCTCTTGTTACCCTTATGAATTCAAGGATTGTTTCTTTTGATATTCTCAAAAGCCCACCAGCATTTTCCTGGTAGACAACTATTTCCCTCAAAGACTGTGAGCCCACCCAAACCTTGACATTAATTGAGCACGATTTGAAGAAATATGTTCCTCTCATGTTTATAAATACTATGGCATTCTACAGTTTAACCAGAACTTAGCATTGCCCCTAACGATTTACTCCGCTAGTTCAATTTTCCAACATTGTCTAAATAATTTTGAGTTCTGAGGTTGAAAACTGATGCACTTTTCTTTTAGTTGAAGTCTCTTAAGATGGTGGCATCTGCCACCTAACCTTTTCTCAACAAGGACCATGCTGTTGTCACTCTAGGCATCCCCATACAAAATCAAGCAAAGCAGAACATGCAGATGCTCTACAAGTTCTTAAATATTTGAGCAGATATTGTGAACATTCTAACGGGATAGCCACCTTTCATGATATGTTATTACTATTATCATAAAATATGTTCCTCCTTGTTCTGTTCGTGTGTTCATCTTGTATAATTCTGTCAGTGGACTAAATTGAATGAGATACACACAGGAAGGTTCAAAACAATTGGTGCTCATGAGCTATGGTACATGGATGACTAAATCGATACACTTGCTCACCATAGTCGACCGGGCTCTAGCAAATGTCAAAACAAATGGATAGAAGAGTTTTGGGTGTTCCAAGAAGGTAGGAAGCAGGTTCTGATCGGAATTCATCACTTATTCTAGAAGTCATTCTCTTAATCTTACTAGAATAGATAAAAATGGGAAGAAAAGTCTAAATAGTGACTGCTATCTTTTACAGGATCAAGTGACTGTTTTTCCTTTAAATTCCTTTCGAACAGCTATGACAATGGCTGCTGAAAATATAGAAAACGAACAACAGGAAACAACCATACAAGCAAGCGAACTCTATAATACTCAATCTTTACATGGACCATTTTTTTTTAAAAAAAATTTTTGCATATCTTTTAGGTCTTTCGTTCAAGATACTTTTGTCCCATTAAGTCACTAATCTGCAAACAGTATTCAGACAGTGAAATGACCAAAATTTGTAACTTTTTTGTGAAAACCTTAAGAATGCCACTTCAACAAGACACCAAATTTTAACCTAGAAGAGTGCCTAAAGAAAGGTTGTCATAGTATTCAAAGTGTAGCTTCTGGAGGAAAGACTAATGCAACTCTATGCAGAAAGCTTGGGTCCATTCTTCGGTCATCCTGGTCCTCAGGACCCAACACCTATATGAATCCTTGAAAAGATGCAAAAGGTTTGGTAAAGGGGTTTATGGTGTTTCTGTTTCTAAAGAACCACTAGAATGTGTTTGGTAAAGTTCTGTTTTAAAATGCTTCTGTAGTTAGTAAGTGAATGCACAGGAAAGTGATTCTGTAGTTTCTGCATCTAGACTCTATAAAAAGGATAGAAAAAAAGTGTTGCCAAATGCAGCCTTCCACTCCAAGATAGTCAGCTCCCCCACAACTTCCTGTTCAAACAACCTCACGTTAAATTAACTTGTGAAGCAGCTCAGTGTAAAAGGACAATATCTACACGGTTGTATCTTGATCCTTAAACGTCCATTAGTTGAACACCCAGCTCAAATAAGGTTCGTCTAGGAGTAACCAATGTTTTAAATCAGATTGTTCATAGGTCCAATAATAGTGATTTTATGCCGTTCCATCTTTTTTGGTAGGCATATCATTCCATGCAGAGAGGAGAAAGGAGTACAAATGATAAAATACCGGAGACTTACTTGTGCTCTTTATTTAATGAATTATATATTGGAAATCCCTTCTTTAACATTTCTCTGCGCATATCATTCCATGCAGAGAGGAGAAAGGAGTACAAATGATAAAATACCGGAGACTTACTTGTGCTCTTTATTTAATGAATTATATATTGGAAATCCCTTCTTTAACATTTCTCTGCGCATCTGTATTCCAGCACAGATATCCCTCATGTTTAACTTTGACCTTGCATCGGGAAAAACTTTTTAAACTCCGCCAATGCCGGTCCCAAGACCAAATGAAAAAGGAGGAGGGTTTGGCGTTAGGCGCCAGCCAGCAAGGAAGGAAGGAAGAAGTTGAAAATGATTTTATTATTTCTTTCCTGCTTGCAAATGAATATGCATTTGTATATTAGCTTGCAAGTAAGAAATGAAAATCATTTCCAGCTTCTTAAAAGTATGGCAACCCTAACATGATATGAATAAAAAACTAACATTCCCTCAAGCTAGGGCGTTCCCCATAAGCAACGCACTGCATTGAATCCCGGGTGCGATGAAAAATAGGCAAGAGTTGCTAGGGCATTCCTCTATAAGTGACATGCTACATCAAATCCCGGGTGTAGTGGAAAATAGGCAAGGGCATCTAGAGCATCCCCTTGGAAGGACGCGCAGCATCAAAACCCAAGCGCAATGAAAAGTGAGCATGGGTTCATGCCATGGAGGTCGAGAAGTGCTAGGGTAAACAGGATATCTCAAGAGCATAAAATTCATATCGCCAAATGAAATATAGGGACATTGACAGGTAAGAGTTTAGAGTTAATAGATACGATAAAACGTAGGTGAGTCAACATCGCTTGTATCTAAGAAACCAAGTAGAAAGGGTCTAAAACTAAAGAAGTTGATGGGTATAAGCTCTGGTACGTAGGAAAGGAGAATAACAAAAATGGCGTAGGAATAATAATAGATAAAGAATTAAAGGATAAAGTTGTAGGCATTAAAAGAATCAGTGATAGAATTATAATAATAAAACTTATTCTAAGAAAACAGATCATAAATGTTATAAGTGCATGCGTACCACAAGTAGGGTTAGAAGATATAATGAAGAGATAGTTTTGGATAGATATGGAGGGAGTCATGCAAGAAATTCCTACACTGAGGGCATATTTATAGGAGCAGACTTAAACGGTCATGCAAGAAAAGAAAAGGAAGGATATGATAGGATACATTGAGGTATAGTATAGGAAAACGAAATAAAATGAGGGAAACTATTCTCGATTTTTTTTTGTCATATAACCTGACCATTGCAAATACATTCTTTAAGAAGAGGAATGAACACTTAATAACCTTTAAAAGTATACTCCATAAAAGCCGAATAGACTTTTTTCAACTTAGGAATACTGAAAGATCAATGCATAAGGATTGTAAGGTGATACCCGGTGAGAGTTTAACCTCACAACATAGATTAATGGTCATGGATATCTATATTAAAAGATGGAAGAAAGGAAATGAACTTAATAAGTATTCAAAAACTAAGTGGTGAAACTTAAAAAAAGAGAGAATAACCTCATTCACAAATAAGTTGATGGTAAAAGGAAACTAAAACTATAAAACAGAAGTAAACATCATGTGGGTTAACATGGTTGAGTCCATAAAGAAAGTGGCAAAAGATGTATTAAGAGTATCTAAAGGTAAAAGGCAATTAGTAAAGGAAACATGGTGGTAGAGTGAAACATAGCAAAAAGTTATTAGAGAAAAACAGGTGTGTTTTAAAGCATGGCAAAAGACTAGAAATAATGAAAACTATGAACAGTATAAGAATGCTAAAAAGGTTGCTAAGAGAATAGTGAGGCTAAACTTAAGGCATATGATAACCTCTATAATAGACTAAGAACAAGAGAAGGTGAGAAGAATGTGTTTAAACTTGCAAAATAAGAGAACAGAAGGGTAAGAACTTAGATCATGTTAGGTGCATTAAAAGTGATGATCAAAGGGTACTAGTCAAAGATGACAAGATCAAACAAAGGTGGAAAACTTACTTTTAAAAAATAATTTTATGACAATAGCTCTGAGAATATAGGGATTGAAAATACTATAAACTTAAATAACATTGGACATTATAGATATGAACATAGAATTAGAATACCTGAAGTGAAAGAGGCCTTGAAAAAGATGAAATCAGGAAAGGTCATGGGGCC
The DNA here is from genome assembly GCA_035236585.1 of Warburgia ugandensis. Classification (NCBI taxonomy): domain Eukaryota; kingdom Viridiplantae; phylum Streptophyta; class Magnoliopsida; order Canellales; family Canellaceae; genus Warburgia; species Warburgia ugandensis. Next base: position 48,028,582 of record CP141130.1, read on the forward strand.
TAATGGTATACCAATAGAGGTTTGAAAGCATATGGAGATACTTGAGTAGTTTGGTTAACCCAAGTTATTTAACAAGATTATAAAATCAAAGAAAATGCCTAATGAATGGAGGGAAAGCTATATTGTACTAATTTATAAGAATAAAGGAGACATACAGAACTGCACTAATTATCGAGGGATCGAATTTATGAGCTACACTATGAAGTTTCTTGAAAAAGTGACTGAGAAGTGGCTATGGTATGAGACAAGTGTATAGGAGAACCAGTTTAGTTTCATACCAGGGAAGTCTACCATAGAAGCCATTTTCTTAATAAGACAATTGATAGAGAAATATAGGGTAAGGAGAAAAAACCTCCACATGGTCTTTATCGACTTAGAAAAAGCTTATGATAATCCCTAGAGAGTTAATATAGATGGCGTTGGGCAAGAAAGGGTTTCACAGAAGTATATAGTCATAATTAAATATATGTATGAGGGAGCAGTAACAAATGTTAAGACTACTAGTGGTGAGACCAGTGATTTTTCTGTCATTATAGGATTGCACCAAGGATCAGCATTGAGACCATACATTTTTACGTTGGTTATGGATGAGTTAACAAAACATTTGCGCGGGGAGATTCCATGATGTATATTATTTGCAGATGATATAGTCTTACTTGATGAAATAAGAGAGGGCGTAAACACAAAGCTAGAGTTATGGAGAGAAACATTAGAATCTAAAGGATTTAAAATCAGCTGAACTAAGACAGAATATACTGAATGCAATTTTAGCAAGGAGAGTAGGAGTGAAACACTAGTTAAGATTGATAATCAAGAAGTCCCTATAAAAGACCACTTTCAGTACTTATGATCAATGATTCATGAGAGTGGAGATTGAGAGGAAGGTTACCCAGAGAATCCAAGCTGGTTGGAACAAATGGAGATATGCATTTGGAGTTTTGTGTGATTGATGGATACCACTCAAACTAAAAGAAAAATTCTACAAGATGACCATAAAGTCGGCCATGCTCTATAGATCAGAGTGTTGGACAGTTAAGGAACATCATGTTCATAAGATGAGTGTCGCGGAAATAAGGATGATGAGATGGATGAGTGGCAAGACAAGAAAGAATAGAATTAGGAATAAAAACATTAAAGGAAACTTAGAAGTAGCAATAATAGGTAACAAGATGAGGGAGATTAGAATTAGATGGTTTGGACATGTCCAAAAGAGACCAAAAACGATACCGGTTAGAAAGAGTGAGGCAATGCAAGTAGAAAGTTCTAAAAGGGCAAGAGGAAGGTCCAAAAGAACGTGAATAGAAGTAATGAGAAAAGATTTAAAAACTTTGGGACTAAATGAAGCCATGGTACTTAATAGAGAGGAATGGATGAATAAGATTCATGTGGCTGACCCCTAATTGGGATAAGGTCTTGATGATGATGATGATGATCTAACTTGAAGCAAACATACTAACACATGAAGAAAGGAGTACAAACGAGAAGATACCAGTGACGTACTTCCATTCTTACTTTATTGAGTGAATTATATGACAAAACAATTCTCCTGGTCATCATCCCTATTTCCAGCACACAAATGGCGCTAGTTTAATTTTCAGATTTTGTTTTAATTCCCTATGTTATAGGGTTCTGCTATTCTTTCAACTAGCATGTTTGCAGTTGTTCCTGTTCTTAAAATCCATTCTCTCCATTAAATCCTTTCATAAACATAAACACGCTAACAGTAATCGTAGTTTATAAGAATAACAAAGAAACGAGAATCAAGAGATCATACCTTCTGCTTCTCATTCTCGATGTACTTATTAACTCCAGGAATCAACCTACTCTCATCAAAATTACATGGAGAAGAAAGATAAAAATCTGTACAGGAAAGTCATCAAAACCTAAAAACGATAAATAAAGAAAGGAAAGAAGAATGAGCTTACTTAACGGAGTTCATAATAAGCCCTAAAAGAGAAGCTTTGAGTCCATTTTCTTGAAGAAAACAGAAGGAGATGTGAAGAATCCATGAGAGGAATAGTGCGAGCAGAGGAGCAGAAACAAGAGCAAGAGGTTCGTACTGAGAAAGGAACGAATTTGCTGAAGTTCGGAAACGAACGAGGAATTCCTCCATGCTTTGTCCAAGATGCGACGGGGAGCAAAAGTCTAGTGAGACACAGCGTTGCTTGATGAAAAAATATAGTGATAGAGTTTCGTTTTCGCGTACAAGGGACATTTTCGGTGCTGGTCGTTGCATAGGACGCTTCCTTTCTACTTGCGAGTTCTTATACGGTGTTTGCGCTCTAGTCAATCTCCATGTGCGTTTTCCCGGTTTCTAGGATTTCTGCAAACATTTTAAGAGGGGTTTAGTTAACTTCACGTTTTTTTAGATACTTATCTTAGAAATGCAACTTATTTAACTACAATATCTTTGGCATATGTAAAATATTAATTTTATTTAACTACAATATCTTCGGCATTTGTGAGATATCAGATTTATTTAACGGTAATATCTTCGATATATATAAGATATCAAGTTTATTTAACAGTGATATCTTCAGCATATGTTAGATATCAGGTTTATCTTAGAAATGCAGCTTATTTAACCGCAATATCTTTGGCATATGTGAAATATCAAGTTTATTTAACTGCAATATCTTCGGCATTTGTGAGATATCAGATTTATTTAATGGTAATATCTTCAATATATATAAGATATCAAGTTTATTTAACGGCGATATCTTCAGCATATGTTAGATATTATGTTTATTTAATTTTTTTATTCTTGATATGTTTGGTGATATTGGAGATATACCAAATCCTCTTTCCAGTGTAAAATGTACTCCTTTTTAGAGAGAGAAAAATCAAATTAAATAGATGTTTTTCTAGAGAAAGAAATAGGCATTGTCTCCCTCTCTTTCCATCCCTGCATGCTACCATTGACGACAAACGAGATTCTCTTCAGTGTAGCGCATGCCAAATAGCTGTTGGAAGAGCCCTTTGGAAACATGTAGTTGACAACCCATGTTAGCACAAGGAGACTGTGATGCATAGCTTAAAGACAAAAATATTGCCTATTAAGTCGTACCTATGTACAAAGTAGCCAACCAAACCAACGATTTGGATGGTGGTTGATGTGGTACACTAGGATTCTAGGCTTACTAAAATTAATAAGAAATTATTAAACCGCACCATATAATTGGACTTTCTAATTTTTGTGCAAGGATTTTATTTAAGTAATCATTTTTCTAATGCAATACATGCTATAACTAGCATAGAACTTGCATTATACTAGCACTTATGTGGTGACTAGACTTTCATCTTGTGGATCTACCTTCCCCTATATGGGCTCCCATCAAAGTTGTAACTAGATTTGAGACTTTTATTCGTTGAAACTGCATCCTGACCAGCCATTTCTTTGTTGGCTAAGGAATGTATCCTTGAGATCCAACTCATAATCAAATGGCTAGGATCACTCAATTAATGGGATATTCTATTGATGGCCATCAACAGTGGCCCTACAAGCCAAAATTTCAATGACAGTGTAATTGCATGTTGTCAAGTTTGGTATTCCTAATATGTAACTTAAAGTAGGTACCTAGTATTGATTGAACTTTTCATCGAAGTGCGAATTTTACTACCAAAATTAGAGGACTGTTGTGTTTCCAAGCATTTGCATGCCCTTAATTAGACCCCTCAGATCATTCACTTTCTGAGACACTTTCTATGGATGCCCATTTATAGTCTCGGTAGAGTCCATGCTCTAGCACGTGGAATAGAACATGCACCTTGCTTATGCATGAGGAACTTTTATGGTAGACCTGAACCATTCATCATATTCCTTGTAGCAAAGGGGTGGTGGACTTGCTCAAAGGGGAATCAAAAGAAAAACTATTGAATCTCGAAAATGATAAAATTTTCAGAGCAGATCAAAGTGGAAATGATCAAGGATTATCTGGGACAGAGGACTATCTATGCAAGATTTAGAATCAATGCTGATAAAAAGGTGGGTTGAGAAATATAGGTATCTAGCAAAATGCAAATAGTTTTTTGAATGCTACATAGGAAGAAATGTGACTCGACGAAGAACTCCAGAATTTGGCAATCAAAGGCTAGAACTACCAAAACACAAATGAGCAAATTGGTTGATGGTCATTACTACCTGATTGGTTGATATATCTATCAAGATTCCTCATGGCATGGTTGAGGATGTATTAATGGTTAGATGATCATTTGAGCTAATCGGATGCTTAATGTATGGTTTAGATTACTATAATCTAGTCTTTGGCCTTGCAGATCAACTAAAGGAGGGTTGGATGGCTCAGGTCGATATTCAACTGTGCAGATCATCATGAAGATCAATAAGGCAAGAGTGGAAGGTTCCTAAAGGAGGACGAGTCCTAATAAGGAGAGAACTATGGATGGGATTTTGGGAAGAAGAGGAAGTTTCCTAATAGGAAACTAACTATTAAAGGAAAGAGGGGGAGATGAGATAAAAGAAAGAGAGAGATCTATAAGAGGGGAGATCCATAGGAGCCATAGGAGTAGGAGTTTTTGGGAGTTTCTTTAGTTTTGCTTTTAGTTTTTCAGTTTTTTTTTCATCGTCCCTTTCCCTAGTGCTTTATCTTTTTCACTATATTTCATCTCTATCTCACATTCCTCTTGTTTTTCAATTTTCTTCTTGTTTGCTCGCCTCCAACCCAGCCCAGTAGCATCATCTTCCACCCACAGCACTGGAGAAGTCCCTCGTCTGTTCACCACACCCGATCTCCCCATCTCTCTTAACTCACTCTCTTTCACCTCTGTACTGTCTCCACTTCTAGCCCAACCCATCTTTTTCCCCAACTCTATTTCTAACTAAAAACTGAGTTCTAGTTTCCTTCCCGATCAACCATCCCCCTTTATTTCATTTTCTTTCCCTCTTCATCGCACCTCTTTTGTTTTTTTTCCTTCAAAGTTTTCACTGTTTGCCTTTGCTTTCTATCCTATTTATTCATCGTCTCTTTAGTTTTCTCTATTTCCCATTCTCTCCATCACACAGTGCCCAGTTTCATCAGCATCCACCATGCCTAGAGCACCAATAGTAGGTGGGTCTGCATTCTCCAGCCCGGTCTAACTTTCAATTAGCATCATCTCCAGCTGTCAATGGTTGGATCCACCCAAGCAACTACACAACACCGTCATTTTTGTGTTGCTTGCTCCCCTCTCCATTGAGTTTCACCTCTAACGTACCAACCCAGAACTAACACACCATCACCAAGCTCCCTCTTCAGATGCAAGCACCGGCATCTTCCTCAGCATCGGTGAACCCCAATCACCGGCTTTACCCTAGTCCATTTCCCATTGTCAACACCTCACTGCGCTAGTACAGCACCATCTCCTCTGTTTCAATGCACCAGACGACTGGCCCAAGTATCATCCCATCATCGGCCCATAGCATCACCATCACTGCCCAACCTAGCTCGAGTTCCCCATCTCCACACTGCAACAGCTATCCAGCGCCCAGATTTTCCCTGTCGCACAAACCGAATCAGACCGGCGCCTGCTTTATTCTCCTAGCCTAGTATCGGTTGCCTGTTCACTTGCACTAGCGTCTGCACCTCCACCTTTACCGGCCATCATCTCCAGCAAACCATTTTCCCTCCCTTTTTGCCCTTAGTAGAAAATTTCTATTTATATTTTTTGTCCTTATCTGTGTTTTGTTTTATTCCCATTATATTATTTGTTTATTGTGTTATTCTCAATTAATCCAGGAACTGTTTTATCTATCCATGTTTAACTGAATTAATGGTTCTGGTTTAATTTTAGGATATCTTTAATTGCTCATCTATTCTAATTTCAATTTTCAATTAACTTTTAGATCTAGTTATAGGACAATTTAAAGCACTTTTACTATTGCTGATCTTCAATCTGAGAATCTAAAATCAGATCTAAGTTGTTAAATCTCAAATTTCTTATTTAGCCCAGATCTCTCATAGTTTTTAGAATCTGCCTAATCCTTCTGGTGGATCATTAATCAAAAGTACCAGAAACATGTTGCTAAAGACTGATCATTATTTAGTAGACTATATCTATAGAATTTGAAGATAAGCATTCTAGGGAAGTGGGATTTTCTTATTTTTTTAGTTAAATTTCTGTTTTCTTTGGATTAGACCTCTGTAATTTCATTGATTAAACACATCTGAAGTCTAATGTCACTTTTTGTTAATTTTAGTCATTAAATTTTAATTTGTTGAATAATTAAATTTTATTAAAAACTCCAAATTCTTAAAGCGCATCCTTGTGGGATAGACTCGTACTTGTATTAGCTATACCACAATAGCCCATGTACTTATAGTTAAACAACAAGTTTTTGGCGCAATTGCTGGGGACCGACAAAGGAGTTTTCATTAAAAAAATTTAATTAAAATCCAAAAAAATCCAAAAAATAATTTTTTTTTAGGAATAGCATTTTAGGCATTTTTAGGAGCATTTTTCAAAAATTTTAGTACATAATCAACTTATTTCTTAAATTTGGTACTTATTTCTATCTTTCTTTTTTAGGAAATAAGAAAGTAGAGGAAATTGGCAAGTGGATATTCATCAAAATAGAAATTTCACTGCTTTCTTAGATTAGAAATTTTCTTTTCTTTTGAGTGAATATTGTAGTGAAGCCCCTTTGTAATTTGCAATTTCCACCTCAATTTTTAAACGGTTGTATAATACAGGCAAGTGTGGGATAAGATGACCCACACTTGATCTTCATCAGAAACCCCAATGTAAGTATCCCTCACTCCTTTTAATTCTCAGATTAGGATTTGCATTTGCATTGTTTGGTAGAATACATATAGAAAGCATATTTGATAATTGCTGCATTTTTAGGGTTTTGCATTAGTTTACTATTTTAATTGCATTTTTAGGGCACGTTTAATGCTTTAAGGTAATATATATGCTGATCGAACTGCCATGGAGAGTGGAATTTAATTAGTAAGGGCACCCTATCCCCACAAGATCAAGAGTAGATTTCATCACCACTCTTAGCCCACCTAGGATAATTACCTCAAGAGCATAACCCTACCCTTCAAATCAATCTAAAATCAATTAGAAAAGACCTATATGGCCATCACATGCTTGTAGGACCCTCTTACTAAGATGCGATCTATTGTCACATTAGTGGCTTTTGAGCACTGTGGTTATAATGGGTGTCTTAAAATCCAAGTGATTTTCCCATGCCTCCTGTTGATGTTTGCTAAGGTCTAAATACCTCCTTACATGAGGATTGTATTAACCACCTTACACAGAACCTAACTGGTAAGCAATAATCAAATCTAAAGGAGAGGAGGAGTTCTAGATTAGGCTAAATTAAAAACATTGTCCTCACACAAGTTCAAGAAAATCAAATTATTGTTGCTTATTAGCCTAAGGATTGTTTTATTGTGCCTTTTTCTTGCATCACATAGAGTTAGAGTCAACATTTAGATTATGACATTTTAGATTAGGCTAGTTCATATAAGGGCATCAATCTCAGAACCCAGAGCTACTACCTTTAGACCCAGAGATTCAACGCATCCAACACCAAGGGGAAAGAAACCTAGTTCATATCCCCATGGCTGAACCACCAGTAGAGATTGAGCACAAGACAATTAGAGATTTCTATGCACCTCTACAACTCAATACCCCATCATGCATAGCTTTACTTCCTACAAATGCAAACTACTTTGAATTAAAGTTGGAAGTCATTCAATTACGCCTACTTTTTATGGTCGAGAAGACCCCTACCTACATATCAAGGAGTTCCTTGATATTTTTGCCACATTTAGGTTTCAAAATTTTTTGGATGATTCAATTAGGCTTAGGTTATTCCCATTCTCACTTAAGGATAAAGCCAAGTCATGGCTTAATTCCTTGGAGTAGGTTCTACACATACATGGGACCAATTGTCTAAGAAGTTTCGAACAAGTTTTTCCCTATTTATAAAACAAATGCCCTGCATCATGAAATTATAAATTTCCAACAAAGGGATGATGAGCAATATTACGAATGTTGGGAATGGTGGAATGAACTGCTGTAAAAATTCCCTCATTATGGATTTGAGAAATGGCAGTACGTTCAAGACTTCCATGAGGCATTGACGTCTCAAAATAGATAAATAATAGATGCATTGAGTGGAGGAACCCTCATGTTAAAAGATGAAAGTGAGGCATGGGAGTTCTTTCAAACTATGGTTGATAATTCGCAGCAATGGGATTATTTAAATAGGAGAGAAGAACTAACCAACCCACTAAGAAAGGAGGTATCTATGAGAAAGGAGTGCATACTATAAGCTTGACTTTTTCGTTGAAAAATTAAGTAGAAGAATGGACAAGCTTGAAACTATGTTTTAATCTTTCACGGCTGCTACATTATCCCATTAACCTTCACAAGAGGTATGTGCTACTTGTTCTAGTCCAGCTCATTTAACCTCAGCTTGTCCATCCAATAAAGTATCCCTAAATATCCTGTAGACTAAGAAACGCATTCAATGCATATTGCTAACCTAGCAATAACCCATATTCTGAGACCTATAAACCTGGATAGGCTTGGCATCCCAATTTGTCTTGGTAAAAAAATAACCACTAAGGGGGACCATCTGTAAATCCCTCTATCCAAAACTTTCCTCTTAGAACTACAGTTCCCCATTAGCCACCTGGCTTTCAACTACCTCAACAATAAAAGAAACCAAATTCAGAGGAAAACATCCATACTATGCTCGAAAAAATTATAAAGGAAAATGATTACATTAAAAAGGCCTTACACTAGTTGCAAAATGAGAGTAGACAGTCAGCCAATGTCAACTCTCAAGCCATAGCCAAACTAGACATGCAGGTAAGCCAATTGTCAACTGAATTACATAATAGAGGAAAGGGTCAATTCCCTAGTCAACCCATCCCCAACCCTAAGGGTCAATATGAGATAGGGTCAAGTTCTTAAAACCTTAACCCTCATGAACATGCCAAGTTCAAACCACCCTTAGGAGCGGTCGTCAAATGGACAACGAAGAAGGGCAGGCTAAGGAAACTGGAGAGGAGAAAGAGGGAACTAAAATATAGGAGAAAGAAAAGAGATAAACATCTCCCACTCATTTTGAGCCTATAGTGGAGGCACCTTATGTTCCTGAAGCCCCATTAGCTCAATTACTCAAAAGGGCTAAGAAAGGAACAAATTTTAATGAGATAATGAAAGTGTTTAAGCATGTACACATCAATATTTTGTTACTCAATGCTATTAAGGATATTCCTTCTTATGCCAAATTTCTTAAAGAGCTTTGTACTATAAAGCAAAAGCTTAATGTGCAAAAGAAAGCCTTCCTCACTGAGTAGGTGAGCTCTTTAATTCAACACAAGACCCTATCAAAATTTAGAGATTTAGGAATTACTTGTATCATTGGAGATCATGTCATAGATAGGGCACTTCTTGACTTGGGGGCTAGTGTTAACATGTTTCCATACTCTGTCTATGAGTAACTAAAACTTGGTGAATTAAAACCAACCACTACCACTCTGCAATTATCTAATAGATCTGTTAAGATTCCTCGTGGTATGGTTGAGGATGTATTAATACAGGTGGACTAGTTTTATTTTCTTGTCGATTTCATTGTCCTAAATACCTAGCCTGTAGCAGACCCCACTAGTCAAATCCCAATGATTCTTAGATGTCCATTCTTAGCGATGTCCAATGAAATCATAAATTGTGGAAATAGTGTATTACAATTATCCTTTGGAAATATGAAAGTTGAGCTCAATGTCTTTAATACCAACCATTACCAATTAGATCTTAATGATTCGTATAACATGATTGAAGATTTAATTCTAGAAGTTCTTCCACCATTGTCTAACTTTGATCCATTGGGGGCTTGTCTTACACTTTGTCAAATTAATTGTTAATGTCTAGCTGAAGACATTAAACTTAGCACTTAATGGGAGGCAATCTAGGGGTTTTAGAGTCTACATCACTCAATTTTTATAGGATCTGATGTTTTCCAAACATTGAGGACAATGTTTCATTTAGGTTGGGGGTGTAGATGCATATAGGGAATTTGAATTTTGTTGATTCTTTTGAATTTTTTTTTTTTGAAAAAAAAATGTTTTTAAGGAAGGGTTCCCTTACTGTGATGAGAATTGGATGTTCAGAACTTAATAATTCCACTGTTTTCACCTCTTAATGGGAATGCATATGTTTAGTTTTGTATATCATTCATGTGTTAATGCATTTTATGAAAGTTAATTCTCGAAAACCATTTACACACAACACATGGTCAAGACTAATAAAGAGGTATGACTTGGAGACCCTTAAGAAACTCAGTGGAGACCTATAACCTAGTGAGATTTTGAGATTATCTTCTTTTAGAGAGTTATAAGTAATTCCATAATTTCTTTAGTGTATATAATTAAGTGTGATCTTGTTATCCTTGTTTTGGTTAACTATAAAGAATAAATAGGAGTAATAGCTTTAATCCCAAAAAATTTATTAAATCCAATAGGCTTTATGAACCTAGAAAATGATAAGGCCATCCTTTTCAGCCTAGAGACATAAAGCCTACCCACTATATCATACCACTAGTTAGCCCCTTTGAGCCTATTATTAAGCCTTTTCCTTCTTAACCCCATTCATCTTAACCCAGAACACTCAAGTCAAATAAATATCTATAACCCATTTTCAAAATGAGTAGGTAGAGCTTGGATTAGTTAGATCTAGGGTTTTTAATCATTAACTATGTCAATTTTATTTATTTATTTATTTATTTATACCTATCTTGATGTTCAAGGCTAATTTGGCCATTACTTTGTTAAATTATTTTAATTTACCTCTTAATTCATTATAATTTTTCTAATTACTAATAATTATGGTTATTTAATCATTTATTTGTAGTGTATTCCTTAATCTAACGGTCAGATCATACTCAGATCAATTAGATCTAATATCCTAAGCATAGTTTAATCATTAAATCATAAACATCAACCTATCAACATGTTCTGATGCTCTAAAATAGTTACACATGCTACAATATTCCATGACTAACCATTTCATAGGACTTGATTGGGTCCCTCCAATCAATTTCTATGTGTTTCAAGGTAGATCAGTCAAAATTTTACCTCTGATCTAAAATTTTATTGAATATTTAGGTCCATGACATTGATATGATGCTAACACCTCTTTCGGATCATAAATCGGTTTCTTGTAACCCATTTTATTTAGATTTCTTTTTTTTCTAGTCCATCCAACAGTCCAAATCATTTTCTAGGCTGGCGGGCATCGACTGGTACTGCGCATCCCGGTTCCTAGGATGCTCTGCGTTCTTGTCAAGCTGGAATGGCTCCCGCATGCGCGAGGATGTCACAGCCCAACATGTTCCTGTGTGGGTGTCCTTTTGTGTGTGCTGGTCGCCTGTTCGGTCGACCGGGATGAGACAGTCCAGATCTGGACCGTCCGATCATCTCGGTCTCTATCAAGGCCCAAGATGCACCAATCTTACCTCTGTTTTCATGTTTTCTAGGGTTTTGGGGCCCAAGAAACTCATTGGATGGCTCAGATAATCCATCTGAGCTGTCTAGATGTGTGCCCATTATCAGATCCACCGGATCTGTTTTCATCAGTGATTTTCAACCGGTGAGAGCAGATTCGGCATGGGTCTGGTCTCTAGGTTGCAGGAAAACAAAAAGGGAATGGAGGGAAGGCGATGGCCTACTTGTAGGGAGTTGACAACTGGGGGATTTGGGCTTCTCCAGTGGTGCGAGTTCCTCTATGCTACTGGGGAACCCTAGGTCACCAGAAAAATGCAAAGGGGAAAATAGGAGTGAAGCTGGAGGGGAAGAGGAAAAAGAAAAGGGAAAAAGGAGGAAGAAAGGAAAAATGAAGGGAGCTCACCTAATTCTGATGGTGGGTGTCCGATCTAAGGGTTCTCTGGTGGTACAAATCTCTGTGTGTTGCCGAAAAACTTAGTTACCCGATCTACCGGGCAAGTGCAATCGAACGGAAAGGAAGAGAGGGAGAAGGATGGAGGGAAAGAGGGAAAAAAGGGAAACTGGTGCCTGGTCGGTGCTGGAGGGGGAGTCCAGTGGAGGAGGACAGGGAAACCTAGGGTTTCCTATTAGGCTTAGGCTTAGGACCGATCGAGCGTTAGATCAGCAGCATTTGACGACCCGTGCGGGACTGATCCAGGCCAACGTGTCTTGGGCACGTGCCTGGCATCCCAGGTGTGTGTGTGTGTGTGTGTGTGTGTGTGAGAGAGAGAGAGAGAGAGAGAGAGAGAGAGAGAGAGAGAGAGAGAGAGAGAGAGAGAGAGAGAGAGAGAGAGAGAGAGAGAGAGAGAGAGAGAGAGAGAGAGAGAGAGAGAGAGACTTAAGGGAATTGAGGAGGAAGAAGAGGGCTAGCCTGCCTGGGATTTTCCCTGCATTTTTAAGTTAAAATTTTCATTTAAATTAATAATATTTAACTAATTTCTCGTACAATCACTTTAATTAGTTTATTCAAAAGAACTTTGTTATAATTCAAACTTTCATCATGGCTGTTCCCTAATTGGTTTCCATTGGCTGACTTTCCATTTTACAGGGACCCATACATAGTGTAATTACCATTTTGCCCTTGCTTAATAAAAATAAAATTTTAAAAATGGAGAAAAATATAGATTTTTCATCTAGACTCCGAATTCAGTATTCTCTATCGTTATGCTCTATTTTTGAGCACATTCTAATTATTCATGTTTCAACTCAAAATTTAATTTCTATAAAAAATTATTTTCTTAAAGTTAAAAATTCAAATTATATTTAAAAATTCAAAATTTCTTATAATAAATCACAGAATTATATTACATAAATTGGGGTTATTACATCTTTTCCCACATATAAATATTTCATCCTTGAAATTTAATACAACACTATATGTTGAACAGCTCAAGGTGAGTTTTTCTCATTTCCTCTTCAGTCTCCCACATGGCTTCTTCAGTCGAATGATGTTGCCACAACACCTTTACTAAAGGAATTGTCTTGGTTCTTAACCTTTGTTCCTTTTGATCTAGGATCCTCATAGCCTTTTCCTCAAATGTCAAATCAGGAGGTAATGCTTGCAGTACATGTGTAACATCTGGAATATATCTTCTCAACATCGATACATGAAACACATTGTGCACTTTGGCCAACTGTGGTGGTAGTGCCAATCTGTATGCTACATTACCAATTCTCTCTAAAATCTTAAAAGGGCCAATAAATCTTGGACTTAGCTTATCCCTCACTCCAAATCTCATTACTCCTTTGATTGGTGATACTTTTAAGAACACATGATCTCCAACTGCAAACTCCAAGTCTTTGCGCCTTCGATCCGAGTAGCTCTTTTGACGACTATGTGCTGTTAACAACCTCTTCTTGATCAACTTGACCTTTTCAGCACATTGCTCATCTAGTTCTGATGTCATCAATCTTCTTTCTCCAACTAGTCGGTGATCGACAGGTCGTCCATACAATGCTTTGTAGGGTGCCATACCAATACTTGCATGGAAACTATTATTATATGCAAACTCAATAAGTGGAAGGTGTTCATCCCAGTTCTCTTTCCATTCCAAGGTACATGCTCGCAACATATCTTCTAAAGTTTGAATGGTCCGTTTTGACTGATCGTCTATTTGGGGGTGAAAAGTGGTACTGAACCTAAGTGATGTTCCCAATGCTTTCTGTATGCTCTTCCAACATCTTGATGTGAATCTTCCATCTTTATCGGAAATGATGGACAAGGGCACTCCATGAAGACTTACTACTTCCTTCACGTATAGTTTGGCTAAACTATCCACCAATTGATTTTTCTTAATTGGAAGGAAATGTGCCGACTTAGTCAATCTATCTAGTATCACCCATATCATATAATGACCATTACATGTCTTAGGAAAACTAACAATGAAATTCATAGTAATGTGATCCCCACTTCCACTAGGGAAGTTCCATTGTTTATATCATTCCTATGGGCCTCTGGTGCTCTGCTTTTACCTATTGGCAAGTCAAGCACTTAGCTACGAATTCACATATATCCCTCTTCATTGCTTCCCACCAAAAATTTCTCTTCAGATCTTGGTACACCTTTGTACTTCCTGGATGGATAGAGAATATTGATTGGTGAGCTTCTTCCAACAATTCTTTTCACAATTTTGTGATTGATGAGACCACCAATCTGCCTTAAAAATGAATGCCACCATCTTGGCCTTTGCAAAATCCATTCTTCTTACACATCTTCTGAATCATCGCATCACCTTCTTGAGATTTCAATATTCAATCTACAAAGGCAGATTTAATGGTGACACTTTCTAAAATAGCACTTGACTTTATGCTTAGTGCATTAGTGACTATGTTAGCCTTCCCAGGATGATTTTGAATGGTGAAGTCGTAGTCCTTGAGATATTCCATCCATCTCCTTTGCCTCATATTAAGATCTGCTTGCGTGAAGATGTATTTGAGGCTTTTATGGTTAGTGAATACATCAAATTTCTCCCCATACAGGTAATGTCACCAAATTTTCAAGGCAAACACTACTACTGCAAGCTCCAAATCATGCATTAGATAATTTTCTTCATATTTCTTCAATTGCCTAGAAGCATATGCTATGACCCTTCCATGCTGCATTAGGACACTTCCCAGTCCTTTTCCTGAAGCATCATAATAGATCTCATAGCCCCCACTTCTTAATGGAAGAGTCAAGACTAGTGCCGTGGTCAACCTCTTCTTCAATTCTTGAAAGCTAGATTCACAATCATTTGTCCAATTATATTGTACACCTTTCCTGGTCAATGCAGTCAAAGGAAGGGCTATACGAGAAAACCCTTTGATAAATCTACGATAATACCCTGCTAGACCCAGGAAGCTATGAATTTCTGTGACTATCTTTGGTTTCTCCCAGTTCATCAACGCCTCTACCTTGATTGGGTACACAACCACACCTTCTTTAGAGATCACATGACCCAAAAGTTGATTTCACTTAGCCAGAAATCACACTTACAAAATTTAGTAAACACTTGTGGTTTTGGAGGATGTTCAGTACAATTCATAAGTGTTCTTGGTGTTCTTGAATGCTGAATGAGTAAATCAATATGTCGTCAATAAAGATGGCCACAAATTTATCCAAGAAAGCTAGGAAGACTCCATTCATCAAATCCATGAACACTGCCAGTGTATTCATCAATCCAAATGGCATGACAAGGAATTCGTAGTGTTTATATTGAGTTCTAAAAGTAGTCTTTGGTATATCTTCACCTCTGATCCGTAATTGATGACATCCGGATTTCAAATCCATTTTGGAGAAGACTTGAGCTGATTGAAGCTGATCAAACAAATCATCAATATATACAAGAGGATACTTATATTTTATAGTGACGTTATTCAGCATCCAGTAATCAATACACAATCACATCGATCCATCCTTTTTCTTCATAAAGAGGATAAGTGAACCCCAAGGTGACTACTTGGTCGAAAAAATCCTCTATCCAATAACTCCTGTAATTGAGTCTTCAATTCTTTCAACACTGCTAGGGCCATTTGATAGGGAACCTTGGAAATTAGAGTTGTACCCGTCAATAAGTCAATGGTAAACTCGACTTCTCATGGGGGTGGTAACCCTGGAAGCTCTTTTGGAAATACATCTTGGAATCCATTAACTGCATCAATCTCCTCAATTATAGGACATTCAATATCCTTAGCAAACATAGTTGCCAAAAATGCCTAACAACCCTTCGAGATGTGTTTAGCTGCTTTCATTGCTGATATGATACAAGCACCTGTAGCGTCTTGTCTCTCACGAAAAACAACTACTTCCTCACCAGGTACACAACATGAAATCTTTTTCTTATGGAAATCCATTGTAACCCAATGTTTAGCTAACCAATCCATTCCTAATATGATATCAAAATCTATCATATCAAGTAGGATGAGGTTAGCATCCATTCTCTTTCCATTAACCTTAATAGTTACTCCTTGCAAGAACTCACATGCCACAATTGACCCACTAACTGGAGTTATTATATCTAATCTGAAACTGAAATCTATCATAGGTAATTTCATGCTTGATGCAAATACGCAAAAGATGAAGGAATGGGTAGATCCAGAGTTGAATAAAATGTTAGCGTGGCTATTGAGACAAGTAGAGTACCTTCAATCACAGCGTTTGAAGTTTGTGCCTGTACATCAGTGATGGCGAATATCCTTCCCGTATGACGACGAACATTTTTTGGTTGGGCTTCTTTGATAGTCAGCTGCTTAGAACATACACTGGCAATGTGTCTGTATTCCCTACAATGATAACATTGGATGGAAGCTTTTTGTGGTTGCAACTCTGTCTTGAAGCATGCATTCCCAGGGTGAAATTTCTTGCATTTAGGACATTATCTTCTGATTTGCCTGGTGCTGAATTGTCCCTCATTCCTCTATGGCTTGAAATTGGTCATGGGTCTTTTATTCTTCTTGAAAGGTCTTGGATTATGACTCCCGCTCTCTCCACATTTCATCGATTGATTCTTCTTGTAGTCATCTTCAAATTTCATTGCCATCTCCACACACTCAGCCAATGTCATTGGCTTGGTGCCCAAAACCTTTGTCCTTAGTGTTGGATGTAGGCCCTCAAGGAATCTATTTGATGTCTACCTATTGGTGGCGCATATGGTTGGTGCAAACCTCTTCAATCTAACAAATTTATCTTCATACTCCAACACTGAGAGGTACCCTTGCATCAAGCTTAAAAATTCTTTCCTTTATTGCCTAGATGTGGAGAGGAAAGTACTTGTCATTGAATTCCTCTTTAAAGTCCTCCCAAGGAATATTCACTCAATCTTGGAAATAGGTTTGCTTTGCGGGTCGCCACCAAAATGCCGCTTCTTGTTTAAGTATGTAGGTGGCAATATCAACTTTCACCTCTGCCGGAGTCTTCATCACCCCAAATGTCTTTTCCACCTCATAGATCCATTCTTCAACTGCGTCTAGTTTCCCTTTTCTAGTAAAAGCTGGGACCAATCTTTGAAATCTTTCCACCATCTTTTCAAATTTATTATCTGCTACCCATGAATCTCCTACTACGGCACTGAGTACTAGTGAAGAATTGTCCTGGACTGGAGTTGGGATATTTTGCCCCTATACAAGAATGCTAGGGGTGGTCTAAGGTGGAGCCTGGGTCAGGGTACTCGGCGTTGCTATATGTTGTGTAGGCACTTGGGTAGAAGTGCTTAGTGCTGTCGCTAGCAGCACAAGTATTTGAGTGGAAGTACCAGACATTGTCACAGGCTGATCAGGAGTTTGAGTAGAAATATTTGCCACTGTCATGGCTTGAACAGGTGTATGAGGGCATTGCACATATATAAGAGTACCTTGCAGTATTTGTGTGACTATCTCAGCCACTTGACTGCCTTGTGTATTACTTTCAACTTTGGAATCGTGATTCCTTTGAGTCATTCCCTTACTTCTTCTCTTAGGTGGCATCTGCTCAAAGTTCAACATTTCTAATATGAGTTTACTACTAACCTAGTGTCTAAGGTGGAGCCTGGGTTAGGGTACTCGGCGTTGCTATATGTTGTGTAGGCACTTGGGTAGAAGTGCTTAGTGCTGTCGCTAGCAGCACAAGTATTTGAGTGGAAGTACCAGACATTGTCACAGGCTGATCAGGAGTTTGAGTAGAAATATTTGCCACTGTCATGGCTTGAACAGGTGTATGAGGGCATTGCACATATAGAAGAGTACCCTGCAGTATTTGTGTGACTATCTCAGCCACTTGATTGCCTTGTGTATTACTTTCAACATTGGAATCGTGATTCCTTTGAGTCATTCCCTTACTTCTTCTCTTAGGTGGCATCTGCTCAAAGTTCAACATTTCTAATATGAGTTTACTACTAACCTAGTTTTTAAATCCTATCCTATATTTGGATTGTCAACACTTGTCATTGGACATATGAGGTTATAAGTGACTGAATGAATGCTCTGATTCCAAACTTGTGACGACCTAGGTTTTTATAGTGAATTTTTTTTTATAGCAAGGCCAAAATTTCATTTTTTTAAAAAGAAATTAATGTTTGGTAGCGAAAAGCACTTTCTTTGGAATTCATTTTAGAAAAATCCTGGATGTCACATGCAATTTCTATCATAAATACATAATGCAGAAAATAAGCATTTGTAATTAATACTTTTAAAATCAAATAGGATCCATTCATTGGTTCACTTACATAGCCTCATTGTGTTTATCGCATAACATGTCTAAAAGTGTAACTCCAACCGTTTAACTACATTGCACTGGATGTAGACATACTCTCTAAAATTTATTACAAACCAAAATCTGTAAGCACACTATTCAATTACATAACTCCGTACACACCCTTAATTGTAGTACTGCCAATACCTTGAGCTGTATCCTTCCAAGTCTGCTTATTTGGATCTGAGATATTGTAAACATCAAACATTTACAATATCTCAGCAAGCTATGCTTGGTAGGGGAATTATGAGACGTATTTGAAGTAAGATTAAATTCAATAAATCAAATATCAAAATCATAGAACAGGTCAACATCCTAAATTCCATATTGCATGAACAAATCAATATACAATCATTAACAATAATAAAATGAACATATCAGGCATGTGTGTATATTAAAATTCTTATAACATGTTTACCACCAAAATTTATGCATAACATAAAATACTAACATGTGAGTGTCATATATCACAATATTAAATCCCAGACCCTTATTGCGATTACATGCATGTCCCTTTTTATCTAGGGTTCATAATAGATCATCCTCCACTAGTGTACCTATATAATCTATACTAGTATAATAAATCATCCATCCTTTTGCAGGATATATATATATATATATATATGTATATATAATACAAACAAGTAATAATCCGCTTCCACTAGCCCATCAGTCCATAGGCCTGCCTTAGAGAGTATCCTCCACTAGCCCGTCAGCCTCTCAGACCTGCCTTAGGGAAATGTCCTACTACATATCTCACTTCCTCTACCTCGTTAGTCCGTAAGCCCGCCTCAAGGAGTATCCTCCACTAGCCCATTAGCCTCTTAGACCCGCCTCAAGGAAGTGCCTCCACTAACACGTCAGTTCCTAGGCCCGCCTCAGGGAGTGTCCTCCTCTAGCCCATCAGTCTCTTAGGCCTGCCTCAAGGAGAGTACTCCTCTAGCTCGTCAGCCCGTAGACCCACCTTAGGGAGATTTCAATACTCATATAGTAATAATATTAGGCTATATACATCTATATACCTGTCTCTATACATATCTCTATGTATGCATCATATAGGGCCCATAGCCCAAAATCCATATCCTCTCTTTAAGGAAAATCACATATCATGGATAGGATTTAATTCTTTTTAAATCCTTCTATAACAATACATATGATGTATAACAATATTGTTCAATGCCATATCCTCTCTGTAGGGAGTTGACTATTGGGGGATCTAGGCTTCTCCAGTGGTGTGGGTTCCTCTGTGCCATTGGGGAACCCTAGGTCACTGAAAAAATCCAGAGGGGAAAATAGGAGCGAGGTCAAAGGGGAAGAGCAAAAAGAAAAGGGAAAAAGGACAAAGAAAGGAAAAATGAAGGGAGCTCACCTAATTTCGATGGTGGGTGTCCGATCTATGGGTTCTTCGGTGGTAAAAATCTCTCTATGTTTCTGGAAAACTTAGTTACCTGATCTACCAGGTAGGTGCTACTGGAGGGAAAGGAAGAGAGGGAGAATGGAGGGAAAGAGGGAAAGAGGGGAAGCCGGTGCTTGATTAGGGCCGGAGGGGGAGTCGGGTGGAGGAAGACAGGGAAACCTAGGGTTTCCTATCAGGCATAGGATCAAGGCCGATCAGGTGCTGGATTAGCCGCGTCTGACAATGCGTGCATGACCAATCTGGGCCAACGTGTCTGCGCACATGCTTAGCATCCTAGGTGATAAGAAAGAGAGGATAGGGTAGAGAGAAGAGAGAGAGAGAGAGATTTAGGGGAATGGAGGAGGTAGAAGAATAGGGTTGGCCTGCGAGGGATTTTCCTTGTAGTTTTAAGTTTAAATTTTCATTTAAATTAATAATATTTAACTAATTTCTCTTAAAATCACTTTAATTAGTTTATTCAAAAGAACTTTGTAATAATTCAAACTTTCATCATGGTTGTTCCCTAATTGGTTTCCATTGGCTAACTTTCCATTTTACAAGGACCCATACATAGTGTAATTACCATTTTGCCCCTGCTTAATAAAAATAAAAATTCAAAAATGGAGAAAAATATAGATTTTTCATCCGGACTTTGAATTCAGTGTTCTTTATATCGTTTTCCTCTATTTTTTGAGAACGTTCTAATTATTCATGTTTCAACTCAAAATTTAATTTTTATAAAAAAATTATTTTCTTAAAGTTAAAAATTCAAATTATATTTAAAAGTTAAAAATTCCTTATAGTAAATCATACAATTCTATCACATAAATTGGGGTTATTACATTGTTGACTGGCTGGTGAAAATGACTCTGTGGAGTAGAGGCAACCAGAGGAGATGCTGCGGGTAAAGGAGGCAGAGGGAGAATTGGAGAAGGGAGAGAACCAAGGGGTTGTTTGTGCAGTGGACTGGGTAGAGAACTATGGTGGATAAGAAGATGGAAGAGAAGAAGGAGGGTGGTGAACAAAGGAGCGGCTGACTGGTGATGGGAGAGGATTGAGGCAGAGGATCTACATGGTGGACTATGAACGTTAAGTGGAAGGAGTGGAACAGATTAGGAAGGAAATAGAAGAATGAGGGATAGATGCTGGTGCGTGAAGAGTGAGAGAGGAGTGGGAGTGGTTGTGTCAGGCTAGAAAGAAGGAAAGGATGATGGAGGTGTGACAAAAGAAAGAAACTAGGGAAAGGATGAACCATGCTTTGGGTAGATTCGGAATAGATAAAGGTGAGAAGTGGAAGACAAGACACCAATAAACAGAGCAAAAACAAAACGATGGCAATCAATAGCAAAAAAAAAACGCAAACTGATTTTCCCCTTGGGCTCCTCCTATGGTCACCTTGAAGAGAGAAGATGGGAAGAAGGAGATAAGAGGAGTATGAGAGAGAGAGGGCTGGTGCGGTGAATGTAAATAGAAGAAAAGGAAAGAGAGAAAAAATAATGATGAAAGCTAAGGAAACAAACTAAAAAAACTCCCTTTAGGCCCCCATGGCTTTCCCTTCTTAAAGATTTCCCTATTTCCTTTAAGAGTTAATTTCCTATTAGGAAACTTCCACCTCTTCCCAAAATCCCATATATAGTCCTCTCCTTATTAGGACTCTTTCTCCTTTAGGAAACTTCCACTTATTGATCTTCAAGATGATCTGCACCGTTGAAATTCAATCCGATCCATCCATGCTTCTTTTAATTGATCTGCACCGTTGAATATCAATATGATCTATAGGACCAAAGACTATATTAGAGTCATCTAAACCGTATATTAAACATCTGATTAGCTCAAATGATTATTTGACTGTTAATTTTGACAATTTACGATTGGATGGTCAAATTGAGCTAAATTTCATAGATTATCTAAAAATCATCAAATTGATGCGTTAGATGGTCTAATTAAATGCTCAATTAGGGGTCTTTTAGCCAAAATTAAACTCTTAACATAGCCCCCAACTAGCATTTTGTTAGTCTCGAGCAAAACATGTAGAAATTTTTTTCCAAAAATTGATACAAGGTGTCACTTTCGTAGGTACTCACAATTGCATTTAGCACATCCAACAAGTCCTTGAACCCCTAGGTTACCCCTAGTGGATGAGTTATGCCTCGTGACAATTTGCAATGAATATACTTACAAAATTCTATAAGGTCGAGTCCCCTATTTTATCTTAGAGAATCCTCATTTATTAGCAATCTACTAGTTTTTCACAACTTAATAGAGAAGATTTGACAATTTTACACATCATATATATATTAAAGACATTTTATTTGAGTTATTTCTCAGAGTGCATGTGTGTGTACAACCACAGAAATCTTGACTTCTAATTAGATATGCTTAAATTCCATTAGAAATGTATCTTGACCTCAAATCCTCATGGGTATATGCTTAGAAATGAAACTCTCAAATAAGGGGTTTAAACATATTTCTTTCATTATGTGACTGAATCAATAAGTTGATGGTTCACATAAATCTTTTTCATGCTCATGAGACAAAGAAAAGTGATTCCTAAGAGTGGATGTTATCACCAAGAATATTTGGGGTCTTTTACTTTAATTCCTTCTTTTTATCTCCTCTTTAAGGCCATTCTCCACCTAAGATTAATAGGGCTTTAACTAGGATGAAATGTAGGCTTAGGCAAGTATAGAAAAAAAGGGTCTAAGGGTTTCAAAGGTTCAAAATTGAGTGGAGGTCATCACTGAATATCTGCTAGGACAACTTCTCTTTTGGGTTATACTTGAAGTGAAACTCTCTTTCAGATTTTTGTTTTTCTCTTTCAAGATTTTTTTTTCCTTGGCTTCTTTGGAAGAAAGACTACTCATTTTTCTCAGTTCTTTGACTTTTTGTCCTATTTTTGAACTTTTCTTTACTAACTGTACTCATTTTGACAATGGGTAATGGTTATTTAATTTACTAGCTTGTTTCGGTTAAGGTGACTGGGATTAGAAAAGAAAAGGCTTAATAATAGGCTCAAAGGGCTAACTAGTGGTATAATATACTAGGTAGGCTTTATGTCTCTGGGCTGAGCAAGGATGGCTATATCATTTCCTAGGTTTCCTAAAGCCTATCAGAATCAATAATTTTTTTAGAATTAAAGCTATTACTCCTACTTATTCTTGATGTTTAACCAAAACAAGGATAATAGGATCACAATAAATTATGTACATTGAAGAAATTGTGGAATTACTTATAACTCTCTAAAAGAAGATAGTCTCTAAATCTTATTAGGTTATAGGTCTCCATTGGTTTTCCTCTGGGTGTCTAAGTCACACCTATCTATTAGTCTTGACTATATGCTTTGTGTAAATGATTTATGAGAATTAACTTTAATAAAATGCTTCAACATATGGATGATATGCAAAACTAATCATATGCATTCCCATTAAGAGGTGAAAATAGTGGTATTACTAAGTTCTAAACATCCAGTCCTCGTCATAGTAAGAGAACTCTACCTTAAAAACTCTTTTTTTTTTTTAAGAACAAAATTTGTTTTTTTTAAAGAATCAAGAAAACTTAAGAAAATTCAAATTTCCTATATGCATCTACACCCCCAAACTTGAATGAAACATTGTCCTCAATGTTTGGAAACATAGGATCCTATATGATAATGGAAGAATGTAGAAGATGGAGATTTGAAAAACATCTGGATTGCCTCCCAAGAAGCAATAAGTTTTACATCTTCAACTAGACATAATGATGAGTGTAATGATGGTATGTTGCAAGCTCTTGGAGTGGTAATCTAAGGTGGGTCGTGATACTAAGGTGTCTCTAAAAGTGTCTCTTCAATTTCATGGTCAGGCAGTTCTTGGAAAGGTTTTAACTTTTGACCATTGACCTTTTAGATTTCTCCATCCTTTTCAATCTCAATGGCCCCATGAGGATAGATTGTGCATACTATATAAGGTCTAGTCCATCTAGATCTAAGTTTTCTTGATAATAGATGTAATCTAGAGTTACACAGTAAGACATTTTGACCAGGTGTGAAGGATTTTCTTAAAATATGTCTATCATGTACAACCTTCATTTAGTCTTTGTATAATTGTGTAGAGTCATATGCATCTTTCCTCAATTCTTCCAACTCATTGGGTTGGAGTTTTTTGTAGACCACGGCATAATCTAAGTCAAAATTGAGCTTTTTGATAGCCCAATATGCCTTGTGCTCTAACTCTACTGGTAAGTGGCAAGCCTTTCCATAGACTAGGTGATAGGGTGAAATTCCTACAAGGGTTTTATATGTTGTACGATAAGCCCATAAAGCATCATTAAGCCATAGAGACTAGTCTTTCCTATTTGGATTGACTGTCTTTTCTAAAATTTGCTTTATTTTCCTATTGGACACCTCTACTTGACCACTGGGCTGAGGGTGGTATGGGGTAGCTATCATATGGTTCACACCATACTTTTTCATTAAATTCTCAAACACTTTATTACAAAAATGCTTTCCCCATCACTTATTATGGCTCTAGGAGTACTAAACCGTGCAAAAATATTTTCTTTTAAAAATTTTACCACAACCTTGTGATCATTGGTTTTGCATCATATAGCCTCCACCCACTTGGACACGTAGTCCACTCTTACTAAGATGCACATATTTCCAAAAGAATTATGAAAAGGTCCCATAAAATATATTCCCCAAACATCAAAAGGATCTATGACAAGGATTGGGTTTAAGGGCATTATACATCTCCTTCCTAAACTTCCTAATTGTTGACACCTTACACATGCTTTGCAGTACGCATGTGCATCCTAAAATATAGTAGGGCAATAAAATCCACATTGCGAAATTTTTGCAGTAGTCTTTTTAGAGCTGAAATGGCCCTCACATGCATGATCATGACAAAAGGAGATGATTTGATTATGTTCACTATCTGGTACGCATCTTCTAATTACTTGGTTAGGGCAGTACTTGAATAAGTATAGATCATCCCAAGTAAAATATCTAACCTCGGTTAAAAATCTCTTTTTATCTTGTTTAGTCCAAGGATTAGGCATTTGTCTTGTAATAAGATAATTAACCATATCTCCATATAAGGTAATTGAGAAACATGCAATAACTATTTATTTAGGAATGACTCAGTTATAGGTCCTTGATTGCTAGTATGCTCCACTACTAATCTTGACAAGTGATTTGCTACTAAATTTTCTGAACCTTTCTTGTCCCTAATTTCTAAGTCAAACTCTTATAGCAATAGTATCCAACGGATCAACCTAGGTGTTGCATCCTTTTTAGAAAGGCGGTACTTTAAGGCTGCGTGATTCGAGTATACTATAACTTTAGACCCTAACAGGGAAGATCTAAACTTATCCAAAGCATACACTACAACTAACAACTCTTTCTCAGTGGTTGAATAGTTGAGTTGCGCGTCAGTTAGTGTTTTACTAGTGTAATATATCACATGGGGAAGTTTATCAATGCACTGGCCCAAAACAGCTCCAATGGCATAATCTAAAGCATCACACATGATCTCAAATGGTACGTTCCAATTTGGTGGTCGAATAATAGGTGCAGAAGTCAACTTGGCCTTGAGTCACTAAAATTCTTTCTTACAGTCTTCATTAAAGTCAAAAGTGGCCTCCTTTGTAAGAAAATTATATAGGGGCTTGGCAATTTTGCTAAAATCTTTGATGAATCGTCTATAAAAGCCAACATGTCCTAAAAAGGAGTGGATTTCTTTCATCGTCCTTGGTGGAGGAAGGTTGGCTATTAAATCCACTTTTAACTTATTGACTTCTATCCCATTGGGTGATATAATGTGTCCAATACTATCCCACTTCGTACCATGAAATGACACTTTTCCTAGTTTAAGACAAGATTCTTTTCCTGACACCTTGCATGGACTAACTTCAAGTGGTGCAAGCACTCATCAAATGATGACCCAAATATTGAGAAGTCATCTATAAATACCTCAAGGAACCTTTCTACCATGTCAGAAAAAATGCTCAACATACATCTTTGAAATATAGCTGGAGCCTTACAAAGCCTAAAAGGCATATGCCTGTAGGTGAAGGTGGTCTTCTCTTGATCCTCTGGTGCTATAGGAATTTGGTTATAACCAGAATATCCATCTAGAAAATAGTAATAGCTATGTTTGGCCAACCATTCTAGCATTTGGTAAAAAAAGGGCAGAGGAAAATGATCTTTCCTCGTGACCGCGTTCAACTTTCGATAATCAACACAAACTCTCCACCTAGTGGTCATGCAGGTGGGGACTAACTCGTTACCCTCATGTTTGACTATTATGACCCCAGATTTCTTAGGTACAACTTGAACAGGGCTAACCTAAGTACTATCAGAGATAGGGTATATGATGCCAACATCTAAGAGCTTTAAGACTTCATCTCTGACCACATCCTTCATGTGGGGGTTTAGTCATCATTGGGTTTCCCTAGAAGGTTTTGCATTTTCTTTTAGATGTATCCTATGCATGCATACAGCTGGACTAATCCCTATCCTATGCATGCATACAACTAGACTAATCCCTTTTATGTCTGCTATTGTCCACCTTAAAGCATTTTTATATTCCTTAAGAACATCTAAAAGCTTACCTTCCTATTCTTTATCTAAGTTTGATGCTATTATTATAGGTAAGGTTTCATCTGGGCCTAAGTATGAATATTTCAAGTTGTCAGGCAAGGTTTTTAGGTTCAAAGATGGTGGTTTCTCTATTGAGGGTATGTGGACAAATTTAGATGGTGGGAGTGGTTCCACACAAGGACTGTACTTGGAGGTATCCATGATTGGTGCAACATCTAAAAGATTATTTACCTCCTCAATGGACTTGTCCATATCAAATTCTCCATTAAAGTACATAAGACAAGCCTCCAGTGGGTCAGAGATGGTCAATGGTAAATGAACCTCATTAATTAGACTCTCTATCAAGTTGACATCATAGGGATCATCAAGGTATAAATGTTGTTGATCGACATTAAAGACATTAAGCTTAATCTTCATGTTGCTGAACGACAACTTCATTACACCATTCCTACAATTAATAATGGCATTGGATGTTGCCAAGAATGGACATCCAAGGATGATAAGGTTCTAATTATTGAGATTAGATACATGTTAGGTTTCTAGTACAATGAAATCAACAGGATAATAAAACTTATCCACCTATATCAACACATCTTCAACCAAACCACAAGGTCTCTTGACTAATCTATCAGCTAATTATAGCGTGGTAGTGGTTGGTTTTAACTACTGAGTTTTAGTTGCTTATAGACAAAGTATGGCAACAAGTTAACACTAGCCCGTAAGTCAAGAAGTGCCCTATCTATGACATGATGCCCAATGATGCAAGTAATAGTAGGACATCTTGGATCTTTAAACTTTGGTGGGTCCTTGTGTTGTATCAAAGAGCTCACCTGCTTAGTGAGGAAGGCTTTCTTTTATACATTAAGCTTTCGCTTTGTTGTGCAGAGCTCTTTTAAGAATTTGGCATAGGCAGGGATGTCTTTAATTGCATTGAGCAATGGTATATTGATTTGTACATGCTTAAATACCTCAATTAACTCATTGAAGTTTGATCCCTTCTTAACTTTATTCAGTAATTGGGGAAAAGGGGATTTAGGCACATAGGGTGCCTCCACTATAAGTTCTACAGGGTTTTTCTGTCTTTTCTCTTTTTGTTGTGTTTTAGTTGCCTCTTTCTCCTCTACAGTTTCCTTAGCTTGCCCTTCTTCGTTATCGATCTGATGACAGCTCCTAAGGGTGGTTATGGACTTGGCATGCTCATGAGGGTTAAGGTTTTGAGAACTTGACCCTATCTCAAATTGACCCCCTTAGGGTTAGGGATGGGTTGATTAGGAAACTGACCCTTTCCTCTATTATGTAGTTCAGTTGACAATTAGCTTACCCACATCTCTAACTTGGCTATGGTTTGAGAGTTGATATTGGATGAATGCCTACTCTCATTTTGTAACTGGTGTAAAGCCTTTTTAGTATAATAATTACTTTTTACAATTTGTTCCAGCATGGTATGGATGTTTTCCTCTAAAGATGGTTTCTTTTATTGTTGAGGTTGTTGAAAGCCAAGTGGCTGCTCGGGAACTGTAGTTCTAAGAGGAAAGTTTTGGACAAGAGGACTTATAGATGGTCCCCCTTAGTGGTTATTCTTTGACCAAGACAAATTGGGATGCCTAGTCCATCCAGGGTTGTAGGTCTCAAAATATGGGTTGTCGCTATGTTAGCGATATGCATTCAATGTATTCGATTGCTCTACAAGACATTCAGGGAATACTTTATTGGATGGACAAGCTGAAGTTAAATGAGTTGGACTAGAACAAGTTGCGCATACCTTTTGTGGAGGTTTATTGGATAATGTAGCAGCCATGA
The DNA here is from genome assembly GCA_035236585.1 of Warburgia ugandensis. NCBI lineage: Eukaryota > Viridiplantae > Streptophyta > Magnoliopsida > Canellales > Canellaceae > Warburgia > Warburgia ugandensis. The sequence continues at coordinate 48,056,556 of CP141130.1, forward strand.
AAGATTGAAACATAGTTTCAAGCTTGTCCATTCTTCCATCTAATTTTTTAACAACAGAGTCGAGCATATGGGATAGATCAGTATGCACCCCTATCTCATAGAGACCTCCTTTTCTTAGTGGATTGGTTAGTTCTTTCTCTCCTATTTGAACAATCCCATTGCTGAGAATTATCGGCCACTATCTAAAAGAATTCCCATGCCTCACTTTCATCTTTTAACATGAGGGTCCCTCCACTCGCTACATCTATCATTTGTCTATTTTGAGGTGTTAATGCCTCATAGAAGTATTGACCTAGCTGCCATTTCTCAAATCCATGATGAGGGCATTTTTACAATAGTTCATTTACCGTTCCCAACATTTGCAATATTGCTCATTATCCCTTTGTTGAAAATTTATAATTTTGCAATGTAGGGTATTTGTTTTGTGAATAGGGAAGAACTTGTTCAAAAACTTCTTAGACAATTGGTCCCATGTATGTATGGAACCAACCTCCAAGGAATTAAGCCATGACTTGGCTTTGTCCTTAAGTGACATCAGTAAGAGCCCAAGCTTAATGGAATCATCTAAAAAGTTTTAAAAAATGTGGCACAAATATCAAGGAACTCCTAGATATGTAGGTAGGGGTCTTCTCAGTCTCGACCATAAAAGGTAGGGAGTAATTGAATGACTCCCAGCTTTAACTTGAAGTGGTCTGCATTTGTGGGAGGTAAAGTTATGCAGGATGGGGTATTGAGTTGGAGTAGCGCATAGAAATCTTTAATTGTTTTTTACTCAATCTCTACTGGTGGTTCAGCCATGGGGTTAGGAACTAAGTTTCTTTCCCCTTATTGTTGGATGTGTTGAATCTCTTGGTTTAAAGGTAGTAGCTCTGGGTTCTGAGATCGACGCCCTTCCATGAGCTAGACTAATCTAAAATGTCCTAATCTAAATGTTGACTTTAACTCTATGTAATACAAGCAAAAGGCACAGTTAAACAATCCTTAGGATAATAAGCAATATTTTGATTTTCTTGAATTTGTGTGGGAACAATGTTTTTAAATTAGCCTAATCTAGCACTCTTTCTCTCCTTTAGATTTGACTATTGCTTACCAGTTAGATTTTGTGCATAGTGGTTAATACAATCCTCATGTAAGGAGGCGTTTAGACCTCACAAACATCAATAGAAAGCTTGAAAAAATCACTTGGATTCTAAAACACCCACTATAACCATAGTGCTCAAAAGCCACTATAGTGACAATAGATTGTGTCTTAGTAAGAGGGTCCTACAAGCATATGATTGCCTTATAGGTCTCTTCTAATTGATTTTAGATTGATTTGAAGGGTAGGGTTACGCGTTTGAGGTGATTATCCTAGGTGGACCAATGAGTGGTGATGAAATCCACCCTTGATCTTGTGGGGTCAATTATTCTGAATGAAAGCCTTGAAATGAATGTTATGAAAGGTTCAAGACTTGGTTTTGTTGTACAAGATTAGTTGAGAAGAATGGGGTTCTGGATGATGATTGTTGTTTGCAGATCAATATGCCAACTTCAATTCATATTATTAGCTAGCAAATTTCAAACAGATGGTAAGAGAGTGAACTCCAAATTTTATTTCTGGCATGAGCATTTAATAGTTCATTATTACGTGTTCAAGCCGATTTACTGTATGCTGCTCTGTAGTCTTAGTAAATCATGCATGAAATAATAGATGTCGGTGGTGCATTTCAGATAGTTATGGTTATGAGGATCTCTTGTGTTTGTTCATTTGCTTCTAAATTAAGTTGTTCATCTATTAATGAAGGCAGGAGTCATGGTTTCATGTAGTGGAGAAGAAAACCAAGTGCCACAGAAGCAAGTAGGGTACAAAAATAATGTGATCCATGATGTTATGGTTTCATATTAGGTGCTTCATGCAAATTATGTTATAGTTCTCTTTATCCTACATATCCACATTGCTGGATGACCAATATGTCTACATTACAATTCAAAACCATGGTTGATCTTTTGAAGGGTTTGAATGCTAACCTATGGGCTGAAGTGGGCTTTTTTTTAAAACTTTATTGGTTTACTTTCTAAGCACATGCAAATTTTTGTTTATCTTATCGAAGAGGTAACTTGCTGACGAGGGTGTCCTCTTTAATATTTCTGCTATTTGCATTTTATGACATTACTGAAAGGAAAGGAGCACAAGAAATTTTGATGATTATCATTCATCTCCTTGGTCAATTAGAGAGTTAAAAAAGTTTATTGATGATTGTTGGGTCCTTGTGAGGAAGAATTATTGAGTAGTTGTAGCCTGGAGGTGAATCACGGTGCACTATTGCTTTGGTCTATGGTTTCTAGAGAATGGTAAGTTGGAACTGTTGGATTTTTGTAAAGGGCATGCCACATGGATGTAGCTGGTTTCATGTAGGGAGTTTGTGAATAGGTATAGTACCTGTAATTAGCTCTGCTCTTTTTCCTCGTTCTTCTTGACTTGTTTTACGTTTGCAAAATATTTTCTTGTTCTTGCCTCACAAAGAATATAACGCCGAGAGATTTTACAATGAGATAGTCAGGCTGTTTTCTGATCAAAGGGGGAGGGCTTTGGTTCAAGTATGAGTAAGGCCTACTGGGGCACACAAGGATTAGAGGAACTCTTTAGATGTGTCTTAGGCATGATCAGTTAGGTGCTACTTATCTGCAATTTTGTGCTCTGTAACTGACCTATCTACAAGTGACTAAGGATACTATCAGATCATTCATATTCATGGGGAATTTCAAGATGCTTGTCCAAGGTCTCATAGTTTGCTTATTTCTACGAAGCAGTGAATCTGGTAGTGGTGCTTAAACTGAGATGTGATGGGCCATATCTTGTGTCTGTGGTAGTAGAGAATCTTAAAACTTCTATAATATAGATGTGGCTTTGGTCGTAGGTTTGGGTCATCTCTTTCTCCTTTGTTAAGGAGTTAAATTAGCATATATGTGAGTGACAATCATTAGCTCCTAGTTCTTCCCTCATAAGAACAAAAAGGATATTATTTATTTATTTATTTGAAATGATTTTTGGATCTGCCTATGTGGCACATGTAGGTCTCAGAAACTGTACTCTTTCTCTTTTGATAAAGTGCGTTTCTGGAAAACATTTTCTTTATCAAATATCCTTCCCAATTATATTATGGAGATTGATGGCATAGGTTTTTTTCTTCCTTTTTTGGAAGTGATAACTCACACACTCATTAAGTCTTTCATATACACAACCTTTTCATGCCACTCTCAATGTACACCCTTGTGGAACAGAGCCCTGGGGTATCCCTCTCAATGTGCAAGCTCCAAGCCTAACTAGTGGATTCTGTTGGCCTATGTGTGATTGATGTCATAGTTAGGAAGTTCAAATTTAAACAACACCCGTCAAGGCAAATACATTTGTCAAATTTGGCAAACATTCACGAACTCAGGAAAAAGTTCTTTTTTTTTTTTTTGAGAATTAAATTCGCGTGAAAGTCGGGGTCAGGAAAAAGCTTTAGCAAGATGAAAATTTAAGCTTTTAATTTGGATTTATGGCTGTGTTTATGAAAAATACTTGGAATTTGACCAGTTATTTATAAAAATTGAGTTGTCTTTTGTAAATTCATGTCAGTTTTACTTCGAATATGAAAGATTGTAGTAACTTTCAAGCTATTTAGGAATGATCGAGGCCTAAAAACTAGCAACTGTTTTATTTTTTAATTAAAAAATTACTCAAAGACTTCGAATCCAGGCAAGCTCCCACAATTTTCATGGAACCCACTGATCGATTAGTGGTGGTAGACATTGTTAGGGGCTAGAGGGTGTCTTTCTGCCTATGAAAATTAGTTAGACTATGTTGTAATTAATACATGTAAATGGAATTCATTAATTGCATTAACTGTAACTAACACGTTGCCCATGGGGATTCACATGCTAGAACTACATATATGTGTGTGTCTATGTGTTAGGCAAAAAGAAATGATTTAAAGTTAGAAGTTGTAATTCTTTTAAAAAATCTAGACTAAAATGTAGTGTTGAGCTTAGTATTATTGTATTTAACATTTTCATCTTATGTAATCTTTATAATTGTAATCACAAAGAACTTTGTCTTATAAACATGTGCTTTTTTCCTAGAAGGAGAACATAAAAATAAAACATTGATTAGAATTGTAATCAAGATTAATTATGAAAAATATAGGCTTAGTAGTTTGGATTCTATCATGAAATATGTTTTTCTTGTTAAATCTAACTTTCAAATTGACTGACACTTGGGATACAAGTTTCTCTTCTTTTTTTTCCTTGAGCAGGTGCTGCCTTTACTATGGGTGTGATTGGAGGGTGGCTAGCAGGAATTATCATTGCATGAGAAGCCACATGCAAGGAGTTTCTTGTTAATCCAATAAATATAGAATCTAAGAAATAGTTAAGGATTCGATAGGTTTTGATCCTATTCTAATAATTGAAGTAGGCCTTAGGAAAAATAATAATAAATTGTCAATTCTACAAATATTGCACTAAGAATGATTTGAGGGGTCTTGACTAATACTAAGGTATCATAGTTGGGATGAAATTATATCCTCCTTTTTTCAATGGAAACATGCACTTAGAAACATAGAACAGAATGCAAGAGTTATCTTCGCTTGATTAAGTCCAAAAATTTGCATATGACTGCGTTGTTGATAACTTGTAAGAGATGGATTTGTTCTTAGACAAATTGCTAGGTTCTATAGGTCTTCTAAGTCAAGTTACTTTGGTCTAAGCCCCAAAAAAAAGAAATTAGAAATAAAGTCACTTATTGATAAAAGAGGCAAGTCGTACAAGGAAGAGATCAAGCACAAATCCTTTGGAACATTATATCTAAAATCACCTTATCAAATCTGCTATCGTCAACAGTTCTTTTAGCCAAAGTAATTGTTATATGTGATACGTACCTAGCAATTCAATTTACAGAAATCATGAAAAACTGATTCTAGGATTATGTTAATGTGTTTGATTATTAATAAGAATACAATAGCATAACTAGGGGGCAGCCCCAGTGCACGAAGCTCTAGCCTATGTGGGGTTTAGGGAAGGGGAGGACTACAAGGGCTTATAGTACACAGCCTTACTTTGAATTTTGCAAGTGGCTGTTTCCACGCTTTGAACCCGTGACCTCAAGGTCACATGACAACAACTTTTAACATTGTGCCAAGGCTCCCCTTCAATGCAATATCATAACTAATAGTTAAAAAAAGATATGCAAGAACAATCAACTCTTTTCTGTATGCTTGTCTAATTTAGTAGGAAAGTTCTCTTAGGAGTCCTAGTATTGCAGGACTTTGTAGAAGTTTTGTGTTGATGGGATTTTCTAAGATTTAAAGATAACCTAAAGAAAGTGGGTGCTTGTCATTCTATTATTGGGTCCCACTGACTATCAATATTCTATTAAATTGTAGTCCATCATCAGTTAGGATTCTTAGAGTTGCAAGGCACATAGGACTCTCTAAGAAAGGAAAAGGTGAGTTCCCACTCTTGATTATTTATGTTTCTAGGAGAATATGGTTAGACAATCACTAGGAGGTATAGCAAGCATTACCCATGAGAGGAAGGTTATCCAAACCCTAGTCTTAGTTGAAAGCGATCCTAAGCATGGTGAGAGCTACTCAGAGAATGGTGAGTGAGCTAAAACATAGACGCTTGAATGAAAAACAAGTAAGCCCATAAATTTAGAACTAGATAACCATTTTAGGTCCAAAAGTTAGAATCATATACACACCCAAATGTGACATTGGTCACTAGCTTTCCATTCAAACAAGAAGTCCAGCACTATTGGCATCAGATGACCACAAGCCTCCAAAGGAGAATTCAGCACAACTAGTACCTAGTGGTCCCAAGTGACAAAACAAGATGTTAGACACTGTTGGTACTAGACGGTCTCCTCATATGGTGTGAGATAGTATTGTTTCTATGCTAGTTGAAATTCAACAAATGAAAGTAGCAGATGCCTCTACCCCATGGTGATGGTTACATAAGGGCACTAGACACAGTTATAGAAATGACTATGATTGATGCAAAGTAGTCCTCTAATTGGTACCAGATAGTTACATGGGTATTTTTGACCAATGCCATAGTTATGGTAGTTACTATTTTGGTGTCCCAACCTCATTCATTGCCCAAAATAACTATAAGTGCAAACAAAACTATTAAGTAAGGTTTTTCATTTCATTCCATGCATCCATAATCAATACTCATCTAGAATAAACTCTAAGTTTAAGAAACTCTCTAGAACTCTAGGTTACTTTCTCTATATTCATTCATAAGGTGAGAAATCATGTTTCTTACTATTTTAATGTGTTTAAGAGATACATACGCCTAGGTCTAACTGGTCTATACTTTTAGGGGTCTCAGATGTTACCCATTTTGGTATCTGATCCCTACAATTTTGGCAGCCTAAGACAAAGATGAAGTTAAGGTCATTGTTGCAAGTGACACTTCATACAACACAAAGTAATTGAAAACTTTGAAAGTTCAATATAGAAAATGAATAATTGAACACCATGAAGTTGTTGTAGCTACTGAATCAAATCCATGGACTGGAGACAATCCTCTATAGATTATATTCTAAAAGATGAAATGCCTATTGATCAATGATTGCATACTAATATTCGACACTAGGCTCCCCACTTTGCCATCCTTAATTGTGCCTTGTATCGAAGGTTGTATGATGGAATCTTGCTTTGGTATTTGTCTCATGAAGACTTAAAACAAGCTCTTTAAGAAGTACACATTGGTGCATGTGAAGCCCCATAGTAGTACCCTAAGATATATTTGCAACTAAAATCCTTGGCATATTATCACCTACTATGATTGCTGAAGCTATGAACTTCACCAAAAGATGTAATGTGTGCCAAATACATGCTAATTTTATTCATCATCCCCTAGAACTACTATATGCAACTAAAACATCATGACCTTTCTATGCTTGGGGTTAATATGACGACTCAGGTTTTTAAAACACTTTTGCATGTTTATTTTCAAAAGGTGACATGCTTAATTTAGAATTTTCTTAAAATTTAAACGGCAAAAACATTTTCTTTGAAATTCATTTTGAAAAACCTGAATGTCACTTTCACTCTCTTACATATATACAAAGTTTTCTTATAACATATATTTCTACTAAATTAATCAATAGAAATTCATTTATTGAAAATAGGATCTATCCAGTGGTTCACATATACAACCCTTTAAATTTATTACATCAAATGTCCAAAGTACACAAATCCAAATATGATACAAGACTTTCCATAAGAGTATATACCCCTAATCAATAGTATGGTTGTTGTATTTCCCTATCCTATCCATCCACTCCTGTCTATCTGTATCTAAGATATTATAAACATTCAAACATTTACAATATCAAAGCAAACTATACTTGGTAGGGGATTTATGAAATATATGGAATTTAAAACTTAATCAATAATTGAATAATGCTTTCATAATCCCAATATTCATATCCATCATATACTATATGAATCAAGTAATTCCATTTCCATGAACCATACTCTATAAAGTAACTCTATCATGTAATTTCTCATATAACATCTTCTATGAATATATATTCTTCAATAATTTATAATCATATCATATATATGCAAATGGTTAAAACTGTGAAAAATAGTTAATATCTTCAATAACAAATACTACAATGTTCACACCTAGACTATATTATGTTCAATATCCATGCCCCTCACTTATGGGGTCCATAATCATTCATACCCTATATTGGGTAAATAATCATCTAGCCCATACTGGGAATTATCCCTTCATGCAAAATATCAGGCATTTTATCATGTCATATCATAAGGCATCTCATTATGTCATGCATCATAATGCAAAATACATAAAGGACTACTATGCCGTACTTCAATCCATAACAGTGCACCTAGATAACTTCTAAAGCACTCCACTAATACCAAGGTGGAAAAACTCACAGCGTCTTGTCTATTTGGGGAGACAGATTGTCATAGTGGCTGGCCTTCCCATAATTGCCCAACCTAACATTTTGCTTCTCTTTGGGCATGGTATCCATATAATTATCAGTTTAGGAGAGCAAGTGGCCAAACCCTTCAACTTTGCTAGTATAGTATCCCCTCAGGCCTATGCTTGTCGAAAACAAAATCCACAGGCCTCCATGCCCTTATGGAAAAATGATTATACTAACAGACGATTTGTTTGTTGATAAAATTCTATATTAACATCACCATCCTCATATTTTGGTATACATATACTAAGGAAATAATTTCACATCTAGGTTTAGGAATAATCATTTAATGTAATGATACCCATATCCATTAATTTGGTATTCATATTGTAATGCCTAGAGCAATTTACGCTATTGAATTGGCCATTCTATAGGAAATGAACTGTGTTAAATGTTTTACTTTATTTAAAATATTAAATGAAGGAATTTGTAAGAAAACTTGGTACCATTAGATTCTACTTGAAAAATGGAATCCAACACCTCAAAGAACGCCGAAAACGGAGTTCGTATGAAGAAGTTACGGCCGTTTAAAGATTAGGGGCATTTCTATAATTTAAATTAAAAACGAAAAAGACAAAAAACGTAGGGGGCCGTTTTGATAACGGCAAAACGGCACCCTGTCTTCTTCTTCTTCTTCTTCCTTTAGATTTCTCCAGAAACCCTAGTTTCTAGAGGTTTCCACCACCGCCAATGGCGGCACCGCCATTGGCAGCACCGCCATAGTAAGGCTATAAAAGGCCCTTTTCCCTCCTCAGCCATCCCTTTATCCTCCACCTTCTTCGACGGTTCAAGGGAGGATTCCGGTAGCTAGGGTTTCAGCATGAAGAAACCCCCACCTTCGACAATGGGCATCGCTCTAGACCTGCCCAGGTAAGCCCCACACACCTCCCCTATGTTTTCCCTTCTTCCCTGTCCAAATCCACGCTGGATCTGGATGATTGCCGGCTGGGAAGCACGGAGTAAACCCATACTCTATGGATCTACTGACCCATCAAGCCAGATGTTCCCCCTCCTCTTCCCTTCCACTTCCCCAGGTCAGATCTAGGCCGGATCTGGCATTTTCCGGTTGGAAATCGCAGGACTCAGAACCGGACCAATGAAGGAGACGATCCTGGGCATGGTGCGTGATGCACACCCCAACTGAGCCCCATGAGATGGACCTCAGGCACATGACTGTGCATGGGCATGTCCTCGGTGCATCCCAGGTGCAGTCCTGGCTCGACCGGGACACACGAGCGCCGAGGAGCTGAGGTGCATCGCGCCTGCACCAAAGACGCGTCTGTGCGACGCCATCCAGGACGAGCATCATAGTGCGTCGCTTGGGCATGAATGTGCGCGTGCAAATGCAGTTCTTAGCACAGCCTTTGGGTGCTCATGATGTGCAGGCATGGGTCCTGGTTCAACCAAGGGGCAAACACGTCTTGGAAACCATGATGCACGGGGCCCGCATGGATAAAAGTTGGATTGTCCGTGACGTTGTAACACTAAAAACCCAATTACGGAGGGTGTAGGATTTACGATTCAAAAGAACAATTGAGTTTGTATAAACGACACGGACCTAATGAGATTATAAAATTAGGATTAGAGGACAAATTATAGAGTCTAACCATTGAATAGTGGATCCATATCCTAGGATCTAGCCTGACACTGAATTAGGCAAGGACCAATGGACCCTAAAAGGCAGATCTAGCGATCTAATTTCTAAATAGATTGAAATTGATAAGTGCTCCTTGTTATCCATTCATATCCAGGAGTTTATAAATGAGACCTAGGGTCGGGTTGAGTGATGAAGGACGCGACTCCAGGAGACTTCGAGGTAGATGCTCTATTGCTACTAGACTTTTAAAAAGAGCCCATGATTGTTTTGAGAATGCATGTTTTAAGCATAAGTTATATGACTTGTTTAGCATGACTTAATTTTATAAATGAGTTCAGCATGCATATGATAAATACATTATGCATAGACATGTTTTGCAAACGATTGCATGATTTGTGGTTATTGAGTTTTGGAAAATTGCATGTCTTGGAGGGTTACCAAAAGATGTTGGAGTGCCCAAAAGACGATGGATAGGCAGCTGTGAGGGACCTAAAGAGGACAGGTTTTGAAAAGAGGTTTTTGCTTGATTGATCGTATATGATTTGGGCTAATAAGCTCGTGGGCGCTATGCCGAGAGGTCTGGGGTGGCCTCCCAGCCTCTACCACTATTAGGTGGAAAGGGTACCACGCCAAAAAAGGCATGTCCCTACATCGACTGCATGTGGTACAGGGGGCTACCACTAGTGTCACGGCACTAGGTCGATGTGTCATATGCCCGGTGGAGGCTATGACCGAGTGTCCCCAGGTACCCAGGGAGCATACGGCGAGGAGGTCATGGGCATAGTGGGCCCTATGTTTTTGAGGATTTACTTGCATTGCATATGGCATGACATGAGGATGGTCGACCATACCATATATCCGTGAGTTGGATTCAGTTGAGCATCTTATGCATATCATTATGTTTATGATATATATGATACTTTGGACTTGGATTATGCGATTCTTTAAGTCGTCAGTATTCCAATTCGACAATGGTTTTTAATATCGATATTGAACATGAGTGTTCAAACATGCACATGTTTTAAAGAGCATATGATTTTAAACATAACATGCATTGTAAAACTAGTAGTGATGGACTTCTACTGAGTATAGTATATACTCACCCAAACCTTAACATTTTTCATACACAAGTAAGCATTTAAGAACAAGATACACCCGTGACAGAAGACACCCAAATATATCACTTTTCAGGATAGCTCCACTCACGAGTAGAAGGCGCCTCAGGAAATGTTAGTGCTACGAGTAAGTAAATAAAAAAGAGACAATTATACTTGTAAGTAAACACTCTACCCTTTGAACATGTATTTGTATTTATTTATAGTTGGGCTGTGAGCTGTGACTGGATAGACCTGGGAAGACATTTATGATTTCTGAAATTTTCAAAATCTATTTTGGTTGTTGTGAAAGCAAATGACACTCGGGGTTTTCAAAATGAGTTTAAAACAAAAGATTTTCCGTTGATATGGTTTTCAAATAAGGATACATCCCGCCTTAGGAATTAGATCTTGCATTTAAAAATGCATGGGAAAACCCGGGTCGTCACAGTTGGTATCAGAGCCCAGGTTTTATCCTTTCACAGCCAGTCCAGCATGTCCAAGGGTCATAGACAATCAAGAAAATTAAGAAGTAGTAGAAATAGAAATAGTAGAGATGACTAGCATATTAATGCTCAAGGCATTTCCCCATAAATAAATAGGTGAAAGGTAGCTTGATTTAACAAATAATTAGGCATTGGATATTGCAAACCTTATCCAAAATCTAGTGTAAAGACGACTTAAGGATTAAGGATTGTTGTGTGTTGCAAACAAGGAAACTCATATATGGATTCGAGTCATTAGAAGATTTTGATGATAATCTAATAGGGACGAGAATACAAGATACTAGGAGATACCTATGACTCATATTAGCTCACAAAGGTATGGATCCTGAAAGACTTAGCTCAATTTTGGATACCTTAATTGGTGTCTTATGAAGATTGAATTGAACACGAATATGATAAGGAACTGTATTCGCCAGAGTTACCAAAGGAACTTGTAAGAAAAGTATAGCATGATCAAAACGTCAATGTCATTATTAAGACATTGTATGAAGTTTATTGAGGCTACAGGCAATTGAGGATTTCAATGATCTTAAGACAGTTTAGAATTTTTGAGAAGCATTCAGTTTATCATATCTGTTAAGTAAAGGAGTAGATGTAGTATCGATTATATGCAACAAAAGACATTGATCTAGGTAGACAAAAATGAGGATTTTGAAGAAAAGAGAGAAAGAGATAGAGATGTAACTTTAAGTATTTGATGAATATTGAATATTCAAAAGAAGAAGATCATGATTTTATGGAGATACATACAATTCTATCATCTTGAATCCTATAGGAAGGTAGATCAAACAAATGCAAAGGAATAATACTAGATGAGTTGGTGATCTTATTGTAAAAGAGTATAATAGAGATAAAGGAGATGGGATTTAAGACTTTGAGTAGAGTAATGAATTTAAGGATATTATGCTGCAAGAAAATTTTCAAAGAAGAATGATGATCCACTAGAAATGAAATTCTACAAGTGGTTTGATGTCTATATCAATTATTGCAATTAGAATCTTATCAAATCCATTAGCTTATGGGGAACACCAATGGATATAGTTCATAAAAAGGAAAATTTGGTAATATCCTACCTTGCCAATAAATTATATTGAAAAAGGAATTAAGCCGGGACAGTGACTTGTCCATTTGTCTTTCTTCAGCAAGTAGGGTACCATCAAGGATCGAATTGAGGTCTTGCTATCATAGATTGGAAGAGCAGATATCATAAGACCATTATTTATTCATTACCTTTAGAGCACTGTTGACTAAATAAAGGTATCCCACCCTATTTAATCAAATATGTTAGTAGTCGAAGTCATAGACTCATAGGGATATTATAAGTATTTAGACATGAGTCTTACCTAAAAGAAGTTACTTGTTAGACTAAGTCATTTGAGGGTATGAGGTCAGTTGATTAGGCCACATCATGGAGGAGCTACGAGTACAATGAATACAGTAACAACTAAGACAGAAGAAAAAAAATAAGGAGCGATCTCCACCAATAAGACAGATTTTTCAAATATGAATAGATACCATGATGAACCATAGAAATCACTATGGGTTTGAAAGACACTGCTGACTTGGATTGAAAAGAAAGGCAGATAAGCACTGATCGCTTTAGAGAGACCGTTGAGCTTATAACCTATACATCTGGACAGAGATCAACAGGTAATAGAATAAATTCTCTTTCTATATGTCTATGAAAATGTTCTATGCTTACCTGAGTGTTTTTCAAATTTGATGATTTAACAGCTTCAGCATAACTTGATGTAGAAGCTATTGAACTAGAACTGCTATTACAAGCTAAGTATGAGGAGGCACTTGAAAGATAAAATTTGAGGAATTGAGAAAGCCACTACTTATGATGATGATACCCCCTGACAATTAAGACTGAATGGTTGATGATAACGCAGTAATAAAAGATTGAACAACATATTGATATGGGGAATGGAAGGAGAAAAGTTGAGGTGGCTAGCACATTATAAGGCGAGATTTGATGTTACGTTGCCTTTAGACAAAAAGTTAGTTGTTATGTGCATATGCCAAGTACAAAAAATAAATTGAAGGAATTTCCTGAGAACTAACCTTACTAGATTGAGTATGGAACTTTTGGATTAAAAGATTACCAAGAAAACCATCAAGCAAAGAAAGGACAAAGAGGATGATGACAACGGATTCAATCATGACCTAGTAAGGGTACTCGGTTATGAATAAGAGACCTTTTGGTTTGCATAAATGGGAACATTGTTGAAAATCCTAATGACAAATTGATGTGAATAGTGAGATAGACCTCTAGACGAGAACATTTGAACCATGATGATGAATTAACCATAAAACATTTGACATGAGTTTGCATAAACTCTTCAGGGAGAAAAGCATTTAATGGCTTCAACATCTATGAAACTTGATATCCTAATCATAATATGAGATAGTATTAGTGATGGAGGACGGTACTTGAATTATTTTATTTTGAATATAATATGGGTTGAGGACCCAAGTTATAATAGAAAAGTGATAGACAATCAAAATTTTAAGTTAATTGAGGGTTTGGCTGTAAGGCACATAATACCATATTAGCTAGTGGAGTATCTTGGGGACAAATATAAAAGATAAGAAGCAAAGTTAGACACAATAGAAAGAATGTAACCTTTTTTGTTGGACTCTTACTAATGACATACAACCAACCATTAAAAGGAGATATGGATGATGAAAAGATCACTAGATGGAAGACAAGAGGAAAAAGGGATTATCCTATGCTATTCAAAATGAAATAGGAGGAATAAGATCATATGATCTCAAAGAAGTATGAAGTAATTTATATACGAGTAGGAGAGTATGGTCATCTAAGGAGACTATCCTATACATGATCAGAGGAATATGAGCATCTAAGGATGGGTAGCTATATGAAATACAAATAGAAACCAGTAATGATTAACTGGCAAGCATGGGACTATGTATCAGAGTACGCAGCGAAAGCGGTCCCATATATACTTAAAGTAAACGGATAAGATATATTGACGATATATATATATATGTGTAAGGCCATGTGGAAGGAATTATAACAAGAATAAATTGAGAACGTGCCTAGGATTGGGTACAAGATAGTATGATTAGCATTTTAAGGACAACATTACTCTAAGTATTAAACCAATTAGAGTATTGGATAACAAAATAATAGATTCGTCGACAATAAAAGCACAGGAATTTTCTTAGTTCGAGTTTTAAGGGAGTCCTCAGAAAGAATATGTCTTATCAAGAAGAAAGCTGACTTGAAGATTAGGATTTGTGGAATTTCGAGGACGAAATTCTTTTAAGGGGGTAATAATGTAATGCCCCGAGCAATTTACGCTATTGAATTGGACATTCTATAGGAAATGAACTGTGTTAAATGTTTTACTTTATTTAAAATATTAAATGAAGGAATTTGTAAGAAAACTTGTTACCATTAGATTCTGCTCAAAAAATGGAATCCAATGCCTCAAAGAACGCCAAAAACAGAGTTCGTATGAAGAAGTTACAGCTGTTTTAAGATTAGGGGCATTTCTGTAATTTAAATTAAAAACGAAAAAGACAGAAAACACAGGGGGCCGTTTTGATAACGACACCCCGTCTTCTTCTCTAGATTTCTCCAGAAACCCTAGTTTCTAGAGGTTTCCACCACCACTAATGGCGGCACCGCCATTGGCAGCACCGCCATAGTAAGGCTATAAAAAGCCCTTTTCCCTCCTCCTCAGCCATCGCTATATCCTCCACCTTCTCCGACGGTTCAAGGGAGGATTCCGGCAGCTAGGGTTTTAGCGTGAACCAACCCCAGCTCTGGCAATGGGCATCGCTCCAGACCTGCCCAGGTAAGCCCCTCACACCTCCCCTATGTTTTCCCTTCTTCCCTGTCTAGATCCACGCTAGATCTGGGTGATTGCAGGCTGGGAAGCACAGAGTAAACCTATACTCGATGGATTTGCCGACCCATCGAGCCAGACATTACCTAGGTTCCCCGTTCTCTTCCCTTCCACTTCCCCAGGTTAGATCCAGGCCGGATCTGGCATTTTCCGGCTAGAAATCGCAGGACCCAGAACTGGACCAAACAAAGGAGACGATCCTTGGAGTGGTGCGTGATGCACACCCCGACTGAGCCCCATGGGACAGACCTTAGGCACACGACTGTGCACGGACATGCATGACTATGTATGGGCGTGGCCTTGGTGTGTCCCAGGCGCAGTCCTGGCTCGACCGGGACGCACGAGCACCCAGGAGCTGAGGTGCATCGCGCCTGCGCCAAAGACGCGTCTGCACGACACCATCCAGGACGAGCGTCATAGCCGTCGCTTGGGCATGCATGTGCGGGTGCAAACGCTGTTCCTGGCACAACCTTTGGGCATGCACGATGTGCATGCATGGGTTCTGGTTCAACCGGGGCGCGCACACGTCTTGGAAACCATGATGCACGGGGCCCGCATGGACAAAAGCTGGATTGTCCATGACGTTGTAACACTAAAAACCCAATTACGGAGGTGGTAGGATTTACGATTCAAAAGAACAATCGCGTCTGTATAAACGATGTTGACCTAATGAGATTATAAAATCAGGATCAGAGGACAAATTATAGAGTCTAACCATTGAATAGTAGATCCATATCATAGGATCTAGCTTAACACTGAATTAGGCAAGGACCCATGGACCCTAAAAGGCAGATCTAGCGATCTAATTTCTAAATAGATCGAAATTGATAAGGACTCCTTGTTATCCATTCATATCCAAGAGTTTATAAATGAGACCCAGGATCGGGTTGAGTGATGAAGGACGCGACTCCAAGAGACTTCGAGGTAGGTGCTCTATCGCTCCTAGACTTTTAAAAAGAGCCCATGATCGTTTTGAGAATGCATGTTTTAAGTATAAGTTATATGACTTGTTTAGCATGACTTAATTTTATAAATGAGTTTAGCATGCATATGATAAATACATTATGCATAAACATGTTTTGCAAACGATTGCATGCTGGGTAGGCAGTTGTGAGGGACCCAAAGAGGACAGGTTTTGAAAAGAGGTTTTTGCTTGATTGATCGTATATGATTTGGGCTAGTAAGCTCCTGGGCGTTATGCCGAGAGGTCTGGGGTGGCCTCCCAGCCTCTACCACTATTAGGTGGAAAGGGTACCACGCCAAAAAAGGCATGTCCCTACATTGACTGCATGTGGTACAGGGGGCTACCACTGATATCACGACACTGGGTCGATGTGTCATATGCCCGGTGGAGGCTATGACCGAGTGTCCCCAGGTACCCGGTGGAGGCTATGACCGAGGTCATGGGCATAGTGGGCCCTATGTTTTTGAGGATTTACTTGCATTGCATATGGCATGGCATGAGGATGGTCGACGATACCATATATCTGTGAGTTGGATTCAGTTGAGCATCTTATGCATATCATTATGTTTATGATATATATGATATTTTGGACTTGGATTATGCGATTCTTTAAGTCGTCAGTATTCCAATTCGACAATGGTTTTTAATATCGATATTGAACATGAGTGTTCAAACATGCACATGTTTTAAAGGGTATATGATTTTAAACATAGCATGCATTGTAAAACTAGTAGTGATGGACTTCTACTGAGTATAGTATATACTCACCCAATCCTTAACATTTTTCAGACACAGGTAAGTATTTAAGGATAGGATACGCCTGTGACAGAAGACACCCAAATATATCACTTTTCAGGACAGCTCCACTCACGAGTAGAAGGCGCCTCAGGAAATGTTAGTGCTACAGGCAAGTAAATAAAAAAGAGACAATTATACTTGTAAGTAAACACTCTACCCTTTGAACATGTATTTGTATTTATTTATAGTTGGGCTGTGAGCTGTGACTGGATAGACCTGGGAAGACATTTATGATTTCTGAAATTTTCAAAAACTATTTTGGTTGTTGTGAAAGCAAATGACACTCGGGGTTTTCAAAATGAGTTTAAAACAAAAGATTTTCCACTGCATTGCATTGTTTTCATAAAATGGTTTTCAAATAGGGATGCATCCCGGCTTAAGAATTAGATCTTGCATTTAAAAATGCATGGGAAAACCCGGGTCGTCACACATATACCAAGGATGAAATTTTATATCTATGTTTAAGGATAACCATTTAATATAAATGATACCCATTTCTATTAATATGATATTCATACTAAGGATGTAATTTCATATTTAAGTTTTAAGGATAATTATTTAATGTAGATGGTAACCATATACCAAGCATGTAATTTCTTAACTTAAGCAAGTAATATAATTCAACACATGCTTTTCAAATAATGATCACATAATTCTAAACATAAGATTATTATATCATTCTAATTAAATTACTAAACATTCTAAATATTTAAACCCTACCAATTTATAAACATTCTATAGTTTCATATCCTCAAATAAGATCATGTTTAGAACATAGATCTTGTAATTTAAAAAAATGTGTTCTTAAGGTTCCGCTTACCTTGAAGGCAATAATCCCCAATAATCAATGATCTTGATCGATGTAGAAATTTATGTATCTCTCAATTTATATACACATACTGTCGTTATCTATCTCTTAATCATCATAATTTTAGATGATCTTGTATTTGTTTTTATCCTCTTTTAGGATTAGTTTGATCATTTCATTATTGTCCCTTGATTAATATTTAAGGGTCTAGATTTCTTTGTATTCTTTCAACTTAACTAATCTATCTCTTTCAAATAAAATTTTCTTATAATAACTATTCATCTATAAATCTGATAGTTAGATTAACTTCTAATCTGCCAGATCTAAGTTTTTGAACTATTTCCTAATTCTAATTCTTCATATACATCTCATTGATCTTTGATCATTTCTAAGTTGATGATCTTGATTTTCATTGATTTATGAACTTTTTGGATTCATCAACAGTTCATAAATCTTAGATCAAAATGCGATCAATAGAAACTAGAAGATAGTTAGATCAATAGTTGTTGATCAAAATCATTAGCTTAGATCTTCTATAGGTAATCTAAGGTTTGGTCTACCATTTGTAGATCACATCTTTATCCTCTAAAATCTCCCTATCCTAATCCAGATGTCATGGCTAAGATTTCATCTCAATGATTCATCCCTTGTGTATCTTAGCCATTGATCTAAAATTTTCCCAATATATCAAATTTCATCCTTAATCCTGATTGTATGATTGGGTTCATTCTAAGAAATGATCTAGACTTCCCTTGAATCAATGTCAAATTGTTCATAAAGGTAATTCAATTGCTAAGATGGTGACTTGAACACAACTCTTAACATTTATAGACAAACACTTAAGCCATTGAGCTAGCTTGATTTTATTAACAAATTCTTGATAATAATACATTTATATAGTATAAAATTTCAAGGCATTACATCCTTCCATCCTTTTAGAATTTTTTTCCTTGAAATTATCAAGACAAAATCTACTAAAAGCTTAGGGATTTTCCATCTCATCTCACTTGTCTTTGAAGTGGCTTCCCCAATTGAATGATGTTGCCAAAGAACCTTGACTAGTGGAATAATCTTATTTATCGATGTCTTCTTGTTCCAGTTCAAAATTTGGATGGTTCTCCTTAAAAGTGATATCTGGATGCAACTCTACTAGCATCTATTCAAGCACATGTGTGGGATTAGGCATGTTTCCACTACATAGCAAATGAAGTGCATTGTGCACTTTGGATAGTTGGGGCAGTAAGGCTAATTGATGCGCTACTCGACCAATTCTCTCCAAGATTTTGAATGGACCTACTAACCTAGGCTTAACTTCCCCTTTACACCAAATTTCATTACTCCCTTCATTAAAGATACCTTCAAAAGGACATGATCCTTGATCTTGAACTCTTAATCTCTATGCTTGGTATCTATGTAGCTTCTTAGTGGAATGTATTATGTCAGGAGCACTATTCATTAATTGAAGGAGAATTTTGAAACTCATTTCTAAATCAACCTTACTTTCCTTGCACATTGCTTTATAAATTCTAACTTTACAAGTTGTGGTTCTCCTGCATCACTCCAACAAGTTAGCATGCGACAAGGTCTACAATGCAGCTCATAAGGTACCATCCCAATGCTAGAGTGGTTGTTGTTGTTGGAGACAAACTTCATAGAGGAAGGGGTTCATGCCAATTTCCCTTCCATTCCAATGTAAAAGCTCTTAGCATATCCTCTAGAGTCTAGATGGTCCTTTTTGATTGTCCGTTAGTCTTTGGGTTAAAAGGAGTAGTGAATATTTGCGAAGTACTTAGTCCTTCTACACACTCTACTAGATGTGAGAGGTGAACCTACTATCTCTATCTGATATGATGATTAATGATACCAAGTAAACTCAGTATCTCCTTAATGTACAACTTGGCTAAACTTTCTAGCGACTGCCTCTCCCAAATCAAAAGACAATGCACATGCTTACTCAATCTATCCACAATTACCCAAATCATATCAAGCCATTAGATGTTTAGGGAATCCCATAATAAAGTCCATGATAATGTGGTCCTGCTTCCACTCCGAAAGCTCAAGGGTCTGCTGTAATGACCCTCAATTTTGGGTCATTTTCTATATGTTAGATTATAATTTTTAAAAGAAATGAAATTAGAAGTTAATTTCATGGAAATTGAGTTCTATGAAGATGACCTTCTTATTGGATCAAAATTTAGACTTAGGATTTTCAAATTTAGAATGTACACGTCCATATGATTTGAATGACACTAATTTTGCATGAAATAAAGATCAAGGTAGAAAAACCCAAAAGTTTTACTAAATTAGAGGGGACTGAAATTGATAACGGCACCCCCCATGGTTTGTTTGTGGGAAGTGATACATAGAACGGGATTAAATGCAGGGGAACATAGGGGGAGAAACTCGAGCGACCCGCACTCCACTTGATCTCCCACCGGAAGTCTGCCTTCTGCTATCAATAGCGCATGAGGCACCTTCCTTGTGTGGAGTTCTATTCTTCGTTGCTGGCAGACTCCTCTTCCTTGCAATAGATGGACTAGAAAACCTAGTTCCGGTGATGCGAGGCGGGAAGTCTTCCCTATCATTTTTCTCCCCTCCGCTCATACCCCATCACCAGAACCCTTGTTGGGTTTTCCACCTGCTATGTTGAGAGGCTTGATTAGCCCCTTTTGCTTGGGCAACTCTTCCATGGCCGGTGACCCCTCTTCCCCCTTTCTTTTTTGATGAAGAATAGCAGGGAAATGCCCTCCCTCGTTCCATTCGTTCCACTGGCACAGCCAACCAGCTGGCCGGACTACCCCCTCCTTTCCTTTTGTCTTTCGCTCCTCCATCTGCCCTCCTTTAGTGCAGCCAACCGGCATACCTGCATGCATACAGGCCGGCTGCCACTTGAACCGTTTGAAATTATTAATTGGATTAATTGACTGGAATTACTAAGTTTTTATATGATCTGGGGTGATTAGTGAGGATTTTCAATGTGATCAGCATGGATGTTTGACGATCAGGCACAATTGAGGCAATCGGTGGATGATCCAACCATGTAAACAACTAGAGGTTATTTAGATTGACTTGTTCAAGGTAAGATTACTATCTTAATCATTTGATGGATTGATATGACTGTATTTAGATACGATTGATCATGAGATCCATTTCATAATACTTGATTAATTTATTTAAATGATAAATTACCGAAGATTGAGATGATATGAACCTAATAGCTTTGAGATATGCAATGATATAATTAAGAATAATGATTTAATGATTGTGAGTATGCCAATTGAGTATGATTGGAATTATTAGCTATTTAGGATGAGTAGCCTTGAGATTCTAGGGCTAGGAGTCATTAGATTATTGTGAACACTACATATTGGAATAACGAAAGTGTAATGTTGCATAATTAAGAGTCCAAATTAGATAAATTGGATTCTAAGTGTGACCCAGATGTGATGTGCATACATGTACGGGTATTGAGGCAATTAAGCTAAACTATAGTCTTACTGAGACTTGAGAGGTACAGATGAGTGGTTCTTTGTCTGAGGTAGGTGATTACATTTGAGATTTCTTCTTGATTTCATTGATCATGACTTGTTATCAAGAATTCTTGAGGCATGTATTTTATGCACTATCATGATTTATTGAAATGTGCTCAGTATTTCATGTTCGATATTGTGACATTTGATTATGAAATTATTCATGTTCTAATGTGTGATGGATTTCTGCTTATCATGGATATTGAATTGAGACCTTTGGGTGAAGCGAGGTAAGCTAGGTCCTTGTACCGATTTGAGGGCGGGTTGGTGGTTTTGACTGACAGGCTTCTGTCAGGGACTGATTGATGCAGGTTGCGCGTGAGGGACCTAGGGTTGGAGTGTGTTGGGTGAAGTGGGGTAAGCCAGGTCTTGTACTGATTTGAGGGCAGGCTAGTGGTTTTGGATGACAGGCTTCTGTCGGGAGTGGATTAATGTGGGCTACATGTGAGGGACCCAGGGTTGGAGTGCGTTGGGTGAAGTGGGGTAAGCTGGTCCTTGTATCAATTTGAGGGCGGGCAGAGGTTATGGTTGACAAGCTTCCATCAGGAACGGATTGATGCTGGATGCATGTGAGGGACCCAGGGTTGGAATGAGTAATCATTACCATTGCTGTGAATGTAGTCGAGACACTCATAGAGTTTGATTGTGCACAACATTCCATGATCATGACATGCATTATATTGTTCTGTAGACATGGACTTTTGTTATTGTGATGGATGTGCATCCATGTGTTTCATGTCTTGCATGCTACGATACTCAGATTTGATAATGATTTGTTTAGCTCATGAATTCCTAATTTATCCATTATGGATGTTTGATGTTTCACATGCCTTGTATACATTTATCTTATGAGATTTCACCATGAATATGATACTTCGTGTCATGTGATTTTATCATATTTATTATCAAATGTGAATCACCCACACAATCATAGCTTGCTGAGGCATTGCTTTGTTTGCAATGCCTCAGATACAGAGAGTTGCTATAGGTTGACTTGCTGATAGAGCAGACAAAAGTGATGAAAGTTTTCAGTGGACTGTTGAGGATATTTCAGAGATGACAAGGTTTGTTCAGGACCTCACTTTGGATTTTGTTTATGGATTGTACTTTATTATAAATTGTAATATAACATAGATATGAGAATATGAATTCATGTTGAATGTAATGGCTGTATGGATAGACCCTGAGTATTTTGTCATTACTTGATTTTCTTATCCACTATTGGAGTATATATTTTTATTATTATTATCAAAAATAGTATTTCATTCGGATGGATGGGCGTGGAGACCGAGTCTCCTATATGTCATGTCTTATATTGTATTTATCATGTTATTTTGTACCACATGTGTCATGTGCAATGGTCCAAAATACAGAGGATCCAACCTCTTACCTGTCATGGTTGCAACTTGCTCTGGGTGATCCCTAGCTACAATCAACTAGGATCCAACCTCCCTTTTCTCTTTCTCTCTTCCTCTTCCTCTCTTACTTGTTCTCTCTTTTTGCCTTTTCTTCCCTCTCTTACTATGTGTTTTTTTCTTCTTTCCTTCCTACAGTCCAACACATCCTTGGTATTGATGTTTTGGTCTAAAACTTAGGATTTTCTTCCACACATTAGTAGGCCTTTTTATCATAATCTCCACTTACCCAATTCAAGCTCCTATTTTCTTAAAATTAGGTGTTATCTACCATCTACAGATCACGTCTTTATACTGTGAAATTGCCCATAATTCTATCCTATTCACTATCATAATCCAGATGTCTTGGCTAAAATTTCAACTAAGCTATTCATCCCCTTTGATCAAAATGCCCTTAATTTGTGTATCTTAGTCATTGATCCAGAGTTACCGATAGATCAAATTTCATCCTCAATTCTAGACGTATAATTTCCTATGAGTGGGATCATTCCAAGCTATGATTTGGATGTCCCATGATTCAATGTCAAATTGTTCAAAAAGATAATTCAATTGCTAATATGGTGACTTGAACACAACTCTAAATATTTAGAGACTAACACTTACACCATCAGGCTAACTTGATTTTATTGACAAGTTCTTGTAAATAAATATATTTATATAGTATAAAATTTCAAGGTATTACATTCCCTACAGTCTTACAAAAGTGCTTATCGAACTGCTATAGTAGTTACCCTTTGCTCCCTTATTTAGTTAGTGAAGTGGCACTATCATAAGTACAAATCCTATGTCTTGGGATCACTACTCAAGATCTTAGATCAAAAGATCAATATATATTGTCTTAAGATTGGTTGAATTAGACTTGCTAGATAAAGTTTGTCACAAGGCTTAACAAATTTTAAAATCATATCAATTAGGGGTGTTAATAGCATTCAATACAATGATTAAGGTGAACTCCTTTTGGAAAATGACCTTATTTTATCAGTACAAAAGTTTAATAATTCCACTACTTCAAAAGAAAATTTGAGTTGAACTATGATGTACCCTTTACCAACAAGAAGGTTTTCTCCAATGGCACCTACCTGACTACCAAACCAAATGTACTAAACTGAATTCCTCAAGAAATACTACACTTGTGTAAAGTTTCATAAAAATATATATGATATTCAGCCCATTTTGTAATGCCCTGAGCAATTTACGGTATTTAACAAAAATGATTTGGACATTCTATAGGAAATGAAAAGTTCCCTTTTTGGAGATAAGGGTATTTTGGTCATTTCATCGTTCACCCTGACTAGACCCAAAAATTTGGTCCTGAGAATAGTACCCTTAGGTGCGTCTTAGAAAAAGGAATCCAACAAGATCAAAATCACTCAAAGCGGAGTTAAAATGAGCAAGATATGTACCTTTGAAGTTCAAGGGCAAAAGTGTAAATTAATTCAAAAACAGATTTGGCCTGAGAAAACGGGGACCCGTTTTGATACAGGCACCCCTCTTCTTCCCAAATCTCCTGGAGGGTTCTAGAACGGTGGTGTGCAAGGGAGAAACCACTGCCATTCTGAAGGTTTCTCCACCCCATTCCATGGCGGTAAGAATGCCCTTCAGAACCCTCTTCAACCTCTATAAATAGAGCTCTTGGGTGCCTCCAATGGTAGACCAAAAACTTGAGAAAAACCCATTGTTGAGAAGCAAACAAGAGGAGAAAATGTGAAAAAAAACCCGGCCATGAACCAGGTATGCCCAAAACCCCTCCAAACCCATCTCCCCCTTAGTCTTAGGATGAGTTCCCCCAAGTTTTTTCATGACAAACCATGCAAAACGGCACTCTAGGGAGCCACAAAGGACCCAAGGAAGGTGCCTGGGGCGTACTGGTTTGACAGGGTTGAACCAAGGGTGTCCGTGGATGCGCCTGCAAACGAGAAAATGGGCAGAAGGCCCAGTGCATTTGTGGACGCGCCTTGTGGGCCTTCCATGTATTTTGAATACTAAAATGCCCATAACTTGAGTTCTAGGACTCCAATTGAGGCACTGCGAAAGGCGTTGTGTCCGTATCGATGATGTAGACACATTCAAATCATAAAATACCTGATCAAGGCCTCGTATAAGGTAAGCACGACCCTTAAACTATGATAGTGGCGCGGGGCCACTAAACCTTTGTAAACCTGATGATACCAAGGCCCAGTTAGGACCTTAGGAGACCCATAGGCATGGGAATGAACCCCTAATGCCTAAGTAGTGAGGAAAAATAGGGCAAGCTAATCTTTTTCCCTAAACCATGTTCAGGAGCGTACGAGGACAAGGGGATTAGCGTGATCAAACCAGGTAGGTGCTCTATTGCTACTAGGCTTTTAAAAAGAGCTCATGATTGTTTTGAGAATGCATGTTTTAAGTATAAGTTATATGACTTGTTTAGCATGACTTAATGAATTTAGCATGCATATGATAAATACATTATGCATAGACATGTTTTGCAAACGATTGCATAAATTGCATGATTTGTGGTTATTGAGTTTTGAAAAATTGCATATCCTTGAGGGTTACCAAAAGACGCTGGAGTGCTCAAAAGATGCTGGGTAGGCAGTTGTGAGGGCCAGGCAGTTGTGAGGGACCCAAAGAGGACAGGTTTTGAAAAGAGGTTTTTGCTTGATTGATCATATATGATTTGGGCTAGTAAGCTTGTGGGCGCTATGCCAAGAGGTCTGGGGTGGCCTCCCAGCCTCTACCACTATTAGGTGGAAAGGTACCACGCAAAAAAAAAGGCATGTCCCTACGTTGACTGCATGTGGTACAGGGGGCTACCACTGGTGTCACGGCACTGGGTCGAGGTGTCATATGCCCCGTGGAGGCTATGGCCGAGTGTCCCCAGGTACCCAGGGACCACACAGCGAGGAGGTCGTTGGCATAGTGGGCCCTATGTTTTGAGGATTTACTTGCATTGCATATGGCATGACATGAGGTTGGTCGACCATACCATATATCCATGAGTTGGATTTAGTTGAGCATCTTATGCATATCATTATGTTTATGATATATATGATACTTTGGACTTGGATCATACAATTCTTTAAGTCATCAGTATTCCAATTCGACAATGGTTTTTAATATTGATATTGAACAGGAGTGTTCAAACATGCACATGTTTTAAAGAGCATATGATTTTAAATATAGCATGCATTGTAAAACTAGTAGTGATAGACTCCTACTGAGTATAGTATATACTCACCCAATCCTTAACATTTTTCAGACACAAGTAAGCACTTAAGGACAGGATACTCTCGTGACAGAAGACACCCAAATATATCATTTTTCAGGATAGCTCCATTCACGAGTAGAAGACGCCTCAGGAGATGTTAGTGCTACGAGTAAGAAAAAATCAAAAGCAGACAATTATAGATGTAAGTAAATACTCTACCCTTTGGACATGTATTTGTATTTATTTACAGTTGGGCTGTGAGTTGTGATTGGATAGACCTGGGAAGACATTTATGATTGTAATATTTTTCAAAAACTACTTTGATTATTGTGAAAGCAAATGACACTCGGGGTTTTCAAGATGAGTTTAAAACAAAGATTTTCCACCACATTGCATGGTTTTTATAAATTGGTTTTTAAATAGGGATGCATCTTGCCTTAGGAATTAGATATTGCATTTAAAAATGCATGGGAAAACCCGGGTCATCACAATTGGTATCAGAACCCAGGTTTTATCCTTTCACAGCCAGTCTAGCATGTCCAAGGGTCATAGACAATGGAGAAAAATTTAGAAGGAGTAGTCTAAAGAGAAGTGTAGAAGTAGTAGAAATAGAAATAGTAGAGATGACTAGCATATTAATGCTCAAGGCATTTCACCATAAACAAATAGGTGAAAAAGGAGATGGGTCTAGGAAATACTTAGATATTGGATGGCTTAAATCTTATCAGTAAGGATTGTTGTGCAGTGGTGCAAGAAGGGAAATTCTTATATAAATTAGATTATAATGAGAATGATGAATGAAGTTGTTAGTGAAATTGTTAGTAGATAGTTCTAACCTGTAATAGATTAATCTCACCGAAGGTGAGAAAATTGAAGAACTTAGATGGCTATCTTACCATCATAAAGAATATCAGAAAATGAATATATTATCAAAAAGGGATATGATATGAGTATGGTAGGGGATGTAAAAGACAGACTTTGATAAGATTTTGATGATAATCTAGGAGGGATGAGAATGCAAGATGATATTAGGAAAGAACTATGACTCGTACTAGATCACAAAGGTATGGATCCTGAAAGACTTAGCTCAATTTTGGATACCTTAATTGGAGTCTTATGAAGAGTGAATTGAACACGAATATGATAAGGAACTGTATTCGTTAGAGTTATCAAAAGACTTTGACGATAATATTAGGGATGATAGATCTGTGATAATAGATTGATCCTAACATGAACTTGTAAGAAAAGTATAGCATGATTAAAATGTCAATGTCGTTATTAAGACATTGTATAAATTGCTTCTCACATTGTAAGTGATTCCACCTTTCTCTAAATTTATTTCAATTAATTAGATGATATGATCATGTCTTTCTAATTAAATTTTGCAAGACATTCTTACCCAAGACATTATAATTTGAGAACAAAATGTATATAATTACAGTAGCATTAATTTGAAAGGGATAAATTGTCACAGATGCTTACTTTGTGTGCTTCTAAGTGAGTGTGGCCCAACCTAGACATATGTAATCAATTGCAATAATGGGATGTTACATGTAATTAATTAAATGAAACATTGTTTCTTCACATACCTCAAATTTAGCAAATGTGCAATTCTCTACAATTGCATTCCACACATCCTAGTCAATGACGTTAGAGTAAATGACAAGCACTGTGTAAAGCCTAAATGGATCGTTGACATATGGAGCTATGTAATTGCGAATAAGGTAGTTCTTCCATTTTCTCCATTGCTCATCAGCTCCTTGCAAAGCATTCATCTTCTTCTAATTTTCCATGTCGAAGGTAGTTTATAAACTACACAACAAATTACCAGATTTGAAAATAAGGTATGTTATAAATTATATAATACATGTTATTAATATTTACCTACCTTCACTATTTCCCGTATTAAATCTTTTGTTGAGGATGACACAAATCTTTAGTCCTCAAATGTTATAGGAACCATGCTTCTTATTGTAGTGCAGAGAAAACTACTATACAAGGCTGCATTCTCACCTATCTCTTGCCCTCTACTATTGTATTGGATAGTTTTTTTAATTCCCTTAGACTTTATCTTGATAGCCTTTTCCATTGTTGTTCACCCTCTTCCCTTTCTCTTTTGTTGAGGATGACACAAATCTTTACATGGCCTCTTGTTTGTGCTCTTTATTTTGGCCATATTCTTCATTTTGATATTCTTCTTTTTCCATCTTTACAACAAAGAAGAACACAATGATATATAACAATGACATTAAAAAGGCCATGTAATTCATTTAAAGAAAATGGATTTACATGACATATGTGACAAATAAACTAAAATCAAATTAGATAAAACATGCATGAAAATAGAAACTTTCTAAATTATAGATATTTCAAAAATTAAAGTTTCCTAAAACTAAATCTAGAAACAAAATAAACTATTCTGAAGATGCAAAAACTTTAAGTAATGAAACCTAAACCTAACATAGCATTCAATTTACGAAGAGTCTTACCCATTGCAATAATCATTCTTACCCATTGCAATAATCATTCACATTCCACGACATATTTTTGTTTACTTAGGATATACGTAAAACAATATTAACTAGCATGATTCTAGCCATCACATAGCACATGTATATATACATTCATTTGCACTCATATAAACATGACAGCAATAATTTAGCTTTATGTAAGCAACAACTACCATTCGATAATCAAGAGATACATCTTAAAGAATTCACTAGTAAACTTGCATGTATGTGTAATAGCTAGGGTTCTAATAGTCACAATATTGTCCTCTTTGGGGTGCTACCATATAGCCATCACGGCTTTGTTCTTCCTTGGTTTCCTAGGAAAGAGCAAAGCCATGAGGGGTGTATGGGCATCCCAAAGCAGACAATATTGTGACTATTGGAACCCTGCTATTACATTATGTCTTGTTGCGTCTTGTTCATGCCCATTTCTAAAACCACATTATAAGTCATTCTTATCAAAGTGATCAAGCACAAACTAGGACTGCCTATTGATCAGTTTTGGGAGTTTTAGTTAGATTGTTTGATGCTTCTAGTCCACTCTAGGCCAAGTATAACATGTCTTCTATTTGGATTTGTATTCCCTTAGGTGTATTTCTCCTCATGAAGTTACCTTTACATAACTTTTCCTTAGGATTTGTATTACTTAGTTAGTTAGGTCCAGGTCAACATTGTTTGCATTTTTATCATGGCCAAACACCACACAAATGGGGCATGATCCTAAGCATCAAATTCCTATTTTCCTTTTGGGAATTTGTGCTCCAAGATAGTCCTCCATTTCGCTAACATTTGCAAGTATCTTGCCCTTTTGAAAGCTAGCTTACTTGTTCTTGATTTAAACTCAAAGAAACTAGCATTAAAGTCTCCACGTTCTACTATACACATGTATTATTGCTTACTAATTTTTCATACTTGAAAGTACATAAGTTTTCTGCAAAAACAAGCATGTATTTGATTCAGTTTTAGACCCTCTATTTTCTTGAGAACTTAGTTGCCACTTGTCCTTAAGAACATAAACACACCCAACTTTTTTTTTCTTAAACATGGTTAGGTGAAATGGGGTTATTAATTCTCAAGTTAGTCAATGACATTTCTTATACATTCATAAGAAAAAATTCACACACATATTCAATGAAGATAATCAAAGGTGACAACATTACAACATGAAAAGGTTACAAATATACTAATCCAAATTTTCAAATTCAGTTAACCTGTTTACACTACTCAGCTTAGAGAAATTGCTACAAGTTTTTAATATATAGTTCATTCTCGATGCCTAAATCAGTAGTTTGATTCAATAGTGGGCTATGTTTAAAAATCCTGAGTGTCATGTATCTTTTCTAAAAATCAAGAGTTTTAGAGTAATGAGCGCTACATTTCTACTGAAAATTTGACAGAGTCTCCTTTATTTTTCAGACTTACACATTTTATGCATCTGCATGCGATATCCCTAATAAACATAGTTTAAATCAAATAATAATAAAGGAGACTCCATCTCCATCCATTCACATAAACATACAATATCTAAACATAACCCCAAAGCATATCAGATAAAGGATTCATGAAAATATAAACCTGCTTAGTATAGATATTTCTAAAAGTAAACTTACCTAAAACTAAACCTAGAAACTAACTAAAGTACTATTCTTAAGATGCAACAACTTTAAGCAATGAAACCTAACCCTAACATAGAAAAAAATAAATTTCAAATAATTTCGAAGTTCAAAGCACAACGTAAAAGAGCCATTGTGAAATGGAGGTATTCATTATACACACACCCATGTTTTGTTCTTAAACATAATTTCTTATGTACACACACCCATCTTTAGTTTTTAAACATAGCTACGTGAAATGAAGTTATTCATTTGGAGTGTAGAAATGGAGGGAATAGAGTAGAGAATCTCATCACAGGTATCTTTTTTAGCATTTTATTTTAATTTTATCATCATTCTCTCATTCCATCTTTTAATTAGTTTTGAGTTTTTGCTTGCATGTAGAATAAGGATTAGGATCTTAATTTGAGGAAGACTCTAGTAAAATTTATAGCACTATTTCTAAAGAAATAATCCTAATTCAAAAATTATATTAGGCATTAGAATTTAATTCCATAGATGATATTAAAATATCTATCCTAGGGAATTCAATGCTCACTCCTAGAAGTGAAAACCAATTTTTACTCTATTTTTTATCCTCTTTCTTATATTTAAAGATAAAATATAATTTCTAATTAGAATTCCTTCCTAGTGAAAATTCTAGATGGGTTTTCTAATATTCCTATTATATTTTCTAAATAGGTCATAAAAATTCCCTCCTTTTCTAATCCTTTCTTAGTGACAAGGGTGGGGGGGGGGGGGGGGGTTGGGTTGGTTCTTAACCCTAGAAGAAAGGGCTTGGTTTCTTTAAGATAGTTTTTCTTCTTCTTCTTCTTATTTTTTTAAATGTTTTTAAATGTATCTCTTTGAATCCTAGGATTCCTAATAGAAAATTATGTATTTCTAGGGTTCTAGCTTGGTTGATTTGTTTTTAGAAAAGTGAAAGTTCAAGGATGGAAAATCTTAACTTTCTAAGTAGATCCTTTAGAGCTTTAGACAATATTTTTTCATTTACTTGAATTTACATTTTCTAAGAGTGGGTTTGAAAAAAGACCCATTCTCATGGTATTTTCTTTGAAAGGCCTATTTTAAGAGTAGAAAGCTTTTAAGGGAAGGGTAAAATCAGTGAAGAAATTTTTTGTTTTCTATCACAATTGATGAGAAACATTTTCTTTTGAAAGCAAACTAAAAAGAATCTCTCTCTCTCTCTCTCTCTCTCTCTCTCTCTCTCTCTCTCTCTCTCTCTCTCTCTCTCTCTCTCTCTCTCTCTCTCTCTCTCTCTCTCTCTCTCTCTCTCTCTCTCTCTCTCTCTTCTTAAGTATCTTATGTTTTATAATGCTACTTAGAAGAGTTAAAAGGCATATTTCATTCACTTGCATGTTTCAAATCATTAGTTGTCAATTTCAATTATCAAGTTTCTAGTTAGTTGTAATTAACTTTCAATTCTACCATTCATTGCACTTAAATTGTTAGTGAGTTTCATGTTCCTAATATCTCTTGTCTCTTATCATTCCAATGTATAGCTAGTTTCTAGTAAAAGTATTCTCATGTTTCCTTCATATTTGTTTCATTCCATGATTAATTCATATTCAATGAACATTTTGATCCATTTGCATGTGTTGATTTAGTTCTTTGCTTATGGTTAATGAATGTCTAGCTAAAATCTATTCTAAGTTTTAGTCTAGAAAATGTTTCTGATTCAAGTTATTGTTTGCATTCTAAATCTATTTTGGCCCTTTAAAAATCTATAGAAAAGCTTTTACCATTTTTTGCCTCTAATATAGCTTAATCATTCTTATATTGTTTTATTTTTCATTTTCATGCATCTCCAAAGATCATATCTTTCATGTTTCATATGTTCTTATATATCATGCAATTCATTTGTAGAGCATATTTCCTATCTACATTTGAATGACTTACTTTAAATGTTCTTGATTATCTAAATTATTCTTAATCCTCTTAGTTTATTAACATTTGATGCATTCGTTGATGCTATTTGGACTCTTTAATTGATATAAATGTTAGATATACAAACTTGTTAGTTCAAATTTCAATTTCGGCACGCTTAGTGTCTTTGGAAATGTTTTTCCAAGTACAATCCCAATATTGAGGTTTTAACTTTTGATTTAATGTCTATACAATTTTCACTTTGTTGAACTCCAAAAACGAGAATTTTAAAATTATTCTCCTTTCACTTTGATCTTACATAATTCAATTTTTTTTTTTAAATTGCTATTTAAAAATCAAAGATGTTACATAATGATTAGTGTAAATTTGGTTGCTTGTTCTTGTTGGTCACATTGATACTTTTCTTACCATCCAAAGTTACTATTTTAACTATGAAATGGGGATTGGAAGGATTGTTTTATCTGTTTCATTACTTGATTAGAAATTTTTTATTAGGCATATCATCGATCAGGCATCACTAGTACTGTTTCCACAATTTTTGCATCAATGTAATCATGTTAAAAATTTTCAAACTTGCATAATACACACACACACACACACACACACACACACACACACACACACACACACACACACACACACACCTGAGACAAACAAAGAGATACTAATTACAAACACTCAAAAATTGATAGTGGCCGCGAATATACGAATGTAGTTCTAATTCACAGTTGGGATTTGGTTGAGGATTGGTACAACTTATAGTAGAAATTTTGAAGTCATTTAGTGTAAAAGACTTTAAGAGTCTATACTTTTAAATTATTTTTCAATTCAAAATAAAAATAAAAATTATAGTAGTACTTTACAATACCTAACACAATTAATACACAATGAAACCAATTTTTTATGATAGTCAACATTGATTCATGCATTCTTTGTACACACACACACACACACACACACACACACACACACACACACACACACACACACACACACACACAAACACATGAACTAGGAAATGAAGGTGTTTTTTAGAATAACTCCTCATTTATCATCCTTTTATGATGTATATGTATATGTAGTCACATATAGCTCACTTATCAATCCATTTAGCTCCTGAAAAAAGAGCTAATTATAAATTTGGAATTATATTGGAGCTCACTAATACATATACCCCCACTATAGTTTTCAAACCCAAGCATCCTCCTCCCCATTGTCCTGCACATAATCCTCATTCTCACCAAGTACTACTTCGATTGATGGGATTGTTTTGGTAGTGTAAGGGTAATCTATTTCAATATCTCTTAGGCCGCCTTCATCATAAAAATCCCTCGGACAAGATGGTAAAATAGCTGACCATCTCTTATCATGTCCGTCTTGCATGTAAAATACTTGTTTTACTGGAGATACCAAAATAAATTGATCATTTTTATAGCCTATCTTGTTGAAGTCAACTAATATCAATCCAAGTGCATCAGTTGATGCTATCTTTGTTGTGTTTCACCTAATCATACTTAAACACAACCACAGTTCTAAAAGTATAATTCAAGGCTCATATCTCTCTTATAACCCCATAATAAATATCATTTGCCACTATCGACTTGTCATCATTTGAACTAGAAAAGAATGTAACATTGAAAACTAAGCTAACCCTACTATTCTGTTGCACTCTTGAGTTATCAAGTTCTTTTGTGTAAAAGTGATAACCATTGATAGCATATCCAACATGTTTTATTACTTCTAGTCATGGTCCCATCACCAACTAGCCCAAGGATTTGGATATACCGTAGCCTGCTACTTCTAGTTGATCTTGAAAATGTATATACACATATTAAGTAGGATATATGATTATTGCAATTAAGTAAGATTATATATAAATACACATATACAGAATGTAGTTCATTAAATAAGTGTGAATTCTTTAATTTTACCTTCTAATAAAGCCAGGTATTGAAAGTGAGACAATGTTCAAATTGTAGCCACTTCTATTTCTTTGTGTTACTTGGACATCCATGTCCTAATTGCACATAGACACACACAGATTAATAGAGTTATCAAAGGAAATATAACCATTATCAATTAATTTTTACCTAAGTGTATGATCAACTTACTCAATGTATGGTTGGAGTGCATCAACATTTTACAACAAAAAAGATGCTCATAGTCCTATTCTTTATGGTCAACGGTCGATACACGACCACTCGATAGAAGTTTGCCAACCTTGGGATCATGAAATGCAACTAATTATTTCTTTCTTGGGATTTTAATCACATCTACTCCTGATAAATACTTTGTGCAAAACTCCACTACTTCCTCTGCAATATAGCATTTGGCTATACACCCCTTTGGCTGCTTGTGATTACGTACATACCCTTTTAAAATTTTCATGTACCTCTCAAACGGATACATCCATAGCAAGTAAACTGGCCCACAGAGTCTTACCTCATCAATGAGGTGCACTATTAAGTGTACCATGATGTTAAAGAAGGATGGTGGGAAGATTGTCTCAAGCTCACATAAAGTTGTCACTAGATGGCCTTAAATTTCTTCTAATTTTGAAACATCCACTACTTTCTTACACAAAGCATCAAAGAAGTAGCAGAATTTTGTAATAGTTCCCCTAACTTTGTTCGATAACATTGAACGTATTTCTACAGGCAGGAGTTATTGTATTAATGCATAACAATCATGGTACTTCTTCCCCAACAATTTTATCTCTTCCATGGAGACAATGTTTTTGAAGTTTGAAGAGCAGTTGTCTGGGACTTTAAGCTTGGATAGGGTTTGACACACTATTCTCCTCTACTCTCTATCAAGCATAAAATTTTCCTTAGGCAGGTATGTTCCTCAACTCCCCCTATCCTATGGATGCAACCTCCTCTTCAAAGCCATCTTCATAAGATCCATTCAAGTTGCAAGTACATCTTTTGTTTTTCCTGAGATATTAAGCAAGGTACCAATCAAGCTTTTACATACATTCTTCTCAATGTTCATGACATCAAGCACATGACATAGATGTAGTGATTTCCAGTATGCAAGCCAAAAGGATATTGATTTCTTCTCCCAATAACTTCTACAATTACTTTCACCTACACATTTACTTGATTTATTCTTTTCCCACAAGACATTAATGTTTTCAACCTGCTCTAATACTTATCATTCTATCAACATTTTTGGAGGTGTCCTTGTCTTTACACTACTGTTAAATTCTCCCTTCTTAAAATGACATGAATGGTCTCTACGCAACCATCTCCTGTGGTCAAGTAATGTCATTTTTCTTCCATGTTTAAGTCGTACATCACATGTTTGATCACTATAGATAGGACAAGCATTGTATCCCTTCACGGTGCATCTAGACAAATTAACGTATGTAGAGAAGTCACTTATTGTCCACAATAGTATAACTTTTTGGGTGAACTTCTTTTTCTTGTATGCATAGCATGCTTTAATGCCTACATCCCATAATGTCTCAAAATCATCAATTAAGGGAGACAAGTACATGTCAATGTCATTCCTTGGCTACTTTGGACTCGATATCAAGATAGTTAACACCACGAACTTTCTCTTCATGCGTAGAATTGGTGGTAGGTTGTAACAGACTAATATAATAGTCCAAATACTAGCTGCTCATAGAACTAGGAGCATTAATCCCATCTACAAATAATGCAACTCGTAGGTTTTTAGGTTGTTCAGCAAAATTAGGCCATATGAAGTCTATTGGGCTATCTGTTGGATGGTGTGAAAAACTATGAGCTACTCTATCCTTGGCATACCATACTAATTTCTTCATTGTTTCTTTTATATGGAACATTCTTTTAAACCTTGGAATAGGGGAAAAGTACATTAGAACCTTTGTAGGAATGTTTGGAACTGTCTCAGTTGAATTCTTCTTTAACTTCCATCTTAATTGTCCACAACTTAGTCATGTAGTTTTATCCTTGTGCTCCTTCCTATACTAGATGCAATCATTAGGACAAGCATGTATCTTCTCATACTTCAACGCTAGTGTAGCCAGGGTTTTCTTTGCCTCTCATGTGGACCTCAACAATTTATTATCCTTTGATAGCATCTTACCTACTACTTTCAAGACTTCTGTAAAACC
Source organism: Warburgia ugandensis (assembly GCA_035236585.1). Taxonomy (NCBI): domain Eukaryota; kingdom Viridiplantae; phylum Streptophyta; class Magnoliopsida; order Canellales; family Canellaceae; genus Warburgia; species Warburgia ugandensis. The sequence goes on from CP141130.1 coordinate 48,092,441, forward strand.
TTGATCTAAAAGCCCAAATCTTGATTTTACATTGTAAAGTTCTACCTCCACAAATAACTTGGTATAATCTTTACACTCAGGGTACAATGGCTCCTTAGCTTCCCCAAATGTAGTATGAAAATGTTCAGGGTCATCTTAGAAGTCATTATATGCATCTTGAAACGTTGGTATAGTTGCATCATCTCCAACACATTCTACAATGTCTTGATCATATCTTCTAGGCCTTGTTGAGGGCCTACGTGAAAGTCCTTCTCCATGCCAAATCCATTACTTTTTTTTATTTATTATTTATTATTTTAAGTTTTCACATTTCGAGCATGGACAATGCATGCGACTACGATCAACACTTGCCCTAAGTGCAAACTCTATGAAATTTTTTGTTCCCTCATATTCTTTTTATTTTCTTACCATAGTCATCCAAGCATATTTGTCCATTATCATAACAAATTGAAGCAAATATGTGTGTGGAGACTTGTTAGACAAGAAAAAATTAGGTTAGACATTTTACCAAACACTAAGTATACAAGAATTAAAAGTATTTGAAATAAATACATTACATGCTTGCACATGTGAAAGTTTTCAATTAACAAAGAAAAAAAAGGAAAAAATGATAGATACATTAAAAAAAACTTTCGAAAGGAAATTTTCTAACCACAACCTTGTAAAAATTCTTCAAATAGTCATAATACATATGAGACAAACAAAGAGATACTAACCAACACTCAAAAATCAATATCGACCCCTAAATTTGTAAATGTAGTTTCAATTCATAGTTGGTATTTGGTTGATGATTTTCACAATGAAATTTGACTTAGTTTTTGTACATAGATCATGAATACAGTTGAAAAAAGCATGATGAAATAACTCTTAAAATAGACTTGTAAATTTAAAGATGCCTGCTATAAATAACGTTAAAAATCACAAACTTTTAAAGTCATTTAACTATAAATGACTTCAAAAGTCTTTCATTACAAAATATATACATATATATTTGATTTTTATACTTTACAATATCTTACACAAAGACACAATGAAACCAACTTTTTATGATACTCAGCAGTGATTCATGCATTCTTTACACATACAATCATATATATATATATATATATATATAAATGAACATGTGAACAAGGAAATCAAATTATTTTTTAATTACATCCAATGTTACATATATCATATGTTCCATGTTCTTAGATCTTATTAATACAATATCAAGATAAAAGAGTGAATTTGCTCTTTTTCATCAAAATTTGGCCTCCTAGTATTCAGTTGACACCACTTTATGCTGATAGAGAGTGTCTTGCAATTTCCTCGGCCAAAACTTGATGGTATAATCACCACTCTTGATTAAACCCTAATTTTGAATGAGAACCACAAATCGTAATGTTCTCATGTTCTCCAATAGTGATGGTTAAAGAGAGAAGAAGTTGTCATTTGCAATAAAATTATACGATTTTTATAAAATTAGGATGATCTAACACACTTCTAAACCCCATCATCTGTAGTGAGAAAACCCTCTTGATCTACAAAATGAAAACAAAGAGAGTTAGTAAGAAGAAATAAATGCGTGATCCAAAGAAGTTGTAACAACCCTAAAATTTTACTATTCCATGATCAGGTTATGAGTTTTCAAGAAGTATATCTTTTAGTAGGAGAATAATTTGGAATTAAAACTAAAACCATTAGATAGTACACAAAAAATGGAATCCAACAAGTCAAAGAAGGCTGAAAACAGAGTCTATATGAAGAAGTTATAGGACTTCGAAGTCAAGGGCAATACAATAATTAAAAAAGTAAAAAAAAAAAAAACTCAATGGAGAGGGGCGAAATTGATATTGGCAACCCCCTCACATTGGAAACCCTATGTAATGTCGGGTCTGGTTCTTTCCAAAACCTGACACCGACAACCCCAAACCCATATCTCCCTTATTTTTGGTGATCATCGGACAGGCATCCAAGCACGGCCAGCCCTTGGGCAGGCTGGTGTGCCAAGCCCTCATTGGGTTTTTCATTCCCAGCAAAGTCCCAGTAGTTTTCCCTCTGCTTCTCCTCTTCCTCAAGTAGATCCCTAGTGGATCTGTGCTTTTTAGGTGATAGAGGGATACCCAGACAGGGTTTCCTTGATCTTGTTCCTTCGGGATTTCTGGCGATAGAGGGATACCCAGTTTGGGTTTTTTTTGGCGACCAACAAGAAACCTAGATCAAGTTTCTCTATCGAGCTTGCTTGCTAGATCCACTCAAAAAACCCCATTTCCCCTTTATTTTCAATGGATGTGTACCAGACGGTGACTGGAAGTCATTAGATCTTTGGCAAACCCATTTTTTGACATGCTCAGGCTGCACCAACCACCTGGGCTTTCCCCTTTCCTCACCTTCCCTAGGTGCTAGCACTTCTAGGCTTTCAAGCTGGCCAATGTGCTCTGTTCCCTCTGACTAGATTGGGTGGTGGCCAGGAATTGGAAGACACCCGACCACCACCATCCTTGCTAGTCCCTTGCGTTTCCCTGTCACTAGCATGACCCAGTTTTCAAGCGTGCTTACATTTTTTGGTGGTCGGGATCAGACAGCGCTAGTTCGGCCACTAGTCACCATCCACCCTATTTTTCCTGTTGTTTAACAGTCACCTAACTTGGTCGCCTCTGACTCGATTGGACAGGACCTAGTTTAACCCTTGACCTTCAAACTTGGATTTTGAGCAATCTGGGAGGAGTTTTAAAAATTCAAGAGTACCTCACGATCCTTGGGACGTGAGGAACAAAGCCCACCTTCCCAATTCTTAATCCAAGAAGATCCAATGATTGAATTTACCTGACCATTGATCAAGGGTCAGATCATTGAATCTGTGATGATCTGACTTCGTTTTTCCCATCCACAATCTATCATGACCCTTAGGAAGTGTAGATCAAGAGTTTTATGAGATATTTAAGATCATAAGCTCAATTTGAGAAGATTTCACTAATCTTGATCAATGGCTGAGATAGATCTAGGATCTAGGTATGGAAATTGATCAGGTTTTATGATTATGATCAATGTGGCTTATTCAATTAGATCATTTAGTTAGAAGTTACTAATTGATTGTTTGATTTGGAGGGTCTAGGTAAAAATGAGGATTTTACCAGCGTGAACGGATAGCAATCAATGCTAGTGGAATTGAAGAATGTGTCACACGAGGTAAGTGGAAATTTAGGGCAGCATGTTTAAATAATAAGATGCATGTTCTAAGCATGATCTTATTGCTAATTATGGATGTTATGAAACTATAATGGCATGATTGATATTCAACATGCTTTAAATTGTAATGATGAAAATAATGTTAATTAAAAGAATTGCATGTTATAATTGATGCTTATGACTTATACATCATGTATGTGAATTGTGAAATTATGTTTATGATACATGGGTACCATGTTAGTATTGATGATTTATGAGTTTAGGTTTATAGGATACATCCTTAGTCGGTTATCACCAAATAAGTGAGGATGTTATTCTTGTTATCAAATATATGAATAGACAAATTGCTTGCTATTATGAATATTTTACATCTGGGCATGGAGGCTTGAGAGTTTTGTTTTAGATAGGTGTAGGCCTGGGGATGCTATGCTAGGAGAGTTAAGAGGGTTTGGCAACCTGCTCTCCAAAATTTATTATGTTATGGATACCAAGCACTATGTGTTGCTAAAAGTCAAGTGGGACAATTATGGGAAGGCCGCCACTGTGATAGCTATGATCCTCCCATATGGACATGGATATTGTGATTTCGACCGAGGATGGTATAGATGGATTATTGAGCAATTATCTAGGTGCGCTGTACGGATTTTGATTGCATGCATAGTAGTCCTTATATTTGATGCACTATGGTGCTTATATGATGGCATTATGCGATGCCTTATATGATATGCCTTATATTGTTTTCCCAGCAATGGTTGGAGGATTATGGACCCCATATGTTGAGGGGCATGAGGATTATACTAATATACCAGCAAAGGCTGGATGATTATGAACCCACATGATGAGAGGTATGATTCTGAAACGCAATATAGTCTGGGAATGTAAATTAGATGATATTGATTATATTCATAATTCTGTATGTCTTTTAACAATTTTCATGTATGTGTACGGATCCTATATGTATATGATTGAGGGCATAGTTTCATATGGGTATATGAATGGGTGGAACTATTATGCATAATATGGTTCATGGAATTGGATTAGTTTATTTAGATAACAAATAATAATTAAAGATATTTGATTAATCAATGGATTACTTATAATTATGAAACATGTAGATATCGATAATTATGAAACATGTTAATACTTGATTCATCAATGGATTGTTAATGATTATGAAACATGTAGATATTTAGTTTATAAATGGATTATTGAAATGTGAAACATACAGTAAATCTCATTCAATAAAATTGTTATGAAATGAATGTTCTAATTACTATGGAATAATTAATATATCTTAAGATTTAACATGCTTCTTAAATTCTCCTACCAAGCATAGCTTTCTATGATATTATATATGTTTTATGTTTACAATATCTCAGATGCAGATAGATAGGAGAAGATGCACATAAGAAGAGGAAACCAGCAACCATACATTTGCGCTCAGGTATATACTTTATTTAAAGCTTTTATATTGTGTAGTTAGTAATTTGAATTGTGATATTGGACATTTAATATAATGCTATAGGGCCTGTACATATGAACCATTGGATGGGTCCTGTTTTAAGAAATGTATTTCTATCTTATAGAAAACTATATATATGTATAGTGTGAGCATAAAGGTGACATTTGGGTTTTTAGGAAAATAAATTTCTAAGAAAAGTCTTCCACTATTTTGTATTTTAAAATTTAGAGGCGCGCCACCTTTTTAAAATAAAATTGTAAAATATTTTCATGAAAAACCTAGGGTGTCATAGAAGTTATGGTTTCCTTATAGTGTTTTTGATGCAACACATTATCAAAATATCCAAAATGGAAAGCAAGAAGGGAAATAGAAAGAGGCATAAGGACCAGAGGAGGATGCTATCATGCCACCTATGAGAAGAAGAACATGAGTAGGGAATATAGGAAAAAATGAGATGACTTCAACTTTTTTATAGACGAACAAGGACTTTTGAAGTTGTCTGAATCAAACAACTTCAAAAGTACATGCAGGAAAGGACTTTTGAAGTCATTTGATTCAAACAACTTCAAAAGTGACTAATTTTTAAAGTCATTTAGCGCTAAATGACTTCAAAAGTGACTGGCTATTAAAGTCATTTTGATCTAAACAACTTTAAATGTCAATAACTTTTAAAGTCATTTAAATCAAATGACTTTAAAAGTCCTTTCCCGCTTAAAATAATCTTCACACCAAACTTATGTGTATAGTTTTGAAGTCATTTGGCTTAAATGACTTAAAAAATAATTGACATTTGAAGTTAATTAGGTCTAAATGACTTCAAAAGTCAATTATTTTTGAAGTTGTTTATAAGTAAACAACTTTAAAAATTCACACTTTTGAAGTCGATTGAGTCAAATGACCATAAAAGTCCTTTCCTCCATAAAAATTCCTCTTTGTGCCAAAATTTTAAAGTCATTTTTCATTAAACAACTTCTTAAGTATATACTTTTAAATTCATTTTTTTGTAACTGACTTGTAAAATATTTATGAAGTCCATAGTCAATATAACGACTTATTTATGCCAACTTTAAAAGCCACGCGTGTAGTAGTGAAATGAGCTTGACCAGTGCGTAGTAGTTCTCTAATTGGCACTAAATTTTTATAAGGATATTTTTAACTAGTGGCACAATTATGGTAGTTACTATTATAGTATCCTCACCCCATTGGCTAACTAAAATAACTACCATGATAGGGGTTCTCCCTTTCATTCTAGTGTAGCTTTGAAATTACTCATAAGCGCACAAATCAATGTAGTATTTTAATACAAGTGAGGTCGATCCCATGAGGAATGTCATAGATTTTCAATGGATTGGATTCTATTTAGATCAATTAACTTCAACTAAATAGATGGATATGTGATTAAACTAGGTAGTTAAAAGAAACTAAGAAGTAAACATGCATGGAATTATAAACTAGCATTAAACGAAACTTTCTAAAAATTAAAACTAAACAATGAAATTAGAAACTAGCCTAACTAACATGCATTTGACTAAAGGAAATTTTTGCAAAATAGGTATGAACTAATCTAGGAAATATAAACTAAGGAAACTACTAAAATGGAAACTTTGCTAAATTAACACTGTCTTAAACTAGAATTAGAAACTTTCCAAAAATAGAACCTTTTAAAACTAAATTGGTGTTGCTTTAAATTTACTCGCAAGCATAGGAATCAATGTAGTATGTTCATGCAAGTGAGGTCAATCCCACAAGAAATCTCAAAAATTTGCAATGGATTGGATTCTATTTAGATCAATTAACTTTAGCTAATGAGAAAGAGTTGTGATTAAACTAAGAAATTAAGACAAATTAAGAAGCAACATGCATGGAATTAGAAACTAGAATTAAAAGAAACTTTCTAAAAATTAAAACTAAACAATGAAATTAGAAACTTACCTAACTAATATACATGCAACTAAAGGAAAGTAATGCTAAATTAGTATGAATCAAATTAAGAAACTTAAACTAAACGAAACTACTAAAAATGACACTTTCCTAAACTAGAATTAGAAACATTCTGAAAATAGAACTTTCTAACAAAAATTTAGGAAACATTCTAACACTAAAAATAAAATAAAAAAAGAAACCAATGAGATCTAACTAATATTAAAAAGAAATTAGAAAGATTTACATGAATGGAAACTACAATTAATAAGACTTTCTAAATCCTAAAACTTCCTAGAGGTGAAACTATCCTAAAATAAAAAACAAAAATTTCTAAACCTAAATTATAATGAAAAAAATTAATTAAATACTGCTATGACTAAATTAATCAACTAAACTAAGAAAAATCCAAAAAGGAAAGTGACTTAGTATCATGCGTGTGATCCATGGATTGTATACATGGTTCTAAGGTGCCAAAGTGACTAGAATTGATGAATCTAAAGTGAACTATCACACAAACTAATCAATGGATCTAGTAAAAAAAATGAAAATCTAAATGGTTTTCTAAAGATTTAAGCAAATAAGGTGTTTAGATGGCTGGAAACAAAGCACAAAGTTAAGGAGAGAAAAATTCCATACTTCAACTACTTAAGAACATCAAACAATTCAAGTACAGTGCTGCAATTGAAACCACAACTTTTATACAAGGAAATAGCCCAAATCTAAAGTATTTTGATGAAATAAATATTCCATAACAAGAATTTCCTCAAAACTTTATTGAATCATCTCTAAAATACACCAAAAACTAGATGCATAGTACATGTTCTATTGCTGGAAAATGCATCCAATTCTTAAGCATGAAATCTTATCTAAACAAGACCAACAATGCAATATAATTCTTACAAACTAAAGTATGATGACATGCAAAGAAAATACAGAAAGAAATTGAAGAGAAAAGAAAGCTGAGTGAGTGAGGTAAGGCAAGGAAATTAACCTAAAACTAAGGTTAGAATCAAGTCAAAAGCTTGAATTTCAAGAGGGAAAATCAAGGTTCTGAGTTATTGGATCTATAAGTGTTGAATTTTATATGAAAAGTACCCAATTAGTATTTCATGAGTTATAAAATATTGAGTTATTCTTAGCATTTTTCTAAAATTTCATAACACATGCATTTCTAACCTAATAATTCAAAAGTTTATATTTGATAGTTTCATAAGTTAATCTAGAGTAAGTAAGTGAACTATCGTAGGATTTAATTAGGAGTTTTTTCTTTTGTAGGTGTTGAAATGAAGATCCGATAGCTCAGATTGATAAAGATGAGAATTGAAGATCAAGATCAAACGATTGAGTCAAGGCCTAAATTTCAACATTTCAAAGTAGATCAAGGTCCAAGGTCATATCAAGGCAAGATGATGGATCAATGAAAGCAATTGGAAGAGCTCAAGGTGACTAAATTGGGCCCATGAAGCAAGCCATACATTGTTGCCACCTTTATATGGGAGCCATTAAAGCCACTTTAGCCATATAATCCATGAGAGAAGGTGACAAGGTAAGAAATTCAAGCCTTGAAGCCTAGTCAAATGAGCCCTTAAAGTGAGCCACACAAGCCAATTAAGCCAAATGCAACATGACATCATACAATTGAAGGAGAATTCATGCAATAATCCAATTTCTAAATTTGAATTTTTAAGGTTTATTCAGAAGATTTGAGAGGATTATGTAAAATGTAAGATGACTATGCATTGATGGACCCATCAGAGAGAAACCCTACTTTCCAATTCTATTTCCCACTCTTTTTCCATTCAAATTAGCCTAAGTTTATAAGTTAAAGGAGGGAGGCACTTCCATGGAAAAAGACGCTGCCCTTTCCTAATTGGTGATCAAATGGAAACTTTAGATCTACTAAAATTCAATTAACTTCAAAACCCTATATATTTCCACATCTTTCCTAAACCTTATTCCTTACCTATTCCATAACTTTCTATTAACTAAACATAAAAAAAATAGAGGGAAAAAAAAATCCACTTTCCATCCAAGGAAAAAGATACCTACCCCTTATTCAAAAATAGAAACCCCCTCTTGTCTCTCTTATGTCATCTTCCCACCTCGCTTTCTTATATCATCTAAGTTACATCATCACCGCTTAACCTTCCTCATTTAATACCCTAACCCTAGGGTCACTTTCCTCATGTTTTCACACCTTATGTTAGGAAACCACTTATCTCTATATAGGCGCATGTTTCATACGGTCTTTTCAAGTAAAGATTGAGTGACACAACCTTGAATTCTAGCTTCTTATGGTGCTTAAGTTATTTCTGGACTTTGGAACTTTGTAAGTTCTTTTCTTCTCTTGGGTTTCTAATTATTCTCTTGGTTGGTTGCTATCCAATTCAGGCAAGTAAGTTGTTTGTCCATTAGTTTCCTTACTTTAGTTTAGTCCTTGTTTTGCTCTCTTTTTCACCCATTTTTTTCATCTTTCTTGCTCACTCTTCTTCAATCCATTCCTTCAATTTTATTTTTTATTCAATCAATGATCAAGTTAGTTATTCTCTAGTTGTAATAACCAAGAGAACAACTAACTTATATTCTTGATTTCTCTTCTTGAAATTCACATTTTTTTTCATGATTTTTACTTCTTAGAGTTAGGCTATTTTCCCTTAGCTAGTTCTCCCACTTAGCCTTTGTTTTGCTCAAATTCTTTCTTGGGTTTTCTTTGCATATAATTATCCTTTATAGTGTGAGCATTAAATTGGAAATTTTTTGTTTTTAGATAGGATGTTAGGCTTTAGAAAAGTACATAAATTCCATAAATTGTAGACAGTTTTATGTGCATAAATTTAATGAAAATTGGATATGATTCAATAATTTTTTTTGCAAATTCTTGTCATAGATTGTTTATTCATAAAATTCCTTGACTCTAGGTTGTTTTCTCACATAAAAGTTATGGTTTCAATAGTTTTCTAATGCAAGATTTATTGCATGTTCTTAAGTATCGAAATATAAAAATTGATTTTTTCTTAACTTTGTGCTTTAATTTCGGCCATCAAAACATCTTATTTTTCTAAATCCATAGGTATCCATTTAGATTTTTATGTTATTTATTAGATCTCATGTTGGTTTGCATAGTAACTCATTGTAGTTGCATTAAATTTCACCATCTTTAGGGCTTAGAATCATGCGCATAGTCCAAAAACCATTCGCATGATACTAAATCCCATTCCTTTTAGATTTTTGGTTAATTATGTTGTTTGTTCCATTTTTAGAAGTTATTAATTAGTTTTTTTCATTTTTTTTACTTTTAGAAAGTTTTCTTGTTGCATTTTAGATAGTTTCCTTCTTAGTAAGTTTAAGATTAGGTTAAGTTTCTAACTTAGTAGTTTTCTTAAGTGTCATTGTTTAGTTAGAATCTTTCTAAATTGTTGTAGTTTCCTTTAATTAATTGTCACCATTCTAATTGTTTAATTTGAATTTAGGTAATTTTTTTACTTTTATTTTCTAATTTTGTGCATGTTTCTAGTTCTATGTTACTTTAGATTCTTAGTTTAATGACAACACTCCTTTGGTTGAAGTTAGTCAATTTGAATAAAATCCAATCCATTACAAATATGTGAGATTTCTCATGAGATTGATCTTGCTTGCATGAATTTACTACATTGATTCATGCACTTGTGAGTAATTTTAAACTACATCAAGTTTTTAGACCCATTGCCAGGGTGTCACAATGGATTTGTGGTTGGATCCTTATTTAGGTTGTTTACTTTTAGTCTTAATTTTAGGTTGCATTAGGTTAGGTTTTTGCATCAAATTTGCTTATTTTGTTAATTCATCATAAAATTAATTCATCATACTTGTTTTGTAAAGGAGTGGCTTCATCACTTAGGGTTTATTTGCTTTCCTAGATAGGGCTTTTTCTTTTTGAGTGAAACTTGTGGTGAGCCCCTGTAATAACCCCAATTTTTGTAATTGATTGAGAAAATCAATAAAGTTAGAGTTTCAGATATTTCGGGTTGAAATATTAGGGTTATTTAGAATATACTTTTTATAAAAGTATAATCAAATCATAAGATATGTAAAATTAAAATTAAACTTAGCAAACCCTTCAAAATGACTATAAGCACGACAAATTCTGAATTCGGATGAGAAATCCTTAAGTTTCTTCATTTCTTGGACAAAAGGGGTAAAAATAGTAATTTTATCCAAAAATCAAAATCTCCCAAAAATCAAAATATGAGACATCAAAATTTAGAATGTACTAAGAAATACGAATCCAACACCACTCAGTACACTCAAATCCGAGATAATGACAATAAAACCCAAAATTTTATACATAAATGGCAAAACAGTCTTTTTACACTATGTGGGGCCCACAAGGGACCCAAAAACCAATCTTATTAGCAGCCCACGTGAAGTTATGGGTCAACAAATATCAGCTGGTCTTGGGGAATAAAAATGGGGCATGGGGAAGAAAAAATGGAGCATGGGAGACTTTCATGCCATTTAATAATAAAAAAATAAAATATTATAATCATGAAAAAAGACCCAAAATGCCTATAAATACAACCTCAAAAATCCTCCAAAAATCCTCATAAAATCTCCATGAAATTTTCTTCACTCTCCTTGAAAAATTAGACATAGATCCCTCCCCAAAAACCCAAAATTTCCAAGAGACATCTCTCTTTTCAATTTGTTTTTCTTTTTAGATTGGAACAAGAGACCTAAAATCAATTAGGCACTCTATTCCAGATCTAATTTCATCAATTCCACTGTCCAAAACTTCCCAACATATCTATTCTACAAAACCCCCAAAGAAATTTCAAGATCTGACGGTTGAAACAATGGAATTTGCAAGAAAGGTGGATCTTTGGCCATATCTTCATCAACAAGGTATTTTTTTAAAATTGGGCATATAACCGAGGTTTTTTCTCCAATTAGGTAGGTGCAAATACTTTCCATAGATGTTTAATACTATTTTATGTAATTTTTAGTTTACTGTAATTTATTTTGGTAATAAAAAGGTAAAAATAAAGTAAACACCTGAACCCTTAATTCTAAATGATAGAGTACTCAAATGAAAATTCTGACTGCACCAATCAATCCAGAAGGGTCCAAAACCCTTAAGGTAGAATTTTCACAAAGATCAGAGACGTTTTGGGCCTTCAATTGAGAGAGGATTGATTGGACGGTCCAGAATGGATTGTCCGATCTCCGGATCTAACGGCGCCCAAGACGCACACATGACGCACCGTCAAAAATGGAGCTTGCGGTGTGCGTGGGGCATCATTCCAAGCGATACAATAGCACTTCCATCAAATCCACAAGCGGACGCGCCAAGCGACAACCAAGTTTATGGGCGCGTGGACGACGAGCGTTCCGCTCGTCTCGTCCACGTCTGGGGACGTACCGCAAGGGCACTTCCTCCATTCATCTTAGCAGACACGCCTGATGAACCAAACATGTCCGCCCGGCTTGGTTTTCCTCCCGAAAAATCTGGGCCGTCCGTTCCTTGGGCCCAGATCAAATCTAAGCCCTAGGAAAGACTGTGAACTTCCATATCCAATTCTAGAGTCATCTGAACTCCAAATTGAGATTGGAAAGAAGTTATGGAAAGCTTGAAACCTTTATTTTCTGATGAAATGATAAAATAGACATACTATTTAGTAAAAACTTTCTGTATTAAAGAAACAAGTTTCCAATTAACTAGATCTGAGATGATCAGATCTTGAAAATATGTTTTAATAATGATATACTATTGAAATAAAGTGAGATCTATGGTTTAATTAGATATATATGAGATATATTAAGGGATCTACCCATTATTGTAGAAAAACCCTAAAAATACAAAGGGACCCACAATGAGATCAAGTGTGATCAGATCCTTGGGATGGATAGAATGAATGTTGATATGATAAAATCTAAGGAAATCATGGATGGATTATGACAAAAATAGATCAATATGATCTTTTGACCTTAATAAAGAAAATTCCCTAAATATAATTAAAATCCTTAATCAAAGGAAAAGATCTAAGATCTAATGGTTGGATCATAAGTAAAGGTTTCTAAAAATGTTAATGTAATTAGTTTCATTTTATATAATAGCATTTTAAATATGATTATGTTATAAAGCATGCTAGTATAACATTTAGACTTTAGCACGATATATGATTTCATTGTTATCATAAGGTGCTAGATGTAATTATTTTAGTACCTTGCCTCATTATCATTAAATGTTAAATTATGTAGTTTTATGCTTTGAATTTATAATTCATTTATGGTTAAATGTTACTAGTAGATCTACTTGTTATGAGATAAAGAGCATAAAACACCAAAAATGTAATCTAATGAGAAATTAGAATTTCATGACACAAAAAGAATGGAGTACGTTGGACTTAATTAGTAAGGGCTTTAGTTAGTAGGACAATATAAGGATTATCAAATCCTTGGCCCAAATTAGGAAAAGAATAATAAACCCCATGAATGACATTATAAATATTCATGGACTTAATTAAAATCCATTAGAAAGAGTACTTAGGGAAAAAATGCTTATAGGAACCTTATGAAAGGTTGAGCTATGGTCATTCTAGTGAATGATGAACATAGTGGTTAAGGGGGTTATCTAATAGAGCCTCGCTCTTCCCCTACCTTTCATTGATGTTTGTGAGGTCTAAACACCTCCTTACATGAGGATTGAAGTAATCACTTTGTGTTCACCTATTCAGCTAGTAAGCCTTAGCCAATTGGAAATAAGAGGAGCAGTCTATATTTAGGCTTGAATAAGCTACCTTCAACTAGCACATTAACTGGTTGAATAATAATAATAAGAGCATAAAAGGTTAGGAAATTACCTAACCCTAATAAAAATAGTAAGTAAGATAAGGATGATCAAACAAGATTCATCAGATCTTGGATGATCAAGAACAATAAGAATAAGAACACTATATTGTACTTAGTATGCATGTTTATTAGTATACTTGTTATAGTTCATTAGATTAGATAATCCAAACCCTTGATCAAAGATGATTCAAGGAAGAAAACCGAGATCATCCTCCATAGGGATGATCCAATAACTAAACTTAGATCAAAGAAGAACTAGATGATAGAAGATCTAGGACCTTGATCTTTATCAATATGTGTAGATTATCAATCAATGGATCTATGAAAGATCAAGATCAAGATCAAGGAGATGGACATACAAAGACTTAGAGATAGAAAAATACTTAGATAAGAATGATCTAAAGATCATTCTAATCATCAGATCTAGTGCTCAATAGGATTGTTCATAATTTATATATTGACAATATGTATGGATGTACAGATTACATACAACAGTCAGGATCATGGAAGATTGGGGAAAAGAGATCAATCCTTAAAGGTAGGAAGATTTGATGAATGCATACATGATCATACTCATGATCTTATATTGACAAGAGTAATGATAATACTTGTATTAAATCTCTTGAAAACCTTATGATCCAACCAAACACATATAAGATGGTTAAGGATTAAACTATAAGTGAATAGGGAACTAGGAAATATTTCAGCCCTAAGTAAACAGACATATGGTCTGATATATATGAAATCTATTTTACATACAAGCTTGGAGGCTTGTGAATTTGTTTTAACAGGCATAAGCCTAGGGAAATGCTATTGCTAGAGGAGTCATGAGGGTTTGGCCACCCGCTCCTTGAAATTTGATGATGTGATGATACCTTGCCCTAAGAGAGGCTAAAAGTCGGGTGGTGGCAATTATGGGAAGGCCACCACTGTGAAAGTCTTGACCTCCCATACGGGCAGTGACATAATATTTTCCACCATGGTATCAGTGGTGAACAGGGCAGTTATCCGAGTACGCTAGTACGGATCAGATTGCAGCATAACAACCTTTCTTATTATTTTGCACTATGATGCATATGAGAATAAGCATAGTGAAATGCCTGATGTTATAGCATAATGAAATGCTAGGTAATTGTATATTACCAATATTTCCCAAGAAGGGAAATTCCCAGTATAAGATTAGCTGTAATACTCAATTCTCAAAATGAAGAGAATTGTTCAGCTTAGTAGGGAATGATATTTGACTAGTTTCACAAATTTAACTAGTTTACCCATGAAGGGTATGTATGTATATAGATATACATAACTTACAAAGTAAAGAGCATATTTGAGGATAATGAGATTATGAAGTATTGGAATTACCTTGTCAATTATTATGTTTCTTAAATCCCCTACCAAGCATTGCTTGCTGAGATATTGTACTTGTTGCAATATCTCGTATACTGGAAGGAGAGTTAGGAGCTGAAGACTATAGAAGACTTGAAGAGAATAATCTTCAAGGTATACCCTTGAAGACATGTATTTTTCTTTGTTGAGAGTTTTATTGTATGGTGAGCTTGAGTTTTGGATTATGTAATTTGGACAAGTATTGTACTAGATTTGGCTGTATTGTGAACCACTGGATGGATTCTGGAGTTTTATAAAAGTATATTCCTTCAATGGAATTTTATTTTGTACACAAATTGTATTTATGTTATGTATGAAGCGGTGACTTGGGTTTTCAAAACAAGTTCTAAAGAAAAGAATTTTCACTGCTTTGTTTTGCAAAAAAATTTTACACTCTTAAGGGCCCTGCCTTTCAAAATACTTTACAAATCATGTTTCAAAAACCCAGGTCGTCACAGTTGGTATTAGAGCGATTCATCCAGTCATAGTACATTACAAATATGTCCAAAGGAGAGATTATAATCCAAGTCTAGATTAAGATAGAAGTAGTTGTATAGAGGACTGATAGAATTTTGGTTTATGAGCAGATGCCACCAAAGAGAGTCACAAGGCAGACAGCTCAAAATACTCCAGAAGACAATATGGAGAGAGTAACCATGAGTAATATGGAAGAGATGATGACAAGGATGTTAAGGAACCTCCTTCCTCACCTACAACAACCCCAAGGTTCATCACCTCCTGTAGAAATACCAAGTACGCAGGCTCAAGCTTAGCTTGAGGTGAGACATACTACACCAACACCACCACCAGCTACTCCCACACTAGGACAAGGGCAATCTTCCCCTGTACCAAGTGAAGAAGTTGGAAAATCCCCATTAGCACCAGAAGAAGTTGACAAAATGTTGGAGAGATTTCAAAAGAGGGCTACAATGTATGATGGCAAGGGCGAAGCTGAAAAGGCTGAAGAATGGATATATGAAGTTGAAAAGACTTTTAGTGCACTATGTACTCCTTCAGAGTTGAAGGTGAAATTTGCCACATATTATTCAAACAAGCTGCATTTTGGTGGAGATAAGCTAATAACACCTTTTTCTCGAATTCTAAAGATACTACATGGGAAGAATTTAAGGAAGTATTCAACCATAAATATTTTCCTTCTCATGTACAATAAAGGAAGTTGATAGAGTTTTTGAACCTAAAGCATGGGGATATGTCAGTGGTGGACTATGATAACAAGTTCACACAACTACGGAGATTCGTGACTCATGTGTGTGACACAGAAACACACACCGTGGATCGATTTATTGAAGGGCTACACCCAGGGCTGAAAATAAAGGTGCTGGGTACTAAACCCACTACCTTGGCAGACTGTGTGGAAATGGTCTCCAAGTTTGAAGATGAGTATAAGAAGGGTCAAATTACCAAGTTCAGTGGAGGAGAAAACAGTAACCTAAGGCCTTTCCAAGAGAATAAAAGACCTTGGAACAATTCTAAGCCTCAGAGAAATCAAAGGAACAATGCACCAAGGCCAAATAGACAACCATGTCCAAGATGTAGAAAATTTCACCAAGGCAATATCTGCCCACGACCTATACAACAACAACCACAACGATTTCCAATCAGGTGCCACAATTGTGGGGAGTATGGACATATCGCCGCCCACTGTACCAAACCATTGGCAGTCAGGGAAGCAAAACTAGAAATTGCTCCTTGACATCAAGGAAGGGTCTTCACCATCACTGACGGCCAAGCTAGACCATCCAATGCGGTAATTGAAGGTACACTACTTGTAGCAGACAACTATGCCAAAGTACTGTTTGATTCTGGATCTACGCATTCTTTTATATCTTGTGAATTTGCATCTAGTATACAACTATCAGTGAAAAACTTGGGATTTGATCTAGATGTAACAACTCCAGTTGGAAAAACAGTTAAACTACAAGAATACTTGCATAATGTACCTCTAGAAGTATTGGGCAAAAGAATGGACATAGACCTCATTTTATTGAACATGGAGGATTTTGACATCGTACTGGGTATGGACTGGTTAGCAAAATACCGGGTAGTTATGGACTGTCAAAAGAAGAAACTCACATTTAGTATACCAGGGGAGAAAGTATTAATACTGTATGGGAAACACAATGACTTAGACAAATCCATCATCTCAGCTATGAAGGCAGTCAAACATATGTCCAAGGGTGTCAGGAATTTTTAGCAACAGTGGTTTCCTTAGATGTTGAACAGCCCAGGATAACAGAAATTGAAGTGGTCAGGGATTTCCAAGATGTTTTTCCTAAAGAACTATCAGGGTTACCCCCACACCGAGAAATTGAGTTTACCATTGAAGTAATTCCTGGTACAACTCCAATTTCTAAAGCACCTTATAAGATGGCCCCAACAGAGTTGAAAGAGTTAAAAGGACAATTGCAAGAATTGTTAGAAAAAGGGTTTGTTAGACCAAGTAGTTCACCATGAGGAGCACTAGTAATATTTGTGAAGAAGAGGGATGGGTCAATGAGATTATGCATTGATTATAGAATGTTGAACAGTGCCACAGTGAAAAATAGGTATCCCTTACCTTGCATTGATGATCTCTTTGATCACCTCCAATCTGCTAAGGTCTTCTCCAAAATTGACCTTAGATCAGGATATCATTAATTGCGTATTAAGGATGAAGACATACCCAAGTCAGCATTCAGAAATCGATATGGGCATTACAAGTTTCTAGTCATGTCTTTTGGGCTAACCAATGCACTAGCAGTGTTTATGGATTTGATGAATAGAATCTTCAAAGAATTTTTGGATAAATTTGTGATTGTATTTATCGACGATATACTGATTTACTCTACCAGTATCAAAGAACACCAAGAACACTTATGAATTGTACTAAATACCCTCAAAACACATAAAATGTTTGGTAAATTTAGTAAGTGTGAATTCAGGTTAGAGAAGGTCAAATTTTTAGGTCATGTAATTTCCAAGAATGGAGTAGAAGTGGACCCCACCAAGATTGAAGCAGTAATGAATTGGGAGAAACCTAAAACAGTAACAGAAATACGTAGTTTTCTTAGACTAGCAGGATACTACTGTAGATTCATTCAAGGGTTCTCTCGTCTATCTCTTCCTATGACTTCCTTGATAAGAAAGGGGGTACAATTCACTTGGTCAGAAGAATGTGAAAATAGTTTTCAAGAGCTAAAGAAGAGGTTAACTACAGCACCAGTATTGACTTTGCCAGTTGGGAGTGGGGGATATGAAATATACTGTGATGCTTTAGGCAAAGGGAAGGTCATTGCTTATGCATCTATACAATTGAAGAAACATGAAATAAATTACCCAATACATGACCTAGAATTGGTAGTTGTAGTTTTTGCATTGAAAATTTGGAGACATTATTTGTATGGAGAAAAATTCAATGTATTTACAAATCATAAGAGTCTCAAATACAACTTCACTCAGGCTGATTTGAATATGAGACAAAGAAGATGGATAGAGTATATCAAAGACTATGATTTTGCCATCCAATACCATCCTGGAAAGGCAAATGTAGTAGCTGATGCATTAAGTAGACAACCAAGAGCTCTACTCACAAATATCACAATTAAATTAGCTTTTGTAGAAAGAGTTCTTAAAGCCCAAGAAGAAGATACAGCAACTCAGGAATTGTGTGAAAAGAAAGGATTTGTTAAGGGTACAGATGGGGGCATACGTTTTCAAGAGAGATTGGTGGTTCCTTCAAATAAATTTTGAGAAAGGAATTGATACAAGAAGCCCATCAGTTAAAGTTTTCTTGTAAAGACCCGGGTTTTTCCATGCATTTTTAAATGCAATATCTAATTCCTAAGGTGGGATGTATCCCTATTTGAAAATCATTCTATGAAAACCATGCAATGCAGCGGAAAGCCTTTAGTTTTAAACTCATTTTGAAAACCCCGAGTGTCATTTGCTTTCACAACAACCAAGGTAGTTTTTGAAAAGCTTTAGAAATCATAAGTGTTTTTCCCCAGATTTATCCAGTCACAGCACATAGCCCATCTGTAAATAAATACAAATACATGTCCAAAGGGTAGAGAGTTTACTTACATGTATAATTGTCTCCTATTTGATTCACTTGCTCGTAGCACTAATATCTCCTGAGACGTCTTCTATTTGTGAGTGGAAGTATCCTGAAAAATGTTAAGGATAGGGTGAGTATATACTATACTCAGTAGGAGTCTATCACTACTAGTTTTATAATGCATGCGATGTTTAAAATCATGTGCTCTTTCAAAACATGTGCATGTTTGAACACTCAAGTTCAATATATCAAAAACCATTGTCAAATTGAAATACTAATGACTTAAAGGATCACATAATCCAAATCGAAAGTATCATATATATATCATAACATTATGATATGCATAAGATGCTTCATTGAATCCAACTCATGAATATCTAGTATGGTATGGTCGACCAACCTTATATCATGCCATATGCAATGCAAATAAGTCCACAAAACCATAGGGTCCAACTATGCCCACGACCTCCTTGCTGTGTGGTCCCTGGGTACCTGAGGACACTCGGTCATAGCCTCCACGGGGCCTATGACACGTCGACTCAATGCTGTGACACTAGTGGTAGCCCCCTCTACCACATGCAATCAACGTAGGGACGTTGCCCTTTTTGGGCGTGGTACCCATCCACCTAATAGTGGTAGAGGTTGAAGGCCAACCCAAATCTCTCGACATAGCGCCCATGAGCTTATCAGCCCAAATCATAATCAGATCAAACAAGCGAAAACCTCTCTTTTTTCAAAACCTGTCCTCTTCGGGTCGCTCACAACTGCCTGGCCCTCGGCACTCCAGCATCTTTTGGTAACCCT
Source organism: Warburgia ugandensis (assembly GCA_035236585.1). Taxonomy (NCBI): domain Eukaryota; kingdom Viridiplantae; phylum Streptophyta; class Magnoliopsida; order Canellales; family Canellaceae; genus Warburgia; species Warburgia ugandensis. Next base: position 48,112,072 of record CP141130.1, read on the forward strand.
CAAGGACATGCAATTTTTGCAAGAACTTAATGCTCACAAATCATGCAATGTATGCAATAGTTTGCAAAACAAATCTATGCATAATGTATATGCAATTATTTACAAAACATGTCTATGCATAAATCATTTATCACATGAATGCTGAATTAAGTCATGCTAAACAAGTCATATACTTAAAACATGTATTTGCAAAACAATCATAGTTCTTTTAAAAGAATCTAGTAGCGATAGAGCACCTACCTCAAAGTCTCCTGGAGTCACATCCTTTATTGCTCAACCCATCCCTGGGTCTCATTTATAAACTCCTAGGTATAAATGGATACAAGGTGTCCTAATTAATTTCAGTCTATTTAGACATTAGACCGCTAGCCCTGCCTATTGGGTCCCTGGTTCTTGCCTAATTCATTGTCAGGCTAGCTCTTATGGTATGTATCTACTTTCCAATCGTTAAATTCTATAATTTATCCTCTAATCTAACTTTAAAGTCTCAATAGGTCTGCGTGCCCTGGTTCCCAGGACACCCGTGTATCCTAGTTGAACTGCGACCGCCTTAGGTGCGTGCGCGCTCAAAGGCCATGCCAGGGACTGCTTTTTGCGCTCATATATGCATGCTCAAGTGACGCGTTATGACGTGCATCATCACACGGACGCACCTTGTAGCATGGCGCGTCTCAGCTCCTAGGGCACCCCATGCATCCTAGTCAAGCTAGGACCCGTGCCCCATGTTGCGCACGTACTCTAAGGTCGTACCTGGGACAGTGTTTGCACGTGCACAAGCATGCCTAAGCGATGCGCTATGATGCGCATCATCGCATGGACGCACCTTGTAGTGTGGCGCATTTCAGCTCCCAAGGCACCCCGTGCACCCTAGTCGAGCCAGGACCCGTGCCCCATGTCGCGTGTGCACTTGAAGGCCGCACTTGGGACAATGTACGCACTGTCATACACCTGGAACCCGTCCTAGGGACCCAGTCCCAGGTGCACGTGGTGCTTGGCGTCCTTGGGACGCCTGGGTCGTGCAGCGTTGTCTGAGCCGTTTTGGGACATTTTTCGGCTAGGAAATCAGGCTGGAAAACATCTGAGAACGCTAGATCCAGCTTGGATATAGCCTGAAAGGGGAAGAACCAAGAGAAGGGAGGTAAGGATGTCTTACCTGGGTAGCTGGGGAGTGCCCATTTCACGCTGGACCTTCCTGCTCATTGGAAAAACTCACACAAGGTGGAAACCCCATTGCCTAGATGGGAAAAGAGAAGAGAGGGGAAATGGGGAGACGGGAATGGCATGGCCGGGCTAACTTTGGCCTGGCCGTTGCCTGAAAAATGCAAAGGAGACGGGTTTTTGATTTTTGCCGGAAACCCCAGTCTCAAACGGTTGGAAAAAATGCCGAAAAACTTGGATTTTTGGAGAGGGGGAGATGGGGCTTTTTCTAGCCCTGCTATGGCGGTGCTGCCAATGGCAGTGCCACCCTTGGCGATGGAAGAATCCTCCAGAAAAATTGGGATCGAGGGTTTCTGGAGGGTTCTTGAGGTTGAAGACGACAGGGGGTGCCGTTATCAAAACGGCCCCTGCATTTTTCGTCCTTTTTCGTTTTAAACGTTTTCTGTTTAAACGAACTTCGTTTTGGGTGATTTTTGAGGCGTTGGATTCCATTTTTTGAGTAGAATCTAATGGTACTAAGTTTCCTCACAAATTCCTTAGCATATAACAATAGTTTTCAGGCAGGTAATATTACTATTTTACCCCTTTTGGGTAATATTACTATTTCTAAAGGTATCACCTATCAAAGGAGTAATGAGGTTTGGAAGCAAAGGAAAACTTAGTCCTAGATTCATTGGTCCTTCTGAAATCTTAGAAAGAGTTGGTTTAGTGGCCTACAAATTAGCTTTACCACCCCAACTCTCAGAAATACATAGTGCCTTTCATGTGTCTATGCTAAGGAAATACCTCTAAGACGACACTCATGTACTTCAAAGGGTGCTAGAAGAGCTAAAGCCTGACCTAACCTTCGAAGAGAAGGCAATACGAATTCAGGACCGCAAGGAACAGAAGTTAAGAACCAAAAGCATTCCGTTAATCAAAGTCCTGTGGCAACATCACTCTGTTGAGGAAGCCACGTGGGAAACAGAAGTAGAAATGAGGAAGATGCACCCTAGTTTGTTTGAGTACGTAGTGCATTACAAATTTCGAGGACGAAATTATTGTAAGGGGGGAAGATTGTAATAACCCCAATTTTTGTAATTGATTGAGAAAATCAATAAAGTTTGAGTTTTAGATATTTCGGGCTGAAATATTAGGGTTATTTAGAATATACTTTTTATAAAAGTATAATCTAATCATAAGACATGTAAAATTGAAATTAAACTTAGCAAACCCTTCAAAATGACTGTAAGCACGACAAATTCTGAATTCGAATAAGAAATCCTTAAGTTTCTTCATTTCTTGGACAAAAGGGGTAAAATAGTAATATTACCCAAAAAATCAAAATCTCCCAAAAATCAAAATATGAGACATCAAAATTTAGAATGTACTAAGAAATACGAATCCAATGCCACTATGTACACTCAAATCCGAGATCATGGGAATAAAACCCAAAATTTTATACATAAATGGTAAAACGGTCTTTTTACACCATGTGGGGCCCACAAGGGACCCAAAAACCAATCTTATCAGCAGTCCACGTGAAGTCATGGGTCAACAAATATCAGCTGGTCTTGGGGAAGAAAAATGGGGCATGGGGAAGAAAAAATGGAGCATGGGAGACTTTCATGCCATTTAATAATAAAAAAAATAAAATATTATAATCATGAAAAAAGACCCAAAATGCCTATAAATACAACCTCAAAAATCCTCATAAAATCTCCATGAAATCTTCTTCACTCTCCTTGAAAAATTAGACCTAGATCCCTCCCCCAAAACCCAAAATTTCCAAGAGACATCTCTCTTTTCAATTTGTGTTTCTTTTTAGATTGGAACAAGAGACCTAAAATCAATTAGGCACTCTATTCCAGATCTAATTTGATCAATTTCACCATCCAAAACTTTCCAACATATCCATTCTACAAAATCCCGAAAGAAATTTCAAGATCCAACGGTTCAAACAACGGAAATTTGCAAGAAAGGTGGATCTTAGGCCATATCTTCATCAATAAGGTATTTTTTTTAAATTGGGCATATAACCGAGGTTTTTTCTCCAATTAGGTAGGTGGAAATACTTTCCATAGATGTTTAATACTGTTTTATGTAATTTTTAGTTTACTGTAATTTATTTTGGTAATAAAAAGGTAAATATAAAGTAAACACCAGAACCCTTAATTAAAATCCATTAGAAAGAGTACTTAGGGTAAACATGCTTATAGGAACCTTATGAAAGGTTGAGCTATGGTCATTCTAGTGAATGATGAACATAGTGGTTAAGGGGGTTATCTAATAGAGCCTCGCTCTTCCCCTACCTTTCGTTGACGTTTGTGAGGTCTAAACGCCTCCTTACATGAGGATTGAAGTAACCACTTTGTGTTCACCCATTCAGCTAGTAAGCCTTAGCCAATTGGAAATAAGAGGAGCAGTCTAGATTTAGGCTTGAATAAGCTACCTTCAACCAGCACATTAACTGGTTGAATAATAATAATAAGAGCATAAAAGGTTAGGAAATTACCTAACCCTAATAAAAATAGTAAGTAAGATAAGGATGATCAAACAAGATTCATCAGATCTTGGATGATCAAGAACAATAAGAATAAGAACACTATATTGTACTTAGTATGCATGTTTATTAGTATACTTGTTATAGTTCATTAGATTAGATAATCCAAACCCTTGATCAAAGATGATTCAAGGAAGAAAACTAAGATCATCCTCCATAGGGATGATCCAATAACTGAACTTAGATCAAAGAAGAACTAGATGATAGAAGATCTAGGACCTTGATCTTTATCAACATGTGTAGATTTTCAATCAATGGATCTATGAAAGATCAAGATCAAGATCAAGGAGATGGACCTACAAAGATTTAGAGATAGAAAAATACTTAGATATGAATGATCTAAAGATCATTCTAATCATCAGATCTAGTGATCAATAGGATTGTTCATAATTTATATATTGACAATATGTATGGATGTACAGATTACATACAACAGTCAGGATCATGGAAGATTGGAGAAAAGGGATCAATCCTTAAACATAGGAGGATTTGATGAATGCATACATGATCGTACTCATGATCTTATATTGACAAGAGTAATGATAATACTTGTATTAAATCTCTTGAAAACCTTATGATCCAACCAAACACATATAAGATGGTTAAGGACTAAACTATAAGTGAATAGGGAACTAGGAAATATTTCAGCCCTAAGTAAAGAGACATATGGTCTGATATATATGAAATCTATTTTACGTACAAGCTTGGAGGCTTGTGAGTTTGTTTTAATAGGCATAAGCCTAAGGGAATGCTATTGCTAGAGGAGTCATGAGGGTTTGGCCAGCCGCTCGTTGAAATTTGATGATGTGATGATACGTTGCCCTAAGAGAGGCTAAAAGTCGGGTGGTGGCAATTATGGGAAGGCCACCACTGTGAAAGTCTTGTCCTCCCATACGGGCAGTGACATAATATTTTCCACCGTGGTATCAGTGGTGAACAGGGCAGTTATCCGAGTGCGCTAGTACGGATTAGACTGCAACATAGCAATCTTTCTTATTATTTTGCACTATGATGCATATGAGAATAGGCATAGTGAAATGCCTTATGTTATAACATAATGAATGCTAGGTAATTGTATATTACCAATATTTCCCAAGAAGGGAAATTCCCAGTATAAGATTAGCTGTAATACTCAATTCTCAAAATGAAGAGAATTGATCACTTAGTTGGGAATGATATTTGACTACTTTCACAAATTTAACTGGTTTACCCATGAAGGGTATGTATGTATATAGATATACATAACTTACAAAGTAAAGAGCATATTTGAGGATAATGAGATTATGAAGTATTGGAATTACCTTGTCAATTATTATGTTTCTTAAATCCCCTACCAAGCATTGCTTGCTGAGATATTGTACTTGTTGCAATATCTCAGATACAGGGAAGGAGAGTTAGGAGCTGAAGACTATAGAAGACTTGAAGAGAATAATCTTCAAGGTATACCCTTGAAGACATGTATTTTTCTTTGTTGAGAGTTTTATTGTATGGTGAGCTTGAGTTTTGGATTATGTAATTTGGACAAGTATTGTACTAGATTTAGCTGTACTTTGAACCACTGGATGGATCCTGGAGTTTAATAAAAGTATATTCCTTCAATGAAATTTTATTTTGTACACAAATTGTATTTATGTTATGTATGAAGTGGTGACTTGGGTTTTCAAAACAAGTTCTAAAGAAAAGAATTTCTGCTGCTTTGTTTTGCAAAAAAATTTTACACTCTTAAGGGCCCTGCCTTTCAAAATACTTTACAAATCATGTTTGAAAAACCCGGGTTGTCACAGCCCCATTGTAACTTGCAATTTTAATTTCTATTTTAAGTGAGTTGTATTAAAACAGGGCAAGTGTATGGTATGGAGGCCTACACTTGATCTTCGTCAAAAACCCCAATGTAAGTATCCCTTGCTTACTTTTTATTTTCTTAGTTTAGGTTGCATTTAGTGTAATTTGCATTTGGTTGGTAGAATAAGTCATATAGCTTAGGATCATTCATTTTATTTATTGCATCTTTAATTTGGATTCTTGCATTAGAGAGCACTTATCTAACCTTTGGTTGGCTAGCATATGGGTTGCTTAGTTTGTTTTCTTGTATTGCATTACGTATTTATTGTTTTATGGTGGATGAAACTTACTGTTAGTAAGGGTCCCATAGGAACCCTCATAAGTTACGGACTAGATCTCATCACCAAATCCATGGTCTAGTTAAGAAATCAATCCAATTCCTTATATGCTTGTGATCCCAACTGTTAGTATTTAGTCTAAAATCAAGTAACAAGAAATTTAGGGTTTTGAGCTCATAGGAACCTTTTTGAAAGAGGAGATCTATTGTCACTCTAGTGGCTCTTGAGCTTTGTGGTTGTAGTGGGTATCCAAAATTCAAGTCATTTTCCCACATGTTTTGTTGATGGATGTTGAGGACTAAATGCCTCCTTCCATGAGAATTGTACCAACCACCTTGAGCATGACCTAACTAGTAAGGAACAATCAAATTTGAGTCTAAGGAGGAGTCCTCCAGCTTTAGGGTAAAAGCTACAACCTCACAAATTAACAAAGATCTTCAAGACATGTTCGCTAGTCTTAGGAATTCTTTGATTGCATATCACATAGGGTTAGGAGTCACATTTAGGTCTAGGTTGCATCATTTAGTTAGATTTCATTGTAGTGCATGCAAGGATGTCAATCTTAGAACACCGAATTAGTACCATTAGATCTTTGAGATTGAATGTACATATAGACAAGGGGTAAGAAACAAAGTTCCTAATCACATGGTTGAACCACCAGCCTAGTTGAGCATAAGGCTATGCACGATTTTTATGCACCACTCCAATTAAATACTCTATCTTGCATCACATTGCCACCACCAATGCAGACCACTTTGAACTTAAACCTGGTATAATACAACTACTCCCATGTTTCTATGGTTGTGAGAGAGAGGATCCATACCTACATATCAAGGAATTCCTTGATATTTTTGCTACATTCAAGTACAGAAATGTCATTGATGATTCTATTAGACTTAGTTTATTCCCTTTCTCATTAAAGGATAAAGCAAAATCATGGCTTAATTATTTAGAGATTGGTTCCTTTGCCACATGGGACCCATTATCTAAGAAATTCTTGAGCAAATTCTTTCTTGTCCATAAGACTAATGCCCTTCATTGGAAAATCATTAATTTCAAACAAAGAGATGATGAACAATATTATGCCCCTTCATGGATTTGAAAAATACAATAGGTTCAATATTTCTATGAGGCATTGACATCTCAAAATAAACAAATGATAGCTACAGCAAGTGGAGGGGAGATGAAAAGTGAAATAGAGGCATGAGAATTTTTCTAAACTTTAGTAGACAATTCACAACAATGGGATTATTCTTATAGGAGAGAGAAATGCCCCGCCACAAAAGAAAGAAGGCATGTATGAAGTTGGAGTACCATCAGACATGTCTTATAAGCTTGACTTTGTAGTAAACACAATTGAGGCTTTAGGTGGGAGAATGGGCAAGCTTAAAACTATGTTTGAAACTTTCATGGATGTTATTGCAAAACCTCTATAGGAGGTTTGTGCCATTTGTTCAATCCTAGCTTGTATAACTACAACTTGTCCATCCAATAGAGTGATTAATGAATACGTTTTAGAAAAGCAAATGCTCTTGGTACACATTGCAACCCTAGCAACAACATCCCATATTCTGAGACCTATAATCTAGGATGAGTTAGACATCCCAATTTGTCATGGTCTAAGAATAATTACCATGGAGGTACATCAATGAAACCCCTATTCAAAACATTCCTAAGATTTCCACTTTACAGCAACTGCTATGTTTTCAACTGCCCCAACAAACATAGAAACCAATCAATGGAGGATAATATACAATATATCATGAGGAAACATGATGAAAATAATAAAGCCTTGCATCAAACCCAAAGCCTAAGGGACAATTAGAATTAGGGTCTAGTTCACATGTACCTGATGAGCAAACTAAGCTTGTCACAACCCTTAGGAGTGGCCATCGGGTTGATAACAAAGTAGGGTGGACTGAGGAAAAGGAAGAGGAGAATGAGAAAGCTAAAAAATAGCAGAAAGAGACTAGACAAAAATCTCCTACTCTCTCAAAGCCTATAGTGGAGGCACCTTATGTGTCCAAAGCACCATTCCCTCAATTACTCAACAAGGCTAAGAAAGGAACAAATTTCAATGAGATAATGGAAGTGTCTAAACATGTACAAATAAATATTCCATTACTTAATGGTATAAAGGATATTCTTGTTCATGCCATGTTTCTTAAAGAGCTCTACACAACAAACAGAAAACTCAAAGTACAAAAGAAAGCCTTTAGTTTTGAGTAGGTGAGATACAACAACAGACCCCACCTAAGTTTAGAGACCCAGGGTGTCCTACCATTTCTTATGTGATTAGAAAACATGTCATACATAAGGCATTACTTGATCTATGGGTAAGTGTCAATTTCTTGTCATACTTTGTCTATGAGTAACTAGCGTTTGGTGATCTTAAACCAACCAACACCACTTTGCAGTCAGTGAATAGATTAATTAGGTTTCCACTTGGTATGGTCAAGGATGTATTAATTCAGGTGGACTAGTTTTATTACCCTATAAATTTCATTATATTAGATACCCAGCCTTTGTTCGACCCAAAATTTAGATCACTGTAATTCTTGGACATCCATTTTTGGCCATGTCCAATGCCTTCATTAACTATAGAAATAGTGTGATGCAATTATCTTTTGGCAATATGAAAGCTGAGTTTAAGGTTTTTAATGCAATCCATCATCATTTAGATCTAGATTATGATTCTTATGTAGTGAATCTAATTGAGGGCTAATGCAAGATATTAGTCCACTATCATCCATCTTAGATCCACTTTATGAATGTTTAGCACATTTCAATTGTGAATTTGATATGGACAAGTCCATTAATGTGGTTAAAAAGCTTTTAGATGTTGCACCTATTATGGATACCTCTAAATGGGCCCTCATGTGGAACTACTCCCTCCATTAGAATCTATCCCAGTGCTTTTAATAGAAAAAACCACCTACAATGGTCCTTAGGCCACTACTTGATAATATAAAATACTCTCACTTATGACCAGATGAAACCTTGCCTATAATCATGGCTTCAGACCTCGATCAAGAATAGGAGGGTAAGCTTCTTGATATTTTTAAAGAACACGACTGCTCTAGGGTGGACCATAGCAGATATAAAGGGAATTAGTCTAGCTATGTGTATGCATGGGATACACCTAACATGAAGGAGGTAGTGAGAGATGAAGTACTAAAACTTTTAGATATTGGTATAATCTACTCTATATCTGATAGCACTTGGGTCAAACTAGTTCAGGTTGAACCTAAGAAGTCAGGAGTCATAATAATAAAGAATGAGTTAATTCCCACTCGAATGACCATTGGGTGGAGAGTATGTGTTGATTACTGGAAATTGAACTTGGTAACCAAGCAAGACCACTTTCCTCTACCCTTTATAGGCCCTATGCTAGAGAGGTTAGCTGGACATAGTTTTTATTGCTTTCTAGATGGTTATCCTAGCTATAAGCAAATTCCTATAGTACTTGAGGACTAGGACAAGACTACCTTTACTTGCCCTTTTGGAACCTTTGCCTAGCGTCATATGCCTTTTGGACTTTGCAATTCTCCAGTTACTTTTCAAAGGTGTATGTTGAACATATTCTCTGATATGGTAGAGAGATTCTTATAGGAGTTTATGGATGATTTCTTTGTATTTGGGTCTACTTTTGATGAATTCTTGCATTATTCAAAACTTATCCTTGATAGGTGTTAGAAAAAGAACTTGGTACTAAATTAGGAAAAAATGTCATTTTTTGGTTCAAAATGGTATTGTTTTAGGTCACATTATATCACATAATGGCATAGAAGTTGATAAGGATAAAGTAATTTAATCTCTATCCTTCCTCCTCTCCTCCTTAAAGGATGATGAATGAAGTCCAATGATTTTTAGGCCATGCTGGTTTTTATTGAAGATTCATTAAAGTCTTTAGTAAAATTGATAAACCCCTATGCAATTTACTTACTAAGGAGGCAACTTTTGACTTTGATGATGACTGCATGAGAGCATTTGAGCACCTAAAGCGTAAATTGACTTTTGCACCTATTATTTCATCGCTTGACTAGAGTGCACCATTTGAAATAATGTGTGATGCTTTTGACTATGTGATCAGGGCTATTTTTGGGCAAGGTATTGATAAACTTTCCCATGTGATATATTATGCTAATAAGACAGTGGATGATGCCCAACTCAACTATTCAACAATAGTAAAGAGTTATTGGTAGTTTCTTTTGCATTATATAAGTTTAGATCTTACTTGCTAGGATCTAAGGTCATAGTATACTCTAACCATGTAGTGTTTAAATATCTTTTTTCAAAGAAAGATGCAAAATCTAGCCTGATCCAATGGATACTATTGCTATAGGAATTTGATCTTGAAATTCAAGACAAGAAAGGTTCTAAAAATGTTGTAGATGACAACTTATATAGGCTAGTTGTGGAATCTACTAGTGAGAATGTGCCTATTATAGAGACATTTCCAGATGAACAATTGTTGCACATTTTCCAATTGCCTTGGTATAAACATGTAGTCAACTATCTTGTTACTGATCAAATTGCCTAGTCATTGGTCCAAGCAAGATAAGAAAAAAATTATTTTTGAGTTTAAACACTTCACTTGGGATGACCCACACTAGCTTAAGTATTGTCCTGATCATGTAATTATTAGATGTATACCTTTTGTCATGACCAAGCTTGTGGTGGCCATTATGGTTCTAAAAAGATAGTTGCAAAGATCTTGCAGTGTGATTTTGATTGGCCCACTATTTTTAGGGATTCACATGCTTATTACTGTGATGACATGGGTTTTTAAATGCATTTTTTAAATTTAAAAGACACTTACATAGAGAGATTGATCTTTATTGAAAATCATTGTAGAAAATCAAATAATAGTGGAAGAATATTTTTATTTTAAATTCATTTATAAAAACCCCTTGTGCCATTTTTTCTTTTCTTGAAACAAGGAATTTTGGTGAAATGAGCACTGCATTTTTCCCAAAAATTCGCAGAGTTCACTGTATTTTTCAGAAATAAGATATATAATGCATGTGATGTGAAGTACTTGATAAACATTCTTTTGAATTTTTAAAACACGATTGGAGACTCCATCTCCTTTTTAAATACATTTAACATTCTCCAAGACTTATCAGACACAGCCCATTTACAAATTAATTCACATATAAGATCAAAATATTACCTAATAGTCAGCATAATTTGAGTTTTTTAATGATACTCTTTTTTTAACTCACTACTTATCCTCTTTAATCAACAAATAGTCTTCTTAGAGTCATAATCTTCTTTCGAATTGTTTCCAATTTGACTTATGGTGAAAATGATAGAGTGAGTATATAACATACTCAGTAGATAATCCAATACTACAAAACCAAAATCACGACATACACATACAATGATTTGAAGAAAGGTTTTTCTGATGATAAAATCTCCTTGCCAAAAGCCATCACATGGAATGCATCATAAGCACACATATCCATGCATGCATGCATGTATTTATGTATGTATATATGTCATTCACAAAATTTGCATCATACTTGAAAAATCAAGTAACATATAATTACTTCAAAATTTAGAGTAGTAATCAATTAAACTACATGTTGGTCATTTCAAGCCACAAATAACTTAATTACAATGCACATATACATCTCAATTATTTTATTCACCAAATGTATTGTATTTCAAATAATCAACTCATTATGTAAAAACAAATCATGGATAGTAAAACAAATGCCGCAAAATGTCTTTTAACAACACATGTTAGGTAGACAAACCATATAGGGCAAATCACCAAGTCATTTTTCACTTAGGCAAGGTGACAAACCAACAATCCTTGTCCACACAGCAAGGTAGATTCAGCCAAATATCCCTCTACAACACATGCAAGCAAATTGATCAATGGTCTATATGCAACACATGTAGTCAAACTAACAATTGTCCCTTTTCAACACATGTAGTGGACTAACCAATGGTCCCTTTGCAACACGTAGGTGGACTGACCAAGTGTCCCTCCACCTAGCTTGGTGGAACCAAAGGGCTTTTGCTCCTTCCTTTGTGTAGAGCAAGGTGAATGGCCAGATTAGCAATTTGAGCCACCATTATTGTCAATAAAAGTTTATTTCTTTGGTGGCCACAAATCCCCAATCTCATCTCTCTCCAGTGTGGTCTGGCTTTTCTAGTGAGCAGGGCCTCCTCCCCCCTGTGCTTTCTTCTTCTTCTTCTCTATTAAGTTTTTCTTACTCTTTTGGGTTCATGAACAGACCTAAAATCTGTTCTCGTTTCACTTAACTAGGGAGGGGGTGTCAATATCAATTCTGGCCCCTCCTTTAAGTATTTTAATTTTATCTTTTAATTAATATTAAATTTATAATTATGGTGTTTTCTTTATTCTAAACATCCTAATTTCAGTAAAAAAGAGTGCATGCTACCAATAAGGAATTTTTAATGTCTCTTGACTGCTGGACCCAGATTTTAGCTAGTGGACCCCACTGGTGAAATTATCGAATTATCCTTCACGAGAAAAATTACAACTTATTTGTCTGGACTTTGATTTCAACAAACTTAGTGTTGTTGGAATCATTTTTCCAAGTATAATGTAGATATGGATATCTCAAAACTTGATTTGATATCTATAAAATTTTATTTTCTAAAACTCCAAAAATTGAAAGTTTAATATTCTCTTTTTGTCCTAATTTAACATAATTCAAAATTTACTTAAATCCATATTTAAAAATTAGGGATGTTACATTCTTTCCTCCTTATAGGAATTTTGTCCTCGAACTTCTTTTCATGTTATCTTGCAAACAATTCCAAAGATCCTCATTTCATCATAAATTAAGTACTCATAACTACTTAAAATCATATTATTCCCAACTTCAAACTTTAAATATTTTATGCAGCTTATTCTCATAACTTTTTGTTTTCTTTAAGAAATAAAGAATAGCTTTTGCTATGCACTTTGATACTTGACCTTCACTTGCTAACATGCCAACATTATTATGTAATTTAAGTTCATATAAATAATGTCTCCAAATCTTTAAGGTTAGATCACAACAATCATCCCTCAATCATGAGTAGTATATCCTACTTCACACATCCCCAATAATCATTTTGCGTGTTGAGTTACTTGTGGTTCTTTAATAATCTCCTTATTTCTTATATTTTATTTTCCATTCACAATGCAGGATAACCTCTTATTCTCATCTACCTCCATATTATCCGTTTACCATTAAAATCTTCAATTTAAGGTTAACTTAGACCCTTACTGGTAAAAGTTCCAAAAGTAGTTAAACTCATAATTAAATTCATCCCATCATATCTCATCTCACTTCACATTTTCTTTTAGGAATTTTCATAATTGATAAATTAAGTTTAACAATATCTCTTATCATCTCTTTAACCAAAAGGATCAGAACCACATTCGTGGGATGATAAGTCAATGATGAAAGGTTTTCACATGTAGATTTCTAATGATTAGTTTCTCGTGACTTGTACTCCATTTCCTGTAGTAGGTTTTGCTTTTTATGAACACCATTATATACATACATTTCTCGATCCTTTTCTTAAGGAATTGATATAGACTACAAAATTTCCACTTTAGTAAATAAACTCATATTCCTAAGTAAAGCATCTATCGGTATTCTCAACAAACGTAACATGTACTCATTTTAAAGCCTATAGTCTAAAATACATCACTACTTATCTATATCATTAAAAGCAACTCATATATACCCATTGTGATCGTTGACTACATAATTAACCAATCCTTTCCTAAAATAATATAGAAGTCTCCAAAATGTTTCAAAAAGATTAAGTTGGCCTCTATTCATCTTTTCAATCATAACTAAAACTTGTTATAAATGTCTTTGTGTAATTTAGTTCACCTAACCATTTCAGAATTCTATGCAGGATACTAAATTACACATATACTATCTACACCTTAAGCAACCTCATATGATATGAAAGAAAAGTGTAGAATTACTATTAAATGATATCTTAATAGGTATGTCATATATATATATATATATATATGAAGATTACCTTGTATCTCTATATCTGATGCCTATGCTATCCCTGAGGTGATAGCAAGTACACGACCTTGGCTTCGAGCGATCTGATTCCTTTGAGGTTCTTCTACTTTCTCTTCCTTTGGATGTTCATGGCAATGTGTCCCATATCTCTACAAATGTAGCACTTGATGCTACTACACTATCTTCCTAAATGATGGTTCTTGCACCATTGACATGTTTCATGTACTAGTGATCTATTCCTATTGCCAAATTACCACTTCTGTGGATGATGGGGTCTTGATGATTGTATTGGTGGTTTTCCTTTGTTGAAATACCCACTTGTGCCAATATCCTTTTTCCATTTATGTTGATCTTCTAATGTCCTCTAATAATCCTTCTCAAAAAGAGAAGCCCACTCTACTTCCTTTGTTATAGTATCAGGCTAAAACCCTATAACTCTATTTCTCAAACCAGGGTTTAATCCATCAACAAATTTCTATGTAGCCTTGGCCTCTATGGTACATACAGTGGGTGAAAATCTATGAAGACAAGTAAATCTATTCTCACATTGTCTTACTGTAGAATTTCTTTGCTCCAAATTCATGAATTCTTTATCCTTTTCTTTTTGCTCATCTTGGGAAATACTTTTCATAAAAGACAGCTTTAAATTCTTCCTAAGAAATGACATCTTTTCCTTCAAAATTTACTTTCTTGGCTATTTCCCACCAAAAGGCCACTTCTCATGTCAAGATAAATGTAGCCATTACTACCTTTCTATTCTCTGAAATTTTCATTGCTTTCATGACCTTATCTACTTTAAAAAATCATTTCTTTGCTGAGTAGCATTCATCCCCTCTGGAAAATGATGGGGCCAGTTTCCTGATTTTAGAAAAACTGGCCTATGTGTTGTATGAAGCCTGTATAGTCTTAATTGATGGAGCTCCTTGTTCAGAGGAGTTGGTAGGATTATTCTTTCTCCTTGGGATCAAATTTCTACACCTACACAACTCTAAGTGAGTACTTATACTCTAGTTACATCTACTTTCAAACTACGATAATCCTATGGAAGTATTCTCTCTAATTACTTACACTAGAGCATAAATTTCTCTTAACACTGTTGATTATTTGGGATTTTTCATTTGTAATTGGTTGTGAATGACATGAACCCAGGCTCTGATACCAACTGTGATGACTTGGGTTTTTAAAAGCATTTTTAAATATAAAAGATATTTACATAGCAAGATCGATCTCTATTGAAAACCATTATAGAAAATTAAATATCAGTGAAAGAATCTTTTAATTTTAAATTCATTCAAAAACTTCCTAAGTGTCATTTATCTTTTCGTAAAATAAGGATTTTGGGTGAAATAAGTGCTACATTTCTATAGAAAATTTGGAAGCATTAACTCTATTTTTTGGACATAAGATATTTAATGCATGTGATACGAAGTATCTAATAAATATTCATTTGAATTTTAGAACTTGATTGGAGACTCATTCCCCTTTTTAAATGCATTTAACATTCTCTAGGACTTATTAGACATGGCCCAATTACAAATTAAATCACATATAAGATCAAAATATTACCTAATAGTCAACATAATTTGAGTTTCTTAATGAAAATCTATTTTAGCTCACTACTTATCCTCTTTAATCAACAAATGCACTTCTTAGAGTCTTAATCTTCTCTCTAATTTTTTTTTTGAGCTGACCTATGGTAAAAATGATAGAGTGAGTATACAACATACTCAGTGGATAATCCAAAACTATAAAACCAAACTCATGGTATACACATAAAATGATTTAAAGAAAGTCTATATATCATCCACAAAATTTGCATCATACTTGAAAAATCAAGTAACATATAATTACTTTAAAATTTAGAGTGGTAATCAATTAAACTACATGTCGATCATTTCAAACCACTAATAAATTCATTATTGTGCACATATACACCTCAACTATTTTATTCACCAAATGTATTGCATTTCAATTAACTAGCTCATTATGTAAAAACAAATTATCAATAGTAAAAAAAATGCAGCAAAATGTCTTTTGACAACACATGTTAGGTAGATGAACTATATAGGGAAAATCACCAAGTTGTTTTGAACTTAGGTAAGGTGACAAACTCAGCCAAATGTCCCTTTGTAACACATGCAGGCAGACTGACTGATAGTCCACTTGCAAAACATGGAGGTGGACTAACCAACGGTCCCTTTGCAACACATGCAGGCAGACTAACCAACTGTCTCTTTGCAACACATGCAGGCTAATTAATGAATGGTCCCTTTGCAACACATACATGTGGACTAACCAATTATCCCTTTGCAACACGTACAAGTGAACTAACCAATGGTCCCTTTGCAACACATGCAAGCAGACTAACCAACTATCCCTCCTCCGATCATGGTGGAACCAAAGGGGTTTTGCTCCTCCCTTTGTGTAGTGTAAGGTAAACATCTATATTAGCAATTCGAGTGATTGTTGTAGTAAAAAAAAAAAGAAAAAACTCTGTTTCTTTGGTGATTAATGCCCCAATTTCCTGTTTCTCTGTCATGGTTTAGCTTTTTTGATGAGCAGGGCCTCCTTCCCCCCCGTCCCCCTCCCAACCCTCTCTCTCTCTTCTTCTTCTTCTTCTTCTTCTTCTTCTTCTTCTTTGTCAGGTTTTTCTTACTCTATCAGGTTTGGGAATAGACCTAACATCTATTCACATTATAATTAAGTGGGGAGGGGCTTCCAATATCAATTCTAGTCCCTCCTTTAAGTATTTTAATTTTTTCTTTTAATTAATATTAAATATATAATTATGATATTTTTCTTATTCTAAACATCATAATTTTAGTCAAAAAGAGTGTATGCCACTAATAATGAATTTCCAATATCTCTTGACTGTCGAACCTAGATTTCAACGAGTAATCCCCATTGGTGAAATTACCTAATTACCCTTTGCGAGAAAATTCATAACTTATTCATCAAAATTTTGATTTCAGCAAACTTAGTCTCATTGGAATACTTTTTCCATGCATAATCTATATATGGATGTCTCAAAACATGATTTGATATCTATAGAATTTTATTTTCTAAAACTCCAAAAATTAAAAGTTGAATATTATCTTTTTATCCTGATTTAATATAATCCAAAATTTACTTAAATCCATATTTAAAAATTAAGGATGTTATAATTGCTTAGCATGTGCAAGGGTGTCAACAACTATGAAGCATAGAAGAAAGGAATATGATGCCCTTGAACCCATTTTAATAGTTGAAACATTTGATGTTTGGGTCATAGATTTTATAAGACCTTTTCTTAACTCTTTAGGGTATCTTTATGTCCTAGTGGGGGTTGATTATGTGTCCAAATGGGTACAGGTCATTCCATGCTAAACCAATGACCACAAGTTGGTGGTCAAGTTCTTAAAAGAAAACATATTTGCAAGATTTGGTACACGTAGGGCCATCATTAGAGATGGGGGCAAACATTTTTGTAATAAGACATTTGAGAGTTTAATGAAGAAATATCTAGTATCCATAGAATTTCTACCCCTCATCATCCTCAAACTAGTACATAGGTAGAGCTGTTTGATAGGGAGATAAGGCAGATTTTAGAAAAGATAGTTAATCTAGTAGCCGTCATTCCATGCAAAACCAATAACCACAAGCTGGTGGTCAAGTTCTTAAAAGAAAACATATTTGCAAGATTTGGTACACCTAGGGCAATCTTTTTTGATGGGGATAAACATTTTTGTAATAGGGTATTTGAGAGTTTAATGAAGAAATATGGAGTTACCAATAGAATTTTTACCCCTTATCATCCTCAAGCTAGTGCATAGGTAGAACTCTTTGATAGAGAGATATAGCGGATTTTAGAAAAGACAGTTAATTCAAATAGGAAAGACTAGTCATTGAGACATAGTAACACTTTATGGGCCTATTGTACTACATTTAAGACACTTATAGGCATGTCACCTACCAACTAGTTTATGAAAAAGCCTGTCACCCCCCAATAAAACTTGGGCATAGAGCCTATTGGGAAATCAAAAATCTCAATTTTGACTTAGACTCTGCTAGAACCCACATGAAGCTCCAACTCAATGAGTTGGAAGGGAATAGGAAAGATGCGTATGAGTTAGCAAAGATATATAAAAGTTGAATCAAACGTACACATGATAGACATATCTTAAGGAAGTTCTTTACACCTGGACAGAAGGTTCTGGTGCATAATTCTAGATTGCATCTCTTTCTAGGAAAACTTAGATCTTGATGGACTAGACCATACATATTATGGATTGTATATCCTCATGGGCCCATTGATATAGAGAAGGATGGGGTGATTTCCAAAATTAATGACAAAGGTTGAAACCCTTCTTAGAGTTGATAAAGCCTAAGGTGGAAGAAACATTACGTGAGGAACCAGTTTATGAGGACCCATCTTAGCATGTTCTATGACAGCTACATCCATCACATGAGTTGTATTTGTCATATCATCATGGCATAATACATCTAGTTGAAGACATTAAACATAGCATTCACAGGGAGGCAATCTAGGGTTTTAGAGTCTCATTGTTCTACATCACTCATTTATCATATAGATGGATGTCCTATAATTCAAAACATTGGGAACAATATTTAGTTCATTTTGGGGGTGATTGTAAACATGCATGAGATGTCTAGTTTTCTTCATATTTTTGTTAAAAAAAGAGTGAATTTTTTTTTAAGGTCAAAGTTCCTTTACTGTGATGAGAATTGGATTGTCCAGGTGTACAACAGTGCATACACTGTCCCAGGAGCGGCCTTCAGGTACGTGCGCAACATGGGGCACGGGTCCTGGCTCGACCAGGGTGCACGGGGTGCCCTGGGAGCTGAGACGCGCCATGCTACAAGGTGTGTCCTTGTGATGATGTGCGTCATAGCGCGTCACTTAAGCATTCATGTGCGCTTGCAAAACGTGGTCCCTGGCACAGCCTTTAGGCACGCACGCACGTGAGACAGTCACGGTCCAACCCAGATGCACGAGTGTCCTGGGAACTGGGACATGCAGACCCAATAAGACTTAAAAATTAGGATTAAAGGATAAATTACAAGAGTTTAACTATTAGAAAGTAGATCCACACCATAGGATCTGGCCTGATGAATGAATTAGGCAAGGACCTTCGACCCAATAGGCAGAGCTAGTGATCTAATGACTAAATGGATTGAAATTAATAAGGACTCCTTGTATCCATTCATACGCAGGAGTTTATAAATGAGACCCAGGGATGGGTTGAAGTGATAAAGGACGCGACTCCAGGAGACTTTGAGGTAGGTGCTCTATCGCTACTAGACTTTTTAAAAGAGCCATGATTGTTTTATGCATGTTTTAAGCATAAATTATATAACTTGTTTAGCATGACTTAATTCAGCATACATATGATAAATGCTTTATGCATAGATATGTTTTCCAAATAATTGCATATACATTATGTATAGATATGTTTTGCAAATGATTGCATATACATTGTGCATAGATATGTTTTGCAAACAAATGCATATATTGCATGATTTGTGAGCATTGAGCTTTTGAAAGATTGCATGTCCTTGAGGGTTACCAAAAGACGCTGGAGTGCCCAAAAGACGTTGGGTAGGTAGTTGTGAAGGACAAAAAAAGGACAGGTTTGAAAAAGAGGTTTTTGGCTTGTTTGATCGTATATGATTTGGGCTAATACGCTCGTGGGCGCTATGCCGAGAGGTTTGGGGTGGCCTCCCAACCGCTACCACTATTAGGTGAATGGGTACCACACCCAAAAAGGGCATGTCCCTGCTTCGACTGCATGTGGTATAAGAGGCTACCACTGGTGTCACGGCACTAGGTCGAAGTGTCATATGCCCCGTGGAGGTATATGACCCTGTGTCCCTAGGTACTTGGGGACCACACAACGGTGAGGTCGTGGGCATAGTTGGACCCTATGGTTTGAGGATTTATTTGCATTGCATATGGCATCACATGAGGTTGGTCGACCATATTAGATATCCATGAGTTGGATTCAGTGGAGTATCTTATGCATATCATTATGTTTATGATATATGATACTTTCGACTTAGATTATGCTATTCTTTAAGTCATCAGTATTCCGGTTTGATAGTGGTTTTTAATATTGATATTGAACATGATTGTTCAAACATGCATATGTTTTTAAGAGCACATGATTTTAAACATAGCATGCATTGCAAACCTAGTAGTGATAGACTCCTACTGAGTATAGTATATACTCACCCTATCCTTAAAACATAGCATGCATTGCAAACCTAGTAGTGATAGACTCCTACTGAGTATAGTATATACTCACCCTATCCTTAACATTTTTTAGGATAGTTCTGCTTACAAATAGGAGACGCCTCAGGAGATATTAGTGCTACGAGCAAGTGAATAAACAAATGAGACAACTATACATATGAGTAAACTCTCTACCCTTTGGACATGTATTTGTATTTATTTACAGTTGGACTGTGTGCTGTGACTGGATAGACCTGGGGAAAAACATTTATGATTTTTGAAGTTTTTCAAAAACTACTTTGAGTATTGTGAAAGCAAATGACACTTGGGGTTTTGAAAATGAGTTTAAAACTAAAGATTTTCCCCTGCATTGCATGGTTTTTATAAAATGGTTTTCAAATAGGGATGCATCTCGCCTTAGGAATTAGATATTGCATTTAAAAATGCATGGAAAAACCCGGGTCATCACAGCTTGGTAGGGGATTGAAGAAGCATAATAATTTGACAATATAATCCTAATACTTCATAATCTCATTATTCATACTCATGGGTCAATGTCTTTACTTTGTCGTATATGTACATCCTTACATATACATACTATATACTGTGTGTGTATATATATATATATATATATATATGGTCAAAATGGTGAAAAATAATTAATATCTCAAAACATAATCATACCCAGTTTATACTGAGTTGATAGATCATCCAGACTCTGCTGGACATACTTCTTCATTTCGGCAGTATCGGTAATCCATGATTACAAGGTATCTCATTCTGCCATATCATAAGGCATTTCACTATGCCATGCATCATAATGTAAAAATACTCAAAGGACTACTATGCATGTAGTCAGAATCCATTCCAACATGCCTAAATAACTGCCCAATAATCCACCTATATCATCCTTGGTGGAAATCACAATATCCATGTCCGTATGGGGAAGACCATGGTTGTCATAGTGGTAGCCTTCCCATAATTGCCCCACTCAACTTTTAACCTCATTTAGGCTTGATATCCATATAATAATAAGTTTCGAAAAGCAGGTGGCCAAACCCTACTAACTCTCCTAGCATAGCATCCCCAGGCCTATGCCTTTTTAAAATAAAACCACAAGCCTCCATGCTTGTATGTAAAGTAATTCTCATACGTATAAGACAATCTGTCTGTTTACTTAGGGCTGGAATATCTTCTAATTCCATATCCACTCAAGAGTTTATTCCTCAATTCTAACTTAACCATTTCACATGTTTTTGGTTGGATCATAAGGGTTTTAAGGGATTTAATATAAGTATTAACATTACACTTGTCAACATTTCTAGACATAAGATCATGTATTCAACATCTACATCCCATGTAGATGCATTCATAAAATCCTCCTACCTTCAAGTAGTGATTCATCTCTTCAAATCTTCCATGATCCTAATTGACATTTGCAATCTGTAAATCCATACATACTGTTAATATTTATACAATCTGAATAATCATATATTTTTTATCCTATCTATATTCTTTGTTTAAACTTGTCCTTTGATATAAAGGATATAGATCTTTTGTCCTATCATGATCTATCTTCCTTAGATAGTGTCTATCCTATTGATCAATAGATCTAATGGTTAGAATGATCTTCTAATCTTTCAAATCTAAGTATTTTTTATTCTAAGTCTTTATGTATTCCTTTCTTTGATCTTGATCTTTCATAGATCCTTTGATCAACAATTTATACTTGTTGATAAAAAACAAGGGCTTAGATCTTCTATCATCTAGTTCTTCTTTGATCTAAGTTTAGTTGTTTGATCATTCCTAAGGAGGATGATCTTGGTTCTCTTTCTTGAATCATATTTGATCAAGGGTTTGGATTTTCTATGTAGATTTGTCTACAACATACATACATGGATACATAATAAAATACAACATTAGGATTCTTATTGTTCTTGATCATTCAAGATCCTATGGAGCTTGTTTGATCATCCTTATCTTACTTACAATTTTTATTAGGATTATATAATTTACTAACCTTTTATGCTCTTATTATTATTATTATTATTCAACTATTTAATGTTTTACTGGTTAAAGAGAGCTTATTCCATACTAAGTCTAGACAACTCCTCTTGTTTCCAATTGACTAAGGCTTACTAGATGAATGATTGAACACAAAGTGGTTACTTTAATCCTCATGTAAGGAGGCATTTAGACCTCACAAACATTAATGGAACGTAGGGGAAGAGTAAGGCTCTATTAGAGAACCCCCTTAACCACCATGTTTAGCATTCACTAATGTGACCTTAGCTCAACCTTTCAGAAGGTTCCTATGAGTATTTTAACCCTAAGCACTCTTTCTAATTGATTTTAATTAAATACATGAACATTTAAAATGTTATTCATGGGGTTTAGTATTCTACTAGTTTGAGCCAAGGATTTGATAATCCTTATATTGTCCTACTAACTATAGCCCTTACTAATATTAAGTCAAAGTCATTCACTCATTTTAATTATCCATGAATCTCTATATTCCATTAGTTTACATTTTTGGTGATTTATGCTCAATATATCTTAACAACTACTTAACATTTTAATCTACTAATAAATTTTGAAAATATATAAATCATAAACTTTAAAACATAAATCCAATATAAATTTAACAACTATTTATACTAACATGCTTCCTATGAATGTAACTTAATCTAATGAAATAAAACTATACTTAAACTAGCATGATCCTAAGTTATGAAATACATGAAATTTACTACTTATTAAATAGAATCATGCTAAATCTCAAATTTAAACTAACATAATCCTAGGACAATTAAATCTACCAACCTATTATAACAATCTAATAATATATAGAGCATAGCATGCTAACATTTAAAAATTATACTATCATGCTTCCTAATTTATAACATAAATCACATTTGAAATTCTATTATCAAATAAAAGGCAAGTAAACTAATTAGATTAAAATTATTAGAAACTTTTACTTATGATCCAACCATTAGATGTGAGATCTTTTCCTTTTAATCAAGGGTTTTAATTACATTTAGAGCTTTTACTCCATTAAGGTCCAAAGATCATATCCACTTCTTTTTGTCATATTTAATCCATGTTCTAACTAGATTTCATCATAATCCCATTCATACAACCCATCCAAAGGTCTAATCATGCTTGATCTTATTGATCAAGTGGGTCCCTTTGTATTTTTAGGATTTTTCTACCATAAAGGGTAGATTCCTCATTTTATGTTAGATCTGTCAAAATAAATCATGGGGATTATTTGATTTCAACATTATATCATCATTGCATTAGATTCCAAAGATCTGATCATCTCAAATCTTGAAGATCATGAAAATTAGAAACTTAATTCCTAAAAATAGAAAGTTTCTCGAAGCATTGTATCAATTTTACAATTTCAGAAGAAAATAGATGTTATAAGATTTCCATAGCTTCTTTTTTTATCTTAATTTGGAGTTCTGATGACTCCACAATTAAGGACTAAAGTTCAAAGTTGTTCTAAAGGTCCATATTTGATTTGGGCTCAGTGAAATAGACGGCTGGGATCAGTTGGGCAGAGCAGGGTAGTTAGGTGGAATGGTTTGCGCACTCCCATCACCAGGATGCTCGCCGTAATGCGTTCCTGGGACAGGCGCTATTGCATGGAGTGCGTGGGCAAAGATGCTCCCACAGGGTGCATTTCCATGCGGTGTCCCACGGCAGCTCCTGAGATCCGATCTTTTTAGGATTTGTATGAAAATTGTATCAAACTGTATGAAAATTCTAACCTAGGGATTTGGGACCCTTCTGGATCTATTGGATGGCTCAAAATTTTCCATCTGAGCCCTCCATCATCCAGAATTTAAGGGTTCTTATCCTTGATTTTTATTATTTTTAACCTAAAAGTAATTTCAAAAACATAAAAATTATATAAATTAACATGAAATAAGTGTGGAAAGAATTCCCACCTACCTAATTGGAGAAAAACATAGGTTTTGCAGCCCAATTTAAAAGAATATCCACTTGATGGTACGATCGCCCAATTTTAAAGAATATCTGCTTGTCTTGTGATTTCTTGTTGTTGGAATTGTTGGATCTTGAAATTTCCTTTGTGGTTTTGTTGATAAGGTATTCTAAGACAATGTAAATGGTGGGATTTGTAAGATTTGATCCGGAACAGAGTGCCTAATTGAATTTAAGTCTCTTGTTCCAATTAGAGAGAGGAGAGAGAAAATGAAAGAAAAGAGATTTTTGAGAGTTTTGGAAATTTGGGAATGAATCTAGATCTAGTTTTGTAGGGGAAGCAAGATAATTTTGTGATAAATTTTATAAACATTTTGTTGGAGGATTTTTGGGTGTGTATTTATAGATGTTTTTGTATTTTTCATAATTACTTGTAATAATTGTGTTTCAATTCTTTTGAATATTAAATTAACATTGGCTCCTCCACTAACACCTCCTTCTCCATTATTAGCTGGTAGTGGTTTGACCACTCATTACATGTTTTCTGGCCGTTGGATTCATTTGTGGGCCCCACGAAGGTGTGAAAGGACCATTTTGCCCTTTTATGGAGAAAAATCCATTTTATTTTCTCAAACTCAGAATTGAGCGTACTTAGTGGCGTTGGAATTGTATTTCTGAGTACATTCTAAATATTGAAGTCTTAGATCTCGATTATGGGTAGTAAAATTATCATTTTACCCTTGTATTCATAAAAATGGAGAAAATTAGGAATTTTTCATTTTAACTTGGAATTGAACGTACTTAGTGTCATTTCCATCGGTTTTTCGAGTACATTCACAATTTATAAGTTTTAGATCATGTTTTAATTTCCATAAAATGAGAATTTCCAATAACCTAATATTCTAGCCCAATTTTTTTGAAAATTCAAACTAAATTGATTTTCTCAATCAATTTACAAAAATGGGGTTATTACAGATATGATTTAGAGACCCTGAGAAAAGTCAATGGAGACCAATAACCTAGGTAGGCTTAGGTATCGATGGATGGGTCCATGTATAGTACAAGAAATTTTTCCATATGGGACCGTCGAGATTGAGGATACTTGGATTGGACATACTTTTAAAGTGAATGGTCAACATTTAAATCCTTTCCTAGAATATGAGAATCTAGAAGTTTAGTCCACAACTTTAGAAGATCCTGTTTATCAGGATTGAGTGGATATATTCCCTCTGTATTAGCTTTTGTATTTCTTTTTACTTCTTCCTTGTTTTTTAAATCACTCATATTCATTTTAGGTCTTACTTTTTAAATGTTGAGGACAATGTTTCTTTTAGGTTGGGTGGTGTATAATTTTAGGAAATTCTATTTTTTCTCTTAATTTCAAAATTTAATTACAAAAAAAAAGGTTTGAAATTTTTGTGTCAATTCATACACAATGAAGAGAATTGAATTTTCTAAAGTATAATCTAGTTAATTTTGGCTTATTAATGGAATTGAACCTAATTAATTCATTATTTTACTTATTTTTTAAAGTATTCCATGAAAGCAGAGTCTTAGATCATATATGTACATGCAATCGCATATATATAGTCTAAATTGATAAGTAGTTATAACTTGGAGGTCCTTAAGAAATTCAGTGAAAACCTGTAACCGAAGTGAGTTTTAGAGCCAATCAGTTCTTTTGAGAGGTCAAAAATGTTCCAAAATTTTCTTTAGTGAGCTAAAAGTAAAATTTGATCTCATCGAGTTTTAAATTTGGCTAATTAATTGAATTTTTATTACCTTTAAAATTCTAAACGTTCATTAAATCTAACAGATTATAGGAAACCTAGAAAAGGATTTAGGCCTTCCTTGTTGTTAACCTAGAGACATAAATCCTACCAAAAAGAGTATTTTTACCACTAGTTAGCCAATTTGAGCCTTTTATATAAGCCTTTTATTTTCTCACCCAAATAACCTTTACCTATATTAACCCAGTAGAAATTTTGCATTACCTATTTTCTCCAAAAGATGAGTTAGATTTGAATAAAGATATACTTTTTAGTTGCAATGAAAGTAGAAAAGTGTTGAAAAGAAAGAAAAAAAAGTAATGAAAAAAAAAAAGAGTTTGAAGAATGAAGAATTGTCAACTTTAGTAGAAGAACTCTACTTATTTTGGAAGAAATTTTGGATACCCTTTGTATCCTTTCTTTTGTACCCTATCCTAAGGCTACATTTCATCCTAGTTGAAGACCTATTGATTATAGGAGAAATATAGTTTTGATAAAGATGTGAATGGATAGGATTTAAAAGAGTAGTATTTCTAGAAGTCCAAAGGTAATGACATCTTATCATTACTAAAGGGATCAAAGTTAAATTCCTTACTGACTCCCTATTCCTTCATGAGCATATGTGAGATAAATTTATTTTTATTGACTCTGCTCACATATTTAAAAGATAGATATGATTTGACCCTCTGTCTAAGAGATTCTATTTTTAAGTGTATGTCTTTTAGTGAGGATTGAGGTCAAAACATATGTCAGATGGAGTTCAAAAGTTAAAAGTCTAGTTAAAGATAAAAGATAAAAGTTATTCTTTATGTAGACCATAAACTCACACACTCACTTTGAGATTTGAGCTTAAATGGAATGTTTTTAACATATGGATAGGATTTTGAATTCTTCATTCATTTTCATTAGTTTGCTAAAGTTGATAGATTTATTGAAGATAATTCTCTTAGAAAAAGTGAAGATGACTTGAAAATAATTTTTGGAATTTTGTAAATTGGTTTTTTGTCTATTTTGCTTGGGATTGGCAAAATGCTAGTTGAGGATGTGTTAAGTGTTCAATTTTGGTTGAAAATACCCCTAATCTAGTATTTAATTAGATCATCTAATCAATCAATTTTGCAATTTTTAAATAAAATATGAATTTTAGCTTTAATTGTCATCCAACCATTGATTTGTAAAATTTAACTATCAGATGATCATCAAAGTTAACCAAATGTTTAATGTACAGTTTAGATGATTCTAATTTGGTCTTGTGTTTTGTGGATCAACCAGATTGTGGCTTGGATAGCTTAGATCAAAATTTAACAATGTAGATCATCCTAAAAATCATTGAATGGTTGGGATCAAATTAATGAACCAGATCACTCACAAGGCAAGAGGGAATAATTTCTAATTGAAGACTAAGAAAGAATAGGAAAGCCATGAAAAGAAAACACCCAAGGAGGAAGGCATTGCCTAGCATAAAAAGAAGGCTATGTGAGGGAAAAACAAAATTAGGAGGATGAGTTAGGTGGGAGATATAAAGAGGAAACTTAGGACTTTATAAAAATGGATGAGTCTCTTCACCAAGGAGCTTCTAGGGGAAGCTGGCCGCACCAGCCTCCTCTCTTCTCCTTCTCTCTCTGCCATCACTTGGATTTCCCCACTCTTTACCTTCTCTCTCTTTCCCTTACTCTCTCCTTAGTCGACTAGTGTCAGAACCTACATCTTCCAATTCCTCTTTTCTTGTTTCCATCTCATCTCCCTCCTTCGTCTTTCTCTGGTCGTGCTGCATGAGTGGCACGCCAACCTGCCTGAGAAAGGCCAGCCACATCAGCCTGCCTCCTCTCTCCCCTCTTCCTTGCTCCACCAATGATGCCCAGCAGGCCTCATGCTAGCATCACCCCTATCTCCAGCTCTGTCACCGCCCCATCACGCACGCTCTTTCGTTCTTAGCCATAAACAACACCCATCTCCTTCTCCCTTCACTGTAGGAGAAAACCCAAGTTCGATTTTCTCTGTTTTCCCCTCCTTCCCCACACCTTCTTCGCCTCTGCTTCATCTTCTTCCTCTATTGAGCTTCTTTTATGTTTTTTCATTTAAAATCAGAAAACTAAAAGCTTTCATTTCTACCCTTTAAACAATAATTAAAATTCTAGTTTAATCCTTTTTTTTATCTTATTCCCATTTTGTCCTATCCCTGTTCTGCTTGTCTAGATTTTGTTTTATTCTCAACTTAATCTAGGAACTGTGTAACCCAAATTCTGTTTTATTTAAGCTTAACCAAATCAATGGTCTACCTTTAATAAAAAAGATTTCTTTATTTCTTGATCTTTTTCATGTCAGATTTTCAATCAATTCCTAGATCTTGTTTTTACAACACTACCTAGTTGATTTATTATTTTTGATCTTTAATCTGAAATCCAAAAGTTTGATCTAAACCATCCAAAATCATTCCTTAGTCTAGATCATTAAAATTTTGGAGAATTTGCTTAATGCAACCATTGAATCCTCAATCAGAAGTATTAATGAGAGATTGATGAAAGGCTATAGACTTTGAAGTTATCATATTTGAAGAAATTTGTTATAATTAAGCTAGGGAAACAAATTTTATTTGTTTTTTAGTTAATTTTTTCTATTTTTAAATTTGGATTTCTATAATTTTCATTAGTGAAATAGATTTGAGTTTACAATTCAGTGTTATTTAACTTCTAATTTAATTTTTGGCTAATTTAATTTTATTTAAACTCCATCTTTTTAAGTCTAGTCCCCTTGTAATCGACCTGTACTTGCATAAGCTACATTACAATAGCCCATGCACTTGCAAAAAATAATTAACAAATCTTCAGAATCCAAATGTTGTTGTTTAGCATTAAACCATTTAACTTTATTCTCATATTATTAAAAGACAACTTCACAACACCATTCCTATAATTTATGATAGCATGAGAGAATATGACTACTAGGATTGCAAATAAGTTGAGTATCAAGGACAATGAAATCAACTGGGAAGAAAAGCTAGTCAACCTGTAGTAAGACATCCTCAACCACACTGCAAGAGGCTTTCACTAATTTATTTGCCAATTATGGTGTGGTCGTAGTCGGTTTTAACTTTCCAAACCTAATTATGCATAGACCAAATATGGAAATAGGTTAATACTTGCACCTAAATCTAGTAGTACCTTATTAATTGTGTGGTCCCCAATGACACAAGATATAGTGGGATAGCCAAGATCCCTATACTTATGTAGGGTGTTGTGTTAAATGATTGAGTTCACTTGCTTGGCTATAAATGCTTCCTTTTACACACTATACTTATGCTTCTGAGTGCAAAGATCCTTTAAAAACTTAACATACGAAGGAATTTCATTAATTTCATTGAGTAATGGGATATCAATATTTACTTGTTTAAATATGTCCATCATCTCATAAAAGTTTGCTCCTTTTTTTACCACATTCAAATGTTGAAGATATGGAGCCTTTGGCATATAAAATGCCTTAGGAATACATTTAGAAGAATTGGGGAACTTCTAACACTTCTCTATACCATTGTTAGAATTTGTGTGACTTCCAATCTCCTCAAGTTCTAAGGATTTCTTAGTTAGTTCCACTTTATTATCTATGCGCTTAACACTCCTAAGGGTAGTAACAGATTTGGCTTGTTTATGAAATTTTTTCTCATTTGATGTTGTATCAAACTCAAACTAGACCTTAGAATTATGTATTGGCTAACTGGGAAATTTACATTTTTCCCCTCATTAACTATAGCTAATAGTTGACCCCTTTGATACTCCAACTTTACAATAGATTGTGAGTTAGCATGCAAGGGTTATTTTGTATCATTTTGAAATTGAAGCAATATTTGCATGAACAATTTAGAGTCTTCTCAATAGATGGTTTCCTCAATTTTGGTGGAAATTGCTGATTAGTTTGATGATATATAGAATTGGGACACAAGAAAAAAGGTTGGGGAGGAGGAATTCTAGGTGGACCACATTGACAATTATTCTTCGATCAAGAGAAATTATTATTCCTAGCCCATCTAGAATTATAGATCTCAGAATATGGATTATTGCTCCAAGAAATATTTTGGGAATGAGGAGCCTAATGGATAGAAGGTAGTAGAATGTGTTGGACTAGCACAAATGGAACAAACCTCTTGCTAAGGTTGCATTTATGATCTACTAGCCAACATGAAGGCTTCAAATTTTTGTGCAAGACTATCAACTTTATCAACTTTGTGTGACAACATATCTAGCTTACCATATAGGTTTGGAATGGCCTTTATCTCATAGATATTGCTCTTTTTAGAGGTTTTAAATTTCTCTCCATTTGAGTTGAATAGTTCTCTTGCTGGAATTTTTCACCTTACATCTCAAAGAAAATGCAAAAATCTACATTACTCTTGGTCATAAATGCCACTTCACTGGTGGAATTTATCACATAGTGGTTTCGAGGAGTTAAACCTTCATAAAATATTGCACTTTTTTCCATTTCTCCAAACCATGGTGGGGACATTTTAAGCAATAGATCCTTCTATTGTTCCCAATATTCATAGAGATGTTGTAACATCTTGAGTTTCCAACAACCACAATATTGTCTGCTTTGGGGTTCCCATACACCCCTCACGGCTTTGCTTTTCCCCAGTTTCGCAAGGAAAATGCGTCGTGACCATTAGAAACACCCGAATTCTTATAAATGACTTACCTTCCTCTTCCTCAGGCAATGTGGGACTAAAATCTTGGTTCCTCACCTTGCCTAGAAGCCTGCTAGCTCTTTTTGGCCCGCCCTCATCAACCTGCCCTCATCGACCAAGGCTTCACCTATCCCCCTCTAGGGACACGCTTCCCCTCACGTCTTACCACATGCGAGCGCCCACGTGTGGCTTAGCCACCACACCACGAGGGGAACTACCTCTAATACTATTTGTAACATCTCGGGGTTCCAACAGCCACAATATTGTCCACTTTGGGTTCCCATACACCCCTCACGGC
Organism: Warburgia ugandensis; assembly: GCA_035236585.1. Lineage (NCBI taxonomy): Eukaryota > Viridiplantae > Streptophyta > Magnoliopsida > Canellales > Canellaceae > Warburgia > Warburgia ugandensis. Next base: position 48,142,841 of record CP141130.1, read on the forward strand.
TTTGCTTTTCCCCAGTTTCCCAAGGAAAATGCATCGTGACCGTTAGAAACACCCAAATTCTTATAAATGGCCCAGTTTCCTCTTCCCCGGGCAATGTGGGACTAAATTCTCAGTTCCTTACCTTGCCTAGAAGCTTGCAAGCTCTTTTTGGCCCTCCCTCATCGGCCAAGGCTTCACTTATCCCCCTTTAAGGACACGCGTCCTTGTGTGTCTTTCCACACCATGCGGCTTAGCCACCACACCATGAGGGGAACTAGCTTTGATACCATTTGTAACATCCCTGGGTTCCAACAGCCATAATATTGTTTGCTTTGTGGTGCCCATACACCCCTCACGGCTTTGTTTTTCCCCAGTTTCCCAGGAAAAATGCATCATGACTATTAGAAACACCTGAATTCTTATAAATGGCTCAGTTTCCTCTTCCCTGGGCAATGTGGGACTAAATTCTCAGTTCCTCACCTTGCCTAGAAGCTTGCCAGCCTAGAAGCCTGCCAACTCTTTTTGGCCCACCCTCATCAGCCCGCCCTCATCGACCAAGGCTTCATAGATGTTCACCCTCTTTTTGTTGAAAATTTACAATTTCCTTTCTAAGGGCATTGATCCTGTGGATAGTAAAGACTTTATTTAGAAAATTCTTAGATATTTTCTTTCATGAAGTGACCTAGCCTACCTTTAGATGGTTAAGTCATGCCTTTGCTTTATGCCTTAGTCCAATAAAATCATCTAAAAAAAATTTAAATCTAAAAATAACACATATGTCAAGGAATTCCTTGACATGATGATTGGGGTCCTCTTTGTTTAGACCATAACATGAATGCAAAAGTTGGACAACTCCTAGTTTTAGCTTAATATGATCTTCCTTGGTTGTAGGCAACACTATGCATGAAGGTGCATTATGCTGAATCAAAGAACAATAGTCTCTAAGGGCAATGATTTCTACTAATTGGTCATCCATTGTAGGGTTATCTAAATCCATGTGATTGTGTAACCCATTCCTAACAGTTCATTCTATCTTAGGTTCTAAAGGTGCTAAATTGGGTTCAAAGATGGGCAACCATGCATACACCAACAGTTGGCATGATGATTTTTTTTTTTTTTTTTTTCTAACTTTGACTTTGTATACAATGAAAGATTTTTATTATTTGTATTTGTTATTCAGCATGAAATTTTTATCCCTATTTTTCTTTTTCCAACTTTGTATACAATGAAAAATTTCTTTATATGCAACAAAAGTTTTTTTCTTTTTTTTTTAATGATAGAACCTAGTGATTAAAATGTTGCACAATGAAAGTGCACAAGACTAGTCAACTTCTAGTTCTAACAAGTTGAAAAATTTTAATTATCACTAATTTCTTTTAAGGGGAGTAGCTTTTAGATTATACTAATTTAGATAGCTCCTCCTCTCTTTTATACTTGTCTTACTACTTACTAGTTAGATCCTAACTGAATCAACTGTCTCATGCCCTGCTCAATTAGCAATAGGTAATCTAAGTCATTGAGTTCATTGGTAGAGCTAGTCGTTTAAACACCAATATAGTGCATTGGTAGGTCATCGAGTGCACTGGTAGGTAATCTAAGTCATTTAGCATTTTAAATCATAGAATCTACTAAATTTATCACAAATTAGGGTTTATTTTACATTTTTTAGGATTGGGGTAGAAGAGGGAAAAGTGCATATTTTTGACAACTTGAAACCCAAAAAGAGAGCTATCCCACCATTCGACCATTATCATGGAGTCACATGTCAAGAACCATGAAGTCAAAAAGCTTAGAATGCCACAAGGGTTCCATTATCAAAATATAAGGTGGCCAACTTCTCATGCATGGGTGCTTGCAAACCACCACCTTGGGGAGCATCTAAGTGACTCTAAACTGTTGTACAATGAAGATACATGTATGTATTTTGCTAAAGTGCAACTAATCAAAAAAGGACCACATGGTTTCCACATTTTTTTTCCATTGAGGGAGGCATGTTACACTCCCTCTCATGCATTTAATTCATGGAAAAAAAAAGGAGAAAAATTAGTAAAATAAAGAGGAAAAATGTTGAAATGGAGTTGAGGAAAAGCTAGGAATCTAAGCCTCTCTTTCATTCAACCTTCTAAGGAAACATTAGCCAATATTTATCCTTCATTAGTTATATCCTAGTAGCAACTAGTGGGAAATGTTTTCTAAGGGAATGCTAAGGTGGACCATTAAGAATGAAGCACATAAAAGTGACAGAGTTGAAGAGAATTGGAGGAGAAAATTTTAGTGGGCTCCCAACATTTTTAAGGAGATTTCATATGTGATTTTAAATGTAGGATGGGGTGAAGCATGGAATTATATTGGTGGAGAGAAAGATGGTGGGCTATGGAGAATTTATAGGATGGAAAAACATGTTTTTCAAAGGGATTTCAACTAGATCTAGACCATCCATAATAGGGTTATGCATCATCCTAAGGCTGGAATATGATATGAATGGAAGGGAAGGATGAGGTGGACATGTTCCACTCATGAGAGGAAATCCTAAGGGATTTTAAGGTGATTTTTAAGAGAGGAAAGAGAAACATGTTAAAAGAAGAGTGTGGTGTATGTTATAGAAAGAGGGGAATAAAAGAGGGGCTAGGCATGGCCTACAAAGGATGAGAGGAAGGAAACTTCATCAACCCATGAGATTCTCATCCTCTTAGAGTTTCCATGTGAATGTGAAGAAAGAGAAAATAAATTTACATATTTAGTATTCTTTTCATAGGGTATATGAGGTATCTCCTATAATTTAGTAACTATTATGGTATATTAATTAATTTAGCATATAAAGTTGTTAGATAATTTGTGCTCTAAAAAGACAAGTTATACATTGAAAAATGTACTAGATTAGGCAAAATCCTACAATTGAGAAAATCTAAAAATTAAGGATTTTAACTATCATATCTTCTATGTCTTTGGTCCATACTTGTTTTATTAACTTGAGTAGTATCAAATATAAGTTGCTTATTTTGTAATATATATGAGATTTTGGCATGGTGGATTTTTAGATTTGGAATGGTTTTATCTCTTTTAATGTTCTTAAAATTAATAGATTGTATATCATTCATTCATTGGCTAGGTTAAGATACTTTAATATAGATTTAAATTAAAAATTTGTAAATTCACAAATTTAGTCCTTATGGGATCAAAGCATACTTGCAGGTTATATATTACTATAGATCATAGTATTTTTAAAATACATCAAGGTTTTGGGTTGTTGTTGGGGACTCACAATGAAGTTTTAGTTAAATATATGTTAAATTATTTTACAAATAGTCTTAGTTTAGGATTGCATGCATTTTTAGGTGCATTTCTCATATTAGCTTTCTACTTTAGGATTTTTATATTTTCTATAATTTAAGTGATTTATTGATACTCACACTTTTTTATTTTTTACAAGAATTTGGAGAAGGATTTGGTGGAGAATTAAATTAGCATAGTTTTTTTTTTCTTTGAATGAATTGTAGTGAGGATGCAATTGCAATTTATTTAAATGCAATTCATCTAAAAAGGTTTTAACGATACATGTCAAGGGTCAATCATCGTAACTTGGAAAAGGAGGTGGTATGTACATGGTTTCACCGTGTATTAGAATACTTTTATCTAGGATCCCATAGTAAGAAATCGTAACTCCTTATATTTCCTAGATTAGGATTTGCATGTTAAATTAGTTATGCACATTTGTATAGTAGTATAATACCATATAGCTTGCATTTATAATTTAACTATTGTATTTTGATTAGGATTTTTGTAGTAGTAGCACCTCTTAACAAGGGATAGCCTAAGATCTACTATAACCAATAAAAATAGGTAGTCAAGGTTATAATGTCCCATCTATTGAGGTTTAGACCTTTGCTAAATAGCATATAGGTAATTACATTAGTTTACTATTTTTTCTTACATTTTTATGACATGTTTATCATTTTTAAATGATTATATGACTTGATCAAGCTGCCATGGGGATGAGAAATTAATTATTAAGGGCAATAACCCCCCACATGATCAAGGGTGGATTTCATCACCACCTCTTGGCCCACCTAGGTTCATCATCACCTAACAAGCACCCTCACCTTCTAGAATTAATTTAAAACTAATTAGAAGAGACCTATAGTGGCCCTTGAGTTGAAAGGACCCTCTAGGAAGGAGGCAAATTACTGTCACTTTAGTGGCCCTGAGGTGCATCAACTGCATTAGTATAAATGACTAGCTCTTCCAACACACTCAATGACTTAAATTACTTATAGTTAACTAAGGAGTGGGTGTGTAGTACTTGATTTAGTTTGGATCTAATCAGTAAGCAGTAAGACAAGTCTATAAGAGAGGAGTAGTTATTTAAGGTAGTATAATCTAAAAGCTACTCTCATATAGAAATTCAAGATAAATAAAAATTTTAGTTTGTTCGCTTATGGTAACATTATTGTATGTCCTTTGAATGTGTATCATTTTTGCATATAGTTTTTATCATTTAGTTTAGGTTTCTCCAATTTAATTAGTAAAAAAAAAGGGAAAAGAAAAGAAAAAAGAGATCATTCTTTCGTTGTATACAACAAATATCTTTCTTTGTATACAAAGTTGAGTCTATCACACCAAACATTGGTGTATGCATGATCATTGATTTTTGAACTGAGATTTAGCACTCGTAGATCCTAAAATCAAATGGACTGCTAAGCAAAGGTTAAGAAATCAAGTCAATCTATATAGCCCTGTAACAGAAATAACAAATAAGGAGACTACTCCACTCCAATTCAATTTAACTCACCATCATGTATAATGTTACTACCAACAACTGCAGAACATTTTGAGTTAAAACCAGGAGCAATCTAGCTTCTACCTATATTCTACATTGTAGACAAAGAGGACCCTTATCACCACATTGAGGAATTCCCTAACATATGTGCCACATTCAAATACCACAATTTTTTAGATGATTCCATTAGACTACAACTATTTCCCTTCTCTTTAAAATATAAAGTGAAGACTCGGCTAAACTCTTTAGAGGTAAGATCTATCACTTCTTACGAGTAGTCATCAAGGAAGTTTCTGAACAAATTCTTTCATGTCCACAAAACAAATTCCCTTAAAAGGAAAATAAAAAAATTTCAATGGAAAGAGAGTGAGCATTTATATCAGTGTTGGAAAAGGTGGAAGGATCTATTGCTCAGTGCTGACACCATGGCTTTGGTAAGTTGCAATAGGTGCAGTATTTCTACAAAGAGTTGACACCACAAAACCGATGTATGATTGAATCCCATAGTGGTGGTCATTCCTATCCAAAAGTGATGTTGAGGTCTGGAATTTCTTTACGACATGATAAATGCCCAAATTTGTATAAAAATCACTCAATTAGTAGCCCATGTGTTGTAAACAATAGTGTTAAATTAGGGTTTTTGGCCAAAATTTATAACACGTGCATTTCTGACTTAATAAACCAAATATATGATAATTTACTAGTTCAGAGGATAATCTAAGGTAACAATGAGAATAATCATATATTTTTAGGATTTAGCTAGAGTTTTTTATCTTCTGTAGGAATTGAGATAGTGATCGAACCACCAAGATTGATCAAGATCAAAATCAAAAGATCGAGTCAAGGCTTAAATGTCATCAATCAAAAATGATATGAAGGATCAAGATCATCTTAAGGCAAGAAAAGGATGGAATTGGAGAAGTCAAAGGTAATTAAAATGGGCCCATGCAACAAGCCATGCAAAGTCCACCACCTTTGCTTTGGATTTACTAAAGCCACCTAGCCACATACAAGCCACGTTAGGGGGTGACAAGCTAAGTGAGATAAGGAGCCTAGCCATTAAATCCAAAGGGATTGAACCACCAAGTCAAGCCAAATGAGCCCTCAAAGAAATACATGAAGCCACTTAGTCCAAGTTACATGGAAGGCCATTAATATATCCATGTGATTAAGAGGATAATGATAAGATATTTGGTTGAAAATTAGTGGAAAAGTATGCATGTAGACCAATAGAAAGTTCCCACCCTTATTTTTCCTTTTTGCATCATATTTTTTCCTTTTTTCACCCTTGCCATCTCACCCTGCATGATTCCCATGAATTTTCACTTGGGGGGAAAGTCTTCCACCTAAGAGTCCTACCTTTCTAAAACTCTCTCTTACTCTAGTCAACATCCCACCTTCCTAACTCCATCCTAGATCTATACTGATCATCCTCACCATCCACTCTTCACCCAAGGGCTTCCATATATCCTTATCTCTATAATGACCTGGGTTTTTGTAACATACTTTGTAATACATTTTTCAACTGCAGGGTGGGTTCCCTTAGTTTTTTTTTATACAAAACAAAGCAGTGAAAATTCTTTTCTTTAGAACTTGTTTTATAAAGCCCAAGTCATCACTTCATACATATCATAAGTAGAATTTTGTATAAGATAAAATTTCATTGAAGGAATATACTTTTATTAAATTCCAGAATCCATCTAGTGGTTCACAATATAGCCTAGGTATCAGTACAATACCTATCCAACTTACATAATTCAAATTTCAAACCTCACCATATATTAAAAAATCTCAATACAATACAATGCTCTCAAATAAAAATACATGTATTCAAAGGATATACTTGATTGATAATTCTTCCAAGTCTTCTCAAGTCTTGAGCTCCTAATTCTCCTTCTCTGTATTTGAGATATTGTAAACATTGAAACATTTACAATATCTCAGCAAGCTATGCTTGGTGGGGGATCCAAGAAGCATAATAATTTGACAGTATAATCCTAATACTTCATAATCCCATTATTCATACTCATAGATCAATCTCTTTACTTTGTCATATATGTACATTCTTACACATACATACTGTATATGTCGTATAGATATATATATACGGTCAAAACAGTGAAAAATAATTAATATCTCAAACATCAATAGTCACACTCAGACACACTGAATTGATCAATCATCCAAACTCTACTAGAAAATACTCCCTCATTTGGGTAGTATCATCACACTCAGCCATATTGAGTTGATAAAACATCCAGACTCTGCTGGGAAAATACTCTCTTATTTGGACAGTATCGGCATCTCATTATGCCATGCATCATAATGCAAAGTACTCAAAGGACTACTATGCTACAATCTGATCCGTATTAGTGCACTCAGATAACTACTTTCATACTCACGAATACCAAATGTGAAAAATCATCTCTGTCATGTCTATATGGAGAGATAGACTGTCACAGTGGTAGCCTTCCCATAATTGCCCCACTTGACATTTTGCCTCTCTTTGGGCATGAGATGATCATATATATCACATTTTAGAGAATAGGTGGCCAAACCCTCATAACCCTCCTAGCAGAGCATCCCCAGGCATACGCCTGTTTAAAATAAAAACTACAAGCCTCCTTGCTTATATATAAAGTATTCTTTTACGTATCAGACATCTTGTCTGTTTATATCATCATCCTTGTATTTTGGGATTCTTACACTGAGGATAGGATTTCACTTCAAACTTAGGGATCATCATTCACAATGAATGATACCTATGTTCATATAAGTTTAGGGATCACCATTCTATATGAATGATTCGCATGTATTGATTTCTATACTTATTAGACAATTTGTCTATTTATCTAGGGCTAGAATACCTTCTAGTTCACTATCCACTTAGGGTTTTCCTCAATTCTAAATTAACCATTTCATATGTGTTTTGGTTGGACCAAAATGCTTTTCAATGGATTTAATAAAAGTATTTACATTATACTTGTCAACATTTCTAGACATAAGATCACGTATTCAATGTGTATTTCTCATGTAGATGCATTCATAAAATCCTCCTACATTCAAGTAGTGATTCATCTCTTCAAATCTTCCATGATCTTGATTGATGTATGAAATCTGTAAATCCATACACACTGTCAATATTTATACAACTTGAATAATCTTATAGTTTTTTACCATCTCTATATTCTTTGTCTAATCTTGTCCTTTGATATAAAGGATCTAGATCTTGTGTCCTATCATGATCTATCTTCCTTAGATAGTATTAATCAATAAATCTGACAATTAGAATGATCTTCTAATCTTTCAAATCTAAGTATTTTTTATTCTAAGTCTTTGTGTATTCCTTTCTTTGATCTTGATCTTTTATAGATCTTTTGATCAATAATTTACACTTGTTGATAAAGATCAAGAGCTCAGATCTTCTGTCATCTAGTTCTTCTTTGATCTAAGTTCAGTTATTTGATCATCCCTAAGGAGGATGATCTTGGTTCTCTTCCTTGAATCATATTTGATCAAGGGTTCAGATTGTCTATCTATATTTGTTTACAACATAAATACATAATAAAATACGACATTAGGATTCTTATTGTTCTTGATTATCCAAGATCTTGTAGATCTTGTTTGATCGTCTTTATCTTACTTATAATTTTTATTAGGATCAGATAATTTACTAACCTTTGATGCACTTATTATTATTATTATTATTCAACCAGTTAATATTTTACTGGATGAAGATGGTTTATTTCATCCTAAGTCTAGACAGCTCCTCTTATTTCCAATTGGGTAAGGCTTACTAGCTGAATGGTTGAACACAAAGTGGTTACTTCAATCCTCATGTAAGGAGGCATTTAGACCTCACAAACGTCAATGGAAGGTAGGGGAAGAGCAAGGGTCTATTAGAGAACCCCCTTAACCACCATGTTCAGTATTGACTAGAGTGACCTTAGCTCAACCTTTCATAAGGTTCCTATGAGCATTTTAACCCTAAGTACTCTTTCTAATTGATTTTAATTAAATCCATGAACATTTGAAATGTCATTCATAGGGTTTATTATTCTCATAGTTTGGGAGAAGGATTTGATAATCCTTATATTATCCTACTAACTATAGCCCTTACTAATATTAAGTCAAATTCATTCACTCATCTTAATTGTCCATGAATCTCCATATTCCATTAGTTTACATTTTTGGTGATTTATGCTCATTATATCTTAACAACTACTTAACATTTGAATCTACTAATAAAATTTGACAATAAATAAATCATAAACTTTAAAGCATAAATCCAATATAAATTTAACAACTATTTATACTAATATGCTTCCTATGAATGTAACTTAACCTTATGAAATAAAACTATACTTAAACTAGCATGATCCTAAGTTATGAAATACATGAAAATTTTCTAGTAATCTAATGGAATCATTCTAAAAGCTTAATTTCAAACTAACATGACTCTAATATAATTAAATTACTAACCTATTATAGCAATCTAATAACATACAGAGCATAACATGCTAAAATTTAAGAATTACACTCTCATGCTTCCTAATTTATTACAAAATCACATTCACAATTCTATTATCAAATAAAAGACAACTAAACTAATTAGATTAAGATTATTAGAAATTTTTACTTATGATCCAACCATTAGATTTTAGATCTTTTCCTTTAGATCAAGGGTTTTAATTACATTTAGGGCTTTTACCTCATTAAGGTCCAAAGATCATATCCATTTGTTTTTGTCACATTTAATCCATGATCTCACTGGATTCCATCATAATCCCATTCATTCCATCCATCCCAAGGGTTTGATCATGCTTGATCTCATTGATCAAGTGGGTCCCTTTGTATTTTTAGGTTATTTCTACCATAATGGGTTGATTCCTCAATTTATGTTAGATCTGTCAAAATAAATCATGGATATTACTTTATTTCAATATTATATCATCATTGAATTAGATTCCCAAGATCTGATCATCTCAGATCTTGAAGATAATGAAAACTAGAATCTTAATTCCTATAAATAAAAAGTTTCTCGAATATTTTTATCCATTTTATGATTTCAGAAGAAAATAAACCTTACAAGCTTTCCATAACTTCTTTCCAATCTTAATTAGGAGTTCAAGTGACTCCACAATTGAAGACTAAAGTTCATAGTCATTCTGAGGGTCCATATTTGATCTAGGCCTAGCAGAACGATCGGCTCAGATCAAGTCTGGCAAAACAGGATGCGCTTCCATCTTGGTGGCCTAATCTCTTAAGGGAGATCAGACAATCCATTTTGGATCATCCACTCAAATCCCCTTCAATTAAGGGCTCAAAACTTGATTAAATTTCTTGAAAATTCTACCATATGGGTTTTGGGTCCTTTTGGATTGATTGGATGACTCAAATTTTCCATTTGAGTGCCCTCTATCTTATAGAATTGAAGGGTTCTTACCCATACTTGATTTTTATAGTTTTTAACCTAAACTTAATTTCAAAAAAATACAAATTATATAAACTAACATGAAATAAGTGTGGGAAGAGTTTCCACCTACCTAATTGGAGAAAAACTTAGTTTTTGCAGCCCAATATAAAATAAATATCCACTTGATGATAGGATTGGTCGATCACTGCTTGTTTTGTTATTTCTCATTGATTGCACCTTTGGATCTTCAAATTTAGTTGGGGATTTTTTAGATAAGATGGTCTAAGACAATATGAATGGTTGGATTTATGATATTTGATCTGGAAAAAAGTGCCTAATTGAATTTAGGTCTCTTATTCTAATCTAGAGAGAGGAGTGAGAAAGTGAAAGAAGAGAATTTTTGGGAGTTTTGGAAATTTGGGAATGAATCTAGATCTTGTTTTTTTAGGGGAAACAAGATAATTTCATGGGAATTTTAGTGAACATTTTTGGGGGTGTATTTATAGATGTTTTTAAAATTTTCATAATTACTTGTAATAATTATGTTTCAATTCTTTTGAATATTAATTTAACATTGGGTCCTCCACTACCACCTCCTTCTCCACTATTAGGTGGTAGTGGTTTGACCACTTATTACATGCTTTCTGGTCGTTGGATTCATTTCTAGGCCCCGCGGAGGTGTGAAAGGACCATTTTGCCCTTTTATGGAGAAAAATCTATTTTATTCTCCCAAACTCGAAATTGAGGGTACTTAGTGTCATTTTGATTGATTTTTTGAGAATACATTCACAATTTCTAAGTTTTAAATCGTGTTTTAATCTCTATAAAATGATAATTTCCAATAACCGAATATTCTAACTTGGAATTTAAAAAAATTCAAACTAAATTGATTTTCTCAATCAATTTACAAAAATTGGGGTTATTACAATCTCTTCCTCTTTCTCTCTATCTAATCCCTTCTCCATCCAACTATCTTTCTATTTTCCAAAGGGATTCTTTGATTTTTACAAGGGAGAGATGCCCCCTCCTAAAAAGTAGGTGTCTCCCACCTTGCTTTCCCTCTTAGGTTTCCTCTTACTTGTCCTAGATTAACCAATCTTCCCTTTCCACCTTACCTCTTCCCTAGGATTTCCTTTAGATGGAAGCCACCTATATAAAGCATGGAGGAGGAGTTCCACATATTTTAACCTTTGGAGAAGGGGAGAATCCCTACTCTTAAGAAGGAGGCATCTCCACCCTTCCCTCCTTCCTAATGTTCCCAACGTGTTTCCCATGGTTCTTCTTCAACTCTTCTATCCCCCCATGACTCATTTCTTTGGTTTTATCTCTTTTGAAATGCTTTGAAGTAAGGTTAGTTCTTCTCTGCATTTCTAAATTGATGTCTTTAATTCATGGCTTGTTTGGTCCCTTAAATTCATGCTTTAGTTTCCTTGATTTATTATCTTGTTTCCTTTAAGCGTTGCCTTTTGTTCCACACCTTAGATCTTTGAATTAAGGACTATTACTCACTTTTAGTGAGAGCCAAGAGAGTGTAGTTCTTAGATTAAGTTAATTGGCCATCTTTTTCTTAAAGTTTGTCATCATTACATGCCTTCTTTCTTACCTTTTCCACCTTGTTTTTTAGTTAGATTTCCCTTGGTTTCCATGCATGTTTATTATTGATTGCTATTGGAGGAACAAAGATTAATTCAATTAGTTCTTTTTTGGATATAAAATAGGGTGTGCACCACATTTTTAAATGTTTGTAATCTTGACTACTTCAATCGATGAGAATTTTATGTTCCATGTTATTTGCTTACTGTTATGGTTCCTCTAGATGATTTCAATTTTGTTTCTCATGGCTGTTGGATATTATTTCCATGCTTAGATCACTTATGTTTCATTCTGGGTTAGTTGCAATTGAACTTCATATAAACATCACACTTGAACCATGCACACAAACCCATGGTTCATGCACATGGTTTCAAGGTGTTTCCCTTAGCAAAGTTTTGTAATTTAGGTTAGATTCCCATGCCTTAAGTTAAATATCTTTCATATATTTCATGTTAGCCTAGGGTGCATCTTAGCTTGGACTTGCTTTCATGTTCCATTCATGCATTGTAGTTTGCTTCATTTCATGCACTTTCCATTGTTACATCATGCACATCATGCGAGGTTTAATTGCTTTATTCTCTTAGATTAGGTCATATTTAAGTTCAATTGATCATTGTTTAGGTTTAGTAGCATGTTACATTGGTTTTAAATGTCTCCATGTTTAATTTTAGGATGCACTAAACTTATAAAGTTTTCAATATCATGCATGTGTTTAATTTTCATGTTAGTTAGTTTCATAGTTTAGGTTAAAACTACCTTCCTTGGCTACACCCAGTAGTTTAAGTAAGGACCCACTAATTACACAAAATGTTTGATTCCTTGTGGGATTAACCTCACTCACGAGCATCTACTACAATAGATTCATGTGCTTGAGTTAATTAAAACATCACAACAAGATTTTTCCATTGTTGCTGGGGAATTGCAATGGAATTGTGTAGTTGATCTTAACTTAGATTATTTACCTCTAGTCTAGGTTTAGGATGCATTAGATTAGAGTTTTCCACTAGTTTTTACATTTATTTGCTAATTCATCATAATTAACCATATTTTCTTTGATTTTTTGTGAGGGAAAATTGGCAAAGGAGCAGTGGTGTTTCCATGGGCCTAAACTTCATTACATTAGATTAGGGTTTTATTGCTTTCTTAGATTAGGGTTTGAGTGGAACTTGTAGTGAGGGATTTTTTATTTTGCACTTTATTATTCAATTTTTAAATGGGTTGTAATAATATAGGGCAAGTGTGGGGCATGGTGGTCCACACTTGATCTTCATCAAACACCTCACTATAATATCCCTCACTTTCTTTTTATTTTTCTTGTTTAGTTGCATTTATTGTAATCTTACATTATGAATGGTAGTTTAATTCATATAGACTAGGATTGTTCATGATAAATGTTGCATTTTAATTAGGGTTATTGCATTAGCTAGCACCTATTTAACAAAGGTTAGCTTAATCAAGGCTATAGCTTAGGCCTAGGCTATCTAGTTATAGTGCCTCGTTTGTTGAGGTGTTTAATCCTTTGTCAAATAGCATATATGTAGGTTTTCTTTTTGTACTACATTGCACATTTAATTGCTTTATGGTGGAATATATCACAATGATAGTAAGGACCCCATGGGAACCCTCATAAGATAAGGAATGGATTTCATCACTAGATCCTTCACCCACCTAAGTAATTAAAATAGATCCATCTATGTTTGTAATCCCAGCCCTTGAATGTAATTTAAAATCAAGTAGAAAGAGACTTAGGGTTTTCAAGCTCATAAGAACCTTTCTGAAAGGTTAGGTCTATTGTCACTCTAGTGGCTTTTGAGCATCGTGGTTATATTGGTTCTTTAACAATCTAAGTGATTTTCTACGCCTTTCATTGACATTGGTTGGGGTCTAAATGCTTTTTGACATAAGGATTGTATTAACCACTTTAGAACATGACCTAACTGGTAAACAGTAGTCTAGCTTGGATAAAAGGAGAAGCTATCTAGATATAGGTCTAAACACTACCACCCTATGCACTACCAAATATCATCTAGCTTGATTGGCAAGCTATTAGGATTGGTTGTGCATCATTTAGCTTAGCACCAGCATTTAGGTTGCATCATTAAAATCACACACAGAAAAAAAAAAGAAAAAAGAGAGAGAAGAAAAAGATTACTATTTTGTTGTATATAATGATTTGTTTCATTGTATATAAAGTTAAGTATGATGGCCTATCAAGAAGCAGATAATAAACCATTGTGCTACTACTTTACTCCTAAGCCATAACCTTGTGAGGATAAGTATGAGACCAGATGCAAGATATGCCCCTAATTTGTCCAATAAATTAATAATCAATTAGATAAGACAATTGGTAAGTGGCATAAGATAATAGCTAGAATGGACAGAATAGATATTCAAATGGATTGGTTCCTTTAGAAAAATATCGAGGCATATCAACAACCCCAATACGATATCGCTATACTAAGTTATGTTAAAAACCTCAATACAAGAATTGTAACATTGAGTCATATCACCAAACTCAATACAATAATTATTATACCTATTCTAACCCAAAATATCCCCCTTCTTCATGGCCATCAAGCTCCAACTATAATGAATATTATTAGGAGCCAGTGGATGCACCTCCTGCATTCATACACCCTAGCAATTACAATTATCGTGAGATAAATTACCAAGGCTATAATGGATGAGCTAGGCATAAAAAATAAAAAACAATGGTCTCAAGGTTATCAATGGTATCAAGAAGAACTATCATGGTCCCACCCTGATCAACCTTATCATGATTATCATGAATGTTAAGGACTAACATCATCATTCCAAACTGATCAATCCTTTCCTAGAACTCCAATGCCACATCAGTATGAACTTGTTGAGTCATTGCCTCTAGCACAGAGGGAACAAGTATTAGAAGAAACCTTTAGGTTATACATGGAATCAACTAAACAATGTCATGAAGTGATGGATCAATTTCACACTACATTTATTGAAAGGGCTGAGGAATTTGAACCAATTGGGAATAATGAGGAGCCATTTATTATTGATAGTAGAATAGGATTATCATATGATCCTTTTGAGCTATAGAGTTTTTAGCCATCCTTGACCATTAATAGTGATGATAAGATGAAAATTTCTTATTAATCTCCTTAGCCTTATTGTTTTTCACCATCCTTGACCATTTCAACCAATAATAGGATGGACATATCTCATGATCATTCTGAGCCACAAAGTCCATAACCATCCATAGAAATCTCCATCTCATATCTACTCAAGCCATATCCTATTCCCTTTTATGATTATGATAAGGAGACATCCATTGAGGAGGAGAATGAATCCTTAGCAACATCCAACCTAGATCCTCTACAATCGTGTCCTACTTATTTTTGTGAATTTGATGAAGATACATCTATTAAAGAGGTGAAGAAATTTTTGGAGACTATTCCATTAATGAACACTTCTCAATGTCAAGACAGAGTAGACCCCCCTATAGAACATGAAATTCTAACTAAATCTTGTAATGTTGGTAGAACACCTGATATTAATCTAGGTCCATCTAAAACCTTACCTATGTTGGTAGAACAAGAAAAAAAAAGAGAGAGTCAATTAATGTAATATCCCTACATCAACCAACTCTAGGGTACACATTAGATGATAATTAGGTTTAAGCCTCACCATGTCCCTACCTTTAGTAATACAAGAACCACCTTTTAGGGAAATGTGGAGTCTGCATGTACCACAATTTCAGATCAATGTAAGGGAAATGGAGGAAACAGATAAATTGAATAAATGGTCAATGTTATCCCTCAATTTGGTCAAGAAGAGGACCATTCATTTTAAAATGGTCAAACAAAATTTAAATTCATGGTAGTTTATGATGTCATCATGATAGCACCAACTCAATTTTCAAGGTGGAAGAATTATATTGACTACCATGAAATACTAAAAATGAGGGCTCATCAATGTGGTCTCACTAAATTTAAAATCGTGGTGGTCTACTATGTCATATTATTACCACCACCAAAAAATTCAAGGTGGAGGAAATATATAGACTACCACAATATTCTGAAATGGCGTGAGAAGTCTAGCCCATTTCATTGTTAGATTAGGTTAGGAAAAAATAGGTTAAACTAGAAGGTCTATATTATGGAATATTAGGCTATGTCTAGCTCAAGACATTAAAATTTAGCACTCATTAGGAAGCCACCCAAGGTTTTTATAGAAAGTATCAATATTTTACATTACCATCCATCATATAGGTGTCTTATATTTTAAAACATTGAAGACAATGTCTAGTTCAGGTTGGGGGTATATACATGCATGAGATTTCTAAGATTTTATTACTTTTTTAAAATAAAAATTTATGATAAGTTCCTTTATAAAGATAAGAATTCAAAAAAAAAAAAATCTGAATATTTAGTCAATAGTTGAACTTTAGCTTATTAATAGAGTTACATATAATTAGTTCAATATTTTATCCTTTTTCTCAAGTATTTTATGAAAAATTAAACTCAGAATATTAATTGCACAAAATAGCTACATTTACATATAGTTTAAGTGGAAGAGAAAATATAACTTAGAGATCCTAAAGAAAATCTGTGGAGACTTGTAACCCAAGTAAGTTTTGAGCCATTCTTCCTTTTTTAATGGTTATACATAAATTCAAAATTTTCTTCACTGGAAATTATTTCTTAGTTGGTCTCGTTATTCTTCATCATGGTCAACTATTGAGAAATCACAAAAACTATACCATATATCTCTTAAGTTTGTGGTCATTTTTAAGTCATATGAAACCTAAGAAATGATAGAGGCCATCATCGTTAACCCTGAGCCTTTAGCCTTAAGTTATTTTTTACTAGTTAGCCCATTGAGGCTTTAAAATATAAGCATTTTTCTTTATTAGCTGAACAACCTTTACCTAAATTAAACCTCTATAACATATCCATTGTCCATTTGTTTTGAAAATATGTAGAGAAGATTGAAGGATAGCTTTGGAAGAAGTATTAACAATATAATTCTAGAGATGAAGATCAAAAAGGCTATATAAAGTCAAGTGAAGAAGAGAACAAAAGATAGCCAATGAAAAAGAAGAATGTTCACGCTTGTGAGGAAAATGAAAAAGTTGTGAATACATTGATAGAAGACTTTTACATATTTTCTTGACAACCTTTGTTTACCTTTATACTCATTTCCCTTACTCAAGCCTATGTTTAGTCCTAATAGAAGTCCTAACTTGATCTTATAAGTAGTATTCCTTGCATATGGTTTATAAATGAGTTGAGAATTTGGTAGAGTTTAAAATTCTTAGTAGTTGATATCCTTTGAGACCATTATCATTCTTTTGTATGAAATATGTCAGACTTTTCAACTTGATGAACAACATTCTACTCAGATAGTAATGAGTGATGTACCCAATGTTGAGTCACTTTTGTCAAAGCAAACATTTGGACAATAATTCAGGTCATGTTTGACTTAGAGACTAATAAGCATATATTGGCTATAGTACATTCTCACCTTCTAAATTTTAATGAAATAATGGGATATCTTTAGCACAGGGGTAGGATTTTGAACCTTTTTGTTCATCTTTATTACTAGGCTAAAATTAGCTATTTAATATAGGCTAAATAAAAAGAAAATATTCACAAATGAATAAAGTACGTACATTAATTTTTTTAGAATATTGTGGCTATATTCGCTGCAAACCCTCACAAGGCTTAACTCGTCCACTAAGGGTAACCTATGGGTTTAAGGGCTAGCTGCATATGCTAAATTTTCATCATGAGTACCTATGAAAGTGACAATTTGTATCAATTTTGTAAAATAAATTTTCACATGTTTTATTTGGGACTAGCAACATGCTAGTTGGGGGCTGTGTTGAGTGTCTAGTTTTGCATAAAAATCACCCAATTAGTAACCCATGTGTTATAAACTATAGCATTAAACTAGAGCTTTTGGCCAAAATTTATAACACATGTCTTTCTCACCTAATAAATCAAATATTTGATAATTTACAGGTTCAAAGGCTAATATGCAGTAAGTATGAGAATACTTTTGTAATTAGAATTTTTATCTTTTGTAGGAATCAAGATGGTGATCTGATGGCCGAGATCAATTGGGATGAAAATTGAAGATCAAGATCAAAAGATTGAGTCAAGGCCTAAATGTCATCAATTGAAAGTGAGATCAAGGATTGAGATCATTTTAAGGTAGGCAAAGGATGGAAGTGGAGAAGTCAAAGTTGACTAAAGTGGCCCATGCATACGCCATGCAAAGTCCACCACCTTTGCTTGGGATTTAGTCAAGCCACCTAGCCATATACATGCCCTGCTAGGAGGTCACAAGCTAAGTGAGCTAAGCCTAGCCAAGCCATTAAAGCCAAAGTGGTTGAGCCACCAAGTCAAGCCAAATGAGCCCACAAGGTAAGCCATCATCCCACTTAAGCCAAGCTGCATGAATACCATTATTGGAGGAGAATCTACAGCAAACACCTTGAGGTTTTTAAGAGGATAATGAGAATATATTTGGGTGAAAATCAATTGGAAAGCATGCATGTGGACCAATAAGAAGTGCTGACCTTTATTTTCCTTTTTTCATCTTATTTTCTACTTTTT
The DNA here is from genome assembly GCA_035236585.1 of Warburgia ugandensis. Lineage (NCBI taxonomy): Eukaryota > Viridiplantae > Streptophyta > Magnoliopsida > Canellales > Canellaceae > Warburgia > Warburgia ugandensis. Next base: position 48,161,208 of record CP141130.1, read on the forward strand.
CCTCCCCCTCCACCTCACTCTATATGATTCCCATGAATTTTCACTTAGAGGGAAAGTATTCCACCTAAGACTCATACCTTTCCAAAACTCTCACTTGTTCTAGTCAACCATCCTAGCTTCCTAACTCCATCCTAGATCTATACTCATCATCCTCTTCATTCATAGGCTACCATATATCCTTATCGCTTCCAATCTCTCTCTCTCTCTCTCTCTCTCTCTCTCTCTCTCTCTCTCTCTCTCTCTCTCTCTCTCTCTCTCTCTCCATCCAACTATGTTTCTATTTTCTAAAGGGATTCCACAATTTTTACAAGGGGGAGATGCTCCCACCTAAAAGGTAGGCATCTCCCACCTTGCTTTCCCTCTTAGGTGTCCTCTTAGTTGTCCTAGGTTAACCAATCTTCCCTTGCCACCTTACCTCTTACCTAGGGTTTTCTTTAGATAGAAGCCACCTATGTAAAGCAAGGAGGAGGAGTTCCATGTTTTTTAACCTTTGGAGAAAGGGAGAATGTCCACTCCTAAGAAGGATGCATCTCTACCCTTCCCTCCTTCCTAATGTTCCCAATGTATTTCCCTTGGTTCTTCTTCAACTCTTCCAGCCCTCCATCCCTCATTGCTTTGGTCTTGCTCTCTTTTGGAAGTCTTGGAAGTAAGGTTAGTTCTTCTCTCCATTTCTAGAGTGTCTTCTTTGACTCATTGCTTGTTTTGGTTCCTAAATTCATGATTTACTTTCTTTGATTTATTGTCTTGTTTCCCTATAGCCATGCCTTTTGTTGCATACATTAAATCTTTGAATCTATGGACTATTACTCTCTTGTAGTGACAGCAAAAGAGTGTAGTTCTTAGATAAAATTCACTACCAATCTTTTCCTTAAAGTTCCTTATCATTCCATGCCTTCTTTCTTGCCTCTTCCACCATGTCTTTTTTTTTTTTTTTTTTTCTTTGCAAATTTATCTTGGTTTCAATGCATGTTTATCATTTATTGCAGGTGAAGGAATAAATACATTGATTTAGATTAGTTTCTTTTTGGACTTAAATAGGGTGTGCAACACCTTTGTAATCTTAACTACTTCATTCAATGAGAATTTTATGTTCCTTGTTATTTGCTTACTATTATGGTTCCTCTAGATTATTTCATTTTTGTTTCTCATGGCTGTTAGATATTATTTTCATGCTTAGATCACTTATGATTCATTCTAGGTTAGTTTCAATTGAACTTCATATAAACATCACACTTGAACCATGTGCACAAACCCATGGATCATGTGCATGGTTTCATAATGTTTCCCTTAGCAAAGTTGTTAATTTAGGTTAGATTCCCATTCCTTAAGTTAAATCCCTTTCATGTGTTTACCTAAGTTACATCTTAGTTTAGACATTCTTTCTTGTTCCATTCATGCATTCTAGTTTACTTTATTTCATTCACTTTCCATGTTTAGATCATGCTAGGTTTAATAGCTTTGTTTCCTTAGATTAAGTCATGTTTAGGTTCAATTGATCATTGTTTAGGTTTAGTAGCATGTTAGATTAGTTTTAGAATGTTTCCTTGTTTAATTTTAGGACGCACTAAACTTAGAAAGTTTCCAATTCCATGTATGTGTTTAGCTTTCATGTTAGTTAATTTCTTAGTTTAGGTTAAAATTACCTTGTTTTACTAGACTAAGTAGTTTAAGCAAGGAGCCCCTAATCACACAAACCATTTGACTCCTCAAGGGATTGACCTCACTCACATGCATGTACTACAATTGGTTCTCGTGCATGCTAGTTAATTAAAACATCACAACAAGGTGATTATTCTACCATAATGGAAAGAAATTCACACCTTAGAGGAAAGGTGATTCGTATGAGATGGGGGCTAGTTCAAACCTATATAGTAAGATAGACACATTGATCCATAAAGTTAATAGGATAGAATGTGTAGCACAAAGAATAGATGCATCCATTTTGGCTAGTGGATCCTATATGCAACCTCATCCTGAGATTTGTTCTATATGTTCTAGTCTAGCACATCCTACTATGTCATCCCCATCTAGCTCAGCTTTTCCTAAATACATTTTTGAGCAAGTGAATGCATATAATGAATTAATAAAACCTAATAATAACTCATATTTGACACCTACAATCCTAGATGGCTATGCATTACAGATTTGCTTCGTCAAAGAACAATCATCAAGGGGTTATTCTAGACCTGTATAGCAAGATAGATGTGGCGGCCCACAAAGTTCATAGGATATATAGTCTAGAACAAAGAATTGATGTATTCATGTCGGCTAGTGGATCTTCTTCACAAACTCAACCTGAGGTTAGTTCCACACGTTCTAGTAAATTACATCCTACTATGTCGTGTCAATCAAGCTCAGATTTTTCCTAAAAAAATTTTCAGGGCAAGTGAATGCATTTAATGCATTCATAAATCTTAGCAATAAACTATTGATGGATATTTTAGTCCTAGAAATCACTTAGTTATCACTAATTGGGGGTTAATTCTACTATTTTGTATGCTTGAGCTCCTCTTAACACTTGAGAACAGACAGTATAGTGAAAACTCTTAGAAGCAATCACTTCCACCCTACCAGACCATACTATCATGTAAGGTACATTCTTACTATTTCATACTTGGGTTAGAGTATTGTTTGACTCTAGTGCAACACATTCTTTTATTTCATCTTCAATTGTTTATCATTTAAACTTGGACACCCAGCCATTAGACTCAACATTGCAAGATGAAATCCTCATTTTTAGAAACAAAAATGATACTTATGATTTTTAAAAGCCTTCTCATGAATTTTTTTTTTTCTCATTGTTTGAAACCCAATATAAATCCAACTCAAGTGAGAGTGAACAGGTGGAAAATTTTAAATTCATGCACACTGACATACATTTTGCACCTTACAAAGATTATGGAAGAAGTTCAATTCATGTACAATAGAATCATATAAAATATAAGCTTCTTTAAAAAAAAAAAAGAATGGGGTCCACATGAAGACTTTTTACTTATTTTCTATCTCCAACTCAACCAAAGGGAAAAGAATCAACCAATGATTGAAAGTCTTATCTATGTAATATATTGAAGCACACTTGATCCACATAAAATATATGAAGATATCTCTAAGAAATCAAGGCCATTCATCCTAGGGTAACTCATCCAATGGTGGAGAGAAGATAACATTTTAAAAAAGATTGACATGCCATCAAGGAATCCCATCCACCTAAGCAAATGTAAGTATGATCTAAGGCCTAGGATTCAAGTAAAGCAAAGAAGGAAATCTTAATCACCTTTCCTATGTTCAAAAGTCAAACTAAGATCCTAAAGGAAGGAAGATCTCAATCATACATTCTTATCCAAGGGTCCGTACATCTTAGGGTTTCTAAAACCACTCCACTTTCGTCCACATGTATTATAGGCTGCCCCACCACCCCAGGACTTCATAATTATGAAAAGCCATAAATTCCCCTATCAACTTTCCTTTTCTTTCCACCAATTTCCTTTCATTCTCATTCCTTATCCGTGACGACCCGGGTTTTCTCATGCATTTTTAAATGAAAAATCTAAATTCCTAAGGCGGGATCCCTATTTGAGAAACAATGCAATGCAGCGGAAAAATATTTTATTTGGAATTCATTTTGAAAACCCCGAGTGTCATTTGCTTTCACAACAACTAAGGTAGTTTTTGAACAGCTTTAGAAATCACAAATGCTTTTCCCCAAGTCTGTCCAGTCACAACACACAGCCCAACTGTAATTAAATACAAATACATGTCCAAAGGGTTGAGAATTTACTTACATATATAAGTGTTTCCTTTTTGATTCACTTGCTTGTAGCACTAACATAGATGTCCTCTACCCATGGATGGAATCATCCTGAAAAATGTTAAGGATAGGGTGAGTATATACTATACTCAGTAGGAGTCTATCACTACTAGTTTTATAATGCATGCGATCTTTAAAATCATGTTCTCATAAAAACATATGCATGTTGTTCGAATAATCACATTCAATATCGATATTAAAAGCTACTGTCAAACTCGAATACTGACGACTTAAAGAAATATCTTAATCCAAGTCGAAAGTATCATATATCATAATCATAAAAATATGCATCAGATGCTCAATTGAATCCAACTCATGGATATCTATCATGGTATGGTCGACCAACCTTATATCATGCCATATGCAATGCACATAAATCCATGAAACCATAGGGTCCCACTATGCCCACGACCTCACTGCCGTGTGGTCCCCCGGTACTTAGGGACACAGGATCATATACCTCCACGGGGCATATGACACTTATTCGTCGTGAATCATGCAATTTATGAAATCGGTTGCAAAACATGCATGCAATGCTAGTCTTGCATTCAAAGTCATAACCTTGCCTAGAATCCTGATAGCCTAGAAGCCTGCCAGCCTAGAAGCCTGTCAGCTCTCTTGGGCCCACCCTCATCGGCCCGCCCTCATCGACCCGCCCTCATCGGCCCACCCTCATCAGCCCGTCCTCATCAGCTAAGGCTACACTTATCATGCAGACAAGCAAAAACCTCTTTTCAAAACCAGTCCTCTTTGGGTCCCTCACAACTGCCTGGCCCTCGGCACTTCAGTGTCTTTTGGCAACCCTCAAAGACATGCAATCTTTGCAAGCACTTAAATCATGCAATGTATGCACTTGTTTACAAAACATATATGTGCACAATGTGTATGCAATCTTTTACGAAACATGTCTATGTACAAAACGTTTATCTTATGCATGCTGAATCAAGTCATGCTAAACAAGTCATATACTTATAACATATGTTCTCAAAACAATAATAGATCTTTTAAAAGAATCTAATAGTGATAGAGCACCTACCTGACTAGGTCGCATTAACCCTTTTGTCCTCGTACGCTCCTGAACATGGTTTGGGGACTCAAGGTTAGTTTAGCCTATCTTTTATGGGTTTAGAGTAGTTGGGTCTTATTACTTAGGCATTAGGGGTCCATCCTTATGCCTATGGGTGTCCTAAGGTCCTAATTGGGCCTTGGTATCCTCAGTTTTCCAAAGTTCTAGTGGCCATGCGCCACCATCCTATTCTAAGGGTCATGCCCATCTTTGATTGGACCTTGATTAGGGATTTTATGATTTGGATGTGTCCGCAACATTGACACGGACACAACGCCTTTTGCGGTGCCTCAATCGGAGCTCTAGATCTCAAGTTATAAGTGTTTTAGTGTTGTATGTACACAAGACCCTTAAGTATTAAAATACGGAATGCTAGCGCGCTGCGCGTCTACGGTGTGTGCCTCAGCGGGCGTGTCTGCAGACAAGCATAACGTTTCCTCCTTTTCTCCCTTTTGCGGGTGCATCCAGTTTGGTTTTTTAAACAGAGGTCGACGCCGGTCGACGTGGGACGTTCCTATTGGATCGTCCCGCTCGTTAAGGACCCGGGTTGTCCTCAGGTCACCTTGGTTCGACCCTGTCGAACCAGTGCGGCCCTGGGGACATCCCAGGGTCCTTGGTGGCTCCCTAGAGGGCTATTCTCCATGGATTTTCAAGCAAAAACCTAGGGAAACTGACCTTGGAACTATGGGGGAGATGGGTTTTGAGCGATCTCGGACGTACTTGGCTCGTTGTTGGGTTTTTCTCCTTGTTTTCCCCTCTAGTTCACTGCTTCACGACTGGTTTTCTCCAAGATTTTGGGCTGCCATTAGAGGCACCCAAGAGCTCTATTTATAGGGCTTTTAAAGAGGGTTCTAGAGGGGTTCGAACCGCCTTTGAATGGCGGTGGAGAAACCTCCAGAATGGAGGTGGTTTCTTCTTGAAACATCGCCGTTCCAGAAACCTCTAGGAGGTTGAAGATGAAGGGTGCCCATATCAAAACGGGTACCTGTGTTTTTCAGGTTAAGTTGTTTTTGTGAAATTTATAATTTTGCCCCTAAACTTCAAAGGGCCATATCTTGCTCATTTTAACTCCGTTTTGGGTGATTTTGGTCTCGTTGGATTCCTTTTTCTGAGATGCATCTAATGGCACTAATTTTAGGACCAAATTCCTGGGTTTAGTCAAGAAGACTAGTGAAATGACCAAAATGCCCTTATCTTTAAAACTGAACTTTTCATGGGATTTTAATATTACAAAAATTGGGGTCATTACATTATCTCTCCATTATTGTTCCTTTTTCTTTTCTCCCATTTTCTACCCTACTTTCCTATAATGAAAGCATGCCTCCCCCCTCTAGCAACCACTTTCCTATTTGATTTCACTTGCTCCCTTCACCCTTAAGCTGTATCTTTAGATCTTCTTTCTGTGCCTTTCTTTTCCCCACTTATTGCTTTCATCCCTCAGACTTTCCACTTCCTATTTCTTTTATTTTCGACCTTAATACCTTCTCTTCTTACCTCCCATTCCCTTATGTAAATTCCAACCACCCCCACCCGTAAATCTAGCCCTTGAATTACTTCTAATTAAAATGGATTGATCTGAACCAATGAATCACCTTAAATGCCATGATAGAAATCTAAAAGTAGAGGTGTTTTGAATACATTAAGGATCTTTCAAATTTCCCCAGAGTTCAAGGTTAAATCAAAGGAGAAATAGAGGAAGGAAGATCACCCTCACCCAAACTCCCTTCAAGCTTTCATGTTCAAATCCTTTGGGGATATAGGTAGGGTCTCAACCTAAGTTCCCAACTTCTTTCTTTTTTATTTTCTTTTTCTTTATCTACCATCTTATATCTTTTCCATTCCCCTTCTTCTAGTATGCATTCATGTAGATTTTCAATTTAACATGCATGATAGATTTTATTCTTGTTTAAGTCATTTTCATTGTAGTTTAGTGAGTGAAATTTGTTTCATTAGGTTAGTTTATACTTTGTAGATCAAATTTGTAGTATAGATTCCCATTTAGCATGTTTAGTTTCCATGTTTTTAAGCACTTTCCTTTTTTAGAAGTAGGTAGTTTCTAATTTTGGATTCTATGTTAGATCTTAGATTTCCTTTCTATTTAGTATTAGAAACTTTCTAATTTGGCTTCCATTCATATTAGGAATGTTTTAGGATTAGTGTAAAACCATTTTAGAAAGTAGTTGCATGGTAAATTCTTAGATGTAGTAGTTTCTAAGTTTAGAATATGCACTTTCCTAATTTAGAAACTGATGTTTGACTTAGTTTGACTTTCTATTTTCCAATACTTACTTTCTAGGTTTAGTTTAGAAAATTCATCCATATTATATTATTAGATATAGAATGCATTCTTAACTTAAGTCATGCATATCATTGTAGATTCATGCATCTTAGTTGCATATAGTGTAAGCATTCTACTTTCCTTTTATATGCACATCCACACACTTTCTTAGTTACATTCATGGAGCCTTTCATGCTAGGTTTGCATCCAGTTTCCATTTCTATATCTTAATCTCTCATCATTACACCTTCCTTCACTCACAAGCTCTTACCATGTTTCCATATCTCCACTTTATATTTTCATGCTTCACACACCAAATTTCTTGTCTTAAATTCATGCATATTTCCATTTTGTTAGTCCATGCATCATTTCTTACTCTTCTTTCTCATTTCTTTTTTATATGGAGTTGGATTAAGGAAAAGGAAAGAGTTATTAGAAATAAGAAAACTTTCTAATTTCATAATTAAGGTGGAGGGCTTTGTATTGGAGAGTAGGGATACACCATGCACCTATTTCTTGCTTCATCTCCTAAGACTAGGAATGGGCTAGTCCTAAACAAGGGCCATTATCTCCAATTTATTTGATTTTGTTCTACTTCATGTTGAAGGAGGGAAGCCTTCTCTATGGTTCAAATTTCTTAAAAATGAATGACCTCTAATCCCCTCTTTATCTAAACTGCTTGAAGTTGCCCTCTTTTTTTTAGAGTTTCTAGCTTAGGAAAAATGCAGTAGCCTTTTCTACTTCCTTTTCATCATTCCTCTTTTTTTCTTGGGTGGGGATTGATTAGGAAAAAGATTTAGGACTAATCTTTTCTTGGCTACACTAATACGCCCTTCCTATTGATCATTAGATGGGATTTTCTAGTTTGTGGCATGTTGGAGTAAGGAGTTGAGAAAAGCTTAGTGGTAATGTTAGTGTATTTCAGTTGAAGAGAAGTGTACAAGCACTTGCTAAGTGAGATAACATGAGGGCGCTACAGCAAAATTCATTCATTCCATTTACTTATTAATGAGAGAGCTCTCTTTTCTTTTCCTTTTCTTATTTACTTTGTTTCTTACTTTAATTTGTAGTTAGTCGTAGCTTAGGTAGTTTCCTTAGTTCCTAGTTAGTTGTAAATTTAGATAGTTTGTTTAATTCTAGTTTTAGAAAGTTTCCTTTTCTAATTAGTGGTAATTTTAGAAGTTTCCTTAATTCATAGTTAGTTATAGTTTTAGAAAGTGTTGTTTTATTTAGATAGTTTTTAGTTTCTTTAAATGTTTGATTTTTAATTTAGGGTTTATTTTATAGCTACTTAGTTGTTTAGTTATTTCCTTTTAGTTAGTTGTTTCCTTCTTAGATAGTTGTTAGTTTAGTTGTTTAATTTAATGGTTACTTCTTAGATTAATTATTTCCTTTGTAATTAGTTCCTTATTTTCTTCTTTTATTTACTTGCTTTATTTCTTTACTTTCCTTTTACTTTCTTTGTCTTCAGATGTAGTTCAAAATTTTCCTTCTTTTGAATGTTTGTCTAAGTTAAAGTAGGATGACCTAAATTCTAATTAACACTTCTCATCCAAGAGTCTTCATGGGATCAACCCGTATTTGTCAATTGTAGACTCCAGTAGAGTTGTGAACATTTGCAGTAATAATTAAGACACATCACTCGTATCTTTAGACTTAAGATCCTAAATGGGCTAGGCATCCCAATCTTTCTTGGTCAAAGAAACACCATGAAAGGGGTCCACCTAAAATTCCATCTCCTCAACCTTTCCTAGTGCCACAATATCTCAACAGTATCAACATCCTCAACAATTTCCACAACAACCAAGGAAACTATTTATTGAGGAAACCCTCAATTTGTTTATGCAAAGTTCATTGAAGTTAGAGAACAATACAAAGCAAACTTTGTAAGCCAATTCACAATCTTTTGTGAAGTTGGAATATCAAATCAGTCATCTTTATACTACATTAAATGAGATGGAAAAGGGAAAATTTCTTAATCAGCCCATTCCAAGCTCTAAGGGGTAGTTTGAGATTGGAAATTCATTGAATGAACAAAAGTTTTATGAATAGGCCAAATCTATTGTAACCCTTAGAAGCGGTAAGTAGATAGATAATCAAGTAGTCAACAATCGCTAATAAGTGAGGAAATAGAGAAGCCTAAAAAACTCGGGATGGTAGAAAGAAGTGTTAGTAATCTCTCTCTTCTTTTGAACCTCTTCCTGAAGCATCTTATATTCCTAAGGCTCCTTATCCTCAACAATTAAACATGACAAAGAAGGGAAAAAACTTCACTGATATAATGGATGTTTTTAGATAATTAAATATTAACATCCCATTGATCAGTGCAATTAAATAGATTTCCTATTATGCCAAAATTTTAAAAGATCTCTACATGGAAAAGCAAAGCTTAATGTGCAAAAGAAAGCTTTTCTTGTTAAACAAGTTAGCTTGATGATTCAACCCAACACCACACCGTAGTATAGAGATCCTAGATGCCCCATTGTTTCATGTGTGATAGCTGATCACATAATTGACAAAGCATTGCTTGATTTAAGGGCAAGTGTTAACCTATTGCCATACACTACATATATGCAACTGGGTTTAGGAGAGATGAAATTGACTACTACTATTGATGTTTTCCATAAGTGCATAGGCTATTGTGGTGTAGCTCATGTAAGTACAAGTCAATCCCACATGGACACACTTTTAGAAATTGGAGTTGTTAATAAAACTTAATTATTTAAAAATTGAAATTATTTGACAAAAATTAACAAAAATAGAAATCAAACTTAAGATATGTTTAATCAATATAATTACAGAGGTCTAATTCAAAGAAAACAAAATTTTAACTAAAGAAATAAGAAAATTTCACTTCCCTAGACTAATCTTCAAATTCCTCATATCTAGTCTCATAAACTTTGATCAGCCTTCATCAATCTCTTCTTAGTGCTTCTAATTGATGATCTATTGGATGGATTAAGTAAATTCTCAATAATTGCAAAGATCTAGTCTAGATAAGAAAATTTAGTTTTAACAACTTAGATCGGATTGAAGATTAAGAACAATAAACATTCTATAGCATGTCCTAAAAACAATGTCTCAAAAGTGATTGAAAATTTGACATGAAATAGATGAGAATTTAATGTTTCTCTTTTGGATTAAGCTAACCCGTTGATTCAGTTATGCTTAAATCAACCAAGATCTGTTTTCTGGAATTATCTAAGAATAGGGTAAAACCTAGATAAGCAAAACATGAATAGGGAAAAAGATGAAACAGACTAAAAGACAAAGAAGGATGCATGAGGAATTTCAATTTTTATGCTAAGGGTATTTGTGGAATTTTTTCAAAAAAATTTGTTTTAAACTAAAACCAGTAAAAACCTGACGAGGAAGAAAGCCAAAGAAATGGGGATGGAAGGGAAAAAAGAAGAGAGAGGAGGAAGAGATGGGAGAGGGAGAAAAGGAGAGAAACCCGTGTTAGGTTTTCTTTGAGGAATCGTCCAGTGCGATCAGTGGAGGAGAGGGATCTAGAAAAGAGAGAGCATGGGAGGAGGAACTGGAAGAAGATAAGCTAGCATGTCATTTAGTGATGTGCATTCGACCCAGAGAGGAGGCAACCAGAGGGGTTGTCGGTAGAGTTTTTCGGTGTCGCCCAGTCAATTGGGAGAGAGGTGCGAGGGAGCAAGTCCACAACTGGCTGTGTGCGGGCTGATAAGGAGATGACATCTAAGCTTGGCCATCTAGTTTTGGAAGCAATAAAAATTTAGAAATGAGAGGGAGAGATGACGGGCTGGAAACAGAGGTGAGTGTAATGTTGGGACTGGGTAGTGGAGAGGCTAGGTTGTGGGTGACGATGAAAGATCCACAATGATTGTTGGCCTGGAGAAGTAGAATGGTGCTAGAGATGGCTGGACAGAGAAGCCTGGGATAGTGAAGACAACTAGGAACAGATGAAAAAGAGAAGGCTCGCAGTGTAGCAATGAGAAGAGGGAGATGGTGGGTTAGATGGGGAGATCGGGTTGCACAAAACTGAATCTAGATGGAGAAGTAGGAAAATGGGAAAGAATTTGGAAACAAGAGACAAAGACAACAACTTGAAAAAAAGGCAAGCAAAACTAAAAGGAAAAAACCAACCCAAAATGTCAAACTCCAAAAACTCAAAAACGTCCAAAACTTCCAACTCTCCTACAGCTCTCCCCTCTTATAGATTTATCTCTTTCCTTTATCTCCTCCACCTCTTTCCTTTAAGAATTAGTTTTCTCTTCTTCTCAATTAAGACTCCTCTTCTATTAAGAAACCTTCAAATTCTGTTTTGATAGAGATCTTGTCCAATCATTGCTCTCTTGACTCATCTACATGGTTGAATATCTATCTAAGCAATCCAACCCTCCTTTAGTTGATCTACATGACCAAAGACTATATTAGACTCACCTAAATTGTACATTAAGCATTTGATTATCTCAAATGATCATTTGACTATTAATTTTGACAATTTAAGGTTGGAAGGTCAAATTGAGCTAAAATTCATAAATTGTTTAAAAATCATAAAATTGATGAGATAGATGGTCTAATTAAATACTAAATTAGGGGTCTTTTAGCCAAAATTAAACACTTAACATCTACTACACAACAATTGGTAGATAGATTAGTGAAAATTCCTTATAGTGTGGTTGAGGATGTATTGATATAGGTTGACAATTTTTTATTTCCTTTAGACTTACTTGTCTTAGATACTCAACCTATAACCAATCCTACTAGTCAAATTCCTATCATTTTGGATAGCCCTTTTTGGTTGCCTAGAATGCAACAATCAATTGTAGAAATGGAATCGTGAAACTATCATTTGACAAATCAATATTAAACTCAATGATTTAAATGTTGGACAACATATAGACTATCAATTCTTTTGATGTAAATATGATTGAGAGTCTTGTCCATGACACTTTCCAAACATCCTCCAATTTTGACCCACATGCAGCTTATCTATCCATTTTGGTGTAAATTTTGATATGAATAATTTTATTGATGAAGTGTATGCATTATTTGATAATGCACCAGTATTGGATACTTCTAAATTGAAAGTCAAAGTGGCAACTTTTACATTTTCTAAAACTACTTAGGTCCCATCTATTGAGAAACCCCCTACACTAGACCTAAAAAACATTGCCAAAAATTTTGAAATATACATTTTTAGGTCCATCTAAGATCTTGTATATTATTGTCACTTTCAATTTTCATAAGGAATAGGATGGTAAGCTACTTGATGTTCCAAAAAAATATAAGATAACTTTAGGGTGGTCAATAATAAACATAAAGGGTATCAGCCCAACCATTTGCATGCATTACATCAATCTTAAAGAGAATGCAAATCCAACTAAGGAGATGTAATGATAGCTTAAACCTAATGTAAAGGAAGTTGTAAGAGCTTTAGTCCTAAAGCTATTCGACATTGATATAATATATCCCATTTCTAATAGTTCTTAGGTCAACCGGATTCAAGTTGTACTCAAGTAATCTAGAATAATAGTAGTTTGGATAGATGGAAATGAGTTAGTCCTCACCCGCATGACCACTAGGTGGAGAGTGAGTATTGACTACTGAAAACTGAAAGTAGTAACGAGAAAAGACTACTTTCCTCTCCCATTTATTGACCAAATGCTTGAAAGGTTAGCTGAACATGAATATTATTGCTTTCGGAATGGGTATTCCAATTATAACTAGATTCATACACCACCAGTGGACTAAGAGAAGACCACCTTCACAAGTCCATTTGGAACTGCTACTTACTGATGCATGCCTTTTGGCTCATGCAATGCACCTGCAACTTTGCACTATTTGGATCATCTTTTAATGAGTGCTTGGACTACCTAGCTTTAGTGTTAGGTTGGTTCCAAGAAAAGAATTTAATGCTTTACTAGGAAAAATGTCAATTTATGGTGAAAAGAGAAATAGTACTTAGGCACATCATAATGCAAAATGGTATTTAGATTGATAAAGCCGAAGTGGATCTCATATATAATCTTCTCCCTCCTAGGACGGTGAAGGGGATCCACTCATTTTTAGGGAACCTTTGACTGATAATGACTATATGAGAGCATTCAAGTGCCCTAAAAATGAATTAACCTCTGTACCAATCATTCAACCACTAGATTGGAGTGCACCATTTTGAAATAATTTGTGACTCTTCCAATTACATGATTGCTACTATTTTGGAGCAACATATTACTAAATTAACTCTTGTGATATACTTTGCTAGTAAGACTCCGAACGATGCCCAACTCAATATTCCATCACAGAAAAAGAGTTATTGGCCGTTGATTTTTCCATTGATATGTTTAGACCCTATCTTTTATGACCTAAAGCTATTATCTACTTGGACCATGCTGCCCTAAAGTATCTTCTTTCAAAGAAATATACTAAACCTAGGTTAATTCAATGCATGTTACTACTACAAGAGTTTGACATTAAAATTTGGGATAAGAAAGTCTTTAAAAATGTCATAATAGACCATTTATTCAGACTCATCGTTGAGTCTTCTAGTGAGTCAATGCCCATTTGCAGGTTTTATACTTGCTTTGGTTTGCAAATATCATTAACTATCCTATTACTAAACAGATGCCATCACTTTGGTGCAAACATGATAGGTGTAAATTTTTAGTTGAGGTCAAATGCTTCTTCTAAGACAATTCATACTTATTCAAGTACCATCTTGACAAGATAATTAGGAGATGTGTTCTTAATAGTGATCACCAAAGTATCATCTCCATTTGTTACAATCATCATATGGGGGCCACTTGACTACATGAAAGATTGCTCCAAAGATTTTTGTCTGACTTTTATTAGCTTACTATCTTCAAGGATTATCATTCTCATTTCATTGCAAGTGACCATTGTCAGAAGTTAGGAAGCATGAGACATAGAAATATGATGTCCTTAAACCCTATATTAATTGTTGAGCTTTTTTATGTTGGGGCATTGATTTTATGGGTCCATTTCTTAACTCCTTTGGAAATGTGACACCCCCTTGTTTTTAATGAAACTTTTTGCGTTCACTTTCAAAAGGTGACATGTCTCTAATTTTAAAATTCAAAAATAGTGGAAGATTTTACTTGGAAATTTATTTTTCCAAAAACTCGGATGTCACTTTCATGCTCACATTATACATATATATATAGTTTTCTAGAAGATAAAAATCCATTTCTTAAAACAGGACCCATCCAGTGGTTCACTTGTATAGCCCCTACAACATTATATTAAATGTCTAATATCATAATTCAAATGACTAACTACACAATATAAAAGATTTAATAACATGTATACCTGAGTGTAGAAGTATGGTTGTTGGATTTCTCTTCTTGTGTACATCTACTCCTGTCTATCTGTATCTAAGATATTGTAAACATACAGCATTTACAATATCTCAGCAAGCTATGCTTGGTCGGGGAGTTTAAGAAGCATGCTGAATCTTAATATATGTTAATTATTCCATAGTAATTAGAATATTCATTTTCATAGAAATTATATTGAATTGGATTTATTGTATGTTTCACATTTCAATAATCCATTTATAAACCAAATATCTACATGTTTCATAATCATTAACAATCCATTGATAAATCAATTATTAGCATGTTTCATAATTATCAATATCTACATGTTTAATAATTATAAGTAATCCATTGATTTATCAAACATCTTTATTATTTGTTATCTAAATAATGTAATCCAATTCAATGAACCATACTCTGCATAGCAGTTCTACCCATTTATATACCCATATGAAACTTATATGAAACTACACCCTCACTCATATACATATAGCATATGTACACATATATGTAAATTGTTAAAAGACATACAAAATTATGAATATAATCAATAAGTCTCCTAATCTACATTCCCAGACTATCCTGGGTTTCAAAATCATACCCTTCATCATGTGGGGTTCATAATCATCCAACCTCAGGTGGTATATCAATATAATCCTCATGCCCCTCACTATACGAGGTCCACAATCCTCCAGCCACCACTACGAAAGCAATATAAGGCATATCATCATGCCATATCATATAAAGCATCTCATAATGCCATCATATAAGCACCATAGTGCATCAAACATAAGGACTACTATGCATACAGTCAAAATCCGTATGACGCTCGGATAACTACTCAATAATCCACTTATACCATCCTCAGTGGAAATCATAATATCCATGTCCATATGGGAGGACCATGGCTATCACAGTGGCGGCCTTCCCATAATTGCCCCATCTGACTTTTAGCAACACATAGTGCTTGGTATCCATAACATAATAAATTTTGAAGAGCAGCTGGCCAAACCCTCATAACTCTCCTAGCATAGCATCCATAAGCATATGCCTGTCTAAAACAAAACTCTCAGGCCTCCATGCCTGAATGTAAAGTAATCATAATAGCAGGTGATTTGCCTATTCACATATTTCATAACAAGAATAACATCATCACTTATTTGGTGATAATCCATCAAGGATGTATCCTATAAACCTAGACTCATACATCACACATACTAACATGGTACCCATGTACCATCATGTAATTTCACAATCATATAAGATGTATAAGTCTTAATCATGTTTGTCAAATAGTAGGTGCACATTAAGCATAAATTATAAGCATGACATCATTTTAAATAACTAATTTCCATCATTCACCATACCAGCACATTAAATGACAATTTTACTATTTCATTGGCATAATTTTCATAATATGAAATAAGATCATGTTTATAACATGAATCATATTATTTAGTCATGCTTTCTTAAATATCCACCTACCTCATGTGATGCGTTCATCGGATTTCACTAGCTTTAATCACCCTCTTCTTCATGATCGATCCTGTGCGCTTCAATCTATCCAACGCATAAAATTTCTTTTCTTAATGCATACACATACACATACATAGATATTTATGTTTAAGTATGATCTAATAGTCAAAAGTTGTCTCATTTTGATTCTCATCTACCTTTTAATGATATTAAAGATAATATTAAGGTCTGACTCCAAGGATAATTGCCCAGGTAGTTCAGGTAAAATCCAATGTGTCTAAGTGCACCCCTACTAGCCCAACAATATACCAATCATGCATATAATTACTTTCAGCCTAGTTCCCTCAAAAAAATTTATTGCTAATTTCATATGTAATTAACTTAATGTCATCCCCACATGTCATACTAAAACTTCACTCTTTATAATCTCGTTAATGGGGTGTAGATCAGCCAGCATATAGGAGGAAAAGACGTTAATATATGCTTGATTGGGAAAAAATTTTCATCTTGTCTATACTTGCTTTCACTTACCATTATGAATGTTTCAATTTCTAGTTTAAATACACACTCATGTCAAACATTGATCTTTAATAACCCACATGGAAAAGATAAAGTGAATTGTTCATCAAAGGAGAAATGCAGGGCCATTTCTAGCAGTAACTTCCCATGTGTTTTTACTTCAACAAGCAATCCCACATGGACTGAGGTTTCCTCCCAACATTTTTATACCATCCTTAAGTGAGAATCAATAGATTATACAAAATTTCAAAAATCCCAAATCTCCTAGGATTGCAAGGATACTATTTCATGTATATGGTCCGATTGACCACTTTCAAGTCTCCAATTGATGCTCTAAACACAAATAGACTCACCAGAGTTCCTAATATATGTGGGACTGATAAATTATCTATAGATCTATGGTTTCAACTGAAGGATTGCTTTAGATCCTCATTAAAACCCTAGATTTACTAGCATATACTATTCCATACACAAATCATAACAAAAACGAAGGTTTTAAGTATAGATTATACCTCCTTTGCATGCTTCCAGTCCTCATTCTTCAACGAATTGATCTTATTAATCATTGTTTTTAACAATGGTCTACAACTAATTGTTGTGCATCATCAATCTCCACCAAATCCTTGTGAAAATGCCTTAATCATGAAATCTCCAAAGGGTTTTTGTTCTTCAGAACATGCCATGGAAGATGACTGGCTCAATCAAGGATTCGAGTTACCATCATCTCTAGCAATGGACTGAAATTTCAATCAGCCGCTACAACCTCCCCTTTTCTCCTCTGATCGAAATGAAATGAAAGGGCTTTTTCCCTAGACCTTGAGGGGAGCAAGGTGGGGGTTTCAGATTTGGGATCTGAGCTTCCATCTTCACTGGCAAGCTCCATTTTTCCCAATGACATGAAAACCCCAAACCCTCTTCAACTCTATTTTCTCCTGTGCGGTCTGAGTTCTCCAGCGCGTAGGTCACTTTCCCTTCTCCTTTTCCCTCTCTCTCCCTTCTCCTCCTTTCTCTTCTTCTTCTTCTTCTTCTTCTTCCCTGTTTGCTCTTCCTCCCCATCAGGATCCTTTATTCTGTAGGGTTTGGTTGGAAACAAACAAACATCTATTTTTGTTTTCGTTCAAGTGGCGTTGCCATTATAAAATGTGACCCCCCTCCACTAAGTTATTTTATTCTCTTCTTTTTCTTTTAATTAATTTATGTTTGTTGTTAATTATGATGTTTTTACTATTCTAAACACCGTGATACCAGTTAATGATGTTTTTCAACTCCATTGGCTATCACATTCCAACTCCTACAAGTGGGGCCTACTTAGTGAAATTACTAAAAGACCCTTTTGTAAGAAAATTACCATTTATTCATCCAATCTCCGATTTCAACAAACTTAGTGTCGTTGGATTTGTATCAACAAGTAGAATCTAGATTTTATAATTTCAATTCCCAAGTTATGAGTTTTTTTTAACTTCGGAGTCTCATAACTTCTCATCTGAACTCCGCTTTTAGAGTTCTTTGGGTTGTTTGATTCTAATTTTTTTAGTAGAATCTAACTATTTATGTTTTAGTTCCTGATTCTAGATCCATAAAAAGTTATCCTCCTAGAACACTCATACCTTGATCATCCAATGGTAGAATTTTGGGGTTGTTACAGGAAATTTCTACATTCTTGTAGGAGTAGACTATGTTAAAATGAGTAGAGGCAATAGTGTGCAAGAAAAATTAATATAAAGTAGCGGTCCAATTTTTAAATGATAATATTTTTGCATTAATTTGTATTCCAAGCACCATTATTTCCACAACTAGGTTTTTAAAGGATTAATAAAAAGATACAATGCCACCCATAAAGTTGCAGTGGCTACTATCCACAAAGTGGTAGACAAGAAGAGGTATCCAATAGGAAATTTGTGATGACCAGGGTTTTTGAAACACATTTTGTAATACATTTTTCAAAGGCAAGGCATCCCCTTCATAAAAAAAATTTCACAAAACAAAACCGCGAAAATTCTTTTCTTTTAAGACTTGTTTTGAAAACCCAAGTCACCACTTCATACATAACATAAGTATAATTTTTGTACAAAATAAAATTTCATTGAAGGAATATAATTTTATTAAACTTCCATAATCCATCCAGTGGTTCACAATATAGCCCGATATCAGTACAATACCTATCCAAATTACATAATCCAAGATTTGCTAGCTCACCATACATTAAAAACTCTCAATACACTAAAATTCCCTCAAATACAATATATGTCTTCAAGAGGACGCATCTTGATTGATTATTCATCCACATTTTCTTAAGTCTTCTATAGTCTTAAGCTTCTAACCCTCCTCTGTATCTGAGGTATTGTAAACATAGAAACATTTACAATGCCTCGGTAAGCTGTGCTTAGTAAGGGATACAAAAACATACTACTTCATCAATATAAGAGTACATACCTCAGTGCTTATTTCATCATGGTTATCCATTCATGAGTATTCTTCATATAGAGTATATACATTATTTATGTAGTACGTGACAAATTAGTTAATATAGTGAAGATTGCTCAAAATTTGTTCCTTCCCCTAGCTATACTTGCACTTAGGAAATCAGCATCCAGCCAATCTTTATATGGGGATTTCCATCAACTCATGTATTGGCATCTCATCATGCCATGGCATTACATTATGCCTATAATATGTGCATCATAATGCAAAATACATTTGGACTACTATGCATCAATCTCAATCCATATAGTGCACCCGGATGACTACAATCCTCCACTGATACCAACTGTTGAATATCAACTCCATGGCCTTATGGGGTGGACCATGATTGTCATAGTGGGGCCTTCACATTATTGCCCCCCCAACATTTAGCCTCTCTACCTTTCTGTTTTTGTTTAACTAAGGCTAAAATATTTTCTATTCCCTATTCTTAGGGTTTCCTTAGTCTCCATATCTCATTACTTTCACCTCATTAGCCTTAATCATCATATTAGATCAATTTTGATTAGATAATGAGATTGGATCATAAGTTTTGGATCACATATTTGGATCATATGTTTTGGATCACTTAGTTGGACCATATGTTTTAGGTCACTTAGTTGGATCATAAGTTTTAGATCATGACTATGCTATGGTACTAAGCATAATTATATCATGAAGGTCTATAATTTTAGACAGAAAATCATGTATGTATACACATGAGTTTCTAATACATCTTTGTATATCCACCTACCTCAAAGTAGTATGTTCATTCATACTTCTCAAGTGTATTCTTCCACAATGTCCATCATGGTCTGGATTCATCCATCTGTCAAACCATACGTATAAGGTTATTTGTCTATTCAAGTATGTATTCCTATAAGGGACACCCTAATCTTTCCTTGAATCATGTTTGATCAAGGATTTGGATTCTTTATCTATGTTCTTCTACATACCCGTACATAATTTCTACATATACATGCGTAATACAATACTACATTAGTATTCTTATTGTTTTTTATCATCAAAGATCCTATGGATCTTGTTTGATCATCCTTATCTTGATTACAATTTTTATTAGGATTAGATGATTTACTACATTTTTTGCTCTTATTATTATTACTCAACCAATTAATGTTTTATTGGTTGAGGGTATCTTATTTCATCCTAAGTCTAGACTGCTCCTCTTATGTCAAATTGGCTAAGGCTTATTAGTTGAATGGTTGAACAAAAAATGGTTACTTCAATCCTCATGTAAGGAGGCGTTTAGACCTCACAAATGTTAATGGAAGGTGGGGCAAGAGCGAGGCTCTATTAGGGAACCCCCTTAACCATTATGTCCATCATCCACTAGAGTGACCCTAGCTCAACTTTTCATAAGGTCCCTATAAGCATTTAATCCTAAGTACTCTTTCTAATTGATTTTAATTAAATCCATGAACTAAAATGTCATTCATGGAGTTTTATTCTGCTCCTAATTAGGACCAAGGAATTTATCCCTCATATTATCCTACTAACTATGGTCCTTACTATCATTAAGTCCTTGTCGTACATTCCATGTAAATGTTCTTCCATTCTAATTTCATTTCATTTAATTACAATTTTAATGAAATTTCCATTATTTAAGCATTAAAGCATAAATAAAGAATTAAATAAACAATTCTATAATTAACTCTATTAAGCATGGAAAATTAATGCAAATCTAACAAGATATAAACACTTATCATGATCCAACGGTCTTAATTGATCCTTATTCATTTTTCCTCCTTTTAGGATTTAGATCTTGATCCTTCATTTTATTTTAGATCCAAAATTTCTTATCGATATAATGTTTTGTTAAATCATTGATGAATCTCATCCCTTGATTTAATCTTCCTTGATCTACTCGATCGAGGAGATCTTAAGTTACTTTGTCCCATTTAAGAGCATAGATCTTGATCAAGCCCAAATCCTCATCATCCATTCCATAAATTCATATAATCTTAACTCAATATCATCATCAACATATATCCATATAGCCCAATCATCCTTGATCAACTTGATCAAGGAGATTTCCATTCCTTTTTATGGTTTTTATTACTTTTAAGGCCAGATCTCTTTAGATATGCCTATAAAATTACATATAACTCACTAATTTAAGTTATTGAATTATTATATAATCATCCAACAAGGTCTTATTGGTCTGATCATACTAGATCTTCTAGATCAAGGATGTTAGTATACTTATCCACTTAATTATAGAAAGTTTAATGAATTAAAATCAAAATTTTATTGGTTTAGGATATTATAATTATCACAAGAAATCCATCAAAACTTTTTTTTATCTCAATTTGGATTTCAATTGAGATCAAAATTGAGGTTTAAAGCTTTCAGCCCGTTTTAAGGGCTGAATTTCACTCATACATTTTTTTTCTTTATTTGATTGATCTATAAACACCAAATTTCTACTTTGATCATGTTTCTTAAGGTTTCGGGACCTTATGAACACATTCATCGGTTCAGATTTTCTGTTTGAGGTCATCTGAGCCAGGATCCAAGATCAATGGCACCAATTTTGCCAAATAAAACATATAAATACAATTTAAAATAGTGATATAACAAGTTCAGTTTATTCTAGAAGATACAAGGAATCCATAGCAGGTTTCAGATTGAAAATTAGAGCTATATCGAGCTTTGAATTATAAAAACAATATTTAAGTTCAAAAATGGACGGGCCAGATCAAATTTGGGTTTACGGGTGTGGGACGACCACCGGCCCACACCCGTTACTGCCTATCCCAGGTGGTCAGGCCAAAGTGACCGGCTACAGGCGAGACGGTCCTGATTTGGACCGTTGGATCACCTGTGGTCAAATCTCCTCCGTCCATGACTTTCAGTGGCCCAGATCTCATCTCTTGGGGTTTTAGGGCCCTAGGAACCCATCCAACAGCTCAGAAGTTGCATCTAAGCTGTGGATGGAGGATATCTCAACCCTTTGTGTTAGATCCATCGTTTCTGACAGATCAATGGCTGGGGAGTTCTCTAGGTGATCGGAAACTACAACAAATAGCCAAAAATAAACTTAGGGAGTGAGATGCACCTACTTGTGCCAGTCCGGTGAGGAGAGATTCACCGGAAGAGAAGAAAAATGCTAGAGAACATAGATAAAACCCTAGCTGCCAAAAAACATATACAGAGCTTGATTCTACGTCGCCATTGCTAGAGGAGTAAAACCTTAGGGCTTTTGAAGAAAACCATATTATAAAGATTCCCAAAGATGCAAGATCATCGTTCACTACCCGAATTGGCCAGAATAACTTGAAGAAACTGCCAGAGATGGTAAACAATACTGGGTTGGATTTTTTTTTTTTTTTTTCGGAGATCTAGGAGGTGGATCATCATGTGAACAAAGGGCTTTTGTAGATCACCCTTGTCCAAACCTATCTAACGGTTAAGATCTTGTTTCAATGGTTGTATGTTGATGCCTAATTGAAATTGGGTATCTAGGCAGAAACCTAGTTCCATTGGGGATGACGCATCAGTGGATGTGCCAGACATCTCCGATTAGTCTAGAGTGCCTAGTGCATCTATGGACATGCCCAACATCTTCGATTAGTTTGGAGTGCTTGGTTTGTCTGTGGACATGCCCATAGAGAATAAGAGAGAAGGAGAGAGAAAAGGAAATTGGGGAAGATGGGGACCATTTTTGGATTTGGGATTTTGGGGCATTCTAGGGGATTTTGGGAGGAATTTTATGAACATTTTGGGGAATTTTTTTAGGGGTATTTGTAGGTGTTTTGAGTGTTGTTCATGATGACATGTATTAATTATGTTTATTTCTTTTTATTATTTAATCTTCGTTGGATTCCCACTACCACCTCCTTCTCCACTAGCAGGTGGTAGTGGTTTGACCCATAATTGCATGTTTTCTCGTCATTGGATTCCTTTGTGGGCCCCACTTGGTGTAAAAAGACCATTTTGCCCTTTATGTATAAAAATTAGGGTTGATTCCCATGATCTTAGAATTGAGCATACTTAGTGGCGTTGGATTCTTATTTCCTAGTACATTCTAAATTTTTATGTCTTAGGCCTTGGATTTTGGGTAAAATTACCATTTTACCCTTTTATTCATAAAAATGGAGAAAAATAAGACTTTTTCATTCGGATTCAGATTGAGTTGTGCTTATAGTCATTCTGAAGGGTTCATTGAGTTTGGTTTCAATTATACATATCTTATCCTTTGATTATACTTCTATGAGAAGTGCATTCTACATAACCCTAATATTCTAGCCTGATTTTCCTTGAAATTCTCAATTTCACTATTTATTTAATTACAAAAAATTAGGGGTGTTACAGTCTACCCACCTTACAAAAATTTCATCCTCGAAATTTGCATACCAACCCACTTAGGAAATTTCACAACTCTTTCATAGCCTTACACATGTGGCCTTGCCACTTAAGGAAATCCTATTTCCTTTCATTCCTTTCTTATACTACCTTCTCCTCAAAGGTATAAATCATATAGGTGATTGCTTTTAAAATGCTCACACCTGACTAACCTTATTTATGCATTATTTACTTAAGCTGATTTTTACTAGACTTTCCAAAAGGATTAATAACTCTTAACTAAGTTATCCTTTGGTTTCAAAACCTTCTACTTCCTAAATTTCTACTCACTTTCACCAATCTTTCCATACTTCACAATTTTCCATTCTATCTTCTATTGCTCATCCTCATTCTTTTTCATATATAACTTCCCTAATATGCATAGTCCTTAGACTATCTATCCAATTAACATATTGCTTTGATTCTATAACTTCAATTATTGTTCTTTGTATCAATCTTCCAATGTTTGGAAGCAATTATTTCTTTCTTTGTTCTTCCATTATTTGGAAGTGAATACTTTATTTCTTCTCTACAATTCATACTTCTTTACTATTTCCTTCTATTGACAATTTCTTTTCAAATTCTGTCATTGAATAATAGTTTCCTTTTAATGACTCTTTCCTCATTCTCATCCCATACATTGCTTTGTAACACTCTTTGAGTGCCATTTTACTTGACTTTCTACATTTTTCCTTCCATGATAATGTCATTAAATTTTCTTCTATATTCATTATCCTCTTATGTTATTTCTTTCTCATATTCAAAACAATATTCTGAACATTCTTACAATCTATGATAATATTTATCTTTTTTCCTTTCATATATATATATATATATGTCATAGGCTTCAAAATTTCTAGATTATGCATTTCCTTGTGCTTCTTTCAAGCATACATCATAACCTTTATCATATCATACTAACCCTTAATTTGCAATATTCTTGATAATTCCAATTAAAAGAGTCCATATTGACTTTGTAATCATCCCTTCTCAAGTCTTTACAAACTCCATAATTTATCATAGATTCTTCAATTCTCAAAAATCTATTACCAACTCATGTAGGATTTATGTAACCAATGGCAAGATTTCACTAAAAGAATGTTCTTATGTTATGAAATCAGTAAGAGATAAATTTCTCTAATTGTCATTATAATTTCATATATTAGTATCATATTCCTCCTTTGTTGGGTCAAATTCCATATCATCCTTGAAATTTATATGACCATAACTTTTGTTTTCTTCAATCAACATGTACACTTAGCATATAATTGACAAGTTTTGCAAGTGTCTAACATATATCCTATAAATGTTCTTGATTTCTTTAAATCCATTTCCATACATCATTATCACTTCTTCTAATATATTTCATTCTCCTCAAATTTAAGAACATCATTTATCCAACTCATAGAACTTAAAATTTCTTCTTTTTTTTTTTTCATAGTATGATGTTTCATTTCCAATTCCTAATTAATAATAATAAAGCTGGAAATGCTCTTCCAAAAAAAAAAAAAAAACTTAATTTCCTCAATAACATCATTTATGTTCAATGCATCCTTACATTGATCCTTCCTTTTTCTTTTCCCAAAGAAATTTGTTACTTTCATGATGTAAATTTCTATAATCACTTCTTATTCTTAAAATTTGTTCTTTCAACTCATTCAATTAATTTGATATTTTCCCCCCCACTATCATAGATATTTCCTCACTCAATCTCATGTAAGATTGAAAATCTTCAAAATATCTTAAAGTTTCTAACCACCTATTCCTCCAAAAATTTGGATTCATACCTCATTCATGATTCTCTTTAAACTTAACTTTAGCAACCAATATTTGTTTATAGACCTTCATTTCTTATGTTTTATTTCATCATTCCTCCAAAATATATTTCTCCTTGCTATATTTCTTAAATCTTTCAATATCACCACTCTATCATGCAAGTGGGATTAATATCTCTATTTATATATAGCTTTTCATTTTCCATGATCAATAAGATGTACACCTCTATATAATAATCAATTACCATATTTTCCCAATTCATCATATCAATATTTCTCTTTTATTTTCCATAATTGTTTCACCAACTACACGATATGTACTTCTCTTAACTATAGTCCCAAAATTATTTTCAATAGCACCAAAGTTATCATATCAATATCCCTCAAATCCTTGAAAATCCTTTTGTGCTAATTTCCACAATTGATTTATCATACCATTTCATTTCTAACTTAGGGATTTCATATTTATTGTACCATTAGGGCTATAATTTCTTTGTTAACCATATATCCTCACGGTTTAATTGTCTTTTTTAATAAGTTTGGGATTATATTTCTGCCCTTTCAACATATCTAACTCTCTTCTTTCTTTTCATTATATTCCAATTTCAAAGATCATCTCTTCATGTTCTAAAATTTCATCATCTCTTATCAAATCCTTTGCCTTTACTAAGTTTGGAGAGAAATTACTTACTTATCTTCTTATTCATCTTTATTTAAACTATCCTCATTTACAAATTTTGGAATTTCTCACTTGTCTCCTCAAATTCTTTTCAAGTAATATCATCTCTACTTTGATGATCAATTCCATTTAACTAATTGCCATAATACTATATATGTAGCAATTATAACTCTTACCTTTATATTTCTTCACATATTTATTATAAATTTAGAATTTTATAATAATTCTAAGGTTGCATATTTAGCACCTTTTTCATGTAAATTTCTATTTCACTTTTCCTATGAAGGTTTTCCTTCCTACATTATTTCCATCATATTTTCCAATTTATCACTTCTTTCTCTTTATACATACTTCACTTCATAATGGTCATATGCATACTACTATTGGTGTAATTTGTTTCTACGTATGTATGTTTACTAAAGACTTTAGGTTAGACCTAAATATCATACCTTACATTTATTGTAATGTTTTCCTTATTGATTTCTATATCTTACTATTCCCTCTATTGGAATTCTTACTTGCTAAGTAGTATTTCCACTCCTTTCACTAAGTAATACCTACTTATACTATACTATTCCTTCATTATGCTAACTTTCAACTAATGAGTTTAACTCTTTCCATACTCATCCTTCACTAATGAGTCAACTCCTTTTTTTATTTATTCTTAACTAATGAGTTGATCTCATAACTCATTCTAATCCAATAATATCTTATTCCTTATTCACTCAATATTCCTCATCTTTTAATTGGATTATCATCTTCATATTGGACATGATGGTACTGTACTGTGACTAGATGAATGGCTCTGATACCAACTGAGACAACCCGGGTTTTTGAAACACATTCTGTAATACATTTTTCAAAGGCAGGGCGTCCCCTTAGTAAAAAAAATTTCACAAAACAAAACAGCAAAAAATCTTTTCTTTTAAAACTTGTTTTGAAAATCCAAGTCACCGCTTCATACATAACATATGTACACTTTTTGTAGAAAATAAAATTTCATTGAAGGAATATAATTTTATTAAACTTCCAAAATCCATCCAGTGGTTCACAGGACAACCCGGTATTAGTATAATACCCGTCCAAATTACATAATCCAATATTTGCAAAGCTCACCATACATTAAAAACTCTTAATACAATAAAATTCCCTCAAATAAAATACATGTCTTCCAGAGGATGCATCTTGATTCGTTATTCATCAACATTTTGTTAAGTCTTCTACAGTCTTGAGCTTCTAACCCTCCTTCTCTATATATGAGGTATTGTAAACATAGAAACATTTACAATACCTCAAAAAGCTATGCTTAGTAGGGAATACAAAAACATACTACTTCATTAATATAAGAATACATACCTCATTGCTTATTTCATCATGGTTATCCATTCATGAGTATTCTTCATATAGAGTATATACATTATTTAAGTAGTACGTGACAAATTAGTTAATATAGTGAAGATTGCTCAAAAATTTGTTCCTTCCCCTGGCTATACTTCCACTTAAGAAATCAGTATCCAGCCAATCTTTATACGGGGATTTCCATCAACTCATGTATTGGCATCTCATCATGCCATGACATTACATTATGCCTATAATATGTGCATCCTAATGCAAAATACATTAGGACTACTATGCATCAGTTTCAATCTGTACAGTGCACCCGAATGACTACAATCCTCCGCTGATACCAACTGTGGAATATCAACTCCATGTCCTCATGGGCTGGTCCATGGATGTCACAGTGGGGCCTTCCCATTTTTACCCCACCCGACGTGTAGCCTCTCTTTGGGCATGGTATCCATCATATAAATTTCAAAAAGCGGGTGGCCAAACCCTCATACCTTCCATAGCATAGCATCCCCAGTCTCTATCTCTGTGTAAAACAAAATCACAAGCCTCCGTACTTGTATGAAAAATACATTGTACATATAAGACGATGTGTCTATTTAACTAAGACTGAATTGTTTTCTATGCCCTATTCTTAGGGTTTCCTTAGTCTCCATGTCTGATTACATTCACCTCATTAGCTTTGATCATCAGATTAGATCAATTTTGATTAGAGTATGAGATTGGATCACTTAATTGGATCATAAGTTTTGGATCACTTATTTAGACCATATGTTTTGGATCACTTAGTTGGATCATATGTTTTGGATCACTTAGTTGGATCATATGTTTTGGATTATGACTATGCTATGGTACTAAGCATAATTATATCATGAAGGTCTATAATTTTAGACAGAAATCATGTATGCATACACTTGAGTCTCTAATACATCTTTGTATATCCACCTACCTCAAAGTAGTATCTTGATTCATACTTCTCAAGTGTATTCTTCCACAATGTCCATCATGGTCTGGATTCATCCATCTATCAAACCATACATACAAGGTTATTTGTCTATTCAAGTATGTATTCCTATAAGGGATACCCTAATCTTTCCTTGAATCACGTTTGATCAAGGGTTTGGATTCTTTATCTATGTTCTTCTACATACTCGTACATATTTTCTACATATACATGCGTAATACCATACTACATTAGTATTCGTATTGTTTTTTATCATCCAAGATCATATGGATCTTGTTTGATCATCCTTATCTTGATTACAATTTTTATTAGGATTAGATGATTTACTACATTTTTTTGCTATTATTATTATTACTCAACCAATTAATGTTTTATTTGTTGAGGGTAGCTTATTTCATCCTAAGTCTAGACTACTCCTCTTATGTCAAATTGGTTAAGGCTTACTAGTTTAATGGTTGAACAAAAAATAGTTACTTCAATCCTCATGTAAGGAGGTGTTTAGACCTCACAAATGTTAATGGAAGGTGGGGGAAGAGCGAGGCTCTATTAGAGAACGCCCTTAACCATTATGTTCATCATCTAGTAGAGTAACCCTAGCTCAACCTTTCATAAGGTTCCTATGAGCATTTTATCCTAAGTACTCTTTCTAATTGATTTTAATTAAATCCATGAACTAAAATGTCATTCATGGAGTTTTATCATGCTCCTAATTTGGACCAAGAAATTTATTCCTTATATTATCCTACTAACTATGGTCCTTACTATCATTAAGTCCTTGTCATACATTCCATGTAAATGTCCTTCTATTCTAATTTCATTTGATTACAATTTCAATGAAATTTCCATTATTTAAGCATTAAAGCATAAAAAGCATAAATAAACAATTAAATAAATATTTCTATAATTAACTCTACTAAATAAGGAAAATTAATGCAAATCTAACAAGATATAAACACTTATCATGATCCAACAGTCTTAATTGATCCTTATTCATTTTTCCTCTTTTTAGGATTTAGATCTTGATCCTTCATTTTATTTTACATCCAACATTTCTTATTGATATAATTTCATTGTTAAATCATTGATGTATCTCATCCCTTGATTTGATCTTCCTTGATCTACCCGATCAAGGAGATCTTAAGTTACTTTATCCCATTTAAGAGCATAGATCTTGATCTAGCCAAAATCCTCATCATCAATTCCATAAATTCACATAATCTTAACTCAATATCATCATCAACACATATCCATATAGCCCAATCGTCCTTGATCAACTTGATCAAGGAGATTTCCATCCCTTTCTATGGTTTTTATTACTTTTAAGGCTAGATCTCTTAAGATCTACCTATAAAATTACATATAACTCATTGAATTAAGTTATTACATTATTATATCATCATCCAACAAGGTTTTATTGGTCTGATCATACTAGATCTCTTAGATCAAGGATGTTAGTATACTTATCCACTTAATTACAGAAAATTTAATGACCTAAAATTAAAATTTTATTGGTTTAGTACATTCTAATTATCACAAGGAATCCATCAAAACTTTCTTATCTCAATTTAGATTTCAATTGAGATCAAAATTGAGGTTCAAAGCTTTCAGTTCGTTTTAAGGGCTAAATTTCACTCTTACTATTTTTTTCTTTATTTGATTGATCTATAAACACCAAATTTCTACTTTGATCATGTTTCTTAGGGTTTTGGGACCTTATCAACATATCCATCAGGTCATATTTTTAGTTTGAGGTCATCTAGGCTAGGATCCAAGATCAATGGCACAGATTTTACTAAATAGAACATGTAAATACAATTTAAAACCAAGATATAACAAGTTTAGTGGATTTTAGAAAATACAAGAAATCCATACTAGGTTTCAAATCTAAAATCAGAGCTATATCGAGCTTTGAATTGCAAAAATAATATTTCAGTTCTAAAATGGACAGCCCAGATCAAATCTAGGTTTACGGGTGCGAGACGACTAGTGGCCCACACCCGTTACTGCCTATCCTAGGTGGTCAGGCCAAAGTGACTGGCTACAAGTGAGGCATTCTTGATCTGGACCGTTAGATCACTTGTGGCCAGATCTCCTCCGTCCATGACTTTTAGTGGCCCAGATCTCGTCTCCTGGGGTTTTGGGGCCCCAGGAATCCATCCAATGGCTCAGAAGTTGCCTCTAAGCAGTGGATGGAGGAGATCTCAACCCTTCATGTCGGATCCATTGTTTCCAACGGATCAACGGCTGGGGAGTTCTCCAGGTGGCTGGAAAACTACAACAAATAGTCGGAAATGAAAGTAGGGAATGAGATGCAACTACCTATGCCAATCTGGTGAGAAGAGATTCATTGGAAGAGAAGAAAAACATTGAAGAACATAGATAAAACCCTAGCTACCGAAAAACATATACAGAGCTTGATTCTATGTCGCCGTTGCTGGAGAAGGAGTAAAACCTTAGGGCTTTTGAAGAAAACCACATTATAAAGACTCCCAAAGATGCAAGATCATCGTTCACTGGCCAAATTGGCTGGAATAACTTGAAGAAACTGTTGGAGATGGTAAACAGTACTGGGTTTGATTTCTTTTTAATTTTTCCAGAGATCTAGGCGGTGGATCATCATGGAACAAAGGGCTTTTGTAGATTACCCTTGTCCAAACATATCAATGGTTAAGATCTTGTTTCAATGGTTGTATATTGATGCCTAATAGAAATAGGGTTTCCAAGCGAAAACCCAGCTCCATCGGGGATGAAGTGTCCGTGGATGCGCCTAACATCTCCAAGTAGTTTGGAGTGCTTGGAGCATCTGTGGACACATCCAACATCTCCAATTATTCTGGAGTGCCTGGTGTATCTGTGGACATGCCCATAGAGAATAAGAGAGAAGGAGAGAAAGAAAAATAAATTAGGGAAGATGGGGAACATTTTTGGATTTGGGATTTTGGGCATTCTAGGGGATTTTGAGAGGAATTTTATGAACATTTTGGGGAATTTTTCTGAGGGGCATTTATAGGTGTTTTGAGTGTTTTTCATGATGACATATATTAATTATGTTTATTTCTTTTTATTATTTAATCTTCATTGGATTCCCACTACCACCTCCTTCTCCACTAGTAGGTGGTAGTGGTTTGACCTATAATTGCATGTTTTCTGGTCATTGGATTCCTCTGTGGGCCCCACATGGTGTAAAAAGACTATTTTTGGCCTTACTGTATAAAAATTAGGGTTGATTCCCATGATATCAGAATGAAGCATACTTAGTGGCGTTGGATTTGTATTTCCGAGTACATTCTAAATTTTTATGTCTTAGGCCTTGGCTTTTGGTAAAATTACCATTTTACCCTTTTGATTTTACCCTTTTGTACATAAAAATGGAGAAAAATAAGACTTTTTCATCCAAATTCAGAATGAGTCGTGCTTATAGTCTTTTTGAAGGGTTTATTGAGTTTGATTTAAATTATACATGTATTATCCTTTGATTATACTTCTATGAGAAGTGCATTCTATATAACCCTAATATTCCAGCTTGATTTTCCTTGAAATTCTCAATTTCACTATTTATTTAATTACAAAAAAATTAGGGGTGTTACAAAAATAAAGCAAATATTAGAAAAGATAATAAATCCCAATCAAAAGGATTGGTCTTTATGACTTACGATGCATTATGGGCTTACCATATTGCTTTCAAGTCTCCTATGGAAATGTCACCCTCTCGTCTAGTTTATAGAAAGATTTGTCAATTGCCTATTCAATTAGAGCATAAAGCATACTAGGCAATTAAACAACTCAACTTTGATTTTGACAAAGTAGGTGTCCACAAGAAGCTCCAACTCCAAGACTTGAGGGAGATTAGGAGAGATGCATATGATACTATAAAAGAATATAAGGATTGCATGAAATTGGCTCATGATTGGAGTATTTTGAGGAAATCTTTTCTACCGAGTCAAATGATCCTTTTACACAATTCTCAGCTCAGCTCTTTCGATGAAAATTGAGATCTTAATGGACAAGCCCTTTCATTGTATGTATCGTTTATCTTCATGGGGCTATCGAGATTGAGAATGATTGGGTCATTTACAAGGTAAATGTACAATGATTAAAACCATTTTTAGTATTAAAGAACCTAATGAGGAGGATGAGGTTCACTTCAAAGATCATGTTTGCGAGGATTGATTCAACTACATGACAATTGTATATTATTTCTCTAAGTTTAGAGTCTATAAGAGTCATCAGTGAGTGTTACATTTGCATTTGCATTTGCACCATTGTATTTCTTTTGCCTCAGAATGTTCACAACAAGAATTTGTGTACTATCATCGACATATAGGTGCACTTCTTCCAAAATTCACCTCTGAGCCTTACTATTTTATTTGTCCATGGTTATAGTTCTAAACATCAAGGACAATGTTTAATTTAAGTATGCGGGTGGAGTATTTCAAAAATTGACATGTTCATTGTAGGTTTCTAAGTCTTCTTGTTAATTTTTTAGTCAAAAATAGTTTTCAAATTCTTTAATGAAATAATTTTTTCTTTACATTTTGTGGAAAGTTACATTACAAAGATGAGAATTTAGATTTTCTAAAAAATCAGTGTTATCTTTGGACTTTAGCTTATTAGTAGATTTGCATACAATTAGTTCATTTTATTATCCTTTATCTAAAGTGTTCTATGAAAATTGAACTCGAAACACTTAAAATGCACATTAGCGATGTATACAAAGTATAATTTGAAGAGTAAGTATAGCGTAGAGATCCTAAAGAATATTACTAGAGACATGTGTGATTAGAGTCATCCCTTCATTCTAAGGATTATTCATAGATTCCAATGTTTCTTTAGAATGCAATAATTCATACTTTATCTCATTATTCTTTGTTCGGTCAAGTATTAAGAGATCATACTAAAATCTATACCATATATCTCTTAAGTTTATGTACATATTTTAAGTCATATGAAACCTAAAAAATGATTGAGGTCATCTTTATTTAACATAGTGCCTTTAGCCTACCCTATATCATTTTTTGCCAATTAGCCTTTTGAGCCTTTATATTATAGCCTTTTCTTGTGAACCAATTAACCTTTACCCATACATAACTCTATAATATATCTACTACCCATTGTGCTTTTAGAAATATGTAGACATGTTTGTAAATATCTTGATGATCTAGTATGAACAATATAGTTTAGGAGAGGAACATCAAAATGCTTCGAAGAAGAATATTTTGAAAGAAGGCTATGTTCTAAGTCAATTGAAAATGAAAATAAAAAGAGAAAGTCAAGAAAATGAAGAATGTTCACTCTTATGTGTGAAAACAAGATTATGATTACTAGTAGAAGACCTTTACATATTCTTCAAAACACTTTTTAGCATTGCCACTGACCCGCATATCAAGAATGATGAAGTTAAGAAGTTCAAAATGCTATGAGGGTGTCTTGTCATTATCAAAAGATAAGTTGGCCAACTTCTCATGCATTGCATGCATATAGATCACTAGCTTGGGGAACTTCTAATAGAAGCTGAAATGTTATACAATGAAGCCACATGTACATGTATTTTTCTGAAGTATAACTAATTAAAGAGGGACCCACATAGTTTCCACATTTTTCTTTTTTCAAGGATGGAGACGTGTAACAATCCCACTCATGCATGTAATTCATGAAAAAAAAATGGAGAAAAAACAAGGAGGAAAATGTTGAAATGAAGTTAAGGCTATGGCTCTCTTTCATCCAACCTTCGAAGGAAGCAATGATAAAGGTTTATCTTTAATTATATCTATTATAGTAGCATCCAATAGGAAATATTTTACAAGGGAATGCTAAGGTGGATCAGTAGCAATGAAGCATGGAGAGAGAGAGAGAGAGAGAGAGAGAGAGAGAGAGAGAGAGAGAGAGAGAGAGAGAGAGAGAGAGAGAGAGAGAGAGAGAGAGAGAGAGAGAGAGAGAGAGAGAGAGAGAGAGAGAGAGAGAGAGAGAGAGAGAGTTGAAGAGGATTGGAGGGCTGGACACCATTTCTTAAGGAGGCTTCATGTATGATTAGAAAGGGGGTTCAACATGTTTTATTTGAGAAAATAAAGGTGGGCTAGGGTGGAGCAAGGAATGCTATTGTTTCAGAAGAAAATGGTGGGCTGAGGAGAATAATGTGCTTTTCGAAGGGACTTCAATGAGATCTAAACTATCCATCCTAGGGCTATGCATCATCCTAAGGCTAGAATATGAGAAGATTGGAAGGGAAAGTTGAGGTGGACATGATCCATTCAAGAGAGGAAATCCTAAGGGATTTTGACATGATTTATAAATGAGGAAAGAGCAACACATTAAAAGAAGTGTACTACATGTTATTTGACATATACATATAGAAATATTATTTGAATACCACTATATTTAGTAGGTTTTAGCCCCAAAAATAACTTAAATATCATTAATTAGGGTTAATCCTATATTTTGCATGTCCAATGTACAAATGAGAAAAAAGGTATTTTGAAATTTTAATGCTAAAAAAGAGCAAGACTATTTTTCAAGCTACATCTTGATCCACACATGCTAAAGACTAAAGTTCATGAGGTCAAAGTGAAAATTTGTTGTCATTATCAAGGTTAGAACAATTAGAAATGCTATGGAAAACTGGGCCTTATCCATACAAAATAAGGTATTCTTGTTAAAAGTAGGGTGATAGAACTTCCCAAGCATGCATGTAAGCTACCCACCACCTTGAGAAGGTTTTGAGGAAAGCTCAATTCACATATATTGGAATCGCATACAATGAGAGCTTTTTGAAATAAAACAAGAAAAAAACCAGGGCCCATGAAAAGACTTCTTCCTCACACTCTCTCTTCTACTCAACCAAAGGATGGGACCACCTAGGGAGTGCAAAAATTTTCCAAGCAAGGTGGTACATTCTCACTCAATTTCACTAATTTAAATGAAGAAATAAGTAAGAATGGTGGAGAATATAAGGAGAAGAAAAAAGAGACAATTTTATAGGAAATCTATAGTTGGAGATCATCTTACTTTTCAAGCACTTAAAGCCCAAGAACTATCCTTATTCATATACATTCTAAACAACCAATGTATACTCACTCAAGCAAGGATTGATCAATGACAAGCTACACTGCAATGAAGACTAGGCTAAAAGTCAATTTGTGGAGATTTTTTCGCTGGGCTGCCCCACTTATTTTCGATGAAAACCTTCCAAGTTCAAAGGGGAAGATGTCTTACCTTGCTTAAATCTTATTGACTGGAGAGAAATATGGTGGGCTGGAAGAAAAAGAAGGGGAAACCTAGAGTGGATAAGAAAATCTCAATGGAATCTAGGCTATCCACTCTAAGGCATTCCAATATAACAGTGGAAAGTACAGAAGCTCTTAAAGAAGATCTTTAAGGAATAAGAACACAACAACCAAATCTCAAGCTAGGGTAATGATGATCTAAGGGTTAGGAGTGAAGTAGAGAAAAGTTACAAACCATAGCCACCATTCCCATGTTGAGAGCTCCATCATACACTATCATCCAATGGCTCACATTCATCTTAGAATTTCTGAACTCCACACACACACCAAGATTTCCATGCCTCCCACCCTTTTACCTTTCCAATTCCAGCTATTTTTCCAAATTTTCTCCCTTCCTTTCTATCCTCTTTCCTTCCTAACCTATCCTCCTTCCCATAATCACATATCTCCTTCCATTCCACCCTTATCTCCTTCCTTCTCAACTCCATCCATTGCACATGGATTCCACTCTCCCCCCTTCTAAATCTTTCTTTCTATCTTCCACTTTCCTTTAATCTCAACCATTCATCCAAGCATCATCCTAAACATTAATTCCTTAGGGCTTCCTCTCTAAAAACCTTCCCTATAGCCCAAACCAAGAGAAATAGAGGGAGGAATATCACATTATCCTTCTCCCCACAAGCTTCACACACATCTATTTCCTTGGGAAAAAAGATAAGAGATCTTAACAAATTCCCATTTCTCTCTCTCTCTCTCTCTCTCTCTCTCTCTCTCTCTCTCTCTCTCTCTCTACATTCATCTATTTTCAAGCACTATTCCCATTATTCTTCCACATATCACTCCTTTATCATTTTCCCCTTTGCTTTGCACAAATCTTTGCTTGGCATCCATCACTATTCTCTTTTCCTTTGCACATCCACATCCTCATCTTTCACCTTAGATTCATCCTCTCCACCTTCAATTGTATAACCTGTAATAACCCCAATTTTTGTAATTGATTGAGAAAATCAATAAAGTTTGAGCTTCAGATATTTCGGGCTGAAATATTAGGGTTATTTAGAATATACTTTTTATAAAATTATAATCAAATAATAAGACATGTAAAATTGAAATTAAACTTAGCAAACCCTTCAAAATGACTATAAGCATGATAAATTCTGAATTCGGATGAAAAATCCTTAAGTTTCTTCATTTCTTGGACAAAAGGGTAAAATAGTAATTTTACCCAAAAATCAAAATATGAGACATCAAAATTTAGAATGTACTGAGAAATACGAATCCAATGCCACTAAGTACACTCAAATCTGAGATCATGGGAATGAAACCCAAAATTTTATACATAAATGGCAAAACGGTCTTTTTACACCATGTGGGGCCCACATGGGGTCCACAAGGGACCCAAAAATGAATCTTATGAGCAGCCCACATGAAGTCATGGGTCAACAAACACCAGCTGGTCATGGGGAAGAAAAATGGAGCATGGGAGACTTTCATGCCATTTAATAATAAAAAATTAAATATTATAATCATGAAAAAAAGACCAAAATGCTACAAATACAACCCCAAAAACCCTCCAAAAATACTCTTAAAATTCCCACAAAATTTTTTGCACTCTCCCTGAAAAATTAGACCTAGATCCCTACCCAAAAACCCAAAATTTCCAACAGATATCTCTCTTTTCAATTTCTTTTTTCTTTTTAGATTGGAACAAGAGACCTAAAATCAATTAGGCACTCTATTCTAGATCTAATTTCATCAATTTCACCATCCAAAACTTCCCACCATATCTATTCTACAAAACCCCTAAAGCAATTTCAAGATCCAATTGTTCAAACAATGAAAATTTGCAAGAAAAGTGGATCTTAGGCCATATCTTCATCAACAAGGTATTCTTTTTAAATTGGGCATATAACCAAGGTTTTTTCTCCAATCAGGTAGGTGGAAATACTTTCTATAAATGTTTAATACTGGTTTATGTAATTTTTAGTTTATTGTAATTTATTTTGATGATAAAAAAGGTAAAAATAAAGTAATAATAGAACCCTTAATTCAGGATTATAGAGTGGTCATATGAAAATTCAGACTACACCAATAGATCCAAAAGGGTCCAAAACCCCTAGGGTAGAATTTTCACAATGATCGGAGACATTTTGGGTCCTCAATCGAGAGAGGATTGAATGGATGGTCCAAAATGGACTATCCGATCTCCGGATCTAACAATGCCCAAGACACACACGTGAAGCATTGTCAGAAATGGCGCATGCTGTATGACAGTGCATCTATCAAAACAACAAGTGGATGCACTCGACGATGGTTCCGTTTACGGGCGCGCGGACAATGAGAGTCCCGCTCGTCCCGTCCGCATCCGTGGACGCCCTGTGAGGGCGCTTCTGCAGTTCATCGCAGCGCACGCACCTAACGAACCAAGCACATTCCGCCCGACTAATCTGGGCTATCCCTTCCTTGGGCCCAGATCAGATCTTGGCCCTAGGAAGGACTGTGAACTTTCAGATCACATTCTGGAGTCATCTGAACTCCAAATTGAGATTGGAAAGAAGCTATGGAAAGCTTGAAACCTCTATTTTCTGATGAAAATGATAAAATGGACATAATATTTAGTAAAAATTTCTATATTAAAGAAACAAGTTTCCAATTACCTAGATCTTCAAGATCTGAGATGATCAGATCTTGAAAATAAGTTTTACTAATGATATAATATTGAAATAAAGTGATATATATGGTTTATTTGGACATATATGAGATATGTTAAGGGATCTACCCATTATGGTAGAAAAGCCCTAAAAATATAAAGGGACCCACTTGATCAATGAGATCAAGTGTGATCAGATCCTTGGGATGGATAAAAGGAATGTTGATAGAATGAAATACAAGAAATCATGGATGGATTATGACAAAAATGGATCAATATGATCTTTGGACCTTAATAAAGAAAATCCTCTAAATATAACTAATACCCTTAATTAAAGGAAAAGACCTAAGATCAAATGGTTGGATCTAAAGTAAAGGTTTCTAAAAATGTTAATGTAATTAGTTTCATTTTGTATAATAGCATTTTAAATATGATTAAGTTATAAAGCATGCTAGTATAACATTTAGACTTTAGCATGATATGTGATTTCATTGTTATCATAAGGTGCTAGATTTAATTATCTTAGGGGCACTTTAGTATGATTTCATGCCATTCTATAGTATCAGATTATACCTTAAGTCCATGTTAGTTAAATTGAGTTATTAAGGTATATTAATTGGAAATCATGTTATAGTAATTTTAAGTACCTTGCCTCATTATCATTACGTGTTAAATTATGTAGTTTTATGCTTTGAATTTATAATTCATTTATGGTTAAATGTTATTAGTAGATCCACTTGTTATGAGATAAAGAGCATAAAACATAAAAAAATGTAATCTAATGAGAAAGTGGAGTTCATGACACAAATAAGAATGGAGTATTTTGGACTTAATTAGTAAGGGCTATAGTTAGTAGGACAATATAAGGATTATCAAATCCTTGGCCCAAACTAGGAGAAAAATAATAAACCCCATGAATGACGTTATAAATATTCATGGACTTAATTAAAATCCATTAGAAAGAGTACTTAGGGTAAACATGCTTATAGGAACCTTATGAAAGATTGAGCGATGGTCATTCTAGTGAATGATGAACATAGTGGTTAAGGGGGTTATCTAATAGAGCCTCGCTCTTCCCCTACCTTCTGTTGACGTTTGTGAGGTCTAAACGCCTCCTTACATGAGGATTGAAGTAACCACTTTGTGTTCACCCATTTAGCGAGTAAGCCATAGCAAATTAGAAATAAGAGGAGCAATCTAGATTTAAGCTTAAATAAGTTACCTTCAACTAGCACATTAATTGGATGAATAATAATAATAAGAGCATAAAAGGTTAGTAAATTACCTAACCCTAATAAAAATAGTAAGTAAGATAAGGATGATCAAACAAGATCCATTAGATCTTGGATGATCAAGAACAATAAGAATAAGAATACTATATTGTACTTAGTATGCATGTTTATTAGTATACTTGTTATAGTTCATTACATTAGATAATCCAAACCCTTGATCAAAGATGATTCAAGGAAGAAAACCAAGATCATCCTCCTTAGGGATGATCCAATAACTGAACTTAGATCAAAGAAGAACTAGATGATAGAAGATCTAGGACCTTGATCTTTATCAACATGTGTAGATTGTCAATCAATGGATCTATGAAAGAGCAAGATCAAGGAGATGGACACAAAGACTCAGAGATAGAAACATACTTAGATATGAATGATCTAAAGATCATTCTAAACATTAAATCTAGTGATCAATAGGATTGTTCAAAATTTATATATTGATAATATGTATGGATGTACAGATTACATATATCAGTCAGGATCATGGAAGATTGGAGAAAAGAGATCAATCCTTAAAGGTAGGAGGATTTGATGAATGCATTTACATGAGATATACATGATTGTACTCGTGATCTTATGTTGACAAGAGTAATGTTAATACTTGTATTAAATCTCTTGAAAACCTTATGATCCAACCAAACACATATAAGATGGTTAAGGACTAAACTATAAGTGAATAGGGAACTAGAAAATATTTCAGCCCTAAGTAAACAGACATATGGTCTGCTATATATGAAATCTATTTTACATACAAGCTTGAAGGCTTGTGAGTTTGTTTTAATAGGCATAAGCCTAGGGGAATGCTATTGCTAGAGGAGTTATGAGGGTTTGGCCACCCGCTCCTTGAAATTTGATGATATGATGATACCTTCCCCAAATAGAGGCTAAAAGTCTGGTGGTGGCAATTATGGGAAGGCCACCGCTGTGAAAGTCTTGCTCCCCCATACCGGCAGTGGCATAATATTTTCCACCGTGGTATCAGTGGTGAACAGGGTAGTTATCCGAGTGCTAGTACGGATTAGACTGCAGCATAGCAACCTTTCTGATTATTTTGCACTATGATGCATATGAGAATAAGCATAGTAAAATGCCTTATGTTGTAGCATAATGAAATGCTAGATAATTGTATATTAATAATATTTCCCAAGAAGGAAATTCCCAGTGTAAGATTAGCTGTAATACTAAATTCTCAAAATAAAGAGAATTGATCAGCTTAGTTGGGAATGATATTTGATTACTTTGATAAATTTAACTGGTTTACCCATGAAGGGTATGTATGTATATCTATACACATAATAAAGAGTATGTTTAGGGATAATGGGATTATGAAGTATTGGAATTACATTGTCAATTATTATGCTTCTTGAATCCCCTATCAAGCATTGCTTGCTGAGATATTGTAAATGTTGCAATATCTCAGATATAGGGAAGGAGAGTTAGGAGCTGAAGATGATAGAAGGCTTGAAGAGAATAATCTTCAAGGTATACCCTCGAAGACATGTATTTTTCTTTGTTGAGAGTTTTATTGTATGGTGAGCTTGAGTTTTGGATTATGTAATTTGGACAAGTACTGTAATAGATTTGGCTGTACTGTGAACCATTGGACGGATCCTAGAAGTTAATAAAAGTATATTCCTTCAATGCATTACACCTCTAAAGAAAGTTTTATTTTGTACACAAATTGTACTTATGTTATGTATGAAGTGGTGACTTGGGTTTTCAAAACAAGTTCTAAAGAAAAGAATTTCCGCTGCTTTGTTTTGCGAAAAAAATTTACACTCTTAAGGGCCCTGCCTTTTAAAATGCTTTACAAATCATGTTACAAAAACCCGGGTCGTCACATAACCCTTCTCCATAGCATGCATATATCTTACCTTACCTCTCCAACACCATTCTCTAACTTCCCTAGCATGTCTTGCACACACTTATCTCAAATGTAATTACATGAACTTCCTTGCATGCCTTGCTTTTTTTTTTTTTTTCTTTCTAACGTCCTTCACAATTCTTACCTCTCATGCATTAGTATCCTTTAGGTTTGCATGCATCCTTCATACCTCATCTTTTCATTGCACAATATCCATCCTCAACCCTTTTTATGCATGAAACCTTGAATGCATTACACCTCTAAACATCTTCTCATGTTTGATTTCCACCACAACTCTTTTCGTACATCACCTATGCTCTTTTTCTTTTTTGTTTTTCAACTCATCGACCCTTTTGCACTCCCATCTCCCCACCATCTTAAACATCCATGCACCATCTCCTTCTAGCAGTCCACGTAGAATCACATGCACCCCTCTCCTTTGCTTTTGCATTGCACACACAGTTCCTTCCTCCTTTCATCTTTTCCTTTTCTTTTTTTCTATGGTGATTGGGATTACCAAAGGAAAAGGAAGAAGCCTTGTGCTCTTCTATGGAAACAAGGATTCATTCCAAATCCTAATGTAAAGGTGACGAGCAGGACAACTTTCAAAGGTAAGTGCTTCCTCGTCTCCAAAGGCTAGAATTGGAAAGCCCTAAGCCAAGTGCCACTGTCTCCCTTTTCTTTTTCTTTTCTTCTAATTTATTCTTAGGTAGAAAGCCTCCTCTATGGCTGACCCTTCCTTAAGATCAATGACTTCTAAACTCCTCTATGCTTCTCTCCTTAAAATCTGCCCTCTACTATAAAGTATCTACCTAAGGAGATGATACATTTTTTCATATACTTCCACTCCATCTTCCTCTTTTCTTCTTTTTACGGGTGTTGATCTTTTAGGAAAGGTGTTAGATTCCACTTTTCTTGGCTGCTCTAGCACTTCATTCCTAAGCATCATTGGAAAAGGTTTTGACTTTTGGGTTGCAGCATGTTGGGTTAAAGCATGGTGGTAATCTAGTGTAATATGGGTTGAAGAAATGTGTACAAGCTTTTCTTGAGTGACACAACAAGAGAGCCTACAGTGAATTCCAGCCCAGATTGAAGAAGTTTATGTACTTTCATTCCCTTTAATTTGCTTATGCATTTCTTTATTTTCTTATGTATCAATGCCTTGCATTCATTCAATTAATGAAATGGTGGCTTTTAATTCTTAGTCAATTTATTTGTTTTATTCCTTAGTTATTTTCCTTATTTGTTTTATTTAGTTTCTTTCTTTCTTTCTTTCTTAGTTATTTGTTTTAGTTATCTTGTTAAATTTTAATGCTTAAGTTCCTTATTCCCTTTAAATATTAGTTAGGTTAAAGTAAAGTAGCCTAACTTTTGATTAAAACTCCTTAAAAGAGTCTTCATGGGATCAACCTGTATTTGCTAGTCAATACTCCAATAGAACCATGCACTTCTAGTAATAATTAAATCACATCAAGTGTTTGCTGTTGTTGCTAGGAACTTACAATGGCGTTTAATTAAGAGTTTAGGTTGTAATACATTACCACTGGTCTTAGTTTTAAGGCTGCATTTAGATAGTTGTATATTTTCCTTATTCCAACAAATTTAATACTTTCTTATTTGTGTAGGAATTTGGACAAGAATAAGGAATTGGACCTTAGGATAATTTCTTGCTTTGAATTGAGTTGATTGTAGTGAGATTGATATTGTATTTTCTTAACACAATCCATTCATTTGAAAAAGAATTGTAATAATAAAGGTCAAGGGTGGGCGATCCTAACCTAGAAGTGGAGGTAGCCTATACATGGACCCACCCTTGCATGAGAAGATTGATTCTAGGACTCCATTGTGAACTTTTCTAAATTCTTTCTAATTCCTAGATTAGTTTCCATAAGTATCCAAATTCCTACACTATGAATGGTAGAGTAATATCATATAGCTTGCATTCATAAATTAATTATTGCATACTATTTAAGGATGTAGCATTAGAAAACAACTACTTAACAAGGATAGCCTAAGCTTGGATATGACCCAATGACATAGGCCAATATGGTTATAATGCCCCATATGTTGAGGCCTTGGCTGTTTCTTAAGTAGCATATAGGAAGTTGTATTAAATTTACTATTTTCCTTGAATATAAGACATATTTATAGCTTTAAGGAGCCTTAGATGTTGACCGAACTATGTGTGATTATTTAAAATGTTTGTAAGGGCACTTTCCCCATAATATCAAGGGTGGATTTCACCATGACACCTTGAGCAACCTTGGTTAAATAGCACCAGATGCACCCCAACCTTTTACCTTTTAATTGAAAATCACATAAAAGGGACCTATAGACATTTT
Organism: Warburgia ugandensis; assembly: GCA_035236585.1. NCBI lineage: Eukaryota > Viridiplantae > Streptophyta > Magnoliopsida > Canellales > Canellaceae > Warburgia > Warburgia ugandensis. The sequence continues at coordinate 48,204,617 of CP141130.1, forward strand.
TGGAGCTCATATGATCCTCTTGGAAGGAGGTTGACTACTGTGTCTCACGTGGCCCCTATCTATTATACTACGGTGGCATTTAAAGGACTATCTTGGCCAACATATTCAATGACTTAGATCACCTGTGGATGACTAAGGAGGGTGTGAAGTTTTTGATTATGATCATGATCTAACTTGTAACTAGTGGAATAAATCTAAAAGAGAGGAGGAGCTAATTAGGATTAGAAATAATATAAAAGCCTCTCCTTTAAAGAAATTCAAGATAAAAAGTTTTTTAACTTAATTTCCATAATGTTAAAATTACTAAGTGTCCTTGTTTGTTTATTTGTTATGATTGATATAGCACCTAAGTTGATTATCTAGTTTAAGTTTCTTGATAAGTGTTCAATTTTGTATAAAAAGTACCTAATTAGTTGCCCATGTATTATAACTTATAGTGTTAAATTAGGTGTTTTTGCCAAAATTTTATAACAAATGCATTTCTAACCTAATAATTCAAAAGTTTGATAGTTTGTAGATTTAGAAGCTAATCCAGAGTGCGTATGTGAATCATCATAATTTTCTAGATTTAAATAGTTTTTTACTCTTTTTTTAAGAAGTAAGAAGATTATCCAACAACCTATATTGCCTTTCACATTTTCATCACCTTTGCATGGGAGCAATTCAAGCCACTTAGCCACTAAAGCCATGGAAAAGGGTAATAAGCCACATGAGCTACTCAAGCCTTGAAGTCAAGCAATGAATCCACTTAAGCCACCAAGGAATGAGCCATCGAAGTGAACCATCAAGATAAGGAGGAGTTCCATATGGAGTCACATGATTGAAGCATCAATTCAAACAACTTTACTATGTTAAAAATGTGATTTTTAAGGGATTTTGTGATATTAATGTAAAAGGTAAGATGACTGTGCAATGAGGGATCCATAAAAAGAGAAAAACCCATATTCCTAATCCATTTCCTACCTTAATCCACCTATCCTACTAGGGTTCCTTGTTTTTAATTGAAGAAGGGAGAAATCATCCAAGAAGAGGATGCTCCTTGCTTAGTTGGCTAAATCAAACAGTTTCCTAGTTAGGAAACCATCAATCTAAGTCCATTCAAGCACATCAAACCCTAGGTTTAACCCTAAAATTTTCATCCTTATTTTCCCCTCACATTTTAACTGTTTCCTACAATAAAACTCCACTCAATTAGGAGGGTGGAAGGCCACTTTCCCTCCATGGAAAAGGATGCTTACCCCCTTTCTAATTTAGAAACTAGCCAGCTCATAGTTATCTCTCTCTCTCTCTCTCTCTCTCTCTCTCTCTCTCTCTCTCTCTCTCTCTCTCTCTCTCTCTCTCTCTCTCTCTCTCTCTCTCTCTCTCTCTCTCTCTCTCTCTCATGTCATCTTTATGACATCATTCCTACCTAAATTTCCTCCTCCAAAACTTTCTTCATTCAATGCCCTAACCCTATAGCCACTTTCATCATAGATTGACCCTTTCCTAAGTTAGGAACTCACTCATCTATATATACCCCAATGGTTCATATGAATTTTTCAAGTAGAGTTGGGTGAGACACCTTGAAATCAAGTTCTCCTTTAGTGTTATTTGCTACTGGACTTTGGGATTTCTTAGATTATTTTATCCCTTTAGTCTTCTTGTTATTCTCTTCCTTATTTTCTCTCCAATTCAAGTTAGTAACTTGGTTGTTTTTCTTCAATTACATTGCTTTTAGTTTTCATTGTTTTAATCCTTAGAGCCCGCACTATGTTTCCAACCTTCATACTTTTCCTTTCTTACTTTAATTCTATAGTTTTTATTTGTTATTTAATAAAGTTAGTTATTCACTAGTAGTGATATCCAAAAGAATAGCTAGCTTAAATCCTTAATTTTCCCACTTGAATTTCAGATTTTTTGCCCTCTTTTTTCCTTAGTTTTGGGAAGGTTTTCCTTTGCTAGTTCACCCATTTAGCCATATTTTCTCTTGAATTCCTTCCTTGGTTTTATTTGCATGTCACCACACTTTAGTTTGTGAGCATTAGATTACATTGTTGGTGTTGTTTAGATAGGATTTCATGCTTAAGATTAGATGTAATTTCAAGTAATAGAATATTTATTATGCGTATACTTTTTGTGTAATCTGGAGATGATTCAATAAAGTTCTATGGGAATCCTTGTTGTAGAGTGTTTATCTCATCAAAATACTTCAGATTTGGGTTGTTTTTCTTGCATGAAAGTTGTGGTTTCAATAGCTTTCTAATGCTAACTTTATTGAATATTCTTAACTAATTGACATCTACAGTTTTTCCAACCATCTAGACACCTTATTTGCTTGAATTCTTAGGAGTCCATTTAGCTTTTCATATTCTTTATTAGATCCATTAATTAGGTTGCATGATAAGTCACTTTATATTCCTCAATTTTAGTCACTTTTGCACTCCAGAACTAGGTATACAATCCATATATCATGCGCATGGTACTAGGTCACTTTCCTTTGTGGTATTTGCTTAGTTTAGTTGCATGATCTTATTTTGGTAGTAGTTAATTCATTGTTTGCATTTTATTTTAAAATTAGAAAGTGTCCTTTTTAATTTTTGGAAAAGTTCCATCTTTAGGAAGTTTTAGAATTTAGAAAGTATCTTTAATTCTAATTTCCATTTACATGTATGTTAGTTTAGTGTTAAAAGGTTTCCTAAATTGGTTTTAGAAGTTCTATGTTTAGAAAGTTTCTAATTCTAGTTTAGGAATGTGTTAATTTAGGAAAGTGTCATTTTTAATAATTTCCTTTTATTTAAGTTTATTAATTTGATTCACGCTAATTTAGCATTAGTTGCTTGTGTATTAGTTAGGTTAGTTTCTAATTTCATTGTTTAGTTTGGTTGCAGTTAATTGATTTTGATAGAATCCAATCCATTGCAAATATGTGAGATTCCAGGGGGGATCAACCCCGCTCATGTGAAATATTACATTGATTTTTTGCACTTATGAGTAGTTTTAAAGCTACACCATCTCCCTTAGACAAGGTAGGAAAAATGTGTCTTTTGTTGTATGCAATGACTTCAGTTCATTGTATATACATAAAAGTACACTACACCATCCATTGGTGTATGCATGGTCATTGGTCACTCAACTTTGATCTAATACCCTTAGATATAGAGATCGAACAAACTGATAGGTGATAAGTAGTCAAGTTTGCATAAAAATACCCAATTAATGGTACATGTGGCATAGATCATAAGGCATTATTCTATGGTTTTTCAAAAATTCATGAGATGTATTTCTAAATTAATAATCCCAAGTTTTTATATTTTCCAAGCACAAAAGCTAATCCAAAGTAAGTGTGTGATGTATCATAATTTTCTAGATACTAATTAGTGTTTTTATTAAAAGAATGATCCATGGTCTAGATCACTTTAGATGATAACCAATGATCCGATCAACCTAAAGAGACTGAGCTCAATTTTGTATCATTTCAAAGTTCATGTATGGGTCAGGATTATTCCAGAGCAAGCATATGATTTCCAAAAGCAATTGGAAGAATTCAAGACGACTAAAAGAGGGCCCACCAAAATCTCTGTAAAAAACAGTATAATTTCACCACCCTTGCATGTAATTTCAACACATGCAAGCCACTTAAGCAACATGAATCATAAACTAATGATTAGGAGAAGCCAAGCATGTGAACCATGAAGCCATCTAAGCCAAGGTACATGGGTCCACATGTTTAAGGAAGTTGCATGCAATTTTCCAACTTGAAAAAACATGTTTTGAAGAGAAGAAATAGGAAATTTGGACTCTATCAATATGGGTAGTTGGCACGCTAGGTGGACCAATAAAAAAAGAGATCTAAACCCTTAGACTTTCCTTCCCTCTTTCCCTTTATCAATCATGTAACACTTAGAAAAGAGAGTTCAATGTAATTTCTTTTTTGATCTCCTACTTTTTTTGAGTTTTTAGAATTTTCAAAGAAAGAACAAAATGGTTTATAATGATCTCAAAAGAAAAAACAAGATGGATTTAAAAAGTACTTCTATTCTTAAAAAGAATAATGAAAGAGTTTGCAAAAGTGAACCCAAATCTCCATCCTTATCTTATCTTATCTCATCATCTCTATCCTTATCTTATCTCATTCTTCCCAAATTCTTATCCCATCTTTCCATCTTCCTTAGGAAAGAGATTTGCAAGAGATCTATATCTTTAGAAGGGTGAAAATCTTAAAAAATAGGACTCTTCACTGTCTTTAAAAAGCTAAATCTCAAAACAATTTTCATAGAGAGTTATGTACACAATTTAGAATGGAGCGAGGTTTCTGAGCATTCTTCCTTGGAGTTTTCCTTTAACATGCATCTTTTTTTGAAGAAATTCTACCCCATCCCCATCTAAGGAATTCCATGCCATCTTCACACCTCTCTCCATCTTGGATTTCAACACAAATTTCACTAGAATTCTAGGCATCCCCCAAGCTAGATTTCCATGCCACCTCTAGCAAAGTTTCCAAGCATGTTTTTTCTTTTTTTTGGTAAGATTTGTTCATTTGATTCATGCACATAGTTCTTGGGGCTTTTGTTTATTGTTTTGCTTCTATTTTTTCCTCTAGTTCTTCTTTATCCAAAGGCCATCAATGTCTTGTAGTGATAGCTAAGAGAAAGTAGCCTTTCAATCATCTTATTCCTTCTTAGTGGTTCTTTGATTTTTCTCTATTTGCTTGCCTATTATTGTTGCCTGTTCTTTTCCTAGTTACTATTGTGAATCATCTTCTTTACCTATCTTTTGAATTCATTCCCAACTTGCTTTCATTCTTTCTCTTTGATTCTCCATTGAGTCACACGCATGCCATATTGGATTCCTATTGATTATAGATCATTGGGTTGCATGAAATGTTGAAGATGGAAGTCAAGTTCCTTGAATGTTGTGCACCTTACTTTACATGTTTTGAGTGTCTATTGTATCATGCACACTACTCTTATAAGGGTTTTACATTCAATAAAATGATTTTTTTCATGCACACTCTCTTTTGATTCATATGCATTCTTCATGCATGCCTTGTTAACCTTAATAAATCATGTCTAGTTGACTGACAAATTTTGTTTGCTTAAGTTTAGTTGAATGCTTGGATTAGATCTTAGTTTTTAGGAAATTTCTAATTTTTAGTTTTAGAAAACTCAATCTAGATTGAGGATTCCAAGTTATTAATGTTTCTAGACTTGATTTAGTTCCTTAACTTGAATGCATGTTAGTAACACCCAGAGTTTTTATAATAATTTTTAGATACTTTGTTGAAATGCAGGACCCTTTGTTTGAATGTTTTGTTTAAAAATAAAGTAGTGAAAAATTTTGTACATCAAAAAGTATTTTTGAAAATCCCAAGTGTCAAAAAATGTTATATATTTACCTCTGTTTTTCGAATAGATGCACATTTAATGCATGTGTCCAAAACACTTGATAAACAATACAAATCATTTTTATTGTTTTAAGAGATAAATACACAAAAACTTATCACATCCCAAAACCTCCAGTCACAACCACATAACAATGCATTCCATTAAACATAGATGAGTCCACTACTTCAAATTAAATATATATTCACAATATCTAATAGATTGCAAATTAAATTTTAAGTGGTAAGGCTCACTCCTTGATGTTGAAAATCCCAACCTTCTACAATTACCACTTTGTAGTTGCTTTCACATCCTTAGCTCAACCTGTTCATCCTTCCATTCTAATTATTCAAATATGAAACATTGTAAATAATTACAATGCCCTACAATATCTCAGCAAGCTTCCACTTGTGTAGGCGGGAAAAGGTTGCTATTTTAGCATGCACTCCATCATTTTCATAACCAATGCAATTTGGCAATTATTCTTATCTAAACAGAATCACGATGTCTTAAAACATATGCTGGAGTTAAAATTGTAAATTCCTAAATCATATATTATATGAAATTAATTCACAAGTCCTAAGTAGATAAGTTGACAAATCCTATGCATTTCAAAGTTTGTGAAAGTATAAATACATTATTCCCTTTTGTACATATCCAAGCAATCCTATGTCATTATCATTTCATGAGCATTTAGTAAGACAAGAATACTTTTCATGCATACACATAACCATTCGATTCCATTCATAACCTATGATAATTTAAGATCATTCATTACTCATGTACACATGCATTCTTCTCATCTATGTTTCTTTATGAATGTACTACATTTCAAATTCATATATGGCTAAGTACATGATCATGCATAACTACTAATGATGTCTGATTAATCCAATATATTTGTAAACCAAACCTTGTAAACACCATCAATCTAGAAGAATTGATATATATATATATATATGTATGTAAGTATGTATGTATGTATGCATCAAAATCAATTTGTAAAAATCATTGTCTAAGACCATAAATGTGGATAGGAACTAAGTCTACATGATTTTCATAGAGCATGTATAGTCATAGGTACGCTTAAATTTAGCAATAACTTCAAGTCTAGTATAATTAACATGATACTTGGAAATGTTCAAAAAATTGATCAAAATACAACTCTTAAGTGAAACCTCAAACAGTGAATCTCAATAATGAAAGTAGATTAAGGAATGCTCTGATGAGGAAAATAATATAGATTTTTCAAATATGCTAGTTATATCATGCAATAACGGTACATACATACGGGGGTGACCCTTTGAGTCCTATCATGAGGACACTCGCACACCTATCCTACCAATAGAGACCTCCTTTCTATCACATCACAATACTACCCAATGCTCTTGAACGATCGTGCCTTACAACTACTCAATGAGCACATGCCTCATAAAGTAAAACCTTGAGTGGTAAATCTTTGATAACAATAACACAATAAGAGATGTTGTTATGACGAAAATAATTAAGGTTTTGTAAATATGCTCATCAAATCATGCAATACCCGTACATACATATGGGGCAACTCTTTTAGTCTCGTATCGAGGACACTGGCACACCTATCCTACCTGTAGAGACCTCACTGCTGTCATCTCACATTACTATCTATGGCTCCTAGACAGGTCCAACACTCCTGGACATTAACAACACATCACAAAATGTCCAATGCTCCTGGATAGGGTTCAACACTCCTGGACCATCATATGGCCTTACAACTACTAGAAGAGTGTTTGTCTTCTAACATCTAGACAAATTAGTAAATCACTTTCTAAATCAAGTATAACTTGAAATATAGAAAGGTTCAAGTTTACATCATCTCATGCATACGTGAGAAATCTCAAATGATTTCAAAGTGCAGGGTTTTCCACACATAGTTCCATGATTCATGCTTCACCATAGTTTCAAAACCAGATCCTACAAGTAGTTGACCTCTTACCATATTTGACATGTTCTTCTCACTTACTTAATGGCATAAGTAAGACTAAAAAGAAATACATGAAATCCAAATATCACAAGTTTCAAACACTTCCCCACACTACCACAAGTGATACTAAAAAGGAAATATTAGTGGAACAATAACAAATCAAGTAACCATTCAAATTCATTGATTTTCAAGGGATGAAAATCTTCAATCCATAATATCATTCATTTCCAAGGTATGAAAATCTTTTAATCCATAATATTAATAAGCTATAAAATATAGCTTCCATCAGCTTTTAACTCATGCATTCACATTCGTTGCATAAGGCACTATATTCAAAAGCAAGCATCCCAAATCCATTTCATAAACCACAAAAGTCTAATCATTCACGCTTTGCTCATAGCTCATCACTATTACATTCACATTCATTTAATAATTCACTTCAAATCCCCAAAGGCATGCATTCAATATCCTCATCAAAACAACTTTTGATAAAGCCTTTTATCAATAATGACAAACATGTTATGGCTCTAGGTCATAACATGTATGAATCTATTGTGTTTTGGTCCATGTTATTAAGAAATTCTTTCTAAGGGTGAATGTAGAGCAATTCATGTGAATATAATCATTCAAAATCATACACATCCATAAGCAAACAATTTTAACAAATAGTACTAAAATCAAGTTAAGATAAACCTAGTTAATGGCTACTGATAATGTAGTTGTTATTCTATCTCTTAATTATGATGACCATAGATTCTTTCCTTCAGCTTCTAGTCATGAGTACAATTATGAGTTTAACATATTAAGCTTTCTTCTACCTTGGGACTAATCATTAAATCATTCTTAAGATATTAGTTTTACAAGTATAGTCACTTTTAACATTTAGTTTAGGTCTCCCCATAGTTTAAAAACCTTGTGAGCTATACTATAATCATTTTTGGTGTGCTCATTTGCATTCCGTGCTATTTGAGGCTTTCCAAATGTTGTAGTATCAAGTTTACAGTTTCTTAGGTGTCAGTGACATATATATAAAGTCCAACCATGTTTAAGGTATTTGCAATGTCTACTAGATTTAAGTGTATGTTGCAACCAAGGCGTATAGTCCTATCACTCTTTTGTTCTAATATTATAATTAGGATAACCCAAGTATTTCAAGTTCTTTTCACATTTGTAGTTACTCTAAAAGTAAGCCATGTGTCTAAGTATTACAACATCAACTATATGTGTATATAATGAGTTCCATTCGAATAGTGTAGTCTCCACTCCTTTGTTTGGGTGTTACAACCAGAACAACATTTGGCATTTTTAGTTGAAAGTTAGTCATTCCATTTTTGATGTGTTAGAGTGAAAATGTGTTATGAAACAACCACTAAGACTATCACTTGCTTTTATAAATTTAGTAATTAAGTACATTACACATGTAAATCATCATCTACATAAATTCATTCTTATCAAAACATATAAGTTTTTATTCTTTCCAAATTGCAAATCTTAATCCACCTACCTTAGCTCAAGCACTGTAGATTCATTGACATGAATAACTATCCATTTTGCAAACACAATAATTACACATTTACATCCATGATCTAGGTTTTCTTTTAATTTTTTAAGGTCTAGAATTTACCCTGGGTTAGTCTTTGGCATAGGCCTATATAGGACAACATGATGGTGCTCATCCACAACATTGATCACATTTCATTAACTATTAGTTACTAATTTGTTGATCAATGGTTATCAAATTACCAAATCCGCACCATTGATATCTAATTGATGGTCCACATCTCCTTTTTATACATCTAAAATTACTAACCAACAAGATCACGAGTTAATTTCACATATTACAAACCATAAACTCTTGATCCACTACCTGATCCAATTTTGGAAGGTCAGATCTAGGTTTCATGCACTTTTGATGTTCATATGTGTTTAAGTTTCAAGTTTCATGTCAATCCAACCATTGGATCATGGCTCAAACATGAGAACAAAATTTAATAGGTTCAAAATAGAAATCTTGCAGTTCACAACCATCAACATCTTGAATTGGTGAATTAACCATTGGATCTAAGGTTATAGCTCTAAATTGGTTGATCAGAAAAGCTAAAGTACTAGACTTAACCTACAAGATATTAATTATATCCAATTATTCATAATTTTTTTTAGGAATTATAAGCTCTACAATGAGTGTTATGCTAAAATTGAAATCTATAATAAAATAGCGAAGATAAATAATGATCATACCTACAATTGCAATAATCATTGTCTGAACGATCATTAGAAGTATTGAATCAAGGTTCAATGGTCACGGATCGACACAAATGTGGCTATGTGTTGTTGTCGGGGATGGATCTCTATAAAGTTTCTTCTAATTGAGGAATAACTTTAGGGCTTTCATTCCTGAATTTGAGAAGGACAAGATGAATAGCTTAGATCTCTAATTCGAGTCATCATCTCTGGCATGGAAACTGGTGGCCAGCGGTTTCACTTGAGATCACTAAATTTCTCATTGCCGATGTGTTAGGAAGTAGAAGACGGGGAGTGGGAGGTGGGAAGGGAGGATCAATGAGGACCCTCATTATTTAATGATACACAATGGAAAAATGGTGCGTGGTTGCCAAAAGTGAACACGATCGATAAAACGAGAAGGAAGAAAAATAAGCGGGGAGAAAAACTGAGGGCCTGTGTGCACCGGCCTGAGCCCTAATGTCTTGCCATTGTTTGGTCAGTGGAGCACAACATTGGCATGTGGGTCAGTTCAGTCCGATTAATGTGGGTAGGAGATGAGGGAAGGAAAAGCGGAAGAGAGATAAAAAAGATAGAAGGTGTCTATCAAGTTTTGGCTTAAAGGAGGGGGTGCCATTATAGTGTACTTAGTGTCATTGGAATCGTTTTTTAGTAAAATCCAAATATTAAGGTTTTGACAATTAAATTACTCTCTTTCAAAAGGTCAATTACACAGAACTCAAAATGCAGGATTCCCAATTTCTTTCAAAATAAAATTAGAAAATTATATGAAATGAAATTTAGAAATTGGGTTGTTACAACATTTAGTTGGATTGTTTCATTGATGGTTATTAGTAGGGAGTGTTAAGAAATATGAGATTGGTATGAAAACAAAAGATAAAGATTACCACATATTTTTTTTTGTAATTGTAATTTATTTATTCATTGTAAATGAATATTCACATATATCAGACTGTTCCCCCCTTACAAAAAATTTTCCCTCAAATTTTGTTTTACGTCATTCCTCAAGTAATTTTTGATACATTCCATTACTCAATTTTCTTTATATCATTCGTCTAACAACTCCATGTATAGATCCTTCTCTCCTCTCTCTCTCTCTCTCTCTCTCTCTCTCTCTCTCTCTATATATATATATATATATATCACTTCTAAGTAACAATTTAGGTTGTATAATTTCATGATTTAGTTTAATAAAGATATTTTCTTATTTCTTAACTTCCCTTTTTATTCTAAATCATATGATCTCTAGATCCCATAAAATCCTCAAAATATAATATTTTAACTTCATATTTTCAGTCTTATATTGATTTTTGATATTATCATAAAATGCCACTTCTTCTGATAATTCTGATGCTCATCCATTATTTGGTAATGAGTCAATGTTATACTGTCAATTTTTCTGAACTAGATAATGCCTCTAAATCTTTTAAAACAACCATCATACCATCCATATACTACCATAAGTAAAATTATCAATCTCAAAACTTTCTCGATAATAATGTAGTTATATAATCACACTTTTGTTCAGCATTAATACACATACCAAAAATGATTTTTTCACTCTACATAGTATCATACTATAGTGCTTTTGTTTAAGGGTTTGTCCCACAATTTCTCTAAGTTTATATTTAGAATCCAATTATCATAGATCAATTATCTTATCTATGTCCACCTTAAGGTCTTTCTTATCAAAAGTTTTAGTATTGATCCTCATAAGTCTCCTCAACATATTTAGACTAGCTCTATAATCCTCCAAGCTTCCAAAAGATTACTACTTTCACTATCTCCGTATCCCCTTCATAATGAGTCTCAAACTTTTTTTATTATACAATAGTTGTCAGACTCTCTAAAACCCTATACTCACAATCCAAGATAAAATTTAAACACTCAAGAGGTGGTCCACTCAAACCGATCTCTCATTACATGACACTATTTTTACTTAAAAAATACAAACTCATATGCTCTCATCTTCTAATCATTTCCTCTAAGAAACATACTACTCCAAAAAGATACTCTCTTTTTTCTTTGATAAGAACTAACTCTCTTCATTTTGTGAACTACTAATAACTTTCCTTATTGTAACTAATTGTGAGTAGATTGAACCCGGGAACTAATGCTAAAATTGTGACACCCTAAGTTTTTGTAATACTTTTTAAATGCTTTTTTGAAATGTGGGGCCCCTTGTTTGAAAATTCCTTTTGAAAATAAAGTGATGAAAAATTTTGTTCATTGAAAAGTGTTTTTGAAAATCTTGTCATTTCTTACACAAACATAACGATTTTACAATGGAATGAATATTTCATTCTTACAAAAAATCTGGAAGATTTTCCTTTATTTTTCAAATAGATTCACATTTAAGCATGCTTTCGGAACACCTCATAAACAACACAAATCATTTTCGTTGTTATGAGAGATAAATACACAAAAAAATTATCACATCCCAGAACCTCAAGCACAACTAAACCATAACACATTCCATTAAATACAAATGAGTCGACTACTGCAAACTAAATATACATTCACAATATCCGATAGATCACAAAATAAATTTCCAGTGGTAAGGATCACTCCTCAGATGTTGAAAATTGCAATCTTCTACAACTACCACTCTGTAGTTGCATTCACATCGTTGGCTCAACTTGTTCGTCCTTCCATTTTACTTCTTCAAATTTGAGACATTATAAGCAATTATAATGTCTTAGCAAGCTTGCACTTGTGTAGGTGGAAAAAGGTTGCTATTTAGCATGCAGTCCATCATTTTCATAATGAATGTAATTTAGTAATTATTCTTATCTAAACAGAATCATGATGTCTTCAAACATATGCTCAAGTTAAAATTATAGGTTTCCCAAATCATACATTAAATACATTATTCCCTTTCATATATATCCAAGTAATCCTATGTCATTATAATTTCATGAACATTTAGTCATACATGTAGTATACCTTTTTACTATATTCCACATGTTCTTCTTGCTTACTTATTATCATAAGTATGACTAAAAGGAAATCCATGAAATCCAAATATCACAAGTTCCCAACACTTCCACACACAACCATGAGTGATACTAAATAGGAAATATAGGTGGGACAATAATGAATCAAGTAACCATTCAAATTCATTCATTTGCAAGTATGAAAACCCTCAATCCATAATATCAACAAGCTGTAAAACATATTTTCCATGAGCTTTTAAGTCATGCACTGACATTCCTTTAGTAATGCACTTTATATTTATCAGCAAGCATATGAAATTCATTTCATTAAAAACAAAAGTGTAATCATTTATGCTATGCTCATAGTTCATGACTATTGCATTCACATTCATTTGATAATGAATTTCAAATCCCCAAAGGCATGCATTCTATATCCACATCGAAACAACCAGTGATAAAGCTATCTATCAATAATGACAAACATGTTATGGCTCCAGGTCATAACATGTATGTATCTGTTGGTTTTGGTCCATGGTATTGATAGATTCTTTCTAAGCATGAATTGGAAACAGTTCTTATGAATGTACTAATTTGAAGTCATACATATCCATAGTCAAACCATTTTAACAAATAATAATAAAATTAGGTTTAGATAAGACCTAGTTAATGGCTAGTGATAAGGCAATGTTATTCTATCTCTTAATTATGAAGACCTTAGGATTCTTTCCTTCAGCTTCTAGTCATGAGTGGAATTATGAGTTTTACATATTATGTTTTCTTCTACCTTGAGACCAATCATTAAATCATTCTTAGGATATTAGTTTTACAAGTATGACCACTTTTAGCACATTGTGTAGGTCTCCCTATAGTTCAAAAACCTTGTGAGCTATACTACAAAAAATTTTGGTGCACTCATTTGCATTCCATGCTATTTGTGACATTCCAAATGTTGTAGTATCAAGCTTACAATTTCTTAGGTGTTAGTGGCATATATATAAAGTTCAACCATGTTTGAGATATTTGTAATGTCCACTAGATTTAAGTGTATGTTTCAACCAAGTTGTATAGTCATATGAATCTTTTATTCTAATGTTATAATTAGGATAACCCAAGTATTTTAAGTCCTTTTCACATCTGTAGCAAGTCCAAAAATAATTCATGTATCTAAGTATTTCAACATCAACTAAATATATATATGATGAATTCAATTCAAAGAGTGTAGTCTATACTCCTTTGTTTAGATGTTACAACTGGAGGAGCATTGGCATTTTCAATTCAAATTTAGTCATTCCATTTTTGATGCATTGATAACCACTAAGATTTTCACATGCTTTCATAATTTTAGTAATTAAAGACATTACATATGTAAACCATCATCTACGTACATTCATTCTTATCAAAATGTATCAGTTTTTAATCTTTCTAAGATAGCAAATCTTAATCCACCTTCCTGTATTCGAGCACTTCAGATTTTAGTCATACAAATAACTATACTTTTTATGAACCACTAACCATCAACGACATATCTATGACAACATAATTACACATTTAGGTCCACATTCTATATTTTACTTTAATTTTATAAGGTCTAAAATTTACCTTAGATTAGTGTCTATCATTGGTTAGTACAAGGCAACATGATTGCATTCATCCACAATGCTATTCACATTTCATTAACTGTTGGCTGTTAATCTGATGATCAATAGCTATTGGGTTATCAAATCTGCACCATTGATCATTGATTGACTATCAACATCTCCTTTTTAAACATCTAAAATTACTAACCCACTAGATTACAAGTTAATTTCAAAAATTAGGAGCCATAAACTCCTGATCCACTACCTAATCCAATTTTGGATGGTGAGATCTAGGATTTATGCACTTTCCATAGTCATATGTTTTTAAGTTTCAGGTTTCTAATTGATTCAACCATTGGATCATGGATCATAGCATGAAATAAAAATTAATAGGTTTGAAATAGTAATCTGATAGTTCACAACCATCAAGATCTTGAATTGGTGAATTAACTCTTGGATCTATGGTTATGGGTCTAAATTGGTTGATTAAGCAATCTAATGCATTAAACTTAACCTACAAGATATTAATTATATCCAATTATTCATAATTTTTTTAAGAATTCTAAGATCTACAGTCTGTGTTATGCTAAAATTGAAATATGCAATAAATTAGAGAAGATCAGTAATGATCTTACCTACAATTATATTAATCCTCATCTAAACGATCATTAGGAGTGTTAAATAAAGGTTGGATGGTCACAGATCAACATGGCCATGGCTGTGCATTGTTGTCAAAGATGGATCTCCACAATTTCTCTTCCCATCAAGCAATAACTTTAGGTCTTTCATTCTTGGAGCTGAGGAGGATAGAATGAATAGCTGGGATCTTTGATCCAAGTCATTGTCTCTGGCATGTAAACTAGCTGTGGGCACTTCACTTGAGATAGCCAAATTTCTCAATGGTAGTGAGTCAAGAAGTAGAAGAGGGGGAGTGGGAGGTGGGAAGGGAGGATCAATGAGGACCCTCACCATCCAACAACATGCAGTGGTGAAATGGCATGTGGTTGGTGACATTGAACAAGGTGGGTAAAAAAGTGAGGGCCTATGTCCGTGGATCTCAGCCCCAACGTCTGGCTATTGGCTGGGTAGTGGAGCTTATTACTGGAGTGGGGGTCAATTCAGTCCAGCCATTGTGAGTAGGAGATGAGGGGAGGAAAAGTGGAAGAGAGAAAAAGACAGATGGTGTTCATCGTGTTTTGGATTAAAGGAGTGAGTGCCTTTATAAATATGACCCATTTTATTTTTACTAAAATTCCCTCCATATTTAGAATTTCATAACTTCTTCATTAGAACTCCGATTTCGCATACTTAGTGTCATAAGAATTGTTAAATACAATCCAAATATTATGGTTTGAGGTCGTACCTTGTGGATTCAACCTCACTTGTGTGAAATCATACTACTTTGATTCATGTGCTTATGAGTACTGTTTAGAACACATCAAGTTTTTGGCACCATTGCTATGGAATCATGTTTTGATCAAGAAAACCTTGCTATGGTAGAGAAGTTTAATGAGGAAGTAGAAGTGAAACCATTAAAAGATTACTCTACACTTGTACAATTCAACTCACCATCTTGTATAGCTTTACCTGCTACTAATGCAGAACTCTTTTGAGTTGAAGTTAGAAGTTATTCAACTCATACTAACTTTCTATGGTTGGACAAGGAGGACCCATAACACCATATCGAGGAATTATTTGACATTTATTATACTTCAAAATCCATAACTTATCTAATGACTCTATTCTATTGAGATTGTTCCCATTTTCTCTTAAGGATAAAGCTAAGGCATGGCTCAACTTTCTAGATGTAGGTTCCATCACCACATGGGATCAACTTTCCAGGAAATTCCTGAATAAGTTTTCCTTGTCCATAAGACAAATGCCCTAAGGCACAAAATTATAAATTTCCAACAAAAGAAGGGAGAGCATTCTTATGAATGCTAGGAATCTTGGAAGGACTTGCTTCTGAAATGTCCTCACCATGGTTTTGAAAAGTAGCATTAGGTCTAGTATTTCTATGAAGATCTAACACCAACAAACCAACATATGGTAAACACCACTAGTGGAGGGGCTTTCATGATGGAAAGTAATGTGGTACCCTAGAATTTCTTTAAGTCATTTGCTAAGAATCCCAACAATGAGATTACTCTACCAAATTAGAAAGAAATTCACAGCCACAAAAGAATAGGCAGATGATATGAAGTAGGGGTCCTCCAGATCACTCTACTCCATCATGTCCATTTAGTTCTATTTTCCTTGAGTTCTTTTAGAGTAGGAGAATGATATGAATGCATATTAGCAACTAGCAATAATTCTTATTATGAAACCTACAACCTTGAATGGGCTAGGCATCCAAACTCCTCATGGTCATAGAATACCCACCAAGGAGGTCCATTAGGGAATCCCCCTAAACAACCTTTTCCCAGAAACCTAATCCCATAACAACAACAATCTCCTTAATAATTTCTGCCATAGCAAAGAAAACAATCACTAGAGAAGATGTTGAATATATTTATGCAATGATCTATGCAGTTTTAAAATGATACCAAGAAGACCTTGCAGGCCAACTCATAGTCTATTGTATAGTTAGAGTGTCAAATGGGATAACTATCTTCTACTTTGCAATAAAGGGAAAAAGGAAATTTTCCTAGCTAACTAGTAGCCAACCTCAAGAGTCAATACAAGGTTTGTTTAGCATCATCTGCTTAGGCCTAGGCCAAGTCAATTACAACCCTTAAGAGTAGAAAACAAGTAGACAAACTATGGTAACCCTACAAACTAAGGAAAAAGAGAAGCCTACACATTCTAAAAAGGAAAAATAAAAAGTTTCAACCATGCCCCTCTTCATGATCCTTATATTCCAAAGGCTCCTTAAACTCAGAGATTGAATGCAGCATAGTAGAAGAACAACTATAATGGGATAATGGATTTTCTAAATGTAAATATCAATGTTCCATTACTTAGTGCTATCAAAGAGTTCCCTCATTATGCTAAATTCCTGAAGGACCTATGCACACGTAAGCATAAGCTTAATGTGTAGAGAAAGTCCTTATGCACTGGATAAGCCAGTTCTTTTCTGCAATATTGGACCCCTCCCAAGAATAAAGATGCATAATGCCCTACAATTTGATGTGTTATTGGGGAACACATATTTGATAAGGCACTCCTAGTTTTAGGGGCCAATGTTAACTTCTTGTTATAATGAATCCTCAAGCAACTTGGTTTACTTGAGTTGAAACCTACCTCTACCATTCTCTAACTAGGATACGATCTGTAAAAATTGCTAGAGGAGTGGTAAAAGATGTCTTGATATAGGTTGATCAATTTCTCTTTCCAATGGACTTTCTTGTCCTAGTTACACAACTTGTACCTAAATTAGAAAATGAGATTCCTATCATCTTGGGCCAACCATTCTTGGTCATAGTTAATGCCATCATCAATTATTAGAGTGGTGTTATGAAACTATCTTTTGGCAACATGAGACTAGAGTTCAATATTCTTAATGCAACACAATAGATGGACTCTAAAGAATTTTTTGTTGTTAATGTTGTAGAAAGCATAGCTCATGACACTTTCCTTTTACTCTCCAAGTCTGATCCAACCATGGATCAAGTCAGTTCCATTGAGGAAGTAAACTCATTACTTGAAGCTACAACAATAATGGACACTCAGCCCTCGACACCACCTTCATTGCTTAGGACCCACTTGAGAAAATACCCTAGACCTAAAACTATGCCAAAATTTTTAAAGTACACATTTTAAGGCCCCTTTAAAATATTTCCTATTATCATAGCCGCATATCTAAAATAAAAATAGGAAGGCAAGCTACTTAATGATCTCCAAAGAAATAAGATAGCAATAGGGTGGTTCATCTCAGATAGAAAGGAAATTACCCCAACTATTTGAGTGAGCCAAATCTATTTAGAAGGGAACACAAAAAAGTCTCAAGAATTGAAATGAAGGATGAACCCTCACATGGAGGTAATTAGGGAAGAGGTACTTAAGACGTTGGAAGTAGGCATCATCTACCCAATTTCTAATACTGATTGTGTCAGCCCAGTTTAGTTGTCCTTTAAAAATATGGAGTCATGGTGGGTCAAAATGAAGATAAGAGTTTGTCCCCATTCACATGACCACTAGATGGAGAGTCTATATTGACTATTAGAAACTAAACTTAGTCATGAGGAAAAGATCACTTTCCTCTACTTTTCATTGACCAAATGCTAGAAAGGTTGGCCAATCAAGAGTACTATTGTTTCCTTGATAGATATTCTGGCTATAACCAAATTCCTATAGCACTAGAGGATCAAGAGAAGACTACCTTCACTTATCCTTTTGGGCCCTTTGCCTATAGATGCATGCCTATGTAATGCACTAACAACTTTTCAATGGTGTACAATGAGCATATTCTTAGGTATGGTGGAGAGATTCATGGTGGTGTTTATGGATGATTTCTTAGTCTGAGTCTTTTTTTGATTAGTGCTTATGTAATATCTGTAACGATGTAAATCCCTTATAATAAATATGGAATTTACACACAAAAAAGGAGGATTTTTTTTTTATTTTTTTTTCATTTTTTTGTTCCTTGCCTCCCTAATTTCTTAAGAAATTCAATGCATGAATTCATTTTCAAATGTTAGCATTATAGCTAGGAGAGTAGTAAGGTATAACGAAGGAGGGAATTGGTTGAAAACATTAAGTAGAAGGAAGGCTTGGTGGGTTAGGAAGTAAGGTAGAAGAGTAGGTAGGGTACAATTGCACAAACAATGCGAGATGGGAGTGTGTGTAAAATCAAATGACTTGAGCAAGGGTAGAGTGGGAATTGCATCCAAGAGCTATGATATGCATGCATGTAACCTACCCCATTTTGTGATATACATGAGGAGGGTTGTGTTGGTTGCAAGCTTGCACATGATGACAAATTGGGAAAGGCAGCCCCCCTTACAATGCTTCAATATATGACTCCATTAGGGCTGAAGAGAGCTTAGTGAATTGCAAGCAAACCAGCAAGAGAACAAGGAGATTTCCAGCCCAAAAATGATGGAGGATGGGCTAGAGATGAGGACCCAACGTGGGTTCCTATGAAAGTTGAACAAGGACGTGAAGATGAGTTGGAGAAAATAGGTGAAAGGGAAGAACAATTGTAGGGATTCAAGGCGAAATTTGATCTAGAGAAGGGTGACTACGAGTGAGAGGAGTGGAAGTGTAATAACCCCAATTTTTGTAATTGATTGAGAAAATCAATAAAGTTTAAATTTCATATATTTCGGGCTGAAATATTAGGGTTATTTAGAATATACTTTTAATAAAAGTATAATCAAATAATAATACATGTAAAATTGAAATTAGACATAGCAAACCCTTCAAAATGACTGTAAGCACAACAAATTCTGAATTCGGATGAAAAATCTTGAAGTTTCTTTATTTCTTGGACAAAAGGGTAAGAAAGTAATTTTACTCAAAAATCAAAATATGAGACATCAAAATTTAGAATGTACTAAGAAATACGAATCCAACGCCACTAAGTACACTCAAATTCGAGATCATGGGAATAAAACCCAAAATTTTATACATAAATGGAAAAATGGTCTTTTTACACCATGTGGGGCCCACAAGGGACCCAAAAATGAATCTTATGAGCAGCCCATGTGAAGTCATGGGTCAACAAACACCAGCTGGTCTTGGAGAAGAAAAATGGAGCATGGGGAAGAAAAAATGGAGCATGGGAGACTTTCATACCATTTAATAATAAAAAAATAAATATTATAATAATGAAAGAAGACCAAAATGCCTATAAATACAACCTCAAAAATCCTCCAAAAATTCTCAAAAAATCCCCACAAAATTTTCTTCACTCTCCCTGAAAAATTAGATCTAGATCCCTACCCCAAAACCCAAAATTTCCAAGAGATATCTCTCTTTTCAATTTCTTTTTCTTGTTAGATTAGGAACAAGAGACCTAAAATCAATTAGGCACTTTGTTCTAGATATCATGTCATCAATTCCACCGTCCAAAACCTCCTACCGTACCTTAGCTACAAAATCCCTAAATCAATTTCAAGATCCAACGGTTCAAACAAAGAAAATTTGCAAGAAAGGTGGATCATGGGCCATATCTTCATCAAAGGGTATTTCTTTTAAATTGGACACATAAACAATGTTTCTTCTCCAATCAGGTAGGTGGGAATACTTTCTATACATGTTTACTTATGTTTAATAAAAATTTTATTTTACTGCAATTTATTTTGATGATAAAAAAAGTAAAAATAAAGTAATAATAGCACCTTCAATTTCGGCCAATAGAGGACTCAGATGGAAAATCTGACCCTACCAATTGATCCAGAAGGGTCCAAAACCCCTATGGTACAAATTTCACTAAATTTCATGAAGGTTTAGTACCTCAATTGAGAAGGAATTGATTAGATGGTCCAAAAGGACTATCCAATCACCCGATCGAACAGATGATGGGTGAGACACCGCACGCACGAGCGTAAGCGAGTGCGACATCATCCCGCGGGCGCAGAGCGCGTGCGAAGTCGTCCCACACGCGTTGGGAGACGTCCTGTGCGGGCGCTTCCGCATCTCGTCACAACGGACGTGCCTGACGAGGCACTTCCGCATCTCGTCCTGTGCGAATGCTTCTGCCCGGCTTTCTCGTTGCACCTGAAAGATCGGGGCCATCCATTCTAGTGGGCCCAGATCAAATCCAGGCCCTATGAAGGACTATAAACTTCTAGATCTCATTTCGAAGCCATTTGAACTCCAAATGAAGATTGGAAAGAAGCTATGGAAAGCTTGAAACCTATATTTTCTGATGAAATGATAAAATGGACATAATATTCAGTAAAACTTTCTGTATTAAAGAAACAAGTTTCCAATTACCTAGATCTTCAAGATCTGAGATGATTAGATCTTGAAAATATGTTTTAATAATGATATACTATTGAAATAAAGTGATATCTATGGTTTATTTGGACATATCTGAGATATATTAAGGGATCTACCCATTATAGTAGAAAAACCCTAAAAATACAAAGGGACCCACTTGATCAATGAGATCAAGTGTGATCAGATCCTTGGGATGGATAAAATGAATGTTGATATGATGAAATCCAAGAAATCATGGATGGATTGCAACAATAATGGATCAATATGATCTTTGGACCTTAATAAAGAAAATCCCCTAAATATAACTAATACCCTTAATCTAAGGAAAAGATCTAAGATCAAATGGTTGGATCATAAGTAAAGGTTTATAAAAATGTTAATGTAATTAGTTTCATTTTATATAATAGCATTTTAAATATGATTAAGTTATAAAGCATGCTAGTATAACATTTAGACTTTAGCATGATATGTGATTTCATTGTTATCATAAGGTGCTAGATTTAATTATCTTAGGGGCACTTTAGTATGATTTCATGCCATTCTAACTTAGGACCATGCTAGAATTCCATATAAGTTTATACTATAGTATGAGATTATACCTTAAGTCCATGTTAGTTTAAATTGAGTTATTAAGGTATATTAGTTGGAAATCATGTTAGAGTAATTTTAAGTACCTTGCCTCATTATCATTAAGTGTTAAATTATGTATTTTATGCTTTGAATGTATAATTCATTTATGGTTAAATTTTATTAGTAGATCTACTTGTTATGAGATAAAGAGCATAAAACATAAAAAAATGTAATCTAATGAGAAAGTAGAGTTTCATGACACAAATAAGAATGGAGTACTTTGGACTCAATTAGTAAGGGCTATAGTTAGTATGACAATATATGGATTATCAAAACCTTAGCCCAAACTAGTAAAAGAATAATAAACCCCATGAATGACATTATAAATATTCATGGACTTAATTAAAATCCATTAGAAAGAGTACTTAGGGTAAACATGCTTATAGGAATCTTATGAACGGTTGAGCTATGGTCATTCTAGTGAATGATGAACATAGTGGTTAAGGGGGTTATCTAATAGAGCCTCGCTCTTCCCCTACTTTCCATTGATGTTTGTGAGGTCTAAATGACTCCTTACATGAGGATTGAAGTAACCACTTTGTGTTCACCCATTCAGCTAATAAGCCTTAGCCAATTGGAAATAAGAGGAGCAGTATAGATTTAGGCTTAAATAAGTTACCTTCAACCAAAGACAAGATCTTGGTTGAATAATAATAATAAGAGCATAAAAGGTTAGTAAATTACCTAACTCTAATAAAAACAGTAAGTAAGATAAGGATGATCAAACAAGATCCATTAGATCTTGGATGATCAAGAACAATAAGAATAAGAATACTATATTGTACTTAGTATGCATGTTTATTAGTATGCTTGTTATAGTTCATTAGATTAGATAATCCAAACCCTTGATCAATGATGATTCAAGGAAGAAAAGCAAGATCATTCTCCTTAGGGATGATCCAATAACTCAACTTAGATCAAAGAAGAACTAGATGATAGAAGATCTAGGACCTTGATCTTTATCAACATGTGTAGATTGTAAATTAATGGATCTATAAAAGATCAAGATCAAGGAGATGGACACACAAAGACTTAGAGATAGAAAAATACTTAGATATGAATGATTTAAAGATCATTCTAAACATTAGATCTAGTGATCAATAGGATTGTTCAAAATTTATATATTGACAATATGTATGGATGTACAGATTACATACATCAGTTAGGATCATGGAAGATTGGGGAAAAGAGATCAATCCTTAAAGGTAGGAGGATTTGATGAATGCATTTACATGAGATATACATGATTGCATTCATGATCTTATATTGACAAGAGTAATGTTAATACTTGTATTAAATCTCTTGAAAACCTTATGATCCAACCAAACACATATAAGATGGTTAAGGACTAAACTATAAGTGAATAGGGAACTAGAAAATATTTTAGCCCTAAGTAAACAGACATATGGTCTGATATATATGAAATCTATTTTACATACAAGCTTGGAGGCTTGTGAGTTTGTTTTAATAAGCATAAGCCTAGGGGAATGTATTGCTAGAGGAGTTATGAGGGTTTGCCACCCACTCCTTGAAATTTGATGATATGATGATACCTTACCCAAACAAAGGCTAAAAGTCAGGTGGTGGCAATTATGGGAAGGCCACCACTGTGAAAGTCTTGTCCCCCATACGGGCAATGACATAATATTTTCCACTGTGGTATCAGTGGTGAACATGGCAGTTATCTGAGCGTGCTAGTATGGATCAGACTGCAGCATAGCAACCTTTTTTATTATTTTGCACTATGATGCATATGAGAATAGGCATAGTGAAATGCCTTATGTTGTAGCATAATGAAATGCTAAGTAATTGTATAATACCAATATTTCCCAAGAAGGAAAATTCCCAATATAAGATTAGCTGTAATACTAAATTCTCATAATGGAGAGAATTGATCAACTTAGTTAGGAATGATATTTGACTACTTTCATAAATTTAACTGGTTTACTCATGTAGAGTATGTATGTATATAGATATACATAAATTACAAAGTAAAGAGTAAAGACATGAATATGTCGAGGGATAATGGGATTATGAAGTATTGGAATTACATTGTCAATTATTATGCTTCTTGAATTACCTACCAAGCATTGCTTGCTGAGATATTGTAAATGTTGCAATATCTCAGATATAGGGAAGGAGAGTTAGGAGCTAAAGACGATAAAAGACTTGAAGAGAATAATCTTCAAGGTATACCCTTAAAGAAATGTATTTTTCTTTGTTGAGAGTTTTATTGTATGGTGATCTTGAGTTTTGGATTATGTAATTTGGACAAGTATTGTAATAGATTTGGCTGTACTATGAACCACTGAATGGATCCTGGAATTTAATAAAAGTATATTCCTTCAATGGAATTTTATTTTGTACAAAAATTGTACTTATGTTATGTATGAAGTGGTGACTTGGGTTTTCAAAACAAGTTCTAAAGAAAAGAATTTTCACTGCTTTGTTTTGTGAAAAAATTTTACACTCTTAAGGGCCTTGCCTTTCAAAATACATTACAAAATGTGTTCTAAGAACCCGGGTCATCACAAGAAGAGAAAGAAACCAAGGGAAGTTGGGAAGAAGGGAGGTGTAGTAAGGTGGAACTCCACACCCCACCCTGCACAATTTGGAGCTACAATAGTAGCTTGATTTTTTATTTTCCTTGGGCTGGACCATCTAGAGATCCCCATGAAGAGCTTTTAAGAAATACTTCAACAAGAAGGAGAGAGATTATATAGGAGATATGAGGTTGAAGAACTAGAATTGGAAGTATTGTAGGAAGACCATACGTCCTTTGGGGTTGAGGAATCAAGGAACTCTTCCTAAGTTGTACAGGATTCATGGAGTGACTTAATACTACTTAGATGATAGTTCTTACAATAATAAATTTTTTCCTGTATATTGTTCCTAAACTCTTCTTGAAATCCATCTGTGAATCTCAATTTAGTCCAACCTATTTATTATGCTTTGTTAGAAACTTGAATGGGCTAGTATCCTACTATGGACCCATGTGTTTCCCCTTTGGTTGGGTGCTGACTTTTGCAATGAAGGATGTGTGGATGTATGTGAATGAATGATGGGGAATGGTGCACTAAATGAGAGAGGCATGGGTGAATTGAGGAAGGGAAATGAGGTAGGAATGAGGCGCACTTTTCCTATTGTGTTGTGTAGTAAAAAGACACATAAAACCTGCTTTGCTAAAGAGGTAGTGAAATGGACCTTTTAAATATCTATTATGGATGAATATTTGAAGAATTCTTATGGTGATTGTTTACTACCAGAAGGTGGAATGTGATTGAAGGGATGGTAGAGATTGAGGTTAAAATCTGACCCAATTTTGACATCTTGCTTACGCTTAGTAAAGCATCTTTAAATGTATGTTATCTCTACCTTTGAATGAATGATTTGAATGAACATGTGGTAATGAAAAATTGTGAAGTTATGGTAAGAAAAATCTCACCTAAACTCTACCCCAAATGATGGTCTTTATGGAGTGGAAATGGGGCACTTTATCCTACAATTTTTAGCAAGAAATTGATTCCTAATTACCTCACCTTTGGGGGTTAAAATGC
This sequence comes from Warburgia ugandensis, assembly GCA_035236585.1. Classification (NCBI taxonomy): domain Eukaryota; kingdom Viridiplantae; phylum Streptophyta; class Magnoliopsida; order Canellales; family Canellaceae; genus Warburgia; species Warburgia ugandensis. The sequence goes on from CP141130.1 coordinate 48,229,769, forward strand.
TAGTGAAATTAGTAAGGGATAAGTAACTAAATGAGGACATTTCAATTAGGAACAACATGTGATTAAGCTTATGTGAAAAACAACAAAATACTATTAGGAAAAGGGAGTGTGAAACACACATGAATGAAGGGATTTACCCTGTAAAAAACTACTGAAAATAGCATCACTTTGACTTAGGAAGAAGTTGAGAATTTAAACTATATCAAGACTTAAACAACACACTCTAGTTGTTGCAGGACAAGTAGCTAAGTAGCATCTGAGTTAGGCTAAGAAAACTCTCTCCATTCACTTGTAAATGGCTAGCTTTTCCTTTCTTGGCACGCACACTGCTAGAAACTACAGGGACACTTGTTGAAATAAAGCTTGGAATCTAGCTTTAATTCCCAAAAAACTTAAAAAGAGACTACAAAAATCTTATGCAGGCAAGCTAGAAAATGGTGGGTAGTTGAAGTAAAGAAAGATTAGATGTGCTAGATCATGCATGACCCAATAGCATGTTGAAATTATGCCACAAATTCCAGTAAGGCCACAAGAAATACTAGTAAGTACTTAGACTATAGCTTAAGTGGAGTTGACTAATTACTACTTTAAGATGTATGAAGTGTTACCCATAATCTAATGTAAGCTACGGACATAACCATGTTAATAATAAAATATAAACATACGTGGAATAGGAGTTTAAGGAAGATCCAACTCAAAGAGACACTAATTTCTATGAGTGGAATAGCAAGAATCAAGGGTCAGATGGAGGCCCTAAGTTACTAGGCAAGCTGCTCTACTAAGTCTCAAGCTAGAACACTATTGTAGCAAAAGCTTCTAATGTGCTTCTTATAGAGGTGTGTGGGTAAAATAAGGCAACACAAGCTTCAACTCAATATACAAGCTACTCTATGACTTGTGCTCTAGTTACTTAATTATTTAGTTTGGTAAATGTTCTTATGTTCATTCATTGATGTATGAAGAGGTTTGCAAGTAACTTGGGATATATGAATTCATGCACTAAGGCTTATTTTAGAGAAGAAGTAAATGAAAGCAATGTATGAACATGAAAAATAAGTTGACTACTTATAGGACCATGGTTGAAAATCCTGAATCCATAAGAAGCATGACATCGTTGATAGAAAACTCCATGCATCCCATTTTTGGGAATCATGCTTATGTATAACAGTTCAATAGTTCAATATTTCTTTTTTTCAACATGTTATGATGCGCTTCATTTAGTACATGATATATCAATTTGAGTGGAGCTTTTAGGTAAGCACTCTCTAGGTAGCTATAAGTCCTTTTGATGTATTTGATTCAATATTAGGGGGAATCGCTTCATAGGTGGCTTGAGAAGGTTAACCCCAAGGAAAGCACTTGCAAAGTAGCTACAAGGGCTTTTAATGGATTTGATTGATGTTTTGGGGGACCACTTAGCATAGAGGTTGAGTGGATGGGCTCCCTAAAGGCAAACTTGCTTCGTACAGCTATGAGGACCAAGACTCTATGCTAGGAGTAGTTGGCCCTACCCTCTAAGATGATGATTGATACCAACTTGAGATGAGCTTTTGGAAGAGTAGTTGGCATGGGGACTACTCTAGGAGTAGCTAGTTAGTCGTTCATGGTATCAATGCACATGACCACATGGTATACATGGAAATGTATGACAATGATAGCATGACAACCTGGGATTTTGTAACGCATTTTGTAATATATTTTGAAAGGCAGGGCCCTTAATAGTAAAAAACATTCGCAAAACAAAGAAGCGAAAATTCTTGTCTTTAGAACTTGTTTTGTAAAACCCAAGTCACCACTTCATACACAACATATGTAGAACTTTGAACAGATAAAATTCCATTGAAGGAATATACTTTTATTAAATTCCAGAATCCATCCAGTGGTTCACAGTACAGCCAAATCCATTACAATACTTGTCCAAATTACATAATCCAAACTCAAAGGTCACCATACAATGAAACTCTCATTATAATACAACACTCTCAAACAAAGAAAAATACATGTCTTCAAGAATATACCTTGAAGATTATTCTCTTGAAGTCTTCTATCATCTTGAGCTCCTAACTCTCCTTCCCTATATCTAAGATATTGCAACATTTACAATATCTTAGCAAGCAATGTTTGGTAAGGGATTCAAGAAGCATAATAATTGACAATATAATTCTAATACTTCATAATCCCATCATCCTTAAACATATTCATGCCTCTACTCTTTACTTATAATTTATGTACATCCATGTACTTACATACTATACATAGGTAAATCAGTTAAATTTATGAAAGTAGTCAAATATCATTCCCAACGAAGCTGATCAATTCTCTCCATTATAAGAATTTAGTATTTCAGCTAATCCTACACTGGAAATTTCCCTTCTTGGGAAATATTGGTAACATATAATTACCTAGCATTTCATCATGCTAAAACATAAGGCATTTCACTATGCCTACTCTCATATGCATCATAGTGCAAAATAATCAAAGGGCAACCATGCTGCAGTCTGATCCGCACTAGCACGCTCGGATAATTGCCCTGTTCACCACTGATACCATGGTGGAAAATATTATGTCATTGCCCATATGAGAAGACAGGACTTTCGCAGTGGTGGCCTTCCCATAATTGCCCCACTCGACTTTTAGCCTCTCATAGGGCAAGGTATTATCAAATCATCAACTTTCAAGAAGCGGGTGGCCAAACCCTCATAACTTCTCTAGCATAGCATCCCCTTAGGCTTATGCCTATTAAAACAAAATCACAAGCCTCCAAGCTTGCATGTCATAACTTCTCTAGCATAGCATCCCCTTAGGCTTATGCCTATTAAAACAAAATCACAAGCCTCCAAGCTTGCATGTAAAATCAATTTCATACATATAAGACACTAGATTTCAACCATGCTGAAATATCTTCTAGTTCCCTATTCACTTAGAGTCTAGTTAACCATTTTATATGTATTTGGTTGGATCATAAGGGTTTTAGGCATTTAGTACAAGTATTAACATTACTCTTGTCAACATAAGGTCATGGGTTCAATCATGTATATCTCATGTAAATGCATTCATCAAATCCTCCTACCTTTAAGTAGTGGTCCCTTTTTCCCAGATCTTCCATGATCCTGACTGATGTATGTAATCTGTACATCCATACATACTATCAATATATATAAATTATGAACAATCCTATTGATCACTAGATCTAATGTTGAGAATGATCTTTAAATCATTCATATTTAAGTATGTTCTATCTCTAAGTCTTTGTGTGTCCATCTCCTTGATCTTGATCTTTCATAGATCCTTTGATTGACAATCTATACTTATTGATAAAGATCAAGGTATTAGATATAGTTCTTCTTTGATCTAAGTTTAGTTATTGGATCATCCCTAAGGAGGATGATCTTAGTTTTTTTCCTTGAATCATCTTTGATCAAGGGTTTGGATTATCTAATCTAATGGACTAGATTTGATCTATAACATGCATACTAATAAACATGTATACTAGCTACAATACAATATTCTTATTCTTGTTGTTCTTGATTATTCAAGATCCAATGGATCTTGTTCGATCATCCTTATCTTACTTACAGTTTTTATTAGGGTTAGATAATTTACTAACCTTTTATGCTCTTACTATTATCATTCAACTAGTTAATGTTTTGCTGGTTGAAGGTAACTTATTTTAGCCTAAGTCTAGACTGCTCCTCTTATTTCCAATTGGCTGAGTCTTACTAGCTAAATGGGTGAACACAAAGTGGTTACTTCAATCCTCATGTAAGGAGGTGTTTAGACCTCACAAATGTCAACGAAAAGTAGGGGAAGAGCGAGACTCTATTAGACAACCCCCTTAACCACTATGTTCAACCTTCACTAGAGTGACCTTAGCTCAACCTTTCATAAGGTTCCTATAAGCATGTTGACCCTAAGTACTCTTTCTAATTGATTTTAATTAAGTTCATGAACATTTACAATGTCATTCATGGGGTTTATTATTCTCCTAGTTTGGGCTAAGGATTTGATAATACTTATATTGTCCTACTAACTATAGCCCTTACTAATTAAGTCCAAAATAATCCACTCTTATTTGTGTCATGAAACTCTACTTTCTCATTAGATTTCATTTTTGGTGTTTTATGCTCTTTTATCTCATAATAAGTAGATCTACTAATGAAATTTAATCATAAATGAATTATAAATTCAAAGCATAAAACTACATAATTGAACAACTTAATGATAATGATATAAGGTACTTAAAGTTACACTAGCATGATTTTCAACTAATATACCTTAATAACTCAATTTAAACTAACATGGTCCTAAGGTATAATCTCATACTATAGTATAATCTTACATAAAATCCTAGCATGGTCCTAAGTTACAATAGCATGAAATCATACTAACTTGATCCTAAATTACACTTGCATAAAATCACACTAACATGCCCCTAAGATAATTAAATCTACCAACCTATTATAACAATCTAATCACATATCATGCTAAAGTCTAAAAGTTGCACTAGCATGCTTTATAACATAAATCACATTTAAAATGCTATTATCAATTAATAGAAAATGAAACTAATTATATTAATATTTTAAGAAACCTTTACTTATGATCCAACCATTTGATTTTTGATCTTTTCCTTTTAATCAAGGGTTTCAATTACATTTAGGGGTTTTTCTTCATTAAGGTCAAAAGATCATATTGCTTTGTTTTTGTCATATTCAATCCATGATCTCCCTGGATTTCATCATATTAACATTCATTCAATCCATCTCAAGGATCTAATCACATTTGATCTCATTGATCAAGTGGATCCCTTTGTATTTTTAAGGTTTTTCTACCATAACGGGTAGATCCCTTAATATATCTTAGATATATCCATATAAACCATATATATCACTTTATTTCAATAGTATATCATTATTAAAATAGATTACTAAGATCTGATCACCTTAGATCTTAAGGATCTTGGAAATTGGAAACTTATTTCCTAAATATAGAAAGTTTCATAAGATATTTTCTCCATTTTATCATTTCATAAGAAACTAAAGGTTGTAAGCTTTCCATAGCTTCTTTCTGATCTCAATTTGGAGTTCATATGACTCCTGAATTAAGTCTGGAAGTTCACAGTCCATTCCTGAGGCCTAGAAATGATCTAGGCCCATTGGAATGGACGGCCCAGATTATTCGAGTGGAAAAGGTAGGGCGAAACGCTCTAGTCGTCATGCGCCCGTCACCGGGATGTATGATGGACGCTCCTGCCTAGGACCGTTGCGCACGTGGAAACACTGCATGTGCGGCATTTCCATGCGGCGTTTTGCACGCCGTCCTGGGACCCCGATCCAATCGGGTGATTGAATAGTCCGTTTTGGACCGTCCAATCAATCCCTTTTAATTGAGGGCCCAAAACTTAATAGAATTTTGTGAATCTTTTACCCTAGGCTTTTGGACCCTTCTAGATTGATTGGTAGAGTCAGATTTTCCATCTGAGCCCTCAATCATCATGAATTGAAGGTTCTGGTATTTACTTTATTTTTACAATTTTTCACCCAAATAAAATTGTTGTAAAATAGAAATTTCATCAAACAATAATGAATATGTCCAAGAAGTAGTTCCACCTACCTGATTGGAGAAAAATGTTGGTTATATAGTCCAATTTAAGAGAATACCAGTTTTGATGATAAGATAGCCCAAGATCCACTTATCTTGTGATTTCCATTGGTTGAACCACTGGATCTCAAAATTTCTTTGCGTGTTTTGTAGTTAAGGTATGGTAGGAGATTTTAAATGGTGAGATCTATGATATTTGATCTAGAATAGAGTGCCTAATTGAATTTAGGTCTCTTGTTCTAATCTAGAGAGAGGAGAGAGAAAATGAAAGAGAGATCTTTTGGGAGTTTTGGGATTTTGGGAATGGATCTATGTCTAGTTTTGTAGGGGAAGTCAAGATAATTTCGTGGGAATTTTATGAACATTTTTAGAGGATTTTTGGGGCTGTATTTATAAGCATTTTGGATCTTTTCTCATGATTATGTGTAATGATGATGGTTTATTTTTTATTATTTATTTAGCATTGGATTCTCCACCTCCACCTTTTTCTCCATTACCATTTGGTGGTGTTTTGACTCATGCTTTCACATGGGCTGGCCATAGGATCCCTTTTTAGGTCCCTTGTGGGCTCCACATAGTGTAAAAAGACCATTTTGCCCTTTATGTATAAAAAAAATAGGGTTTATTCCCATTATCTAAGAATTGAGCATACTTAGTGGCATTGGATTCGTTTTTCTTAGCACATTCTAAAATTTGATGTCCAAGATCTTGATTATTTGTAAAATTATCATTTTACCCTTTTGTCCATAAAATAAAGAAAATTAAGGATTTTTTATCCGAATTCAGAATTTGTCGTTCTTACAGTCATTCTGAAGGGTTTGTTGAGTTCAATTTCAATTATACATGTCTCATCTCTTGATTATACTTTTATAAGAAGTACATTCTAAATAACCTTAATATTCCAGTCCGAAATTTCTAAAACTCAAACTTTATTGATTTTCTCAATCAATTACAAAAATTGGGGTTATTACACATAGTTATAAGAAGGTAACGATAGCACATACAAAAATATGAGTCTATGATATATTGTGGTGCATTTTAATCATGCCTGGTCACTCTTAAGTGTTGGATAGTCCACAAAGGATGGATAGTATGGGATATCTCTATTGGTAGGATGGGAGATTCTAGAGTCCCCATGATAGGACTAAATTGTCACCCCATATGTCATGGATGAGTTCTTTTCAGATTTGACAAGCATATTTGAGAAACCATTACTCTTTTTCTCAAAAGAAAATGATATGTTGCCCATTGCATTATTTTGGTTTTACCGACCATTGGCTTTACTTGTCAATCAATTTTTTGAGCAACATTCACTTTAACATTGCAAGCATCATATTAACATGCTAAATCTAAATTGATTTATCATGGTAAAGGTACACATGATTATGACATACTTTAGAAATTCTAAACTCATCAAACTATCTAAATTATTATCTTTGTTTTAGTGACTTGACCTTAGTAACTTTACATAATAACATAAATGCATCTATAATATTGGTTGCCTAGTATTTTGAGCAAACTAGTGATATTAACTTTATCATATCTTGTGCATTTTATGCTCACCATCCTACAAAACATTCTAGGAGAGACTTTGATGAGGTTCAAAGTAGGGAAAGAGGCCTCAATAACTAAGTCACTCGCATTGCTTTTTGGATGTATGTGAGGGATGGATCATTTCCTTTTCATGGAAGGTTGATTTTGAGGCTATATTTAGGTATTTAGGTGGTATGTTTAAGGTTGATATTCTAGACACTGTAACCTTTATAGATTGTTAGTGCAATTGCTTTTTTAATATAGTTTATGTTGTGAATATCAAATCCCATGGCAAGAGAATTTAATTTTTTTAGCATCTCATTCTATTTTAACTTATGCGGGATGATTTTCTATAGTGACAACTAGTTCAAAGGTGAGAATTTTTAAAAGATATATACATATATATATTGTACATTTTCCAACTCTTTTTCAAAGAAAATAAAATTTCAAAATATTTCTTTTTAGAAAAAACTGGGATGTTAGAGATTATGATATCAGAGCTTATGCATTGTTACTTACAACTAAATTACTATGAAAATAGACGATAACAATCTACAAGGGATTAAGCCTTAGGAATGACTAGAAGGTAGTTGCTTAGGGGAACTTATTAGATTTTTGTTGGTTTTAGATGGCTCCTCGGAGACATAGAGAGATCCCCCTCTGTAGACAAATAGATAGACCATCACTAGGACTCAGGGTGTCATGGGTGACCAGCCTGATGCAATAGATTAGGTGGTTGAGCTTCTAGCCGAGAGGAGAGACAATGGTTGGAGGCTATCAGGGGTGTAATTTACCCCACAGGAGAGATTAAGGTAGAGGATGATAATCCCAAGGGGGACAACTTGCTGGAGATATTTAGGTGGGTTTCAACTAACTTCTCTGGCAAGGATGGGCGAGAGATTGTTTAAACATGGTTACATGACAATGAGCAAACCTTTATAGCCATAGGAATATGGGAATTGCCAACTTTGTTCTAACCAATAAGGCTTCACTTTGGTGCCCAACAACCAATAGGAACTACTTTGAGGGTGGAGACATTATTGTGTGGTAGGACTTTAAGGCTATGGTCATAGATAAGTTTTTCCCACCACATGTTTTGGAGCAAATGTAAGTGGAGTTCTTAAGCCTCACTTAGGGCACCCAGATAGTTGCATAGTATGAGGTTGAGTTTTCTGGTTTGAGGAGGTATGCACCTGAGGTATGTATCATCGAGATGAAGGCTGCACAAAAGTTTGCCAAGGGATTAAATTTCAACTTGATGAGTAGGATCTTAGCATCACAGCTAGCACTATAGCCAACGTTGTCGAGTTGGCATCCATATTGGAGAGAGAGAGAGAGAGAGAGAGAGAGAGAGAGAGAGAGAGAGAGAGAGAGAGAGAGAGAGAGAGAGAGAGAGAGAGAGAGAGAGAGAGAGAGAGAGAGAGAGAGAGAGAGAGAGAGAGAGTTTAGAGGCCCACCTAGAGAGGTAAGACAATAGTTTGGAAAGACTAGCCAAGGTTTAGACTTCAAGAGGAAGAAGAAGGTCACAATTTGGAGGAATCCTGCTTCATAAGCGAGACAGTTTGGAGGTTAGCCTAGGAGGAGTGGGGTTAGTGAGGAACAATTTTTCCTAGTCAGAGACGTTCATAGCAAGGGCTCTTGATGCTTTCAGTGTGATAAGTGGGGCCACATTGCAAGACACTGCACCTTGTTGAGGAGGGCAATACTATCACCATGGCACTAGGCACCAAAGTGGGATTAGGTAGCATGACTATGACACTTACTACTACAGGAGCTAATGCCATGTCCAAACCCTGTGTAGTGTCAAGGTCAAGCTCCTAAGAGTTAGAGCTATTTTTTCACCCTCACCACTGACTAGGCTTGCACATCCAATGCCTTCTTGGAAGGTACTCTCTTAGTGCATAATAGATTGCCACGTGTACTCATTGACCCAAGGGCTATACACTCTTTTATAATTGCCATGTTTGTACCATTTCTAAACACAAACTTGAGTAGATAGAGTTTTCTCTTAAAGGTTAGCCCCGTTGGGGAATAGGTGATAATACAAAAATTCATAGGATATGTCTATCTTGGTGTTAGGTTAGGAGCTGAGGGTCAATGTGATTGCTTTGAGTATGATAGATTTTGAGGTCATCATAGGCATGGACTGGCTAGCTGAGCAAGGGGCTTTAGTGAGCTATATGAAGAAACAGATGACTTTGCATATGCCTCAGGGATATACTTTCATGTTTCAATATATCCGGCACCAGTATTATCTTAGCTAGTCAGGTAGCACACCAGTATCTAGAGGATGTTAAACATACTTAGCATATGTTGAGGTTTAGGGGAGGCAGACTTCTTACCTTGACAAAATCGATGTGGTGTGAGAGTTTTACAATGTATTTCCAAAGGAGTTGCTAGGATTAGCTCCAAGGTGTGAGATGGAGTTTACCATAGAGCTACTACTAGGCTAACTCCTATCTCAAAGGCTCCCTACCATATTGCTCCTTTAGAGCTCAAGAAGCTAAATATACAATTATAGGAGTTGCTGGACCAAGGGTTTATTCGACCTAATGTGTCTCCATTCGGAGATCTAGTCCTACTTATCAAGAAGAAGGATGGCTCTTTATAGCTTTCTTTAGACTACATGGCTCAAAATGGTTTTGTGAAAAACAAGTACCCCTTCCCCACATAGACAACCTCTTTGACTACTTACAATCATCCAAGGTGCTCTCTAAGGTCAACTCAAGGACTAATTACCACTAGTTGAGGATATAGGCTGCAGATGTCTTGAAGATAGCATTTTACACACCATTCAACCTACAAAACGTGGTAGCTAGATTTGAGGACGTAATGAATTGGGTGATTAAGGACTTCCTCGACAGTTTTTTATTTTATTCATCGATGACATCCTCATTTATTTTAGTAGTGTTGAGGAGCATTGGGAGAACTTAAGAATCATGTTAAGTGCATTGTGAGCACATCAGTTATACACCAAGTTATCTAAGTGCAAATTTTGGTTATACAGGGACCACTTCCTTGGGCATGTAATATCCAAGGAGGGAGTAGCAGTCAATCCACAAAAGGTTGAGGTAGTTGCCAACTGGCAGAGGCCTAAGACTATGATAGGGATGCTTAGTTTTTAGGGTTTAGTAGGGTATTTTAAGAATTTCATTGAGGGGTTCTCTCACATTACTTAGCCATTGACTGAACTAACCAAGAAAGCTTACATGTCTGAGTGGACAGAACAATGAAAGAAATTTTTAGGAGTTAATCAATTCTATCCCTACTTGACAGTAGTAGCGGTTTTGTGGTTTATAGTGACACTTTAAGTAAGTATTAGGATTTGTTCTCGTGCATCATGGTAAGGTGATTGCATAAGCCTCCAGGCAATTCAAGACACGAGCACAATTATCCCACTCATGATCTAGAGCTTCTTGTTGTTGTATTTGCCTTGAAGATTTGGTGGCATTACTTTTACAGAGAGAAGTTTGAGATGTTTATAGACCACAAAAGCCTCAAGTACATCTTTATATAGTGCTACCTTAACATGAGATAGAGGTGGTAGTTAGAATACTTGAAGGACTCTACCATTCCATATCACCCTGGTAAAGCCAACATGGTTGGATATGCACTTAGTAGGAGATCAAGTGGTATCGGTGCAAATATTACTATTTGTTCACCTACTTAGACTAGATCCATGAGGCTCAGTAATCATGTATAGAGATGCGTATTTTATGAGAGAGGGTGGCTTTGAGAAGGGTTTCAATTGGGGAATTTGGTTCAATGATAGATCTATTGTGCCAAATACTGTTAGATTGAGGTAAGATCTACTAAAGGTGGCTCACTATTCTAAGTTTGCTATGCATTTGAGAGGTGCTAAGATATACCATGATATAAAGATGTAATTCTAGTGGCCTGGATGATGAAGGATACTAGACACAATGCCACTCATTGTATGATGTGCCAAAGAGTCAAGGTGGAGCACCAGAAACCCTCAAGGCTACTATAGACTATTGGGCTACCCATATGGAAGTAAGACCATATGACTATGGACTTTGTGGTCGGATTGCCCAAGGCTTCTAGTGGGCATAGTGCTATATGGTTTGTCATGGATCAACTGACTAAGTCAGCCCATTTCTTGTTGATTTGACAAAAGCAGTCATTGGAGAGCCTTGCGGAGTTGTATATCGAGGAGATTGTGGGCCTACATAGGGTACCATTACTAATCATCTTGGATAGAGATACTAGGTTCACTTCACAATTCTATTAGATTGTGCAAGGGGTTAGGAACTTCTTTGCTTTTTAGCACAACGTTTAATCTCTAGACCCACGACCAGTTGGAAAGGACCATTCATATGCTAGAAGATATGTTGAGAGCCAGCACATTAGATTGAAAGGGTTGTTGGGATGAACATCTTTCATTGGTAGAGTTCATCGACAATGACAGCTGCCATTCTAGCATTTGCATGGTAACGTATGAATCACTCTAAGGTAGACCATACCACATGCTAACACATAGGAGCATTTTTGGAGAGGGGTAATTCCTTGGGTGGAAGCTTGTCGAGGAGTGTGGCAAGGAAGTGAGGTTCATTCAAAGACACTTGGTAGCTGCACATAGCATGCAGAAGAGTTATGTCAACCTAAGGAGGAGAGAAACGATGTCTTCTTGAAGGCATCCCCAATCAAAGGGGTTATAAGATTTGGGGTGAAGAGCAAGTTGAGCTTGAGTTTGTGGGTCCATTTGAGATTCTAGAGAGGATAGGGGGAGTGGCCTACATATTGGCTCTACTACCTTCACTAGCTAATGTGCATAGCATATTTCAAGAATCCTTGTTGAGGAAATACGTGTCGGACCCTACTTATGTATTTGATTAGATACCAGCTGACCATCAGCCAGTTCTTTTGTTTCAAGAGCAGTTAGCTCAAATTTGAACCAAGATGATCCCTCTTGTCAAGGTTCTATGGCAACATCACACTTTTGAGGAGGACCCCTAGAAGGTTGAGGATGAAATGAGATTACATTTTTTGGATTTGTTTTGATTCACTTACACCTACATAATTTTAAGAACATAATTTTTATAAGGGGGAGAGAATGTAATATCTATAAGCATGAAATCCCTAATAATATATATATATATATATATATATGAAAGTTACAAAAAAAAGGAGGATTTATTTCTCATTTTTCCTTTCCTTTCCTCCTTAATATCTTAAGAAATTTAATGAATGAATTCATTTCCAAATGCTAACATTGTAGTTAGGAGAATAGTAAGGTACAACTAAGTAGAGAATTGGTTGAAAACATTAAGTAGAAGGAAGGCTTGGTCGGTTGGGAAGTAAGGTAGAGCAGTAGGTAAGGTACAATTGTAGAAAGAAAGCAAGAGAGGAGTGTATGTGTCAAATCAAATGAATTTAGCAAGGGTAGAGTGGGAATTCCAGCCAATGGTTGTGGTATGTATGAATGCAACAAGCCACATTTCATGTGATACATGAGAGGCTATGTTGGCAGCATGCATTCATAACACATGCCACCAAGCTTGCAAATGATGATAAATTGGGGAAGGAAACCCCCTTACAATGCTTCCTATATATGATTGAATTAGGGGTGAAGAGATCTTAATGAATTGAAGGCAAACTAGTAAGAGAACAAGGGTGTTTCTAGCCCAAAATTAATGGAGGATGGGTTGGAGATAAGAACCCAATGTGGGATCCTTTGAAGGTTGAACAAGGAGGTGAGCTAGGTTGGAACTCCACACCCCACCATGCACAATCTGGAGCTACAATAAGAGCTTGATTCTATGTTTTCCTTAGGCTTAACCATCTAGAGATCGTAGTGACGAGCTTGACAGAAACACTTCAACAAGAAGGAGAGAGATTTAGGGTTGAAGTGGTGGACTTGGAAGCGCAGTAGGAAGAGCATGCACCCTACAGGGAGGCTCTTTGTACCTATTACTGTTCCCTTCGGTAGGAGCTATAAGGAGCACCATTTGGGGTTGACCAATCAAGGAACTTTTCCTAAGAGGGAGGGGAATCTTGGAATGAGTTAATACTACTTAGAACATAGCTCTTGGATGTTTGTGAATGAATGATGGGGAATGGTGAACTAAATGATGGAGGCTTGCGTGAAATTGAGGAAGGGAAATGAGGTAGGAATCAGATGTATTTTTCCTACTCTGTTGTGTAATAGAAAGATGCCTGAATCCCCTTGCTAAAGAAGTAATGAAATGGGCCTTTTAAATATTTTCCATGAATGAATGTTTGAAGGATTCTTTTGGTGATTGTTTACTCCAAGAATGGGTGGAATGTGATTGAATGGATGGTGGTGATTGAGGGTGCAATCTGATGCAATTTCCTAAAGGTTCTTATAGGAAATTGATGTCCTATTCATGCTTGGTAAAATAACCTTAAATGTATGTTTTCTCTACCATTGATTGAATGATTTGACTTTGGTAATGACAAATTTTCAAATTAAGGTAAGGAAAATCTCAACTAAAATCTGCCCCAAAAGATGATCTTTATGGATTGGGAATGCAGCGTAACTTTCATAGTTTGAGCAGGAAATTGACACCAAATTCCCTCACCTTTGGGTGCTAAATTTCTAATGAAATTAGTAAGGGACAAGTAACTAAATGATGACATTTCAATTACGGACAACATGTGATTAAGCTTAGGTGAAAAACAACAAACTACTATTAGGAAAAGGGCGTCTAAAACACACATAAGTGAAGGGAGTTACCCTACAAAAAATTGCAGAAAAGAGCATGACTTTGACATAGGAAGAAGTGGAAGATTTAATTTATATCAAGACCTAAACAACATACTCTAGTTGTCACAGGACAAGTAGCTAAGTAGCATCCTAGTTGGGCCAAGGAAACTCACCCTATTCACTTCTAAATGGCTAGCTTTTCCTTACATGGCAAAGCACATACACTTCTAGAAACAGCAAGGACATGTGTTGAAACAAAGCTTAGGAAACTATCTTAAATTCCTAAAAAACTTAAAGAGAGACTTCAACAATCTTCTCCACTCAAGCTAGGAGAATGGTGGGAAGTTGAAATAGGGAAAGATTAAGTGTGGTTGATTGTGCATTACCCAACACCATGTTGGAATTTGTACAAGGCAACAAGAAACACTAGTAAGTACTTAAACTATTTCTTAAGTGGAATTGACTAATTACTACTTTAAGATGTATGAAATGGAACCCATAATCTAATGTAGGCTAGGAACATTTAGCCATCTTATCAGTAAACATATAAACACATGTGGAATAGGAGTTTAAGGAAGATCCAATTCAAAGAGACACTAATTTCTATGAGTGGCATAGCAAGAAGCAAGGTTTAGATGGAGTCCCTAAGTTACTAATCAAGCAAGCTGCTCTATGAAGTCTCAAGCTAGAACACTATGGTAGCAAAATCTTTAAACATGTTCCTCATAGAAGAGTGTGGGTAAAACAAGCCAATGCAAACTTCAACTCAATATACAAGCTACTCTATTGACTTGTGCTTTAGTTACGTGATTATATGGTTTGGTAAGTGATTTCTTATGTTCACTCATGGATTTATTAAGAAGTTTGTAGGTAACTTGGCATATATGAATTTATACACTTAGTCTTACTTAAGACAACAAATAAATGAAAGCAATGAACATGGAAACAAATTAACTACTTATAGGACCATGGTTGAAAATTTGAATCCATAAGAAGCATGACATCATTGATAGAAAACTCCATGCATCCAAATTTTGAGAATCATGCTTATGCCTAGAGGTTGAAAATTTTAATTTTAATTTTAATTTTTTTTGAAGAGTTATGATGCACTTCATTTTAAATGCAATTTTGTCAATTCGTATGGAGTTTTTAAACAAGCACTCATTGAGTAGCCATATGGCCTTTTGATATATTTGGTATAATATTAAGGGGGGCCACTCAATAGGTGGCTTGAGAAGGTCAACCCCAAGGCAAGCACTCGTAAAGTAGCTGTAAGGCCTTCTAATAGATTTGATCTATGTTTTGGGGGACCATTCATCAAAAAGGTAAGTGGGCAGGCTGCCTAGATGCAAGCTCGCTTCACGTAGCTATGTGGCCTGAGACTCTATGCTAAAAGGAGTAGCTAGCCCCTACATTGTGAGATGATGATTGATGCTAGCTTGGGATTAGCTTTTGAAAGAGTAGTTCGCATGGGGACTACTCTAGGTGTAGCTGGCTAACTGCCCATGGGGATTGGTTCGTACAATCATGTGGGATCCATGAGAATGTATGACAATGATAATTATTGTTGTGATTTTAACTCACAAGCGCACTAATTGGTTGTAATAATTCATGCAAGGAGGTCAATCCAATAAGGAATTGAATAGATGTGATACTATGGTCCCTACTTTAAATTATCTAACCAAACCCAAACCAAGGAGATCTTTCCTGGCAAAAATTGAAAATTTAATACATGAAATATGGAATTATGCTAAAACTTAAAACATGTTATAGTTAACAACTTCCTAAAACACACTTTCTAAAACTAAAACTTTCCTAAATGAAACCTTCTAAATTTATGAATTTCCTAAATTGAAAATTCCCCAAACATCACAATTTAGAAACTCCCTAATAACATGCAATAACTAGTAAAACTAAGATGCAAAACTAGAACAAATGGTGTGCAAAGGATAATGAATTGTGCACATGAATTCCAACTTAAAACAGTGAATGGAAACTAATATAACATCAAGTGTGTGAACAAGAAGTGTACATATGAGAAAATAAGAAAGCATGGATCTAATAAGCGTGCAAAGCATGAATGGAACAAGAACTAAGAGGGAAACTATCAAACAATTCAATGGAAACTATTCAAGGCCATATGCATAGCTCATGGGATGTGTGCATGGTCTTCTATACAATTAGAATGCTATTAATCTATGATGGTATGCATGGAAACTATAAAGCAAAGGTGCATGAAAGATTTAATTACATGTATAGCTAAGCATCAAACATGGGATAAAAAACTTCTCGCAAAATTTAAACAAATACCCATTAATAGAAATGTCTCTCAACATGGACTTTATTGATAGCAAAGTTCATACAAAAGAGGTGCAATATGCTAATGATTAAAGCATTAGATCAACTTACAATCAAATCCTCAAGGCAGCATATGTATTTCAAGGAAAAGACAAAAATATAAATAGTTAAAGAAACACAGAACAAGTAGAATAAGGATGGATTGAAGGTACTTTATTACCTAGATCTAAAGCTCATCTTCTCTTGGTTGTCATGACCAGAGATGGTGATCTTTATAAGAAAAGGATTTAAAGTTGAAAAGAGGCAATAGAAACAAAGAAGCATGATGAGGAAATAGCACTAACATAAACACATACCAAGGTTAAGTAAAAGAAGAGAAGAACCAACCTTTAGCTATGCTAAACATCAAAGGCTTCCAAGCCATGCATGAGCTGTGGAACTCTTGGAAGAAGGAGAGCAGCACCCAAGGAGATAATTCTTCAAGGTAGAAAGGTAAAAGAAAGGTTGAAGGAAAAGGATGTCCTCTCGAAGATGGAGGATACGTTCATTTTCTTCCCAAAGGATCTCCTAAATTCTTGGATTTTTGGTCCTTTATAATTTTTCTCCTATATTTTCTAGGGTAAATATGAAATAAGAAGAGGTTTGAGTGGCTAGGATTGGAGTGTGAAGGCTGCCTAGGGTTTTTGTAAGAAGTAACTTCCAGTGGAACAAATTTGGAAACATATAGGTGGGAGGCACCAATTTTTAGGAAGAGTCATCTCCCCCTTTCAAAAATTATTGAATCTCTTGAAAATAGCAAGTGGTTTGGATGAGGATGAGATAAGTGAGAGAAAAAAAGATGGGAGGAAAGAAAGTGATAGGAAAAGATAAGAAAGAGTGGTGAGGTGGCAGAAAGTGATTAGTTAGCTAGTTTCCAAGGAAGTGGGGATTGGTTAGATTGTTAGAATTGGAGTTTAGCAAGGTGATAAAGTCTTAGAAAGGTGGAACTCTTGAATGAAAATTAAATTCGTAGTGATATTTAGTAGTGAGGTGGAAAGTGGGAAAAAAGTGGGAAAAACATGAAAAAACATAAAAAATGGAGGTTTCTTTTCCTATTGGTCCAAATGCTGCCTCATCCTAGTGAAATTTCCCTCAATTCTCTTCAAAATATCTATATAAACCCCAAGGATAATTCTTTGGATTCTCCTTCAATCATAGCCTTCCATTTTGCTTGACTTATGTGACTTTGATGAATTACTTTGAGAGCTCAATTGGCTTGGCTTCATGGCTGGCTTAGATGGCTTTGTTAGATTAACCTGATGTGTCAAATCCTTGGCTCCTTAGATTGTCACCTTGTTCATGGCTTGAATATGGCTAAGTGGCTTAGGCTTAACCCATGCAAAGGTGGTGGAGTTTGCATGGCTTGTGCATGGGCCCACTTTAGCAACCTTTTGCTCCTATAATTGCATCCAATGCTTGTCCTAAAAATGATATGGACCTTGATCTCATGTTGGATTGATGACGTTTAGGCTTTGACTCTATTTTTTGTAGCTTGATCTTCCATTTTCATCCCCATCAATCTTGACTATCAGATCACCATCTTGCTTCCTACTAATAGTGTAATTAAGTCCCAAAAAACATGATTAATATGCCTTGGATTAGCCAATCGACCTACAAAATATCAAATTTTTAGGTCATTAGGTCAAAAATGAATGCGTTACATATTTTGGTTAAAATTTCTAATTACCCCTATAAGTTGTAACACATGGGTAACTAATTCAGTTGCTTTTATGCAAAATTAGACACTTATCACACTCCCAACTAGCATTTTACTAGGCCATAGCAAAAGATGCAAAAAATCATTTTATCAAAACTACTAGAAAGTGCCACTTTTGTAGGTACTCATGATTGCATTTAGCACACGCAATAAGCCTTTAAACCCCTAAGTTACCCCTAGTGGACAAGTTTGGCCTTGTGAGAGTTTGTAGTGAATATATCTACAAAAATTTTATGAAAGTGCTTTATTCATCTAAGAAATTTTCCTCTTATTCAACTTATATTAAATTCCTAACTTTATCTTGCTAATAAAGATGAATAAAAAGGTTCAAAATCCTACCCTTATGCTAAAAATATAACATTATTCTATTACTTTTGAAGGTGAGTGTGTGTTATAGCTACTACACAATTATAGCTTTCAAGTAAAAAATAACCTAAATTACCATCCAAATTTATGCTTTGACTTCAATTCTCATAGGATATACTTGACACTTAGAAAGAAGTCACTCTAAAAGTTGTAAATCTATCATTAATATGTGAGTAGATTATTGTTCATCAAATCCAAAAATCTCACATATTCCATACAAAAGAATGATAACTTGGAAATAATGATAATAATGATCTCATGAAAAGATATCCACTATTAAGAATATTACACTCTGCCAAACTTCCTATTCATTTATAACTATATCCTAGTCAATCTACTCCTAAGATCAAGTTAGGACTTCTATTAGGAATAAGCATAGTCATAGGTAAGGGTTATCAACTGAATGGGTTTATAGGGAAACAAAGGTTGTCTAGAAAATATGTAAAGGTCTTCTATTAATGTATTCACAACTTTTCCATTTTTCCTCACAAGAGTGAACATTTTTCTATTTCATGGCTATCTTTTGTTTCTTTTTCACTTAACTTTATATATAGCCTTTATGAACTTTTTCTTCTTTTTAACCTTTTGGCATTCATCTCTTGAATTATGTTGTTTATACTTTTTCCAAGATATTCTTCAATATTCTCTATATATTTACATAACAATTAGGCAATAGATATATTTATAGGAGCTCAATATAGGTAACAGTTATTTGGCTAACAAGGAAAAGGTTTATTTTAAAAGCTCAATGGGCTAACTCATGAAAAATAATATATGGAAGGTTAAAGGCTTTAGGTTTAGCAAGGATGGCCTCTATCATTTTCTAGGCTTTATATGACTTAGATGATCATAAACTTAAGAGATATATGGTATAGTCTTTTTTTGTGATTTCTTAATAGTTGACCAAGATGAAAAATAATGAGACCAACTAAGAACTAATGTCCACTGAAGATATTTTTTAATTTATTTACAACCCTCAAAAAGGAAGAATGGCTCAAAACTCACTAGGGTTATTTCTTCACAGATCTTCATCAGGATCTCCAAATTATATTTTCTCTTCAACATAAACTATGTATAGCAATTTTGTGCCATTAGTATTTTGAGTATAATTTTTCATGGAACACTTTAGAAAAAGGACAAGATAGTGAACTAATTATATACCACTCTACTAATAAGATAAAATTCATCAAATAGCTAAATATTCAAAAATTTAAAATTCTCATTTTTATAAAGGAATTTTTCAAAAAAATTCAAAAATGTAAGAAAAACTTAAAAATATCACCCCCAACCTGAACTAAACATTGTCCTCAATGTTTTGAAATATAGGATGCCTAATGATGAATGGGTATTATAGAATAATGAGACTTTCTAAGTTTAATGTCTTCAACAAACATGGCTTATAACTAATCTAAGCTAAATGATGCACAACCAATCCTAGTATTCATTAATTGTGTAGTGTCTTGATTATCTTTTCTAATTGCATAAATAGTAGCTTCTTAAATATATAGACAGCTCCTCCTTTTATCCATATTAGACTACTGCTTACAAGTTGAGTATTGCTCTAAAGTGGTTAATATAATTCTCATGTTAGGAGGTGTTTAGACCTAAACCAACATCAATGAAAGGCATGAGAAATATTACTTAGATTTTCAGATAGCCACTATAACCACAGTGCTCAAAAGCCACAGGAGTGACAATAGATCACATCCTTCTAAAAGGGTCCTATGAGCTTGGTACCCTAAGTCTCTTTTTACTTGATTTTAATTTAACATCCAAAGGCTAGGAACGCAAAAATACAAGGATGTGATTTAATTACTTAGGTGGGCCAAGGAGCTAGTGATGAAATCTAGCTCTTATCTTATTGGGGTTCCTATGGGGCCCTTATTAGAATTAAGTTTCATTCCACCATAAAGCTATAAACATGCAATGCATAACAAAAATAAAACTAATGTCCACCTATATGCTACTTAACAAAGGGTCATGTGCCATAACAGATGGGACACTATAACCACGTAGCCTATGCTTTGGTTATAGTCGAGCTTAGGCTAACCTTTGTTAAATAGTTGCTTGAACTAATGCAACAATCCTAAATATTATGCAACAGTTATAAATGCATGACCCTAGTCCATGTGAATTATACTCTCATCACAAATGTAAAATTATACTAAATGCAGTTTATCCTAAAAATTAAAATTTGGGTGAGGATTGCTGATAGTGAGGGGCCTATGATGATCAAGTGTGCACCACTAAACCCCACACTTGCCCTCTATTATTACAACCCATTTAAAAATTGAATGAAATTAAAAATAAAATTAAAATTACAATTACAATTACAATGGTCTTCACTACAATTTCACCCAAATCCTAATCTAAGAAAGCAATGTAAACCTAATCTATATTGATGAAGCCTTGGCCCGCAGGATCACCATCGATCCTTTGATGATTTTCCTCACACAAAAAGCAAACAATTATGGTCAATAAGAGAAAATAGAAAGTAAAAGAAAAAATAATTCAAAACCCTAAACTAATGTACCCTAAACCTAGATTAGAGGTAAATAATCTAAGGTATGGTCTACTACACCAACCATTGTGACTCCTCGACAATGATGCCAAAAAGTTACTATGATTTTAAGTTAAAACTCACAAGCACAGGAATCGGTTGTAATAATTAACGTGAGGAGGTCAATCCCATAAGGAATCGAATGGATGTGATACTAATTGTATTTACTTTAAATTATCTAACCTTGCTAAATCAAAGAAATCTTCCCTAAACTAAAAATGAAAATTTAACACATGAAAGATGGAATTATGCTAAAACTTAAAACATGCTAAAATTAACAACTTCCCTAAAACTCACTTTCTAAAACTAAAACTTTCCTAGATGGAAACTTTCTAAATTTATGACTTTCCTAAGTTAAGAAATTTCCTAAATTGAAACTTTATCAAACATGACAAGTTAGAAACTCCCTAAATAACATGCAATAACTAGTAGAAATTAATATGCAAAACTAGAAGAAATGTTGTGTAAAGGCTAATGAATTGTACACATGAATTCCAACTTAAAACAATGCATGGAAACTAATATGGCATGAAGTGTGTGAACAAGAAGTGTACATATGAGAACATAATTTAATGCAACACCAATCTACAGTTAGCATAATAACTGAAGTAGAAAGCATGGAACTAATATGAGCACAAAGCTTGAATGGAACATGAACTAAGAGAGAAACTACCAAACAATTCAATGAAAACTAGTCAATGCCATATGCATAACCCATGGGATGTGTGCATGGTCTTGAATAAAAAGAGAATTCTATTAATCTATGAAGGCATGTATGGAAACTATAAAGCAAATGTGCATTAAAGTTTTAATTTTGTCTATAGCTAAGCATGAATCATGGGATAAAAAACGTAATGAAAGTACTTATCAATAGAAACTTCTCTCAACATGTATTGATGGAAAATTTCATACAAGAAAGATGCACCATACTAATGATTCATGCATTAGATCAACTTACAATCAAATCCCCAAGGCAGCATATGTATTTCAAGGAAAAGACAAAAAGATAAATAGTAAAGGAAATCTAGAATAAGTGGAATAAGGATGGATTGAAGGTACCTTAATTCCTAGATCTAAAGCTGACCTTCTCTTGGTTTTCATGACTATAGATGTTGATCTTTAGAAGTAAAGGATTTAAAGTTCAAAAGAGGCAGAAAAGTAATGGAAACTAAAAAGCATGACAAGAGGAAAAGCAATAACATAAACACAAACCAGGGACAAGTAAAACAAGAGAAGAACTAACCTTAAGCAATGCTAAAATTCAAAGGCTTCCAAGCTATGCATGAGGCATGGAACTCTTGGAAGAAGGAGATCAGAACTCAAGGAGATAATTCTTCAAGGCAAGAAGGTAAGAGAAAGGTTGAAGGAAAAGGATATCTCCTCCAAGGTGGAGGATACATTCTTTTCCATCCAAAAGGATTTCATGAATTCTTTGTTTTTTTGGTCTTTTATGCTTTTTGTCCTCTATTTTCTAGGATAAAGGAAGGGTAAGGATGAGATAGGAAGAGGATTAAATGTCTAGGATTGGAGTGAGAAGGATGCTTAGGGTTTTCTTAAGAAGTAACTTCAAGTGGAGCAAATTTGGAAACATAAAGGTGGGAGACACCATTTTTTTAGGAGGTG
This sequence comes from Warburgia ugandensis, assembly GCA_035236585.1. Classification (NCBI taxonomy): domain Eukaryota; kingdom Viridiplantae; phylum Streptophyta; class Magnoliopsida; order Canellales; family Canellaceae; genus Warburgia; species Warburgia ugandensis. The sequence goes on from CP141130.1 coordinate 48,252,194, forward strand.
GCATCTCTCCCTTTCAAAAACTATTGAATCCCTCAAATATAGTAAGTGCTTTGGATGGGGATAAGATAAGCGAGAGAAAAGAAGATGGGAGGAAAGAAAGTGACAGGAATAGATAAGAAATCGAGGTGAGGTGGAGAAAACTGATTAGTTAGATAGTTTCCTAGTAAGTGGGGATTGGTTCGATGGTTACAATGGGAGTTTAAGAAGGTGATAGAGTCTTAAAAAGGTGGAACTCTAGAATGCAAAGTGAAATTCTTAGTGATATTTAGTGGTGAAGTGGAAAGTGGGAAAAACATAAAAAATGGAGGGGTCTTTTCCTATTGGCCCACATGCTACCTTCTCCTAGTGAAATTTTCCTCAATTCTCTTCAAAATAACCCCATAAATCCCAAGGATAATTCCTTGAATTCTCCTCTAATCATAGCCTTCCATTTTGCTTGACTTATGTGACTTGGATGAGTCACTTTGAGAGCTCCATTGGTTTGGCTTCATGGATGGCTTAGAGGGCTTTCTTGGCTTAGTTTGATGGGTCAAATCCTTGGATTTGGTGGTCGGCTTAGCTCCTTAACTTGTCATCTTGTTCATGGCTTGAATATGACCAAGTGGCTTAAGTGAAACCCATGCAAAGGTGGTGGATTTTACATGGCTTATACATGGGCCCACTTTGGCCACATTTTGCTCCACTAATTGCATTCATTTCTTGTCCTAAAGATGATCTTGACCTTTTAGGCCTTGACTCAATCTTTTGATCTTGATCTTCCATTTTCATCCCGATCGATCTTGAACGTCCGGTCACCATCTCGCTTCCTACAAAATGTTAAAAACTCTTATTAAGTCCTAAAAAAATATGATTAATCACATACTTACCTTGGATTATCCTATGGACCTGTAAAATATCAAAATTTTGGGTCATTAGGTCAAAAATGCATGTGTTACAAATTTTGGTTAAAAACCCTAATTTACCCCCATAAGTTGTAATACATGGATAACTAATTGAGAGGTTTTTATGAAAAACTAAAAACTTATCAGTTGCCAAGTCATTCTCGAGAGTTGGATTGTTCACACAGGGTGGACAGTGTGGGATGTCTTTGTTGGCAAGACAAAAGTTACCACTGTCCCTATGACAGGACTAAATTGTCACCTTGTATGTCATGTACAAGTTCTTTTCAAATTTGACAAGCATAGTTGAGAGACCATAGCTCTTTTTCTCAAAAAATTATGATATGTGGCACATTGCATTATCTTCATTTTACAACCTATTGGTTTGACTTGTGATTCAATTATTCCAACAGCATTCACCTTTGCATTACAAGCATCATATTAACATGGAAAAGTTGAATCAATTTATCCAAGTAAAGGAACACATGATTTGACCTTAGTGTCTTTACATACTTACATATCTGTATATGTACTGTTCGCTACCTTATACTTTAGGTGGATTGGTGGTATTATCTTTGTTCCATGGTGAGAATTTTATGCTCACCCTCATACAAAACATTCCAAGCAAACTTTGATAAGGTTCAAAGTAGGGGAGGAGGCACCATAGGAGTTTGGGTTGAAAGTTTAAGGTTGATATTCTAGACATTGTAACCTTTATGGGCTATTAATGTAAGTGTGTTTTTAATAGTAGTTTATGTTGCGACTAACTTATCTAATGGCATGAGAATTTAATTTAGCACTATCATTCTAATTTAACTTATGTGGGAACATTTTTAGTAGTTACAACCAGTTAGTGATATAGGAATGCATTTTTGCAATTGAGTGTAGGAATTATTCTTCTAACCCTTCTCTCTTTACTCATTTTTTAATTTGCCTACATTTTCATTTTAAAATATTGGGGACAATGTTTAATTTAAGTCTTGGATAGGGTCTTTCTGATTTGATGTCCAAAATCTTTATTTTTTATGACTTTTCTTTATTTCTTAGTTTAAAATAAATAAATAAATGAATAAAATTTTAAATTTGAAAATATTATGAAAAGTTCCTTTACAAGGATAAGAATCAAAAATTTAAAATATTCAATATATTTTCCTAAATTTAGCTTATTAATAGATTTGTATACAATCAGTTCATCTTTTTTATTTTTTTAAAAGTATTTCGTGGAAGATTAAACCCAAAATAATTACTGCATAAATAGTTGTGTATATAAAGTTTAAGTTGAAGAGAAAATACAACTTATAGATCTTGAAAAATAAAAGTGAAGACTTATAACCCATGCGAGCTTTACAACCAATCTTTCTTTTTGAGGGTTATATATAAATATGTATATATATATATATATTCAAAATTTTCTTCAACATACATAAATTTGTATTTGCTGTCATTATTCTTCATCTTGGTTAACTATTAGAAAAACATTGAAAGACTATAACACTTATCTCTTGATTTTATAGTCAATTCAAGATATTAAATTAAGGAAATGATAGAGACCATCCTAGATAAACCTTGGTCCTTTACCCTTCCTACATTATTTCACCACTAGTTAGAACATTTTTTTTTTGTGAACCCATTGACCATTATCCTTTTTAACACATATAATATATCCAGCACCTATTTGTTCTAGAAATATGTAGAAATAGAAGAAGAATATCTTGAGAAAAGTATGAACAATACAAGTCAAGAGATGAACTTGAAATGGGCTGAAAAGAGAAAATTGGCTATATTGAAAAGTCAAGGGAAAAGAGAAACATAAAAAAGGATAGCCAATGAAAAGGAAAATGTTCACTCTTATGGATAAAACAGAAAGTTTTGAATGCACTAGTAAAAGACCTTTACATTTCTTCTAGAACACCTTTGCGTGCCCTTATATCATTTCTTTGATAACCTTGTCCTAAGCCCATGTTTTATGCTATTAGAAGTCCTAACTTGATCTCAGGAGAAGTATGACTTGGATATGCCTATGGATAAGTAGGAAATTTGATAGAGTAACACATTCTTACATAGTTAATATCTTTCTTGAGACCATATCAGATTTCTTATAAGTTATCATTTTTTGGTATGAAATATGTGAGAATTTAGTTTGATGAACATAATTCTACTCATATATTGAAGAGGGAATTACCCCTTTCTAAGCGACATCTTTCTAAGTGTCAAGGATATCTTAGGAGACTTGAAGTCAAAGCATACTTTTAGATGGTAATTTAGGTTATAATAAACTTAGAAACTCAAAATTCTACATAAATTGGCTATATTATGACACACTCACATTCCAAGATTGATAAATTATGGAATATCTTTAGCTTAGTGGTAGACTTTTGAACTATTAGTGATTTATATTAAAATGCTAAAGTTAGGAATTTAATGAATACTGAATACTAGAGAATTATCTAAGATACATGGACTTTCAAAAAGGTTTTTGAAAATATTTATGGTTAACATTTTTGGAAACTCTTAAGAGACTACAACTGTTCCAATAAGGGTTTAAAGGCTTTGACGACTAGCAAAATCTAAGTCTTGGGGTACTTGATGTATATAGAAATATTACACATGTACCTTTATATTTAGTAGGCTTTAGCCCTATAAATAACTTAAACATCACTAATAAGGCTTAATCCTACATTTTGTAGGTCTATAGTACAAATGAAAGAAATAAGGGTATTTGGGTAATTTTAACTCTAAAAAAGAACAAGACTATTTTTCATGCTACATCATGATCTACACATACTAAATATGAACTTTAGGAGTTCATAATTAAACTTTGGTGTCATTATCAAAGTTGGAGAAGTCAAAACCCTAAGTGGAAGACCAAGCCTTATCCATTCAAAATAGGGTGTTACGTATCATAAGTGGGGTGATAGAAGAATCTCAATTCATATATTTTGTAATCATATACAATGAGAGCTTGTTAAAATAAAACAAGAGAGAAAACCAGGGCCACATGAAGACTTCTTCCTTACTCTCTCTCTCTCCTTCTCAACCAAAGGATGAGACCACCTAAGGGAGTTCATGAATTTTCCATGCAAGGTCATAATTCCCACTCAATTCCTTGTGATTTACATGAAGAAATAAGTAAGATTGGTGGAGAAAAATGAGGAGAAGAAGAGAAAGACAATTTAAGAGAAACCTACAGTTGAAAATCATCTTGCTTTTCAAGCACTTAAAGGCTAAGATCTATTCTTTTTCATTCACATTCTAAGAAACCAATGGTACTCACACAAGCATGGGGAGACTAATGAGAAGCAACACTATAATGAAGACCAAGTTGAAAGCCCATTGGTGGAGATTTTTCAATGGGTTGCCCACCTATTTTCAAGGAGGAAAAGCATCCAAGTTCAAGGGGGAGATGTCTCACGTTGCTTAAATTTTATTTATAGGAGAGAATTATGGTGGGCTGAGAGAAAAATAGGGAAAACCTAGAGTAGATAAGGAAATCTCGATGGGATTTAGGCCATCCACTCCAATAGCATTCCAATCTAATAGGAGAGAGTAAAGAATCTCTTAAACAAGATCTTTAAGGATAAGAACACTCCAACCAAATCTCAAGCTAAGGTAATGATGATCTACAGCCAGGAATGAAGCTAAGAAAAGTTACAAACCCCAGCCACCATTCCCTTGTTAAAAAGTCAAATCAAAACCCTAAGAAATGAGAGATCTCCATCCTACATTCCCATCCAATGGCTTACATTTATCTTAGAATTTCTAAGCTCCAGCACACACACCAAGAGTTCCACACCTCCCACTCTTTTACCTTCCGATTTCCACCTATTTTCCTAGATTTTCTCCCTTCCTTTCTATCATCATTCTCCCATAGCCTATTCTCCTTCCCATCCTCCCATATCTTCTTGTTATTCCATCCTTATCTCCTTCCTTCTCATATCGATGCATTCCACATGGAAACTAGGCCCTCCCCCTCCTTCTCTCCTCCCTAATCCTTCTTTCTTCCACTTCTCTTTCATCTCAACCATTCATCCAAGCATGTTCCTAACCATCCACACCTTGGGGCTTCCACTCCAAAAAGCTATAAATATAGGTGTTGCATAATGAAGTTCAATCTTTGAACTTTCCCAAGAGTTAAGAGCCCAAGCCAAGAGAAATAGAGGGAAGGAAGATTGCTTTTTCCTTCTCTCCCACAAGCTTCACACATCCAATTCCTTGGAGAAAAAGGTAAGAGATCTTAGCCAATTCCCATTTATATTTCCCATTTTTCCTCTCTCTCTCTCTCTCTCCATTAATCTATTTTTCATATAGCAATACTCATTATTCTTCCATGCATCATTGCCTTATCATTTTCCCTTTTTCTTTACATGCATCTTTGCTTGGAATCCATCACTATTCTCTTTTCCTTTGCACATCCTCATCATTCACCTTAGATTCCTCCTCACCATCTTCACTTGCATAACCCTTCTCCACAGCATGCATAAAACCTTAAATTGTATGCATTAGCCTATGAATGCAACTATCTTCCTTACCTCTCCAACACCTTTCTCTAACTTCCATAGCATATCTTGCATGGACTTATCTCATATGCAACTACACACACTTCCTTGCATGCCTTGTTCTTTTTTATGTCCTTCACCATCTTGACTTTCATGCATTAGTATCCTTAATATTTGCACACGTCCTTCATACCTCATCCTTACATTCCACACCATCCACCCCCAAGCCTTTCAATGTATGAACCATGTATGCATTGGACCTCCATGCATCTTCCCATGTTTGATTTATATGCACAAATCTTTTCGTGCATCACTTCCACTCTTTTTCTTGTTTAATTTCCATGCATCTACCCCTATATGTTCCCATCTCCCAACCATATTAAACATCCATGCACCATCTCCTTCTAGTCCTTGACATAGAATCATAAACACCCCCTTCATTCTCCTTTGCTTACACGTATAATTCCTTCCTTCTTTCATCTTTTCTTTTTCTTATTTTTATGGGATTTAGGATTAATAAAAGAAAAGGAAGAAGGAATATGCCTTCCTATGGAAGAAAAGATTCATTCTAAATCCTAAATGAGTGGTTGAGGATATCAAATCCTTCCATAAAGCCATCCAAGTTCCTAGTAAAGGCATCATGTTGAAGAGTAGGATAACTTTCAAAGGTAAGTACCAAATTCCTTCATCATCTCCTAAGGTTACAATTGGAGAGTCCTAAACTAAGGGCCAGTATCTCCCTTATCTTTTTCCTTTCTTCTAGTTCATTATTAGGTATGGAGCCTCCTATATGACTAACCCTTTCTTAAGATGAATGACTTATAAACTCCTCTCCACTTCTCTCCTTAAAAGCTACCCTCCATATAGAGTATCTAGTTAAGCAAAAGCTACATATTTTTATGTACTTCCACTTCATCTTCCTCTTTTCTTCCTTTTATGGGTGGTGCTATTGTAGGGAAAGCATTAGATGACTCTTTTCTTGGCTGCCTTAGCACTTTATTCCTAAGGATCATTGGAAACGGATTAGACTGTTGGGTTGTGGCATGTTTAGTTAAGGATATGAGAGAAGCATGGTGTTAATCTAGTGTCATATGGGTTGAAGAGATACGTATAAGCTCCTGTTAAGTGAAATAACAAGAGAACCCTACAATGGAATTCAATCTTAGATTTAAGAAGTTTATTCTCTTTCCTTTCCTTTACTTTGCTTATGTATTTCTTTTTTTGCTTATCTATCAATTCCTTGCAATCATTTAGTTAAAGAAATAGTGGCTTTAATTCTTATTTAGTTTCTTTATTTATTTTATTTACTTGCTTTCTTTCTTACTTAGTTGCTACATTTAGTTTACTTGTTAAATTTCAATGCTAAAGTTCTTTGTTACCTTTAAGAGATTGGCGAGGTTAAAGTAAAATAACCTAACTCTTAATTAAAACTCCTTAAAAGAGTCCTTGTGGGATTGACATGTATTTGCTAGTCTATACTCCAATAGAACCATGCACTTGTGATAATAATTAAACATATCACATGTCATGGAAAGATGAGAATAAAGAAGGGGCAAGGCATGATCTACATAGGACAAAAATAGCGAGCCTGGTAAGTTGCTAGTATGGTTTGTTCACACCAAGTTACACAAGAGGCTCTGTTCCACCATGTTGAAGATGTTACAAAATGCTATTTGTAGGTAGCTTCCCTTTTAATTCTCTATCTCATTATTGCTCATGGACGCATGCACCTGCATGATGAGATTTAGAGAATGTATTTTTACTAGCAGATTTTTCATCATTACTGGTGGTAAAAGTATTTTTTACCTACTATAATAGTTGCTTTATAGAATTTCCTTTACCTTGTTGTTAATAGTCTCCTTTTTTATAGTTATGCCACCAAAAATTTGTCTTCTACATATTGATAGTGTTATTTTTGACCCTTCATTAGGGTTTATTATTTTTAGGATACTCCTTTACCTATTCCTAAATGTCACTTCTGCTATTCTCAAACTACCTTGCTCACCAATTTTGGATCAATTGGTTGGATTTTTCTTTCTTCATCGAAGTCTACCACATACACGATCTCCTTTTTCATTTGCATTGATCATATTAACCGAATCCCTTTGTATATCAATATTTTGAATGTTATTTTCAGCCACATGTTCTAATTGTTCAGGAACAGTAGACCATTATGTAAAGTTATTAGTCCATAGCTATATGTATAAAATTAAGTATAAGTTTCATAAATAAAATTTCCGCTTCATTGCAAATTAAACCTCCAGCACTAGCCTTTCCGTGGTTTCCCTTTGCAAATCTATCAAAGTTGAGGTGTTACCTACTTCGTTTTTAGGGGTTCCCTTTAACCCATGTGTTTTTGTCAAGCTATTTCAAAAATATTTCTGTAACCCTATTTTATTAACAATTTTTCATCTTTCTTAGTGGAAGAGACATTGACAATGTCTAAATTTGAAACCACCCATTTGTTCATGAGGACTTGTACATCAAACAACTTGTTTTAAATACAAGTTTATTTCTCTCCTTTCAATTATGCCATGCCAAATAGCAAGGAGCATTGAGACAAAGAGTTTCTTATTCTCACCTTGGTAGGATATTTCTTAATAGTTTCCAACAATCTTAATAAGTGTGTAATTTTTCATAAAAACCACCCAATTAGTTACGCATGTGTTATAATAGGATTTTTTACCAAAATTTGTAACACATGCATTTTTTACCTATTAACTCAATAATTTAGTATTTTGTATATCGAGAGGCTAATCCAAGGTAAGTATGTGATTAATTATATTTTTTTAAGATTTAATTATAATTTTTCACTTTTTGTAGGAAGCGAGATAGTGATCTGACGACTAAGATCAATAGGGATGAAATTAGAAGGTCAAGATCAAAAGATTGAGTCAAATCCTAAAAGTCATTAATCTTATATGAGATCAAGGATGAAGATCATCTTTATGACTACTAATGGATGAAATTAGAGGAGCCAAAGTGGGCCCATGCACAACCCACCCAAAGTCCACCACCTTTGCATGGGTTTCACTTAAGTCACTTAGCCATATTCAAGCCATGAACAAGAGAACAAGCTAAGGAGCCATGCCAACCACCATAACCAAGAATTTGAGCCATTAAGATAAGCCAAGATAGCCATCTAAGCCAGCCATGAAGCCAAGCCAATGGAGCCCTCAAAGTTAGCCATCAAAGCCACATGAGCTAAGCTAAATTTAAGGCCATGATTGGTAGAGAATTTGAAGAATTATCCTTGAGATTTATGGTGATAATTTGATGAGAATTAAGGGGAAATTCTCTAGGATAAGGTGGCATGTGGAGATGTTTTTCCCACCTTTTCCTCACTTTCGACCTCACCCTTAATATGCGCCACGAATTTCACTTTCTATTAAAGAGTCCTAACTTTTTAAGACTCCTCCACATTCTCAAACTCCCATTCAAATCACCTAACCAATTCCAAAGTCCTAGGAAATCACTTATCCAATCAAATTTTCCCATCTCACCTCTTTTTCCTATCCTTTCCTACTCATCTTTTTCCTCCCACCCTATCTTCTCTTTCCCACCTTATACCATCCACTCACTTTCCATAATTGAAGGAGCTTCAATGATTTTTCAAGGGAGGAGACACCTCCCCCTAAAAGTAAGATGCCTCCCCACCTACTTGCACTAAAAGGTAGCCAACCTATCCCACCTTTTATCTCACTTTAAAACCCCAGCCATCCCTCCATCCTCCATCCAAAAAACTTGTATTCATCCCCACCACACCTTATTCTTAGGACATCCTAGAAAATATAAGAGAAAAAGTATAAAAGTCTCACAAAAATCAAAGTTTAAGAGCTTTTTCATTAAGAGGAAAAAGACACATCCTCCACTTGGAGGAGAGCATCCTCTTACTCTGCTAATTCTCTCTCTTTTTCTTTGAACCTCCTACTCCTTTGGGTGGCTACGACTCTTTTCTAGGTGGATAGCTACTCCTTCCAAGTATTCCATGCCTAGGGTTGGATTTTCCTTTGAAAGGATGATTGAGTTTCCTTGATCCTTCTTTTCTTTGCTTATTCTCTTTACCTCCATTGTTGCCTTGTTACCTTTGATTTCATGCTTAATTGTAGGTTGATCCCTTTAATTCATTTCTTGATAGCCTTGTGTGTAGTTTCATAATCTATTGATTTAAGAGTTATAACTCTTTGGCAATGACAACCAAAAGATTATAGGTACTAGATCAAAGCTTTTATCCTTGAATTCTTTTTCTCTTCTTGTTACTTGATTGTTGTTTTGTTTGTTCTAGTTACTTGTTTACCTTGTTGAAGCATCTTAGATCACTGATCTAATAACTATAACTCTCTTGGAGTGACATCCTAGAATGTAGTTTTTAGATCAAATCCTTTCCATCTTTCTCCTTGAAAACTTTTGTCATATCTTGTTTTCCCATCTTTTCTCTATTGTTTCCCTTGGATCACTTTTAGATTTGTGCATGCTAGCTTATGATTGAGAGTGGGAGGATCTTGATGAAGTTAGATTATAGATTTTGGGTGTACTTTTGGTTTAAAGCAAGGTGCGGAGATTCCATGAAGGATGCACACCACTCTTGTACTTCAATTCAATTAATTCAAAGTGAAGTTTGGTTTATGCTTGATGTTTAAATTTCATGGAAGACTAATTGCTAGATTTATTGGTTAAATTATCTCATAAATCCATGTCTCTTAGATAGTGAATAAATATTCCATTCAAAGATTTCGTACTCACGATTCTAGATGGATTTAACAATCAATTCTCACATGAGTCACACTCAATATTCATGCACACAACCCATTGGGGCATGCACATGGTTTTGAGATGTGATCCATTTAGATAGTTGCTTGTTTTAATTAGAGTTTCTTGATATAGTTAAAATATTTTCATACATTTCATAATAGTTTAGCTCATCCCATAGTTCATAAACCCTTTCCATGCTTCATACATGCACTTTTTCCATAGTTATTTTCATGCATAACTCTAATATTTTTTTGCTTATTTGTTTAGTTCATGTTAGTCCTTAATGCTTTATGATTACTTGTATTCTAAGATAGTTTTGATTGTGTCAAAATTTAACTTTAGATAGCCTTAATTTTAGAAAGTTTTCACTTAGGAATTTTTTTAAGTTTAGCATGTTTTCTTTTAGTATAATTTTATATTCCATATCTTGCACTTGTTTTTAGTTTCTTCATCATTAGTTTAAGTTAAAAGATCTCCTTAATTTTGGCTAGGTTAGATAGTTTAAATTACGGAGCACTAGTATCACAATCATTTGATCCCTCGTGCGATCGACATCTTTGAGTGAGAATACTACAACCAATTCATGCAGTTGGTGAACTCATGTATCCAATCAAAATCAGTCCATGCTTTAGACTCCAGGAATGAATGTCTCAAAAAGCTTTTTAAAAAAAAAAAAAAAGGAATTTTGTGGAAAAGCACAAATCTCTCAGTTCTTTGAATATTCAACTAGCACAACAATCTATCAGAGAAATAAGCACCACATATTTTAAGTACCAAAGACTATGAGAACTTGAAAATTACAAGTTCTGGGTCTCAAAGAGCATTTAAACTTGTTTTCAAATTTCAAGTCCTAAATGGTATGAAAATATGGAATTAAAAGAATGAGGTCTCAAATGGCCTAAGGAACTCAATGATCAATCTAGATATCAAAGAGCTAAAGTTGAACACCAATGAAGAGAAATATCAAAGGGTGTAAACATTTAAAATAAGAGAAGAAATCTTTAGAACCCAGTGTTATCCCAAGCCCAATTTTATTTTGATAATAAAAAAACCTTGTTCTTGATTATTTAACCATGTTTCTTAATGTCCAATGATAATCATTCATGAGTCAAAAAAATTATTTAGAGGAGAATTGATAGTCAAAGACTAGAGGAGAATTGATGAATTACAAGCACAACCAACCAATTCATAGTAAAATTGTTTATAGTGTTCCTGTAAGTGCACAATTAATTAGTTGAAGTATTATGTAGCGTCAAATCCATAGGGAGGTGACAAAATGAAGCACCAAAGTTGATCTAAACTAATGTTCCTAAAATAATGCAAAACTTATACTAATAAGAGAAGAATGTGATTATGAGCTAATTAATAAATGAGATGAAAATGGATTTTTAACTAAAGTTGAATTGCTAGGATTAAAAATCACCTACCTAAAATTAGATCCAACACTTATGATGTCTCTTATAACTCAGGAATTGAATCAATACTACAATTAACTTCTCAAAAGAAGGCTTCTTTGAAAGCCTAATATAGAAATTGTGAAACATTAAAAGCCTGGATAGATCATCAAATTTTAAGCATTTCATGTAAAAAACAACTATAATGGATCAAGGGTTCAATTCCAAGCATCAACTATGGAAAGTAATGACGTAAGATCAAAGAATTATTCTAAGCATTAAAATTTGATGATCATTAGAACAACAACTAAATTTTGACTAATATTCACTTGATTGATCATTGCAATGATTAAAAAATAAATTAAAATGAAAAAATAACACTAACTCATAATTAAGAATCTCCACTATAACTTCCACTAAAAAAAAACAAATTAGAAGCAAAACTAGTATGTGCATTGGCAAAACATTAGTAGGAGATTAACACTAGCATAACTGTGAAATAAGAAAGACTTAAAATTATGAGATTAAACCAAAGCTAACTGGTAGATATTCATACCATAAGAATTTCTCTGATTAATTTCTTTTAAAACCACATATCAAACACCAAAAACATATATGCATTAAAGAATACATAAAGGTGCAACTGTAATCAATGCTTCTTTCTAGCAATTCGATTTTTCATTAGAATTTCCTACATATCTGATGAACTAGTAACATGCATGATGAATATGGTAATTTGTCTTTGTAATTTCAGCTAAGAAGTTGAATTAAGTAATGAAACTTTGTACCTAACACAAGTAGATAGATAGGAATCCAATGGTATCAATAGATTTCGAAGAAAACCAACAAAATTTGAGCTTTTTCAATCAAAATCTTAGCAATTTTTGTATACATAGTAGCATACCCTTTTCTAGTTTTTCATTGAGAAACAATGATTTAAATATTGAATTCTTACTGCAAATGGATGCAAATTTGTATCTAAGATATTGGAGAATCTTCAAAATAGTTCAGATTATTGAAAACTAAAGAAATAATGGCAACTAAAGATAAAATATCAAAAAAATAATCAGTAACAAAAACGGAGTATCTGGAAAAAAAAATAATGAATCAGTGATGAAATATTAGACTAAATTGTGATTTTTCTTGTTCATATGATAGATAAAAATTACAAAAATCAATTATAACTCAAATAACACTAATTTTTTTTTATAGATTTAACATTATTATACAAAGAAACCCAAAACAAGGACTGCCTACTCTTGTTCTTCTCTACTTCTTGCCGATTCTTCTTCATTCTCCTTCTTATGTATTCATCCCAATCTGTCACTCTCTATTCTCAATTGCTCAAGAAATGTCTCACCAAGGAGGAGGAGCCTCTCAAGAGTCCTCTTTCTCACTTTCTTTTTTTTCTTTTCTTTTTTCTTCTTCCCATGGTTCCCTTTTATATCGCCTCCCTGACTTATATGTATAATGTCTAACATTTTTTGATTAACTCCCAACTAGATATCCTCATCTTCACAGCCTTCCAATTTAATAGGAAACTCCTACATCTAGCAATGGCTAAAGTTGGTTTCCAATTAAGAAAAAATTCCATGCAAAATCCTAGTTAATAGAAAACCATTTTCCAAAACCAAAGTAAGCATCTTCCCTCCTCTCTAATATCCAACACATTCTAGCATGCTAGCTGATACATCTTTACACTTTAGGATATCTCCTCCCTAGCAAAAATAGTTCATCTTGTGGACCTTTTCTAAATAGTAGTTTCTAACTTCAAAGCTTTAAAAACTTAAGAATGCTCCTTCCTTGATCATCAATGGATGCATTAGGAACATCCAATCGTTTAATTTTCAACTTGTTCTTAAGACCAAATATCAAACATCCAAAATGGTTGAAATTGGCCATCTTTTTTATTTTGCATAAAATGATGAATTTTGGTAATCCAATTCGTTTGACTCCTACAGGATGATGAAGCCTTCACATCTATGACCACTCATTCTTGAAACATCACATACAAACATGGTTTTAAGTGATCTTGATCGTCCAAAGATAGATCATTTAGATTATCACTAATCTTCATCAAACCACTTCAAGTATTAAAATCCTTAATTAATTCAAGCATTTGCGATTGGAAAATGTTGAAAGTTGAGCCATTACTTCTACATTTTGATCTAAGTCATCTGAATTAATTTGAGACATCCATTTTAATCTAACTTGATCTACAATCTAGAATATTGATAAGCTTCATCTAACCACATAGATCTTAATCTACCACCTACAAAACATTGAAGAAGTCCTAATTAGTATCCTACAAAATGATTTGACACTTACTTAGTTCAAATGTTGATCTTCCCTAAAAATACATGAAATTATGGTTAGATGAAAAATAAGTGTTTTAGTGCAAATCATCGTATAATTGTAAAAATGAATGATTAAGTGCACTTAAAACAATGCAAAAGTTAGGATTTTAGCATAAAAGTCGACATTCAACACAAATCAATGGACTAAAACTCTCACAGAAGCACAAGTCTCTTTGAAGAATGTTAGTTGGTTGATGGACAATCTTCCAACTGACTAACACTAACTAAAGAAGATCTCAAGTTGAGCAAGAACCAAGTTGGTCAACATTTTAACCAACTACTTGCCTAAAGTGCTATGAGATAGACTATTCTAGCAACTCCAATTAGTCAATGGAATTGATCAACTGACTAGTAAGAACGATGAACTTGAACAACTTCATGTTGGCATGAGGTCAATAGGTCTATACCATAGTCAATTGGCTCAAGAGAAAAGATAAAAAATGCTCACCTTTTATGGGTACAACCAATCAATTGAAGGAATCCTTAGAGCTGTTTACTTGAGATAAGCTAAAATGGGTTTTGAATTTTTGGATTTTAGACCAACTAACTCATGGGGCAAACCAGTTAGTCCATTTAAAGAGAACCTTTGGAGAAATTCATTTGAACCACTTGAGGTTCTAATCCAATTGATTGAAACATTAACATCAAATGTCGGCTATTTTCTAGTTCTACTACTTAAAGTCTTCAATGGATCTATTTCAACTCTAATGGCTACAAAATTAAATCCAATAATTATTTTGAACTGAATATTATATATTGAATCTTATTTTGAAGATTTGACAAAAAGTAGAATGAGAGGAATCATCAAGGAAGCAATCCATGCTTACATCTCAAGCACTTTCATCTTCAAGTTCTTGTACTAATGCTTTCTAGTTTCATAAATTGAAGAATCTCTCTCTATAATATTTTTATAGGTATGTAATTTTGAGAGAGAGAGAGATCCTGATTGTTTTTCAAAACCGTTCCTTTGAGAGAAATTTAGTTCTTGCGAGAGTGGTGTTACTCTTAGTTTACTGAGAGGCTTTTCAAGGGTTGTAAAAGGAAGAGCTTTTTTCTAGTGCTCTATTCCTTATATGTGTGGTAGCACATTATTAGCTAGTGGTTGTAAAAATCTTGGAATGATTTAGTGAAACTTTGAGGTGGGGATAACCTTGAGTTACTCAAAGCTAAAATTGTTCTGAGAGAGTGGATATGGGTGCTAAGATTGGGCTAAACCATTATAAATATTTTTGTCTAAATTGTTTGTATGTTATTAGTTGCATTTCCAAAATCAAGGGCATCTGTGTTTTTCAAGTTTGTAAAAACTTTTCAAAGTATTACTTGGCCCCACTTTACCGCTCCTCTTAAGACCATAATTTGTACCAAGGTAGATGGTCTTAGTTTTTAAAAAGAATCAAAGATCATTGTCATAATTTTCTAAATGGCATAATAAGTCATTGTAATTAGCTTTAGATAAGGTTATTCTACACATCAACTTCCTCTATCTGATGGTACAACTTATAGTTATTTAAAAGCTAGAATGAAGATTTTCATCAAATCTTAAGGCTATGAACTCTAAAGATAGATTGAAGATAGTCCATTTAAACCATATCATCTCAAAGATGGTAAGAAACAAAAACTCACTAAAGAGGAATGGATAGTAGCTAATGGCAAGAAGATGTAAAGTTGTGAGTCTTATTTAATATGCTCTTGATGCTAAAGGGTAGAATTGAGTTTTCATGTGTCAATCAACGAAAGAGATTTGGATCTAGGTAAGAATGAATGTATATAAAAGGTAAAAGAAGTTAGAATTGATATTTTAGTTCATGAGTATGAATTGTTCTTCATTAACCTTATGAGTCTATCTCCAAAATGTTTACTCAATTTACTAGCATCATCAACTACCTAAAGGGTCTTGGTCAAGGATTGGAGCCCAAAGGTTACCACAATATGTGAAGCCAAAGACTTTCAACTCTATCTTTCAATGAGCTTATGGGAACATTAATGACCCATGAGACTAGTGGGAAGACATTGGCTCATGAAAAATCAAAATATAAGAAGGAAAAAGGAATTTCTTTGAGCAATACCATATATAGTGAAGAAGAACTATGAAGACAATAATGAAGAAATGGCTCTTTTCACTAGGTGTTTCAACCAACATGTCAACGGAAAGGGAAGTGGTGAAAGGAAGAAAGCTTTTAAAGAAGGGTGCATCTGAATTTGATGTATCTACTAAAAAAGATCCAATCACATGCTATAATTGCAAAAATATGGGACAATATGAAGCCAGACTATCCATTCTAGAAGAACAAGAAGAAGAAGACTCACCTGAAGAAGACTATGGTTGCAACCTTTAGTGATGATGATGAGCAACCTTAATTCTTTGGTGATAAAGATGACACTACTCCATGGCTTTCATGGCTAGGATAAAAGTTGATATGGAAGAAAAATGTAGTAAATAATTATTCCCTTGATAAGTTAAAGTCTACTTTTAAATAATTATTTTTTTAGTCCAATAACTTGGTTTAAGAGTAAATTCTTTGAAAATTCCAAGCCTAATATGAAATAGACCACCACGGAATAAAAGGCTAGAAAGCCATATTCCTTCTAGCAAGACAAGGTTCAATCTCTCTTCAACTAGACAGTTTAGAAAGAAAAGATTGTGAAACTACTTGACCTAAAGAAGCTAAGGATTTCTCTTCTCACTTTTGAAAAGGAAGTTTTAGGTGATAAATTTTTGAAGAAATAAAATAAAGAGTTGAACGATGAAATTTCTATTTTGAAAGAACAAAATAATGTATTAAATGTTTCTTCCAAAGACATTTCTACTAAAGAGAAAAGTTTAGAAGATAATATTTATAAAATGGAAGTTAAAAGTTCTTCTAGTGGTCATCATGCTAAATTTACTCATTGTGCTAGAAGAAAACCTACTTACAAGCAAGTCTAGGTTGTTAAAGGTTTATATATACCTAGTACTAACTATTATGGATCCAAATTAAAGGTTGAGCTACAAAAAGTTGAGACTTAGCTACTTATTTTATCGGTATGTCTTGAGGCCAAAGCTCCAAAGACTTTGTGGTATCTTGATAGTGGATGCTCAACACATAAATTGGAGACAAGAGCTTGTTCACAATGCTCATACCTAAAGATGGTGGCCCTATCTCATTTGGTGAGGATGGAAAAGGAAAAGAATGCAATATTGGTACTATTGGTATATTTCCATCTTGCATTGAAAAAGCTTTATATGCTAAAGGATTGAATTATAACTTTCTATGTATTTGACACCAAATAACTAGGTGAAATAGAAAATGCATAATACAAGAAAATTTCATCCAAAATTTTATATGTATACAAAACGTTCACACCACAAACTTCAACCAATAGATTAGTTCCTCCCACAAATATAGAATTATCACAACTATAGAAAGATTAGTACTCACAGATACAAAACACCACCAAGAGATGTAGAACTAAAGAGGAATAATATCTTAACCTCCATGGATACATAAACACCACAAAGAATAAAGTTTACTCACCAACTTCGAATACAAAGCTTCCAACCTTACCATATTTTGATCCATCCAAGTGAGACAGAAAACACAAAGGTTGAAAAGTAATCCACACTCTCTCACCACAATGGAAAAAAAATGTCCGCTTGATTCAATATCTAACTGTTATTTGATTCATAACATAGGTATTTACATATGAGAAGAGCCCTCCCAAATAAGCAATGTACAACTCTACTAAATAACTATCTAATTACATTAGTTTCCTTGGCTAAATAAAACTTTCTAAATATGAGGCACTTGCTCATCAAAATTTCCTAAACTTAGGTGTTTCTAAAAAATCAATTGGTGAACATTGCTTGTCACTTAATACAATCAAGCAACAAAAATTGAGTAGTTACCAAATACAATCAAGCAATGTCCAAATACTTGTATTACAAATTAGCAAGTTCCTAAACTGTATAACTTCCTAGATTATAACTTTCCTTGTTCTCGATAGCTTGGAATCATTAACTAGTCAACACCTTTGACCTTTGACTAAAGAAGACATGTAGGAGGCATTTTGACCCATTTGAGTTAAAAAAACATCGATTTGTCATGGGACAATTTCTATCTAGCAAATTTGAAATGCCCATCTTTGAATCTCCAAGACATCCCTTAAGATTAATCTAAGACATTCATTTTTTATATTTATAGGTTTCTTACATCAGGGCATAGAGACATCATATCTAAATGATCAATATTGTTCAAACACTCCATGTTGAAGACACCCATCCTTTTTTTGACAAATCATGCTCATGATGTCACAAATTTTGAAGAAACAATGGCATGGGTCTACCCTTGCTCATGGCTATCCTAAAGCATCTAATGAGAACTCACTTAAGCTAGTACGGAACAATGAGAAAGGGACATGCAAGGGAGCAAAGCTTGAATAATCTTTGGTGGAGATTTTCCAATGGGCCCACTTTTATTTAAGGGGAGAAAACATATCCTCCTATGATAAAGACATGTTTTCAAGAAGGAAAAGTAAGTGGGCTGAAATGCAGCTTGAATTGTGACTAACTAAAGAAAATAATGATGGGATGGGTGAGAATCAAGTAGGAAAAAAATATTTGGATAAGAAAACCTCCATGAAATCAAAGTCATTCACTCTAAGGTATACTTAATCTAATGGATGACAAGAAATGAGCTACAGAACATGTTCTTTTGGATAAGAAAACTTCTAAAAAATCTCAATCACTCAATCTAGGTTGAAGCATCATCCAACGAAGAAGAATGAAGAGGAGAAAACCATGAAGTCCTAGCCACCATCCGACACTTCAATCAAATGAGTTTCAATGTGTTTAACATACAAAATAGGGGGATGCACCATTTTCAAAGGGCATTCCATGTGATTTTCTAAGAGAAATTTTGTAGGAATCTTCCTAAGGAGCCGTGTAATTTTCTTATCTTCTCATCTCCTAAGTTTAATGCCATCCCATCATCTAACAAGGAAGTACGCTCATTCAACCATCCATCCATAGAAATCATGCCTCCCACCTCAACGCGTCCTCTCTAACCTTTCCCAACTCCATGTGCTTCTCCCTTATCTATTTACATTGTCCTTTATCTCCACCTTCCATATATTATCTTGTTCCATCCCATTCCTTTCTTTCCATCCTCATCTAATCCCAAACCTAATCTCCTTCCAATTACATCCTCAAAATCCAATAGAATCTCCCTTGCATTTCATGACTTCCACATCTTTCCCCCTTGCATTCTCCCTCTCATCTCCATCTTATCTCAACCATCTCTTACTCTCCTAACTTCTTAAGAGCAAGACGAACCACACCATCCAATTCCCTAGGGCTTCCACCATAAAAACTATTAAAGCAGGAGAGTAGAAAGAGAGCCATCACTTATACTTCCCTAGAATTCAAAGCAAGTATCAAGGACAAATCGTGGGAGAGCGATCACTCTAACCATATTTCCCTTAGAGCTCCACACCTACACCCTATAGAAACAAGGTAAGAGTCTTAGCCATTTCCTCATTAGTTTCAATCCCAATCTCCCATTCTTGTTGAAGAGAAAAGCAAGAAGCTAAGTAGTAGAGGGAATGGTGCATACAGCTTCATTGTGGCAACCATTTTTGCAACCATGTTGATAGCATCACTCCTTAGTGGCTCATCTCCTCTCCAAGTTGGGTGCACCTCTCTCTCTCTCTCTCTCTCTCTCTCTCTCTCTCTCTCTCTCTCTCTCTCTCTCTCTCTCTCTCTCTCTCTCTCTCTCTTGTCCTAGGCACATCACCTTTCTATCCTTTCATCCTCCTTAGTTGTCCATCTCTGGCATCCTCTTCCATCCATGTTTACATGCCCTCTATCATCTCTCATCTATTTCATCACTTTGTTTTGTGCATACTCCTCTACTAACTCTCTTCCTAGAGTTTTAGTGAGGAGAAACATATACATACACTCACTTTCTCCATTCCTTTTATCTTTTTTCTTAGAATTTGGAAACTATTCGGAAAGGAAGAACCACCTTGCACCACTTGCTATGGAAGCCAATGTCTCTTCTTGCTAAAAGAAGTGATTTGGGAATGATTGATGTGTACTTTATGTTTGAGACCAGTTGGGTGATTTCCTCTCAACTCGTTAGCCTAGGAGACAGTGCCTCAACAAGTTGAAGAAATTGAACTGATTAAAATCATTAGTGGTAATTAGTGTATGTTTGGTGATGTGGACATGTAAAGTTTCTCATTGAGCGACATAACTCATAAGTACTCAATTTTGGAAAAAAATGTAGTCTATTGATAGTCCATGTATTATAAATTATAGGCATTATTCTAGAATTTCATAACACATGCATTTCTAACCTCATAATTCAAAATTTTGATATTTGGAACATTCAAGAGCTAATCCAGAGTAAGTACATTAATAATCATAGTTTTCTAGGTCTTAATTAGGGTTTTTACTCTTTTGTCAATGTTGAGAAGATGATCCAATGTTCGAGATCAAGTAAGATAAGATTTGAAGACCAAGATCAAAAGAGAGAGCCAGAACCTAAATTTCAACATTTCAAAGCTAAATAAAGGTTCAAGATTATCTTAAGGAAAGAAAATGAAGTTCAAATAATCAATTGGAAGTATCAAAGGTGATTAAAACTGGGCCCATGCAATTCCACCACTTTGCATGAGAATTAGAGCCATGCATGAGGTTTCCCAATCTAACAAGTAAACCTAAGGAAGCCAAACCATTCAAGCTTTGAAGCCAAAGGACATAGCCCCTCAAGCCACCAAACAAGGAACCATCAAAGTGAGCCACCAAGCCACTTAAGCCAAGCAGAACTTTTAAGAAATTATCCATGCTAAAATTGGATTTATCAAAAGGATAATTAGAAAGGAATTTGGGTGATGATAAATATGGTAAGATAACACTCAAGGTGAACCAATAGGAGAAGAGTTCATTCCTTATATTTCCTTCCCATCTCTCTCTCTCTCTCTCTAAGATGGAGATGCCTCCTTCCTAAGAAAGTGGTGCCTCCTTCCTAAAGGTTTCTTAGATCCTTTTTTCCCATTTACCCTCTAATTTCACAACTCCATCATCATCTCTCACATATATCACTATTTCCAAGTCTCATCTAGGTCCCACCTACCCTTCAAAAGTTTACACATCAATGCATTCCATGATTTTTACAAAGGGACAAACGCACCTCTTAAAAAGGTGGTGCCTCCCACCTTGGATGTCCAATATTTCCAGCCACCTGTCACTTTCTAAATCCAACTTATATTTTCCCATCTTGCATCTTTTTCTAAATCCCGCCTCATCTTAATCTTTGCCTTTGTGACCCACTTTCTAAACCAATCCTAATCTATCTCAAAACTCCACATCAAGGTCCTAAGGTGATTAATGATTTTCACTTTCAAAAGAGGTTTCATGATTTACACTTTCCTAAGTAAAAAATTTATAAGTTTTACAGACTCTCATCCCTTACATCTCCCCCTTAGGATAGGATCTAAATACTCTTAAAAAGAGCATGTATAAAACACCATAGAGAGCATCCTATGATTTTTAACTTGGAGAGGGGGAGTGTGGTGACCCGGGTTTTTAAAACACATTTTCATAAATATTTGCAAAGGTAGGGCCCTGATTTTGAAACTCTTTCAAAATACAAATAGCAGAAGCATATTCTCTTCGATATGGATTTGTCAAAAACCTGGGTCCCACCGCAAAGTAGTTATCATACATAGATTTTTGTATAAGATAAAATTTCTATTGAATATAAATAGAAATACTTTTATTGAAATCAGGATCAATCCAATGGTTCACATACATAGCCCGGGTAGTCATTACATACCTTGTCCAAATATTACAATCCAAATTACAAAAAAATCAATACAATCTTTTTCAAATTAAATACCCTAAGCAGTAGTTTGGTGATGATTATCCTCAAGTCTTGAGCTTTTAATCTTTGTTAACTATATCTAAAATATTGCAAACATTCAAACATCTACAACATCTCAAAAAGCTATGCTTGGTAGGGGATTTAAGAAATATAATCAATATATCTCAAAATCAACAGTTCTTTATATCCATGATATAAATCAATTTATATAATTGGATAACCATTTTATCCTTCACTCATCATATGAATTATATGTATATATTACATATAGATAAAATCACTAAAAATTGTGAATATAATCAATATCATCAATAATATCTCATTTCCAAACTGATTTTAATATTAACACTAGGTGTTAATATATAATCATACTGTATTAGGAATCATCCTCCAATATAACATCGGTAATAACTTTTACTGGGCATCTCATCATACCATAATCAATTGCATCATAATGCAAAATAATCAAAGGACTACCATGCTGGCAATCTCAATCTGTACAGCACACCCAGATAACTGCTTAATACTCCACTGATACCATGGTGGAGAATACAGATCCATGTTCATATAGGGGACCATGGTTGTCACAGTGGCAACCTTCCCATAATTGCCCCACCTGACGTTTTACCTCTCTTTAGACATGGTATCATCATCATAATCAGTTTTGGAGAGCAAGTGGTCAAACCGTCATAACTCTCCTAGCATTGGCATCCCCAGGCATAAGCCCACCTTAAAACAAAACCACAAGCCTCCATGCTTGTATGGAAAATAATATTTCATACTTACACACTATGTGTCTGGTTGTAATAGGACGTGCCTATAACTTATTTCCTTAAGATTTAGGAGTCCAAATTTCTCATTCTACCTATTAAGTAATTTCATAATTACTTAATCAATCCCTTTGTATTCATTTCAACATCATTTTCTGAATCATCATAATTCTAAAGCAATTATAATCAATCTATAATTATCAGTATAAGATCATGTGTAAAATGCATGTATCTTCTATATTGAATATATTCTTAGGGTCCACCTACCTTTCCTTTCAACCATCTATGTTCTCATTGATCATGATCATCATATCCTTCATGCCTTTGTCAAATCATATGTATACAATCATTCCTCAACTCATTTATACTTCTTAATTTTTCTTTTGATCATCCTTACATAGGATGATTTGGATCTTATTCCTTGGATCATATTGATCAAAGGTCTAATCTATTTATCTGCATTTGAATCTAATACTTATACTACTTCAAAACATACATACAATATTATGATTCTTATTATTCTTGATCATTCAAGATCTCCTTATGGATCTTGTTTGATCTTTGATTATCTTAATTACTATTTTTTTTAGAATTAGATAATTTACTATCCTTTTATGATCTTATTATTATTCAACTAGTTAATGTTTTAATGATTGAAGATAATTTATGCACTCCTGATTCTAAACAACTCCTCCTTATTTTAGAATTTACTAAGGCTTACTAGTTAAAAACTGCTCACAAAGTGGTTAATTCAATCCTCATGTAAGGAGGCATTTGGACCTAACAAATATCATTAGAAGGTGGGAGAAGAGAGAGGCTCTATTAGAGAACCCGCTTAACCACTATGTTTAGCATTTCCTAAGGTGACCTTAGCTCAACTTTCATAAGGTTCCTATAAGCATTAAAACCTAAGTACTCTTGCTATTTGATTTTAATTAAATCCATGAACATTTAAAATGTCATTCATGGGGTTTATTATTCTCCTAATCTGGGCAAGAAAATAATATTCCTTTTATTGTGCTACTAACTATAGCCCTTACCATCATTAAGTCCATGTCCATATTCATTGTAAATGTTCATCAATATCTATTTTCATTTAATTACATTTTTCATGTAATTTACATAACATGAACATTAAAGTGTAAATAAATAAATTTAACAATTACATCTACTAAGAAATACAAAGAACATTTACAGTAGAATATAATAATTCATATGCTCATTTGAATATATCATACTTGTCCATTTTTATCCAATGATCATATTTTGATTTCTATTCGCTTTTCTTCCCATTAAGGGTTTAGATATTGATCTTTCATTTTTATTCAGATCTATCACATTCTCTTAATATGATATCATAACTAGATCATTGATGCATCTTATCATATGATCTGATCTTTCATGATCCAACCGATCAAGGATCTTAAGTCATTTTATCAAAATTAAGGGCATTGATTTCATTCTAACACAAATTAGCCACATCAGGCTCATCAATCCTATCTTGATTTGGAGTTAAAATGAGCTCTAAATTAAAATTTTAAGTTTTTAGATCAAAACAAGGGCCCATATTCAATCTGGCCCTTGTGGATTGATTGGGACGATCAGCAACCTTTCTCTGCCTCGTTCCACTAGTGATAGCCAATGAACAGGAAGGGGTGACTTGGGATAGCCGAGATGATCTAATCTGGACTATTAAATCAGCTCCTACCTCAATCTCCCAGATCTTAATGATCCACCATCTCAGATTTCATCACCTAGGGTTTTTGGACCCCATGAATCCATCCAATGGCTCAAAACTCCAAACAATTATATTTTACTAGAGGGTTTATGCTTGAACACTGGTACTGGATTCACTAAAGAAATCTTGCCAAAAAATTCAATTTGGTGATCCTCTTGACTTAAAAACTACCGGAATAGTTAGAGGGGAGGATGAGAAACCTACATGAAGAGTCTAGAATTGAAAAATCAAGCCAAAAAAAGAGATCCACACTAGAAAATATACAGTCACCAGACTTACTATTTTTCAGTGATTTCACCAGTTAATACACCTCTGATCCTTGTGAAATCTTAGAGCATTAATAGATCAGGTCAGCCCGAACCCATCCAACAGTAGAGATTGAATTCTAATGGTCCAATATGGATGACTAATTGAATTAGGATTTTCAGGCAAAAAACCTTATTTTGTAAGGGACAACGAGTCTGCAAATACGCTCAACAGCCCACGAGGGAATATTCCCTCTAGTGCATCTGTAGACGCACTCTGCAGTTATAAAGGGAAGAAAGAGAAAAAGAAAAGGAAAACGAAAGAAAAAGGGAAAAAGAGAGAGAAAAAGAAGGAAAGAGAGGAAGAATGGGAGAGTCTTGGGGATGTTTTGCAATTTTGTGCAATCTAAAATAGGGTGTATTTATAGGGTTATTTTTGTATTATTTTAATTAAAATTTTAATTATTTTTATTTTAAATAATTTTTCCACTTTTCTTATGAAAATCAAAAGAGATTCCTCATTATGTTTATTCTTCATCATTAATATTCACTAAGCTAGCTGTCCACCAACTCACCCAACTTTTGTGAACCCCATACAAAAGTGAATTGACCATTTTATCCCTACAGTAAATATAAATTCATAAAAATTACAAAAATTAGGAATTTTTCACCTGAGCTCAAATTTCAATGTGCTTACAGTCATTCTGACTAGTTTCTCATGAATGATTCCAAATATCTATGTTTCAAGACCTGATTCTTTTTCTAAAAAATTATATTATATTAAATATAATATTCCACCTCGATTTTCATAAAAATTCCAATTAATTCTAAATAATTCCATAAAAACTGTGGTTTTCACAAGGAGGATGCCTTCTTCTAAAAAGGTGGCTTCTCAAACCTTCCTTCAATCCTATTCCTTCAATGTGATTTTCCCTCTTTGCACTAGCCATCCACGCCATATCCCATAGCATCCTCACCACGCCTCCTCCATGAGGAGTTCCACTCCCCTTTTTTGGGCTGGCCCTCCACTTGGATTTCACATATAATTCTCTTCCTTCTAGCTTATTCAAGTTGTTCTAGCCTCCTTCAAATTCAGCACACTTTCCTTCTTGTTTTGCCTTTAATTTCTTGGTTGGTGTCTTGTTCTTTCTTTCCTTATTTCTTTGCTCAAGTCTTTTCCTTGTTGCCTTGTCTTCCTTACTTATGTTCCTTGTTTTCCTTGCTTATTTGCCTCTTGCTTAAAGCTTTAGATCCTTGTATTCAAGGGTTGTAACTCTCTTGCAGTGATAGCCAAGAGATTGTAGCCCTTGGATCAAGTTACTTGGTCCTTGAAGTCCTTGATTTCCATTGCTTTCTATTCCATATTTTTTCTCTCTTTCTCTTTAATTCTTCATTGGTGAACATGCATGCTATCTTAAAGAGATTTGAAGTATGATTATTGGATGATGATTGAAGAAGTTTGAAATTTTGATTTGGCATAATTTTTTAGTTTGAGAAAGTGTGCATCTTTACTATTCCAAATCCATGCACATGCGCCCTTTTCAGGTACACTTTTTAATACAAGCAATCAAATCTTTTCAAGGTGTGGAATCAGCCTCTTGCAAAATGCAAGGTAAGGCTGCCTACTATAGGCCCTTTTGGTCTGCCCCTTCCCCGGACCCCGCATAGGTAGGAGCTTCATGATCCATGGTTGCCTTTATAGTTTTCAATTGTTTTTCAAGTTTTAATCTTCTTAAATCTTGATTATTATACATCTTGAATCATGCACACCATATTATTGATTGTTCCTTAGTTTTGCATGCATTGTAGATTAGTTTATTTCATGTTTAGGTTTTCTTAGTTGTAGTTTAAGTTTAATTGCATCTTAGATTAGATTTGGAAGGTTTCCTTATTTTAGTTTCTAAATTGATGCATGTTTCCTTATTTCAATCTCTCTTTGGTTAGGATATGTGGTTTAAGCAAGAATCAACCAATATACAAAACTATGAGATTCCTCATGGGATCAACCTCTCTCATGTGCAATTTAGTATTTTGATTCGGGTGCTTGTGAGTAATTTTAAAGCTACACCAACAACAACAATGGAGTCCTAAAGCGTGCACTCTAGCTATTTTATGGAGTTCTTATATAATTTTCTTTCTTTTCATTTATGTTTATGTCCCCACTTCATTGTAAACATTTAACTTTCATGAAATTTCTTTCTTTAATTAAGTGTTAATTGCTTACTTGTTCTCTAATTTTCTATTCTACTTTAAGTTTGTTAGTAGTTTTAGATTTATTTACTTGTAAAATGTATTGGCTAGGCTAAAGTACATTAACTTCATATTTTAAATTGAAATTCCAACATTCAAAGAGTCCCTGGGGATTGACCCATATTTGCTATGTCTATTCTACAATAGACCTGTGCACTTATGAAAAGTTAAGTTTAAAATACATCAAGTTTTTAGCTCCATTATTAAGGACTCGCAATGGAATTTTTATTAGAATCTTGGTTAAATTACTTTACCACTAGTAGTAGATTAGGATTGCATATATTATATTACATTTTTACATTTATTTAATTCCTATAATTTTTATGTACTTACTTTTCTTTTTATATGTCTTTGGAGAAGGACTTGAAGAAGAAATTAGAATAGCTTACTTTTTATTTTTGAGTGAATTGTAGTGAGACAGTGAATGATAACTTCTTCTTTTTTTAGATTATGATTCATTCAAATAAGCATTGTAATAATATAGTTCAAGGGTGTGCCATCTTAACTCGAAAGAGGAGGTGGTATGTACATGGTCTCACCCTTGTATGAGAAGACTGTATCCATGACTCCTTTGTCAGCATCCTAACTCTTTTCATTTCCTTATTATGGTTGCATTATTAATTTAGTTTGCATTGAGGATGATAGTGTAATATTTATAGCATGCATTTATTTATTTAACTATTGCATATTCCTTAGGATTCCCATTAATCAACACTTTCTTAACAAGGATAGCCTAAGCTCGTCTAGATCCCACAGACATAGGCTACTAGGGTTATAGTATCCAGTCTTTTGAGGCCCCAACCCTATTAAGTGGAATATAGGTAACTACATTAGTTTACTTCTTTTCCTACATATTTAGGGCATTTTTATTGCTTTGAGCTGGTATATAATTGATCAAACTGCCATGGGAATGATAAATTAATTAATTAATTAATTAATTAATTAATTAAGGGCAATCACCCCTATGAGATCTAGGGTGGATTTCATCACCACCGCTTTGCCCATCTATGTTAATTATCACTTGATGTGCAACTCTAACCTCCCATAAATTTATTTAAAATTAATGAGATGAAAACTATAGTGGCCCACAAGCTCATAGAACCTTAGAAGGAACTGTATTATTGTCACTTCAGTGGCCCCTACTTGATCAACTACATTGGTATTTAAATGACTAGCTCTTCCAACATACTCGATCACTCTGATTATTTATAGCTAACTAGAGAGGGTGTGAATGGGCTGATCAAGTAGATCTAAATAACCTTATAGAAGAAATTGCTGAAAATGTAGTAGAAGTCAAGCAGCTCAAACATTACTCTACTCTATCCTGTATAGTACTTCCTATGACTAACACAAATTACTTTGACCTAAAGCTAAGAGTTATTCAAGTCCTGCCAACTTTCTACAAGCTAAAAAAGGAGGACTCCTATCACCATGTCATGGAACTCTTGACATCTATGCTACACTTAAATACAGTAACTCTTCAAAAGACTATATTAGTTTAAGACTATTCCCCTTCTCTTTAAAGGATAAAGCAAAAGCATAGCTCAACTCATTAAAGGTAGGGTCCATCACTTCTTGGGATCAGTTATACTAGAAATTTTTGAATAATTTTTTTCTAGTGCACAAAACCAATGCCCTCAAGAAGGAAATAATAAATTTTCAACAAAAAGGAGATGTGCATTTTTGTGAATGCTTAGAACATTGGAAGGACCTATTATTAAAATTCCCACACCACGACTTTGAAAAGTGGTAATAAGTATAATATTTCTATGAAGGTCTAATACCATAGAACCAACATATGATTGATGCCACAAGTGCTGGGGTATTAATAAGAAAAGTGATTTGGAATCCTAAAATTTCTTCATGACTCTCTTAAAAAATTCCCAGCAATGGGACTACTCTACACGGATGTAGAGAAATCCACTACCTCTAGAGAAAGGCAATCTATATGAAATAGGGGTCACTCCAGATTTATACAATAAAATAGATATGTTGGTCCATAGAGTGAACAAGATAGATGATCTCACTCAACATTTAGATGCTTTTATGATGATTAACCGATCTTCTATGCAACCTTAGTTTGAAGTTTGTTCGATCTACTCTAGTTCTACTCGCATTCCAAACACTATGTCCATCAAGCTCTGGGTTCCCTAATATTTCTCAAAACAAGTGAATACTATGAATTCATTCAGAAACCCTAACAATAACTCATATTCTGATACCTATAATTTTGGATGAGCTAGGCATCCTAATTTTATTGGTCTAAGAATAGCCACCAAGGGAGTCCATCAAGGAACACCCTCCTTTTCCATGAGCCACAATGCCATAACAATAGCTACTAGCTCAATAGTCTCTACAACAACCAAGGAAATAATCAATTGAGGAGACCCTAAATTTATTTATGCAAAGATTATTATAGTTCCAGAACTATACATAATAGACTTTACAAACCAACTTGCTATCAATTGCAAAGTTGAAATATTAAATGAGACAACTTTCGCTATTCTGAATGAGAGGGAAAAAAGGAAAATTTCCTAGTTAGCCTGTACCTAACCCCAAGGATTAGTTTGAGATTAGCTCAACATCAAATGAGCAGGCCAATTCTATAATCACCCTTTGGAGTGGTAAGCAAGTGGATATCAAGTAGGATCAACTAAGGAATCCCCAATGGCTCAATATGGCAAGGAAGGATAATAATTTCAATTAGATAATGGATGTTTTGAAACAAGTAAATATTATCTTTTCATTATTGAGTGCAATTAAGGAATTTTCTCCTTATGCGAAGTTCTTAAAGGATCTCTGCACCCAAAATCATAAGCTTAATGTGCAAAAGAAGGCCTTTCTCACCAAGCAAGCAAGCTCAATCATACAACACAAAACCCCACCTAAGTGTAGGAATCTTGGATGCCCCACTATCTCATGTGTCCTTGGATTATACAAGATTGATAAGGCATTACTCAATCTAAGGGCATGTTAACCTATTTCTATACACAGTCGATAAGCAATTAGGTTTACACAAGGTCAAACCAACTCATATGACACTCTAATTGGCAGACACATCCATTAAAATTCCTTGTGGTATGGTTGAGGATGTCATGATACAAGTGAACAAATTTCTATTCTAGTGGACTTGATTATCTTAGATATCAAACCTATATCTCCAAATAATGAGAACCCTATCATTTTTTACAACTTTTAATGCTATCCTTAACTATAGGAATGGAGTTATGAAATTGTCTTTAGGCCATATGAAACTTGAGTTCAATATTTTTAATGTTGTACAACAAAGGGACTCTACCAATTATTTTGCAAAAATGTAATTGAAAATCTTTTTCATGACACATTGTTAATGTTCTCTAGCTCTAACTCACTTGGAGCATGTTTATCCCATATTGGTATAGATTGTGATTCAGATGAATCCATTGAGGAGGTCAGTGCTTTACTTGATTTTGCACTGACACTAGACGCTTCCAAATGGAAGATCAAAGTGGAATGCATTATATTACCTTCATATGCTCAAGCTCCATCTAATGTTAAACCAACGACTCTAAACCTAAAAACTTTGAAATATGCATTTCTAGGTCCTTCTGAGACCCTACTTGTCATTATTGCATCTAATCTTTATCATGAACGGGAGGGTAAAGGTTCTTCATGAACACAAGGCAGCCATATGGTGGTCCACAACATACATTAAGAAACTAGTCCAATCATTTGCATGACCATATCAATTTTGAACAGAATGCAAAAACTTGTAGGGAAATGCAAAGACAGCTAAACCCTAATATGAAGAAACTTGCAAGGGTGGAGGTTCTAAAGTTCTTAAACATTAGCATCATATATCCAATCTATGATAGTTCTTAGTTCATCCCAATTCAAGTTGTATCCAAGGAGTCTAGTGTAATAGTAGTTAGGAATGAGGATAGTGAATTAGTCGCCACCTGCATGACCACCAGGTGGAGAGTGTGTATAGACTACCAAAAATTGAAGTTGCTCACAAGGAAAGACCATTTTCCTCTCCCACTTATTGACCAAATGATAGAAAGGTTAGCCGGACATGAGTACTACTACTTTCTTAATGGTTATCCTAGATATCTATAACACAAGAGGATCAAGAGAAGACCACTTTCACTTCTCCCTTTAGACCTTTGCTTATCAATGCATGCCTTTTGTGCTATGTAATGCACTGGCAACTTTTCAAAGGTGTATGATGAGTATCTTCTCAGATATGAAAGAGCAATTCTTAGAGGTGTTTAGGGAAATTTTTTTGACATTTTGATCATTATTTGATGAATGCTTGGCTCACCTAACTTTAGTATTAGGCAAGTACCAAGAGAAAATTTTAGTGCTAAACTAGGAAAAATGTCATTTCATGTTAAAAGGTAGAATAGTATTAGGGTAAATTATCACACCATGGTCTAGAGGGTGACAAAGAGGGTAGATCTCATGTATAATCTTCCCCCTCCTAGGGCAGTGAAGGAGATCCACTCGTTCTTAGGACATGTTGGGTTTTATTGAAGATTCATCAAGGATTTCAGTCAAATCTCTAGACCCCTTTGTAATTTACTCACAAAGGAGGCAGCTTTTGACTTTGATGAAAAATGCATGAAAGCAATCAAATGCCTAAAGAAAGAATTTGTGACATCCCAAGTTTTTATAACACTTTTACACATTCTTTTACAAATGTGGGGGCCCAAGTTTGGAAAACTATTTGGAAAACACCAACTAAAAATAATTTTCATGAGAAAACTTTTAAAAATCCTAAATGTCATTTTTCTTTTCTAAAAATCAGGATTCTCAGAGAAATGGGCATTATATTTCTACCAAAAAACTTGTAGAGTCTCTTTTATTTTTCAGACTTACACATTTTACACATACAAATGTGATGTCCCTAATAACAATTTAAGTCAAATAATAACAAAGAAGACTCCACCTCCATCCATTCACATAAGCATACAATATCCAAATGTGTACAAGAAATTAAGTTTTAATGTAATTGAAAGTTGAGTCCAAGACCATGAACAATCCAGTCACAACCACATCACCATAATTTTAATTTACATGTCTACATTCATAAAAAAGTCATACCAAGTCAAAGTATTACATAAGTTCACAAAATTATCAAATATATTACAAACTTCCTCTATATACCTTCTATGTCCTTCTCTTGAAATCTCTAGCATGATCTTCTACTCATATGTCTTATTTCTTCAAACCTGAGACATTGTAAATAATTTGCAATGTCTCAATAATCTTGCACTTGTGTAGGTTGTCCCATCATCGAAATATGAAAGTTTATACAATGTCAAATCCAAAAAGGAATTCACAATCTTATGTTATGCAAATTTGTAAATATGATGCATAATGAGCAATATAATAAAACTCAAAAATCTCAATCATGTTTTACAAGTCAATGTCATGCCAAACCAATTCAATTTATTAGTTTCAATATCCATGCATGTCATTTTAAGTACAATAATAATAACCTTTGTAAGGTATTTTACAAAATATGAGCAATCACCACGACTCATGTCATGCATCACCTCACAAGTATACTCATTCAAGCTAAATAATGAATCATCATCAAATTTAATAGATGAAAAGAATTTAAATCATGAAATGCTTAAATACAGTCAATGCATCTTGATAAGTATATGTATATGTATATAGATAACACTATTTGAACCTCCTCAAGGTCTACGGTGTGTAGTACAGCTCGAAATCTAGTTGTATGTCATTGGTCATGAGTACTCATTATTGACCATGGTGTTATATACATACGAATTTCAAAATAATGGACCCTCTGTGCATCAAACAAGAGCCAATCAATTCCATAGCTACCATGCCAATACCGAGACTAATAGACTCCCTGCATTGTATACATGGGGAACATCGTACTCAAGGCCATGGCCTATACATGATGTCATCAACCTAAATTAGATCTTTTGCAACTAATTGTCACATATATAAAGTTTCATAAGGGGGATGATCAGTCCTTAACCCTCCTAGTTCAGCATCCATCAAGCTACCATATGTCCTCCATATCATAATAATACTAGGCATCATTACATGTCACCATAACTTATAAAACCATAGAAATCCATTCACTGGTGAAATCATACAAATCAATCTCATGATACAATATAACCATTTATAAACAACCCTCACAAGGATTGAGTATGAAGATTCCTCACTCATCATTTCATAAATCACAAACTCCATGTAATTCCAAATACATTTTCATGTAAATTTTTTTAATTTAATAATAAATAAACATGGCATTCCACAATGATAGTTTACAAGTAATATAAGTATACTCATTATGTAAATAAAAAATATCCAAACATCTTCATTTTAACTATTTTAACAAACAATACAATAGTCATCAATAGTTTTCATGTTTCAACAAAGCATATTGAAGTTAAAACTATCTACCTCTTAGGGAAAATTCTCAGTTCGTCTATGTCCCTTCTTTATCAACCTAGCCCACGTATCGATATTCCAAAATTTTCTTATCAATATCAAATTGTGAGCTAATAATTACAAGAGAGACTTTTAACAATGATCTAGCAGTCTAGATCATCTGTTAATCATGACACTATTAGGTTTTAGTGATGCATCACTAATCGACCATCAAAATTGCATGATCTTAGTTGTTTAGGCTATTGATCTATGTTTCCATCCATGGTTCGCCAATCCAACTTCTATCAAGTCATAGATTACCAAATATGTGTCATGGATTATCATTCAATAATCTAGATTTGTATTTCCCAACTCCAACCATTAAATGGTGGTCTAATCATTATTTTTATATTACTGATAGATGATCATAACTCATCACAAGCCATTAGAGTTTTGATCACTCATTTACCAATGAATGATCATTGATCATAAGTGAGAATAGTGTCAGATCATGCTATGATCTGTTATTCACTCTCTAATTGGTGACACCACGACTAGAATTGGTTGGATCTTGATCTCAGCATGTTATTAAACATTTTTAGCCAATGGATCAAGATTTGATATGCTAATTATTTGAGGATTGGCACCTCTGGTTTCTAACTTATGGTCTGATCAACACACAAGTGTCTAGAATCATTGATTTGCAAAAATGGATGGTTTAATTTGTAGTTTAATGTCCTTAGACTGGTCAAATCTCTCTTTTACAAATGATCTAAGGGTTATCATGAATTGACGGTTATATAACCTGTCTCTGTAAGGAACAGATCAATGATCAGAGCATTAACAAAGTGGCTGCAATTCTAATTAGATGTTGATCATCATGATAGGTAGGAAAATGGTTCTCAGGTTGACATTCAACCATGAATGAGGGTTTGAATTTGTCACATTTGGTTTCAAATTGATGATCAAAACTCAAACAAACATGACTAGAGTTCCAATCAGTCTCCAATAACCTGTGAGATCAAAAATCATCCTCGGGTCTCCATTTAAACCTTAGATCTATACGCATCCCCAATTCCATACATGGATCAGGACAAAAAATATATTTTTTAAGTATAGATCCTACCTCTAAGTCCTTCTTTGCTCATTATTGATCTCCAGAGAAGATGATTTGATGTAGATTTTCCCATCACTGGCCGATCACAGACACATCCCATCTATCTTCCCCCATCCCTGTGTCAATTCGTGGCTGATCAACATGCTACTAGAGGGGTTTTTCTCATGGTGACTAGGAGATGATGGTTAATGACTTCAATCGTTGATTCGTGGTACCATTCACTCTATCTTTCTCGGTGACCAGCACATGCTCCCCACTATCATCTCCGTTTCCCATCATTGTTGAGGCAAACAGATGGTGAAGTATGGGACCCCCTCCTCCTCTTCTATCCCCCTTCTCCTTCTCCTTCTCCTTCTCCTTCTCCTTCTCCTTCTCCCTCTCTCTATCTCTTCTCCTTCTTCCTCTTATTTCTTCCCTTTCTCCTTCTTCCTTTCCAGATTCTCTTAGTTAATAGTTGACAGTTGAGTATTTTAAGGGGGGTGGGGTTCCAATATCAAAATGCTCCCCTCTCCCTTTAAGCTTTTTTTTTTTTTTTTTTAAATTAAAATGCCCTTTTCTTTCACAAGGTCATAAATTCTCCATCCTAACTCTAATTTCAACAATTTTTGTGTCATTGGAATTGTTTTTCTCATTACAATTCAAGTTTTAAGGTTTTGAGTTTCAATTTGGAGTGTTTTAAGAGGTCAATTTTGTGGAACTTGAGACATGAATTTTTAATTTTACATTTGTCAAAATAAATTTGTTAATTGTTTGAAATTGAATTTAATAATTATAGCTATTACATTCTTCCCCTCATATAAGAATTTCATCCTCGAAATTATTTTCATGCTATCTTTCAACAATTCTAGAAACATCCTCATCTCATCACATTTTTCAATTTCATATGGTCACTTGACTGAATTATTCCATAAAAGGGGGGTTCTATCAAAGAGGCATCTTTGTTTTTTCATTCCATTCAAAATATTATAACTTCTTACTTGATGAAGCCTAAAATTTTATGATTTCAACTTTAAAGTCTAAACAATTACACTACTTATTACCATAGCTTTTCTATTAGCTTCGGTCAATAAAAGAGCTACTTGTGCTACGCACTCTGATACTCAACCGTTAGAATCATAAATTAGCAATAAAATGAAGAGATACTTAAATTGCATCTGAAAATAACAAATTCTTGCCCAATTACCTTAGAGCATACTAGCTCATAAAATAGGCAACTCTATGCCACCTCATCTCAGAGCATATAAATTCATAAAATAAAAATATACATGCTAAGTCAACACAAAGCATACTGGTCTATAAGGTAGACAAATCCATGTCAGGTCAATTTAGGGCATATTAGCTCAACATAGACAAACTCATGCCAATCATCTTATCTCACACCACGACCATATTGTGAGCAACTAAAAGCTTACCATCTAGAAGCATGTCACCCAGAAGCCTGCTAGTGACACCTACATCCACCCTCATTGGTGACCCTCTTAGGCTGCCCCATTAGATAGCCACAATATAAGTCATGAGCCATATTTCAATTTCATGTAAGGAAGTAATCTCGCATTAAAATATGAACCATGGTAAAGTCTGAAATCCAATGAGAGATCAAACTCAACTCTTTCAAATGTATAGTATTGGTATGGGTAACTACAATAAATTCATGCCAATATTATTCGTGTTGCATTGGAAACCCTCCACGGCCCTTATTAGAGGTACCACAATAAATCCAAAACCATCTCTACCTATTAGTAAAGTCAACACTAATGTGGAGTTAAGTCTCATCTTTAGGGCTTGAAGGCTCACCTTGCAAAAGCCCCTCTTTGTTGCCTCCTCGTCAATGAGATCAAGGGTAAAGCAATCCTTGTAAACCCTAAAACAATAATAGCTACATCGATCCATCCTTTTCTTCACAAAGAAGACTAGTGCCTTAAGTTTAAGATTATGCTAGGACAAGCTCAAGCATAACATAAATCTCTCTATGCAATAGTAATCCTAGAAATTCCTTTGGGGAAATTTCTTGAAACGCTCGGACCACATCCACTTTCTCAATCTGTAGCTTCTTAGCTTCTACCATAATTTCACTTACTAAAAACACTCTATGTTCCTTAAAGAAGTGTTGTGCTATTTTATAGTAGAAATAACATAATCTCCTATGATAATCTTCCTACCTTGAATAAGATCACTAGTTGTCGTGAGCCACCAAATGTGGCACTCTGGGTTTTTTCCTAAAAATTTGTTGCATTTATTTTGGAAAGGTGGTCCACCAATGTTTTTAGAAATTCAACAATAACAGAAAACATGTTCTTTGAAGTTCTTTTTCCAAAAATCAGAATGTCACCTCAAATCCCATACTATACATAATATAGTTTTTATAGAAGATAGACATGCATTTTATGAAACAACAAGACCCATCCTGTGGTTCACATACATAGCCCCTATAACCATTATACTAAATGTCCAAGTAGCATAATCCAAGTAACTAACTACACAATACAAAAACTTTAACAAAATATATACCTGAGTGCAGAGGTATGGCTATTGAACTCCTCTTGCTTGTGAATGTCTTCTCCTTTCTGTCTGTATTTGAGATATTATAAACATAAAACATTTACAATATCTCAGCAAGCTATGCTTGGTAGGGGAGAGTTAAGAAAACATGTTAATTACATATGAATTAAGCATTTTACATCAATTAAAATATTCAATTTCATCATGATGCTTATATGGGATGAAATTTACAACATAGCTCATAATTCAATAATTTCATTAATAATTCAATTATCTGCAAGTCATTGATAAAATAGCTATTTATAATTCTTCTCCTTCATATGAATATAATAATCACATTTTAGAGATTACACTTTAGATGATATATTTAATATATATATAATTCACTGGTATTTGAAATATTTATCATTATCATTTTCCATATGATACCATACTCCAATTCTATGAACCATACTCTGCATAATATATCTACCCATTCACTTCCCCATACAAAAAAATTTATGAAACTATGCCCTCTAGCATATACATATAGGACTATATCATGTATATTAAAATCATTAAAATTCATACAAAGTTATGAATATAGTCCCTAGGTTATATAACTTACATTCCCAAACTATACTGGGTCTCATACATATACCCCTTACCATACGGGGTTTATAAAACTCCAGCCGCTGTTGGTAACATCATAAAAGACATCTCATCATGCCATCACATAAGGCATCTCATCATGTCATCCCATAAGGCATCTCATCATGCCATCATTATATAAAGCATCTCATCATGCCATCATCATATGAGGCATCTCATCATGCCATCATATACGCATGCCATCATGCTATCATATATGCACCATACTGCATCAAATATAAGGATTACTATGCTACAGTCTAAATCTATACAGCACACTTGGATAACTACATAATAATCCACTAGTACCCCAGGTGAAAATAACAAAATCCATGTCCACATGGGTGAGGACAATGGCTATCCTAGTGGTGGCCTTCCCATGATTGCCCCACCTGACTTTTAGCCTCCCTTCGGGCTTGGTATCCATATCTTCACAAATCGTGTGTATCCTTTAATATCATTCAGTAGGCTTCAATTATAAGCATGTCATTCATGTAGCATTTCAAATCATAATTTTCATCATTCACAAATAAACATTTTTCATCATCATATATCATATGAAATGCACAATTTAAATGACACAATATCTATCATAAGAATAAGATCATTTTTAAAACGTGCATCTTACTATTAAGACATGCTTTCTTAATTCTTCACCTATCTTGTGTGAGGAGTTCATCCATTTCCCACTAGCTAATCGACGATGCTTGCAAAGTCTCACAGATCCATATTGATCTAGTCCTTGTTCTTCACCTAAATCCGCCAAATCAAGTAACCAATCAGTAATCCTAAGGGAATAACCCTTTTTAAACAACTTTTATGGTATGGACCATAGAATTTGATCCTATTCCATACCAAAATTCCTTGATTGATCTCAGCCGTGGCTCCAAGTTAGCGAGATCATCTCTAACAGGCTTCTAATCCTAATATCTTATAGGATTTGTGATTTGCATGTCCTAAGGGTCATGATAGACTATTGGAATAGGAAAAGTGAAGCTAGATCATCATTGATTAGATAACCTGATCTCTGATCACAGGTTTGATAATTTCAATAATTGGATCTTCCTAGATTGATATTTGGGAAGATGGGTTTTGTTCCTCATGTCACAAGGATCATAGGGGTACTCTCAGATTTCCAAAACTACTCCTAGATTGCTCAGAATCCAGGTTTGAAGGTCAAGGGTTAAACTGGGTCAACTCAGTCTTGTCCAACTGAGTTAGAGGCAAGTTGACTTGGGGAGTCAACTCAGCCCCAACTTGAGTGACTATGAAATAGCAGGAAAAATAGGGGTGGATGGTGACTGGTGGCTGGACTAGCACTGTTTGATCCCAACCACCAAAAAATGCAAGCACGCCTAAAAACTAGGTCATGCTAGTGACAGGAAAAAGCAGGGGACAATGGCGAGGATGGTGGTGGTCGAGTGGCTTCCAATTCCTGGCCACCACCCTATCTGGTCAAGGGGAACATAGCACACTGGCCAGCTTGAAAGCCTATCCGTGCTGGCGCCTGGTGAAGACAAGGAAAAGGGGAAAGCCAAGGTGGTCAATGAAGCCTGAGCATGCCGGCCTTCTGAGGCCTGGCTATGCTAATGTCTGAGGAGCATACAGGGTAACAGTGGTGATTGTGGTAGCTGCCAGCACCCTGTTGGATCACTTCCCAACCACAACAAGAAAATAGATTGGGGCAAAAGGGGTTCGACATGTTAGAAATTGGGTCTGCTAGAGATCTGGTGACTTCCAGTCACTGTCTGGTACAAATCCACTGAAAAATAGAGGGGACATGGGGTTTTTCAGGTGGATCTAACACACAAGCCTAATAGCCCGATCTGGGTTTCTTATTGGTCACCAAAAAACACAGACTTGACAAAGATGGGGTTTTGCTTGTCACCAGAAAATTTGAAGAAGGCAAACCTGGCTTGAAAAAGAAACCCAATATGGGTTTTCTTCTTGGTCGCCAAAAAACGAGAAGCAAAGAGTTTTAGGGGTTTCATTGGTGAACAGATTTGGGTTTGCTAGGTAATTATCTATGCCAGTGAATATAGGTCACCGGTGAATAGATCTACCTAGGAAGACGATGCTACGATCGTTGGTATGGGGTGTGTGAGCATGCCTGTGCTAATAAATTTGACAAGGACGCCAAAAAAAAGAATGGGGATCTACCGCTAAGACAAAGGAGCTTGTAGGAGGTGTTGATCTAGGTTGCTTGGGGCATCAAAGATTTGGAGGTAAAATTCGATTGTAGTAGGGTCGTGCGTACTAGCCCTCCATCATCTCCGATGTAAGGGACATCGCTGGTGTAGAGGGGTTGTTAGCATTAGGTTTTCATCCAGACTCTATTTTCAGTGTTCTTTAACTCGTTAAACTCCATTTTCTGAGTACTATCTAATGGTTTTTTTTTCAGTTCCAAATTATAATTCTACAAAAAGATATACTTCTTGAAAACTCATAACCTAATCATAGAATAGTAAAATTTTGGGGTGAAATTCATCCGAACTCTGATTTCAGTGCTCCTTATGCCATTGGACTCAATTTTTCAAGTACATTCTAATTATTCATATTTCAACTCCAAATTCAATTTCTATAAAAATTATTTTCTATGGGTCAAAAATTCTAATTATATTCTAAAATTTTAATTTCTCATAATAAAGCCCAAATTAACAAAATTTGGGGTTGTTACACCAAACATAATCTACCTGCGACAATCCACTATGACAAGTGTATTATCAATCAGTTTATATTCAATATAACATCAAAATTATCTAAATCAAGGAGGATAAGGTCAGCATCCATCCTTTCACCCATGATCAAAATGAATACCTAGAAAAAACTCTCTAGCCAAATTAGTTTTCCTACTAGTGTCATCACATCCAACTCAAAACTCAAAGTATGTACAACAAGACTACACAAGATGTAAGAATAATGAACATGAATGAGTATGTGGAACCTGGGTCCAGCAAAACTCTAACATACATATCTTAACCTTAAGTGCACTTCCACAACCATATTTGAAGTTTGAGCCTACCTCGAAGAAATGGTGAATGCTTGCCCTAATCACATGGAACTACAATTGTTTGGCCTCCACTATATATTGTTTGACTCATCTTTTATGATAGTTTTTAAAGGAATGTCCACACATTCCACATCCATAACATCAAGAGGGTCGCAGTTGTTGTTGTTGATGCTAATATTGTTCTAGTTGAGAATATGGTTAACCAGAATAGGCACTACTACTCATTAGGGACTGCCTTTCCTTAGAATCTCCACCACACCTAGTAGATTGTGCTAACTATAAATTTTCTATGACCTTGTCAAAGAGAAGGGCCTCTTGCCCTCACTAAACTATTCAATGCTACTACTACGCTTACTACCCTTTCGCTCTACCCAACTCAAGAAAGGTCTTGTCCAAGAATAGATGTCATCTCTACTGCTCCAGCCATTATGGTTTGTTACGTCAACAAAACTCTATTTACTCAAATTAGGACTCAGTTTGCATATATAATGCCTCCAACACTTTTACATTAGTGGTCACTGAACCCATATATTTACACATCATCAACCTCTTCATCAAGTTTCATTTCACTCTTGATTTATCTCATGATCACATTCACTAGAAGTCATTTCAACATTAGTAACATATGTTTCAAATTCTGAACAATTCACTTCATATAAAATTAATATTTCAAAATTAGCCTCTTCTTGATCATCATAGATAGCATAAAATCCTTCTTATAAAATCAGTCTTGTTTATAATCTTTGATTAATCTCTCAACATAATTCATTATATATAATAGTTGCTACAACCACCCTTTTGGTCTATAAATCAAATACTTCTAGATAAAGAAATGTTGGAATTATCTAATACAACAGCTTCACAAATTTTTTCAATATCATTTGAATTTATTGATTATATTTCATGGTTTAGTTTTCTATTTATCATCATTATTATTTCCAAGCTATTTTATAAAATAGTTGTTATGTCCTCAAATATTCACATTCAAATTAGATCTAGAACTCCCAAAAGGACCAAGTAGCATCTTCTATCAATTATATATACCATATACTAGGGTATTTGATATACATAAAGGTCTCATTGCAATATATCAAGTTCCATGGATTCTGAGTCTATCAAATAGTTGTCTCCT
Source organism: Warburgia ugandensis (assembly GCA_035236585.1). Classification (NCBI taxonomy): domain Eukaryota; kingdom Viridiplantae; phylum Streptophyta; class Magnoliopsida; order Canellales; family Canellaceae; genus Warburgia; species Warburgia ugandensis. The sequence goes on from CP141130.1 coordinate 48,293,726, forward strand.
TTAAGAATTCATTCATGATCATGCCTAAAATTTATGATTAAATTATCATCATAGATCAAACATTTTCATCTAGAGTAGCATTATGACCTTCTAGTATCAATACTTTAATACAATTTCCATTAGATACACCAACATGTTCATACTCATGTCATAATTCTCTTATCCATGCAAGGGTTCATCTACTGTGTTCATGTTTGGATCCTTTCCCATTATTCTCATACTATTGTTGTAGAATCGCAACTATATCTTACAAAATTTTATATATTTCATCCAAGTTTGGGCCAAATTCGTCAAAATCACCATTTTAATAGATATATCATATGTTAATTTCATCTATTAGAGACATCATTACTATCAAATTACACTCATATTCTTTACCCTAAAAATCAAATTTATCTCTTAAGATCACTTTTCCATTAGCTAATGATTTATTTCATCATTGCATTTACAAAAGTAATTTATAATTCTAACAAACTAAATCCAATAAAATTAATCCTTTAGAATTTACTTCTCCGTAGTCACTGAAAATTGCATCATCACCACCTTCTCTATTCAATGTCTATCAATTATAATTATTTCAATCTTATGTTATTCTTACAATATAATCCTTTCTCCATATTCATTTCAATCAGTCTCTCTCTTTACTTAGTTCACTACATGTTATAAACACTTTTGATATAAAGTCAAGTAAACAACAATATTAAAAACTTCCATATAGCTTGACATCCAAATAAACCATTTTATGTTTCCTTCCAATATCATAAGAATTCATTTGAACTTATTCGTTAAAATTCCTAGATTCATGTTTCAATTCTCCATTCATCTCTAATCCCTGTCATTATTTGATAATTATTCTTATAAAATAGTTGTTATATCTTCCAAATGTTGTTCACATGTAATTCATAATTAAAACTCTTAAGGATCACTAAATTGGCATTCACTTCCCAATGATGACTGGCAACCATTACCTTTGTATATATAAAGACTAATTAGTTCTCAACTCATTGATCAACAAATTCATCTACATTAAATTTTTATTCTATCATATTTCCACTGATTTTCATAATACCAAGCTTTTCTTTTAATAACTCCACTACATATACAGACTACTGCTATCATTCTCTTAACTTTCCCAAAACCTCTTTGATTGTGACTATTTTCTTATCACTTTTTCACTATAATCGTAATATTATTAAACAGTAGTTGTCATAATCTTTGAAGGTTTATACACACTATCAAAGTTATAGCTTAAATCCTCAAAAGGTCCTCCATGTGAATAGATCTATCAATTGATAAATTTTTCATTTAGACATTAATTTTATACTCTTAAACTATTGTTCCATACTCTAAGGACTATAATACTCTCATAAGAGTACTCCTCTTATTGGTATAATAACCATAAATCTCTTGTTTTCTTAGAACTTGACAGCCCTCAGGGGTTGCATCTGTTTTCACATTCATCAACATTGCCCATGAGTTATTCATATAACTCATATCTAGACAACTCATTTTACTTGTTTCACTATATATGACTTTTGGACATGTTTGACCGACTGTGAAAGGATTGACTGGGCTCTAATACCAACTATGACATCTCAAGTTTTTATAACACTTTTACATAATATTTTACAAATGTTGGGCCCAGAGTTTGGAAAACAATAACTAAAAACATTTTTCATAAGAAAACTTTCAAAAATCTTGAGTGTCATTTTTCTCTTCTAAAAATTAGGATTTACAGACAAATAGGCGCTACATTTCTACTAGAAATCAGGCAAAGTCTCCTTCTTTCTATATTTATGCATTTTATGCATGCAAATGTAATGTCCCTGATAAACACAATTTAAGTCAAATAATAATAAAGGAGACTCCGTCTCCATCCATTCACATAAACATACAATATCTAAAAGTGTACAAGAAATCAAGTTTTAACTAAACTGAAAGATGAGTTCAAGACCACCATCAATCTAGTCATAGCCACATCACCATATTTCAATTTACATGTCCACATGTCCATAGAGCAAAAGTCATACTAAATCAAGGTATTACATCATCTCACAAACTTATCAACTATATTGTAAACCTACTTGATATACCTTCTATGTCCTTCTCTTGAGATCTCTAGCACAGTCTTCTGCTCCTCTATCTTATTTTTTCAAACTTGAGTCATAGTAAATAATTTATAATGTCTCAGTAAGGTTACACTTGTGTAGGTAGTTTCATCATCGAAACATGAAAGTTTATACAATTTAAATTCAGAAAGGAATTCACAATCACATATTATGTAATTCAATAAAATATGATGTATAATGAGTAGTATAATAGAACTTTGAAATCTCTATCATGCTTAGCCCAACCAATTCAATTTATCAGTTTCTAAATATGAGTAGTCACCACAACTCATGTCATGCATCACCTCAAAAGTACACTCATTCGAGCTAAATAATGAATCATCATCAAAATCAATGGACAAAAAGCATGTAAAACATGAAATGCTTAAATATAGTCAATGTATCTCAATAACTATATGTATATATATAACACCATCTGAACCTCCTAGAGGTCTCGCTAGTGTGGTACCACTCGAAATCTTGTTATTTGCTGTTGGCATGAGTACTCATTATGGACCTGAAATCCAAGGTGCCACGCACCTGCACTATGGTGCAGCGAACAAGACTCAATCAAGCCCATAGCTATCATGCCAATACTGAGATGGATAAACTCCCTACAACGTGCGCATGGGGAACACAGTACTCAAGGCATGACCTATACATGATGTCATCAACCTGAATTCAGTCTTTTACAACCAGGTATCATATATATAATGTTTTAGAGGGGTAATGAGCAGTCCTCAACCCTTCTAGTGTAGCATCCATTAGGCCACCATATGTCCTCCATATCATATAATAATAGTAGGCATCATTACATGTCACCGTAACATATAAAACCATAGAAATCCATTCACTAGTGAAATCATGCAAATCAATCTCATGATACGATATAACCATGTATAAGCAACCCTCATAAGGGTTGAGTATGAGGACTCCTCACTCATCATTTCATAAATCACAAACTCCATGTAATTCCAAATACATTTTAATGTACAAGTTTTTAATTGAATAATAAATCAACATGGCATTCCAAATTGATATTTTGCATGAAATATAAGTATACTCATTATATAAATTAGAAATATCCAAACATCCTAATTTTAACTATTTTCAAAAATGATAGATTAGTCATCAATAGTTTCATGTTTCACCAAAGCATATTGAAGTTAAAACTACCTACTTCTTAGGTAAAATGATTAGTTTGTCATGTCCCTTCTTCAACTCGACTTCTCAGTCAACCTGTCAATATTCCATATTTTTCTTATCAATATCGAATTGTAAGCTAATAATTACACGAGAGTCTTTTAACCATGATCTGGGAGTCTAGAACATTTGTTAATTGTGAAACCATTAGGTTTTAGCAATCCATCACTAATCAACCATCAGAATTGCATGATATCAGCCATTTAGGCTGTTGATTTGTGTTTTCGATCCATGGTTTTCTAATTCAACTTCTATCAAGTCATAGCTTATGATGTCTATGACATTGATTATCATTCAATTATCTAGATTTGTATTTTCAAATTCCAGCCATTGAATGGTGGTCTAATTGTTCCTTTTAGATTATGAATAGATGATCAAAACTGATCCCAAGCCTTTAGAATTTTGATCATATAATAACCCCAATTTTTGTAATTGATTAAGAAAATCAATAAAGTTTGAGTTTTAGAAATTTTGGGCTAAAATAGTAGGGTTATTTAGAATATACTACTTATAAAAGTATAATCAAAGAATAAGACATGTAAAATTGAAATTAAACTTAGCAAACTCTTCAGAATGACTATAAGCATGACAAATTTTGAATTCGGATAAAAAATCCTTAAATTTCTTCATTTCTTGGACAAAAGGGTAAAATAGTATTTTTACCCAAAAATCAAAATCTGAGACATCAAAATTTAGAATGTACTGAGAAATACGAATCCAACGCCACTAAGTACGCTCAATTTCGAGATCATGAGAATAAATCCTAATTTTTTTATATATAAAGGGCAAAATGGTCTTTTTACACCATGTGGGGCCCACAAGGGACTCAAAAATGAATCATATGGCTAGTCCACGTGAAATCATGGGTCAAACCATACCAGCTGGTCTTGGGGAAGTAGGTGGAGAATGGGAGAATCCAATACTTATTTAATAATAAAAAATTAACCATCATTAATGCATATCATCATGAAAGAAGACCAAAAATCCTCCAAAAATACTCCTAAAATTCCCACGAAATTTTTTTTGCTCTCCCTAAAAAATTAGACCTAGATCCCACCCCAAAAACACAAAAATCCCAAGAGATCTCTCTCTTTTCAATTTATTTTTCTTTTTAGATTGGAACAAGAGACCTAAAATCAATTAGGCACTCTATTTTAGATCTAATATCATTAATTCGACTGTCCAAAACTTCCCACCATACCTTAGCTACAAAACCACCAAAGCAATTTCAAGATCCAACGGTTCAAACAATGGAAATTTGCAAGAAAGCTGGATCTTGGGTCATATCTTCATCAAAAGGGTATTTCTTTTAAATTGGACATATAACCAATGTTTTTTCTCCAATCAGGTAGGTGGAAATGTTTCTTGGACATGTTTCCTACTAGTTTATGAAAATTTTATTTTACTGTAATTGAATTTTGGTAATAAAAAGGTAAAAATAAAGTAAACCACAAAACCTTTAATTTAGGAGGATGGAGTACTCAGATAAAAATTATGACCATACCAATCGATCCAGAAGGGTCCAAAACCCCTAAGGTAGATTTTCACGAAGATCGAATAAGGATTGAGGCCTCAATTGATAGAGGATTGATTGGACAATCCAGAATGAACTGTTCGATCTCCTGATCGAATGGGGCTAAGACGCTCAGCGTGACGCAGCGCGAAAAATGCCGCATGCAAAAGCGTTGCGCATGCGCTGTGCATGGGACATCATTCCAAGCAGAACGACGGCACTTCAAGAAAACTTACGAGCAGACGCGCCCGCCTCACATCCCGGTTACGGGTGCACAAACGACGAGCGTTCCGCTCGTCCCGCCCGTGTCTGTGGACGCCCCGAAAGGGAGCATCCGTAGTATCTCTTTGGTGGACGCGCTGTTAAGTTTCAATTTTGGTCAAAATACATTCAATTAGATCATCTAACTGTTCAATTTTACAAAACTTAGCTTGATTTTGAATTTAAAACCAATTGACCATCCAAATCTTAATTTTTCAAAATCAACGGTCAGATGATCATTAGAGCTCATTAGATAACTAATGTATAGGTTAGATGATTCTGATTTAGTTTTTTCTTTTGCAGATTAACCAAAAGAGGTGTTGATGGATACGATCAAAGGTTAACGGTGCAGATCATCTTAAAAGGCAATGGATGGGCTAGATCACCCATGAAGATGGATGTGATAGTTTCCTAGAAGACAATGGAGCTAAATTTGGAATCATGGAGAAAAAGGCAACCCTTTCCCCCACTTCTTTCTTTCCTTTTCTTTTTCTTTTTCTTCTTCTTCTTTTTCTTTCTTTCCTTTCTTTTCTTTTTCCTTCTTTCCTTCTTTCCTTCCTTTTCTCTTTTCTTTCTTTCTTTTTCCTTTTTTCCTTCCTTTTTCCTTTTCGTTTTCCTTCTTTCCTTTTCTTTTTCCCTTCCTCACTCTCACATACCCACTTTCCTTACTCTCCTTTTGGCCTTCCTTCTTAACATACCCAACTTCCCAATCTCACCCACCTCTTCTTCTCCTTTCTCACCATCCTATTCTCTCCTCTCCTCATCTTCCTCTCTTTCCCAACCGTAGCCAACTCTCCCCTTTTTCCCATTCTTCTTCTCCTTCTTCTCTAATTTCTTCCCCATCTTCTCTCTATCTAGGACTCTCCCACCATCTCTCCTTCACCACCGCACTCTTCTCTTTTCCTCTCTCTCTCTCTCTCTCTCTCTCTCTCTCTCTCTCTCTCTCTCTCTCTCTCTCTCTCTCTCTCTCTCTCTCTCTCTCTCTCTCTCTCTCTCTCTCTCTCTCTCTCTCTCTCTCATTTCTGCCCGGCCCCCCTCTGCTTTTCCTTTTCCACCCAATCAGCACTTGCTCTGCCCAGTTTTTCCTTCTCTGCTTCGATCTTTGTTTGCATCAACCATCGCACTAGACTAGACGACCTTCCTGTCACAACCGGTAATCCTCCACCACCCAGATGACGTCCCAATCTACCCTTGTCCTTCACGTCCAAAGCTCCTGACTGAACTAGCATTGGTGTTCCTTCACCACGCCCGGACATGCCTCCACTAGTCCTCCTCCAATCACCGCTACCAGTAACTCTACACATCCGACCGGTCTAGGGGAAGGAAACCTGAAACGGGTTTTGTCTCCCGTGCCCATCTCCTTCTTCCCTCTCTTCCCTTTCCTCTTCTCCTTCTTCTTCCTCCTCCGTTTCTCCCTTTATTCACCGGGTTTTCGTCTAGTTTTTTCTTAAAAAACCATATTTTAACAAAATTCCGATTTTGCCTCTCTCTCTTAAAATTCAATTTCATTTCTATCCTTTTTCAGAAATTACATCTGTGTCCTAATTTATTCCGGTTTTGTTCTATCTGTGTTTTTCTTATCCAGAAACTGCCTAATCTTAATCAGATCAATTAAGGCCTAACCAATCAACGGGTTAGCCTTTCTCCTTTGTTTCTCAACGGAATTCAAATTAATTTTACAGGTTCATTCTTAGGACATCCCTAGACATAATCAAAGTATCTGATCTTCTATCTAAAATCCAAAAATCAATATAAACCGTCCAAACCTTGAAATTACAATTTAGCCCACATCTTGACCATTTTAAAGAATCTGTCAAATCTGACCGATGGATCACTAATCAAGAATGTGTTGAAGATATCTGTAAAGGCGGATCAGTTTTTAGAACACTAGAAGTGAAGATTTTGATAAAGATTGATCTGGGGAAGTAGTTTTTTCTTGTTATTTGATTTTATTTGTTTTATTTCGAAACTAGAAATTCTGTATTTTTGAGAAGTTGATTAAATCTGAACATTGATTCTCATTTGAATAATTTTAGTAATTTTGCATGATTCCTTTTTAATTTTACATAATTAAATTTTATTAAAATTCCTACTTTTTAAATCAAGTCCTCGTGGGATCGACCCGTACTTGCATAAGCCACACTATAATAGCCCGTGCACTTGCGGTTAAACAATCAACACACGCCCAACAAGCGGGAGCGTTCCTCCTGGCTCGATTCTGCCCAAAAGATCTGGGCCGTCCATTCCTTTGGGCCCAGATCAAATCTAGGCCCTAGGAAGGACTGTGAACTTCTAGATCTAATTACGGAGCAATCTGAACTCCAAATTGAGATCAGAAAGAAGCTATGGAAAGCTTGAAACCTCTATTTTCTAAAGAAATGATGAAATATAGAAATTATGTAATAAAACATTCTATATTAAAGTAACAAGTTTCCAATTGCCTAGATCTTTAAGATATGAGATGATCAGATCTTAGAAATATTTTTTAATAATGATATAAAATTGAAATGAAGTTATCTACATGATTTATTTGGACAGATCTAAGAGATATTAAGGGATCTATCCACTATGGTAGAAAAACCTTAAAAATTTCAAAGGGACCCACTTGATCAATAAGATCAAGTGTGATCAAATCCTTGAAATGGATGGGATGGATGTTGATATGATGAAATCCAAGGAGATCATGGATGGATTATGACAAAAACAAAACAATATGACCTTTGGACCTTAATAAAGAAAACCCCCTAAATATAATTAAAACCCTTAATAAAAAGGAAAATATCTAAGATCTAATGGTTGGATCATAAGTGAAGATTTCTAAAAATGTTAATATAATTAGTTTCATTTTCTATTAATTAAAAATAAAATTTTAAATATGATTTATGTTATAAAGCATGTTAGTGTAACTTTTAGACTTTAGCATGATATGTGATTATATTGTTATCATAGGGTGCTAGATTTAATTATCTCAGGGGCACTTTAATATGTTTTCATGCCATTGTAACTTAGGACCATGCTAGAATTTCATATAAGATTATACTATAGTATGAGATTATACCTTAGGTCCATGTTAATTTAAATTAAGTTATTAAGGTATATTAGTTAGAAATCATGCTAGTGTAATTTTAAGTACCTTGCCTCATTATCATTAAGTGTTCAATTATGTAGTTTTATGCTTTGAATTTATAATTCATTTATGGTTAAATTTTATTAGTAGATCTACTTGTTATGAGATAAAGAGCATAAAATACCAAAAATGGGATCTAATGAGAAAGTAGAGTTTCATGACACAAATAAGAATGGAGTACTTTGGACTTAATTAGTAAGGGCTATAGTTAGTAGGACAATATAAGGATTATCAAATCCTTGGCCCCAACTAGAAGAATAAAAAACCCCATGAATGACATTGTAAATATTCATGGACTTAATTAAAATCAATTACAAAGTGTACTTAGGGTCAACATGCTTATAGAAACCTTATGAAAGGTTGAGCTATGGTCACTCTAGTGAATGTGGAACATAGTGGTTAAGGGGGTTATCTAATAGAGCCTCGCTCTTCCCCTACCTTCCGTTGACGTTTGTGAGGTCTAAACGCCTCCTTACATGAGGATTGAAGTAACCACTTTGTGTTCACCCATTCAGCTAGTAAGCCTTAACCAATTAGAAATAAGAGGAGCAGTCTAGACTTAGGCTTAAATAAGTTACCTTCAACCAGCAAAACATTAACTGGTTGAATAATAATAGTAAGAGCATAAAAGGTTGGTAAATTACCTAACCCTAATAAAAATTGTAAGTAAGATAAGGATGATCAAACACGATCCATTAGATCTTGGGTGATCAAGAACAATAAGAATAAGAATATTATATTGTACTTAGTATGCATGTTTATTAGTATGCTTGTTCTAGTTCATTAGATTAGATAATCCAAACCCTTGATCAAAGATGATTCAAGGAAGAAAACCAAGATCATCCTACTTAGGGATGATCCAATAACTGAACTTAGATCAAAGAAGAGCTAGATGATAGAAGATCTAGGGCCTTGATCTTTATCAACATGTGTAGATTGTCAATCAATGGATCTATGAGAGATCAAGATCAAGGAGATGGACACACTAAGACTTAGAGATAGAAAAATACTTAGATATGAATGATCTAAAGATCATTCTAAGCATCAGATCTAGTGATCAATAGGATTATTCAAAATTTATATATTGACAATATGTATGGATGAACAGATTACATACATCAGTCAGGATCATGGAAGATTTGGGAAAAGTGATCACTCCGTAATGGTATGAGGATTTGATGAATGCATTTACATGGGATATACATGATTGAACTCATGATCTTATGTTGACAAGAGTAATGTTAATACTTGTATTAAATCTCTTGAAAACCTTATAATCCAACCAAACACATATAAGATGGTTAAGGACTAGACTATAAGTGAATAGGGAACTAGAAAATATTTCAACCCTAAGTAAACAGACATATGGTCTGATATATATGAAATCTATTTTACATACAAGCTTGGAGGTTTGTGAGTTTGTTTTAATAGGCATAAGCCTAGGGGGATGCTATTGCTAGAGGAGTTATAAGGGTTTGACCACCCACTCCTTGAAATTTGATGATATGATGATACCTTGCCCAAACAAAGGCTAAAAGTCTGGTGGTGGCAATTATGGGAAGGCCACCACTGTGAAAGTCCTATCCCCCCATACAGGCAGTGACGTAATATTTTCTAACGTGGTATCAATGGTGAACAGGGCAGTTATCCGAGCGTGCTAGTACGGATCAGACTACAACATGGCAACCTTTTTTATTATTTTGCACTATGATGCATATGAGAATAGGCATAATGAAATGCCTTATGGTTTAGCATAATGAAATTCTAGGTAATTGTATATTATCAATATTTCCCAAGAAGGAAAACTCCTAGTGTAAGATTAGCTGAAATACTAAATTCTCATAATGGAGAGAATTAATCATCTTAGTTGGGAATGATATTTGACTACTTTGATAAATTTAACTGGTTTACTCATGAAGAGTATGTATGTATATAGATATACATAAATTACAAAGTAAAAGTAGAGACATGAATATGTTGAGGGATAATGAGATTAAGAAGTATTGGAATTACATTGTCAATTCTTGTGCTTCTTGAATCCCCTACCAAGCATTGCTTGCTGAGATATTGTACTTGTTGCAATATCTTAGATACAGGGAAGGAGAGTTAGGAGTTGAAGATGATAGAAGACTTGAAGAGAATAATCTTCAAGGTATACCCTTGAAGACATGTATTTTGCTTTGTTGAGAGTTTTATTGTATGGTGAGCTTCAGTTTTGGATTATGTAATTTGGACAAGTATTGTAATAGATTTGGTTGTACTGTGAACTACTGGATGGTTCTTGGAATTTAATAAAAGTATATTCCTTCAATGGAATTTTATTTTGTACAAAAATTGTACTTATGTTATGTATGAATTGGTGACTTGGGTTTTCAAAACAAGTTCTAAAGAAAAGAATTTCCGCTGCTTTGTTTTGCGAAAAAAATTTACACTATTAAGGGCCTTGCCTTTCAAAATACATTACAAAACGTGTTACAAAAACCCGAGTCGTCACAATTGGTATCAGAGCCATTCATCCAGTCACAGTATAGTATAAATATGTCCAAAAGAGAAATTATAATCCAAGTGTAGATTAAGATAGAAGCAATTGTATAGAGGACTAATAGAAATTTTGGTTTATGAGTAGATGCCACCAAAGAGAGTCACAAGGCAAGCAGCTCAAAATACTCCAGAAGACAATATGGAGAGAGTAACCATGAGTAATATGGAAGAGATGATGACAAGGATGTTAAGAAACCTCCTTCCTCACCTACAACAACCCCAAGATTCATCACCTCCTGTAGAAATACCAAGTACACAAGCTCAGGTTTAGCTTGAAGTGAGACATACTACACCAACACCAACACCAGCTACTCCCACATTAGCACAAGGGCAATCTTCCCTTGTACCAAGTGAAGAAGTTGAAAAATCCCCATTAGCACCAAAAAAAGTTGACAAAATGATGGAGAGATTTCAAAAGATGACTATAGTGTATAATGGCAAGGGTAAAGCTGAGAAGGCTGAGGAATGGATATATGAAGTAGAAAAGACTTTTAGTGCACTACGTACTCCTCCAAGGTTGAAGGTGAAATTTCCCACATACTTATTCAAACAAGAAGCTGCATTTTGGTGGAGATCAGCTAACAACACCTTCTTCTCAAATTCTAAAGATATTACATGAGAGGAATTTAAGGAAATATTTAACCACAAATATTTTCCTTCTCATGTACAAGAAAGGAAGTTGATAGAGTTTTTGGACTTAAGACAAGGGAATATGTCAGTGGTGGACTATGATAACAAGTTCACACAGTTAAGGAGATTTGCGACTCACGTGTATAACACTGAAACACACACCATAAATCAATTCATTGAAGGGCTGCACCCATGGCTGAAAATAAAGGTGCTGGGTACTAAACCCACTACCTTGGTAGACTATGTCGAAATGGCTTCCAAGTTTGAAGAAGAATACAAAAAGGGTCAAACTACTAAGTTTGGTGGAGGAGGAAGCAATAACCCAAGGCCTTTCCAGAAGAATAAAAGACCTTGGAACAATTTTAAGCCTCAAAGAAATCAGAGGAACAATGCACCAAGGCCAAATAGACAGCCATGTCCAAGATGCAGAAAATTCCACCAAGGCAATATCTGCCCTCAACCTATGCAACAACAACCACAACAATTTCCAATCAAGTGCCATAATTGTGGGGAGTATGGACATATCACCACCTACTATACCAAACCATTGGCGATCAAGGAGGCAAAACTAGAAATTGCCCCTCGACACCAAGGAAGGGACTTCACCATCACTAACGGCCAAGATGGACCATCCAATGCGGTGATTGAAGGTATTACTTATTGAAAGGACTATAAATACTACTTAGTAAGTAAGAATTCCAATAGAGGGAATAGTAAGATATAGAAATCAATAAGGAAAATTTTCAATAGATGTAAGGTATGATGTTTAGGTCAAACCCAAAGTCCTGAGTAAACATACATATGTATAAACAAAGTACACTAATACTAGTATGTATATAACCATTATTAAGTGAAGTATATATATAACCATTACTATGTAAAGGAATGGAGATAAAGAGAAAGAAGTGATAAATTAGAAAATATGATAATAAATAATAATCAAAATAATAATAATAATCAAAATTTATAATAAATATATACATAAATATAAGTATAAGAGTTATAATTGCTACATATATATTATTATGAAAATTTGTCGAAAGGAAGTAATCATCAAAATAGTGAGGGTATGGCTTGAAAGAAATTTAAGGAGATAGGTGGGAAATTTCAAAAAAAAAAAATTTGTAAATGAGAATAGTTTGAAATAAATATGAGTAAGGAGTTAAGCAAGTATTTTTCTCCAAAATTAGTGAGGCAAAGGATTTAGTGGAGAAATGATAAAATTTTAGAACATGAAGAGATGATCTTGGACATTAGAGTAAAATGAAAAGGAAAAAGAGAGTTAGATATGTCAAAGGGACAAAAATATGATCCCAAACTTATTAAGAAAGACAATTAAACCATGAGAATATATGGTTAACAAAAAAAAAATTATAGCCCTATATATAGTACAACAATTATGAAATCACCAAGTTAGAAATTATAAAGGTATGACGAATCATTGTGGAAATTAGCACTAGAGGATTTTCAAGGATTAGAGACATGATAACTTTGGTGCTATTGAAAATAATTTTGGGACTATCGTAAAGAGAAGTACATTTGGTATTAGATGGTGAAATGGTCATGGAACATGAAAACAAAGAGAAATATTGATTAGGAAAATATAGTCATTGATTATCTTGAAGAGGAGTACATCTTATTATTCAAGGCAAATGAAGAGCTAAATATGAATAGAGATATTAATTCCACTTACATGATGGAGTTGGTGATATTGAAAGATTTAAGAAATATAGTAAGGGGAAATATATTTTTGGAGGAAAGGTGAAATAAAACATGAGAAATGAAAACAAATATTGGCTGTTGAATTTAAGTTTAAAGATGATTGTGAATGAATTATGAATCCAAATTGTTGGAGAAATAAGTGGTTAGAAATTTTAAGATAGTTTGAAGATTTTCAATCTTACATGAGATTGAATGAGAAAATATCTATAATAGTTGAGGAAAAGAACATCAAATTATTTGAATGAGTTGAAAGAACAAATTTTAAGGATATGCAGTCATTATAGCAATTTACATTATGAAAGTAACAAATTTCCTTTGGGAAAAGAAAGAGGAAGAATCAATATAAGGATGCATTAAACATAAATAATGTTGAGGAAATTAAGTATCCTTTTCCTCTCTAAGGGTGAGCATTTTCAAATTTATTATTAATTGGGAATTGGGAATGCAACATCAAAGTATAAAATCAAAACAAATTTTAAAGTTCTACGAGTTAGATAACAGATGTTCATGAAGTTGAGGAGAATGAAATATATTGAATGAAGTGGTAATGATATATGGAAATAGATTTCAAGAAATCAAGAGCATTCATGGGATATATGTTAGACACTTACAAAACTTGTCTTGTAAGTGTACATGTGATTGAAAAAAGAAAAGTTTAGGTTGTATAAATTTTAAGGATAGCATGGAATTTGACCCCAACAAAGGTGGAATATGAGATCAAAATATGAAATGACAATGACAATTAGAGAAATATATCTCTTACTAATTTTATAACATAAGGACGTTCTTTTAGTGAAATCTTGCCATTGGTTACATAAATCCTAAAAGAGTTGATAATAGAGTGTTGAGAATTGAAGAATAAATGATAAATTATGGAGTTTGTAAAGACTTGAGAAGGGATGATTACAAAGTCAATATAGACTCTTTTAATTGGAATTATCAAGAATATTGCAAATAAAGGGTTAGTATGATATGGTAAAGGCTATGAGGCATGCTTGAAAGAAGTATGAGGAAATGCAAAATCTAGAAATTTTGAAGCCTATGACATATAAAGGAAAAGAGATAAATATTATCATAGATTGTAAGAATGTTTAGAATATTGTTTTGAATATGAGAAAGAGATAACAAAAGAGGATCAGGAATATATATGCAGATTTAAATGACACTATCTTGGAAGGAAAAATGTAGAAAGTCAAGTATTATGAATAAAATGGCACTCAAAGAGTGTTACAAAAATAATGGAAGAATAAGGAAAGAGAAAATTACTGCCAAAGATTGGAAGGTTGTTACAAAAAACAATAGTTGAAGTTATAAAATCTAATCAATATGTTATTATAGGTAGTCTAAGGACTATACATAGTAGGAAAGCTATGTCAAAACTTTATATGTTGAAAAAGAAAGAGGATGAGCAATAAAAGGTATAATGGAAAATTGTGAAGTATGGAAAGATTAGTGAAAATTACCAGTCAAGTGAAATGAAAGGTTATGAAACAAAAGGGATAACTCAATAAGAGTTCTTAACCCTTTTTGGGAAATTCTTGCAAGAACCAGCTTTAGTATATAGTGCATTAGTAAGGTTAGTCATGGATGAGCATTTTAACCTTTGAGAAGAAGGTAGTTTGAGAAAGGAATGAAAGGAAATAGGATTTCCATAAGTGGCAAGGCCACATGTGTAAGGTTATGAAAGAATAGTGAAAACTCCTAAGTGAGTTGTATTACAAATTTCGAGGACGAAATTATTGTAAGGGGGGAAGATTGTAATAACCCCAATTTTTGTAATTGATTGAGAAAATCAATAAAGTTTGAGTTTCAGAAATTTTGGGCTAAAATATTAGGGTTATTTAGAATATACTTCTTATAAAATTATAATCAAAGAATAAGACATGTACAATTGAAATTAAACTTAGCAAACCCTTCAGAATGACTGTAAGCACAACAAATTCTGAATTCGGATGAAAAATCCTTAATTTTCTTCATTTTTGGACAAAAGGGTAAAATAGTAATTTTACCCAAAAATCAAAATCTGAGACATCAAAATTTAGAATGACTGAGAAATAGGAATAAACCCTAATTTTTATACATAAAGGGCAAAATGGTCTTTTTACACCATGTGGGGCTCACAATGGACCCAAAAACGAATCCTATGGCCAGCCATCATGAAATCATGGGTCAAACCATACCAACTGGTCTGGGAGAAGAAAGTGGAGTATGGGAGAATCCAATGCTAAATTAATAATAAAAAATTAACCATCATCATTACACATCATGATGAAAGAAGACCCAAAATGCCTATAAATACAACCCCAAAAATCCTCCAAAAATGTTCATAAAATTCCTACAAAATTCTCTTCACTTTTCCTACAAATTTAGATCTAGATCCATCCTCAAAAACCCAAAACTCTCAAGAAATCTCCCTCTTTTCATTTTCTTTTTCTCTCTATAAATTGGAACAAGAGACTTAAATGCAATTAGGCACTCTATTCCAGATCCAATATCACAAATCCCACGTCAAAAACATCCTACCATACCTTAGCTACAAAACCCCCAAATAAATTTTGAGATCCAATGGTTCCAACAATGGGAATCGTAAGAAAGGTGGATCTTTGGCTATATTATCATCAAAACGGGTATTCTTTTAAATTGGACCATATAACCTACATTTTTCTCCAATCAGGTAGGTGAAACTACTTCCTGGACATTTTTATTATTGTTTTATGAAATTTATACTTTACTGTAATTTTAATTGGGTGAAAATTTATAAAAATAAAGTAAATAATAGAACCTTCAATTCATGATGATTGAGGGCTCAGATTGAAAATCTAACCTTACCAATCGATCCAGAAGGGTCCAAAACCCCTAGGGTAAAATTTTTACTAAATTTAATGTAGTTTTGAGATTGATTGGATGGTCCAAATGGACTGTCTGATCTCCAGATCGAACCAAGTCCCATGGACGACGTGTGAGACGCCGCCTACGCATCTGTGCAGCGCGTGCGATGACATCCCGTGCGCTCACGTAGCAC
Organism: Warburgia ugandensis; assembly: GCA_035236585.1. Classification (NCBI taxonomy): domain Eukaryota; kingdom Viridiplantae; phylum Streptophyta; class Magnoliopsida; order Canellales; family Canellaceae; genus Warburgia; species Warburgia ugandensis. The sequence continues at coordinate 48,309,853 of CP141130.1, forward strand.
TTGCAAAGTCGTCCCGCCGCATCTGTGGGCGTCCTGGGCAGGAGCATCTGTTTCTCGTCTACGACGGACACGCATGCCGAACCTAGGGTTCCGCCCGACTAATCTGGGCCATCCATTCCGATGGGCCCAGATCATATCTAGGCCCTAGGAATGGACTGTGAACTTCTAGATCTAATTCTAGAGTCATATAACCAATAGTTTTTCTCCAATCAGGTAGGTGGAAATGTTTCTTGGACATGTTTACTACTAGTTTATGAAAATTTTATTTTACTGTAATTGAATTTTGGTAATAAAAAGGTAAAAATAAAGTAAACCACAAAACCTTTAATTCAGGACGATGGAGTGCTCAGATGAAAATTCTAACTATACCAATCGATCCAGAAGGGTCCAATACCCCTAGGGTAGAATTTTCACAAAGATCGAATAAGATTGACGCCTCAATTAATAGAGGATTGATTGGACGGTCCAGAATGGATTGTCCGATCTTCTGATTGAACGGGGCCCAAGACGCTCGGCGCGACGCAGCGCGGAAAACGCCGCACGCAAAAGCATTCTACACATGCGCTGCATGTGGGACATCGTTCCAAGCGGAATGACAGTGCTTCAAGAAAACTTATGAACAGACGCGCGCGCCTCACGTCCCGGTTACGGGAGCACGAACGACAAGCGTTCTGCTCGTCCCACTCGCATCTTTGGACGCCCCGGAAGGGAGCGTCCATAGTGCCTTTGTAGCAGACACGCCCAACAAGAGGGAGCGTTCCACCCAGCTCGATTCCCTCCGAAAGATCTGGGCCGTCCATTCCTTTGGGCCCAGATCAAATCTAGGCCCTAGGAAGGACTATAAACTTCCAGATCTAATTCCGGAGCAATCTGAACTCCAAATTGAGATCGGAAAGAAGTTATGGAAAGCTTGAAACCTCTATTTTGTGAAGAAATGATGAAATATAGAAATTATATAATAAAACATTCTATATTAAAGAAACAAGTTTCCAATTGCCTAGATCTTTAAGATATGAGATGATTAGATCTTAGAAATACTTTTTAATAATGATATAAAATTGAAATGAAGTTATCTAAATGATTTATTTGGACAGATCTTAAGAGATATTAGGGGATCTACCCACTATGGTAGAAAAACCTTAAAAATTTCAAAGGGACCCACTTGATCAATAAGATCAAGTGTGATCAAATCCTTGAAATGGATGGGATGGATGTTGATATGATGAAATCCAAGGAGATCATGGATGGATTATGACAAAAACAAAACAATATGACCTTTGGACCTTAATAAAGAAAACCCCCTAAATATAATTAAAACCCTTAATAAAAAGGAAAATATCTAAGATCTAATGGTTGGATCATAAGTGAAGATTTTTAAAATTGTTAATATAATTAGTTTCATTTTCTATTAATTAAAAATAGTATTTTTATGTTATAAAGCATGCTAGTGTAACTTTTAGACTTTAGCATGATATGTGATTATATTGTTATCATAGGGTGCTAGATTTAATTATTTTAGGGGCACTTTAGTATGATTTCATGCCATTGTAACTTAGGACCATGCTAAAATTTCATATAAGATTATACTATAGTATGAGATTATACCATAGGTCCATGTTAGTTTAAATTGAGTTATTAAGGTATACTAGTTAGAAATCATGCTAGTGTAATTTTAAGTACCTTGCCTCATTATCATTAAGTGTTCAGTTATGTAGTTTTATGCTTTGAATTTATAATTCATTTATGGTTAAATTTTATTAGTAGATCTACTTGTTATGAGATAAAGAACATAAAACACCAAAAATGGGATCTAATGAAAAAGCAGAGTTTCATGACACAAAAACCCGGGTCATCACAGATCACTCATTTACCAATGACTGATCATTGATCATATGTGAGAATCGTGTTAGATCACCCTATGATCTATTGTTCACTCTCTAATTGGTGACCCAAAGACTAGAATTGGTTGGATCTTGATCTTAGCATGTTCTTAAACATTTTTAGCTAATGGATAAAGATATGGTATGCTAATTATTTGAGGATCAGCACCGTTGGTTTCTGATTTATGGTTTGATCAACACACGTGTCTAGAATCATTCATCCACAAAAATGGATGGTTGAATTCATCTAACAGTTATCATGCATTGAAGGTTATCGAACTTGTCTCCATTAGACATAGATTGATGATTACAGCATTAATGGTGTGGCTACAACTCTGATCAGCTATTGATCATCATGATAGGTAGGAAAATCATTCTCAAGTTGACATTCAATCATGGATGAGGGTTTGAATCTATCACATTTGGTTTAGATTGACAATCAAATTCAAACAATGACTATCAGAGTTTCGATTAGTCTCCAATAACATGTGAGATCAGAAATCATCCTTAGGTCACTGTTAAAACCAAAGATCTATACACATCCCCAATTCTATACATTGATCAAGACAAAAAAAAAACAAAACAAAGATTTTAAGTAAAGATCATACCTCTAAGTTGTTCTTTGCTAATATTGATCACTGGAAAAGATGATTTGATGCAGATTTTCCCATTTCTTGCCTAGTCATCCCCCATCCCTACATCAATTCTTGTCTGATCAACATGCTACTTGAGGGGTTTTGCTCATGGTGGCTAGGAGATGGCGGTGAATGGCTCTGATCATCGATTAGTGCCACTATTCACTCTATCTTTCCCAATGATCAGCATATGTGTTCCCCACATCGATCATCATTTCCCATAGTTGATGAGGAAAATGGATGGTGAAGGATGGGCCCCATTCTCATGGTGGCTAGGAGATGACAGTGAACGGCTTTGTTCATTGATTAATGCCGCTGTTCACTCTATCTTTTATAGTGATCGGCACACATGTTCCCCAACATTGATCTCCATTTCCCATAATTGATGAGGAAAATGGATGGTGAAGGATGAGCCCCATCCTCCTCTTTTCTTTCCTTTCTCCTTATCCTCTCTCTCTTATCCTTCTTCTTCTTCTTTCTTCCCTTTCTCCTTTTCCCTTTCCTTCTTCCTTTCTCGGTTCTCTTACTTAACAGTCAATAATTGACTATTTTAAGTAGGGTGCCAATATCAAAATAGACCCCCTCTTCCTTTGAGTTAAATTTTTTTTTTTAACTGAAATGCCTTCTTCATAAGGTCATAACTTCTCCTTCCTAACTCTGATTTCAACATTCTTTGTGTTGTTAGAATTGTTTTTTCAAGTACAATTCAAACTTTAAGGTTTCAAGGTTTAATTAGGTGTCTTTTAAGAGGTCAAGTTTATGGAACTTAAGATATGAATTTTTAAATTTATATTTATCAAAATAAATTCTATAATCATTTGAAATGGAACTTAAAAATTAGAGTTATTACAGAATTAACCTCTATGCATATCATTCGTTCACCAGATTAAAGTGCACCATTTAAAATAATGTGTGACATTTCTAATTATGCTATCAATGTTGTTTTGTGGTAGCTTGTTGCCAAATTATCCCATGTGATATACTATGCTAGTAAGACTTTGAATGATGCCAACTCAATGACTCTACCATGAAGAAAGAGTTATTAGTTATTGTCTTCGAACTGGATAAGTTTATATCTTACCTCTTTGGATCTAAGGTGATTATCTACCCAGACTATGTTGCCGTAAAGTACCTTCTCGCAAAGAAGGATGCCAAATGTAGATTAATCCAATGGATATTGCTACTACAAGAATTTGATATTGAAATTTAGGACAAGAAAGGTTCTAAAAATATTGTAATAGAGCAGTTTTCCAGATAATTGTTGATTCTACTAGGGAAACTGTGTGTACAGAGTCTTTTTCAGATGACCAACTACTACAAGTTTCTCCCTCGACTTGGTTTGCTGATATTGTTAATTATCTTGTTACAAGTCAAATGCCATCTCATTGGACAAAACATGATAAAATCATATTTTTAGCCTAAGTTCTTTTTCTAAGATGATCTGTACTTATTCAAGTACTATGCCAATCAATTTATTAAAAGGTTTGTGAAGTGACCATCAAAGTATCATCTCCTTTTGTCATGACCATGCATGGGGAGGCCACTATAGTACTAAAAAAAAAAAAAATTGTTGTAGGGATTCAAAATTTGATGTGTTCGTCTTTTTTTTTTGGGTGTGGTCCAACTTTTCATTAAAAATAAAAAAATGAGTTTATGCTAAGTTCCTTTACAAGGAAGAGAATTCATATTTTCAATTATTCAATGTTATCTTTGGACTTTAGTTTATCAATGGAATTGTATATGATTAATTCATTATGTTATCCTTTTTTTTAAGTTTTTCTTTGAAAAATTGAATTCAGAATAATTGCTGCACAAGAACCATATGTATATAATTTAAGTTGAAGAGTACCTATAACTTAGAGATCTGGAGAAGATAAGTGGAGACTTATAACCCATATGAGATTAGAGCCCTTCTCTCTTTTTGAGGGTTATACATAAAGTCAATTTTTCTTCAGCATGCATAACTTCTTAGTTGGTCTCATTATTCTTTGTTTTGGTTAACTATTGAGAAAACATATGAATGACGATGCCATATATGTCTTGAGTTTATAGACATATTCAAGTCATAAGAAAACCTACGAAGTGATGGAGGCCATCTTCATTTAAAGTTGAGCCTTTAGCCTACCTTATGTTAATTTTTTATAGTTAGACCTTTTGAGACTTTTGTATTATAGCCTTTTCTTTGTTAGCCAATCAACCTTTACTCATTCAATCCTAATAATATATTCATTTCCCATTGTTTTGGAAATATGTAGAGATGATTGGATAAAACATCTTGAAAAAAAGTATGAACAACACAATTTAAGAGATGAAAATCAAAGAGGAATAAAACGATGAAAAATCAAAAGAAAGGTTATATATATATATATATATATATATATATTCAAAAGAGGAAAATTGAAAAATAGATAAAAGAAAAGAAAATAGACAATAAAAGAAGAATGACTACTCTTATGTGTGAAAAGAAAATTGTGAATACATCACTAGAAGACCTTTACATATTCTTCAAATCATATTTATGTACCCTTGTACCATTTCTTCAATAACCCTAACCTAAGCCTATATTTTGTCCTAGTAAAAAACCTAAATACCATTTCTTCAATAACCCTACCCTAAGCTTATATTTTGTCCTATTAAAAGTCCTAACTTGATCTTAGGAATAGTATGTTTTGGATATGAATATGAATAAATAGGGATTTTGGTGAAGTGAAATATTTTTAATAGTTGGTATCTTCTCCATGAGGCTATTATCAGATTTTTTCTAAGTTATTGTTCTTTCATATGAAATATGGGAGAATTTTGCTTTGATGAACATTAATCTACTCAAATATTAATGAAAGAATTGCCCGTTTCTAAGTAACTTCTTTTGAGTGACAATATATCCTATGAGATTTGAAGTCAAAGCATACTTTTGGATAGTAATTTAGGTTATAATTTACATGAAGAATGACAAGGTTTAAAGTATGGAATATCTATAGCTTAAGGGTAGGATATTGAACTATTTTTCATTTTTATTGACATGCTAAAGTTAAATATTTAATGAATATTGGATGGAAGAAAATTCTCTAAGATAAATGAAGAAAATTTCATATTTTTTTTGAAATGTTTATAAGCATCATTTTTAGAAACCCTTATGAGACTATAACTTGCCCACTAAGGATAAAATAGGAGTTTAAACATTTTCTGTATATGTTAACTATAGATGATAGCACCTACGAAAGTGGTTAGTATCTTTTTAGACTTTTTATTTCTCTATTTTCTATTTTTTTTTAGTTTTGCTCAAGGATTAGCAAAATATAAGTCTGAGGGTGTTTGATATACTTAGCAATTTTACATTTAACATCCCTTTTTTTTTAGCAGTCTTAGCCCTTGATTTAACTTCAATAATAAGGGTTTATTCCACATTTTATAGGATTAGGGTACAAGTGATAAAAATGCATAGTTTTTGCTACTACAATCCTAAAAGAGAGTGTGTCCACCATCTAAGCATCATCAAGAACCACATGCCATAATGAGAGAAGTCCAAAAGTTCATATTGCTATGGGGGTGTCCTTATGAAAGCTATAACAATTAGAAACCCTAAGCTATGACCAGCCTTCTCAACTCAAAGAAGTGTACCTTTATCGAAAGAGAAGGTGATAGATTCCTGATGCATGTAATCTACCAACTTAGGAAGCATTTAAGGTGATAGATTCCTAAAGTAAATTCCTCAGAGAGTAGGGCCTACTTGAAGAGAAGTTTCACCGGTTCATTTATTCACTTGACTCTAGAGAGAAGAGGACCCACACATGAAATACATGATTTTTCCATGCAAGCTACTACACCTCCTTCCATTTCACTTGTTGTGCATGAGAAAAATAAGGAAGAAAAAGAATTGAAAAAAGGACAGAAGAGAAAGAGAGAATTAACAAGAAATTTATGGTCAACATTCATCTTGAATTTTGATGAAACAAGGCCTAGATCTACCCTTGCTCATGGCTATCCCAAAGCACCTAATGAGAACTCACTTTAGTAAAGATAGACCAATCAGTGCAAAAGAGCCATGCAAGAGAGTGAAGCTTGAATAACCATTGGTGGAGATTTTTTCGATGGGCTGCGCACCTTTATTTAAGGGGAGCAAATGCGTCTTCCTATGGTAAAGATGTGTTTTCAAGGAGGAAAAGTAGGTGGGTCAAAATGCAGCATGAATTGTAATTGGTTAAAGAAAATAATGGCAGGATGGGAGAGAAATAAGGAGTAAAAAGAGATTGGATTAGAAAACCTCAACAAAATCAAAGTCATTCACTCTAGGGTATACTTAATCCAACAAATGAGAAGAACTGAGCTAAAAAACATGTTCTTCTGGATAAGGAAACTTGTAATAAATCATAGTCACTCAATCTAGGGTGAAACATGAATCAATGCTAAGGAATGAAGAGGAGAAAACCATGAAACCCTAGCCACCATCCTACACTTCAATCAAACGAGTTTCAACATGTTTAACATATGAAATAGGGGGATGTGCCATTTTCAAAGGGGTATTCCATGTAATTTTTAAAGAGTACAATTCCTGATGAGAAATGAAAAATCTCATCCTCTCATCTGCTAAGTTTAATTCCATCTCCATCATTCAAGGAGAAAGAACACTCATCCAACTACCCATCCATACAAAGCACACCTCCCACCTCAATGCATCCCTCTAACCTTTCCCAACTCCATATGATTCTTCCTTATCTCTTTCCATTCTCCTTCATCTCCACCGTTCTCTCTCATTATCTCGTTCCAGCCCATTCCTTTCTTTCTATCCTCATCTAATCCCATGGCTAAACTCCTTCCAATTCCATCCTCAAAATCCAACACAATCTCCCTTGCATTCAATGACTTCCATTCCTTTACCCCTTCCATTCTTCCTCTCATTTCCATCATATCTCAACCATCTTGCTCTCCTAACTTCTTAAGAGCTAGATGAACCACACCATCCATTTCCCTAGGGCTTTCACTACAAAAACTATAAAAATAGGAGTTGTTATTGTTTTTCACAAGTGCACGGGCTATTGTGGTATAACTAATGCAAGTATGGGTCAATCCCCCAGGGATGCACTTTAAGAATTTGGAGTTTTTAATAAAATTTAATTATTTAAAAATTAAAATTAATTGAAAGAGAAATCAACTTCAGATATGTTTAATCAATGAATTCATAGAGGTTTAATCTACAAAAAATAGAATTTTAACTAAAAATTAAGAAAATTCCACTTCCCTAGACTAGTTATCTTCAATTTCTATAGATCTGGTATCGTAAATCATGATCAACCTTTATCAGCATGTTTTTGGCACTTTAGATTAATTATCAACCAGAGGGATTAGGCAGATCCTAAAGATTTTGAGAGATCTAGGCTAAATAAGAAATTTAAGATTTGACGGCTTAGATCTGATTTTAGATTCTTAGATTAAAGATCAGGAATAGTAAAAGTTCTTTAAATTTTCCTATAACATAGATCTAAAAGTTATTTGAAGATTAGTATTGAAACGAATGAGAAATTGATGTTCCTCGGTTGGTTTTAGCTAAACCGTTTATTCGGTTATGCTTAAATCAACAAAATCTGATTTTTGGAATTATCTAAGAACAAGCAAAACATGAATAACACAAAACCTAGATTAAGAAAAAGATGAAATAGACTAAAAGACAAAACAGGGATTCAAATGAGATTTTAATTTTTCTACAAAGGGCATAAATGGAAATTTTCACGCAACTTCCTTAAACTTCCCGCAAAAATAAAAAATAGAGTAACCTGGAGAAGATGAAGATGATTGCCAAAGCTCATCATGGCTGGTCGATGCTGTGCTAGCGTAGATGATATGGAGCAGCAAGAGCAAGCCTTGGCTGGACACTCTGTGTTGAGTGGAGATGATTACTTATCCGGTGGTGTCGCCTGGGCAGTAAGGGAAAAACCAGAGGAGACATCGTCTAGTTTGTCTAAAGTAGAACATTGCATGGCTCTGCTTCGCCTAGAGTAGAGGAGCCTAGGGCATCATCGACTAGCCGTGCTGGCTGGTGATGCGAAGATGGGTAAAGTTGGCTAGAGGAAAACGATGCCTACTGAGGGGGCTGGTGATGTGATGGAAGCTTGGTTGGAGATGAATAGGAAAGCAGAGGTGGACTGCATTCTACAGTTTAGGGTGGAACTCAATTTCCTATTGGAAACTGAGAATGGAAAAGAATTTGGACTGGGGTGGAGATGAAGCCTGGGTTGTGCAACTTGTTTGAGCAGACGATGACCTTGGTCTAGGCGTCTGGGAAAGATGACGTCCAGGCTTTTGGGCGTTGGGTGGAGATGAGGAAGTGGAAACTTTGGTGCATTGGAGCAGTGACTATGAATAGAATCAGGGGTGAAGCCAGTGAAGAAAAGTTGGACTAGATGACTTGTGATGGGGCAGTTGGAATGATGATGCGGTGTTGGCTGATAGGGAAGGTGTGGTAAAAGAGAATGGTGATGGAATAGAATTGAAACAAAGATAGGGGAGGGAGATGGGTGTGTGAGGTGGAGAGAAGTTAAAGATAGTAAACAAAGGAAACTGTAAATAGAACAAGGAAGAAGAAAGTGGCAAAGTAAAGGAGACTAAAAGTAAAAAGAAAACTAAACAACTCCAAACTTCCAAAGCTCTTACGGCTTTCCCCTCTTATAAATTTTCCCTCTTCCTAATTCTCCTCCCCTTATCTTTACGATCTAGTTTCCTACTAGAAAACTTCCTCCCAACTTCCATTCTCATCCTTGGTTTCATCTCCTTATTAGAATTCCTCTTTCTTTAGGAAAGTCTTACCTAATTGATCTTCAAGATGACCTCCACCGTCAAAATTTAATCTGATCCACCCATTCCTCTTTCGATCAATCTGCAGTGTTGAACATCAATCTGAGCAATCCAACCCTCCTTTCGTTGATCTGCAAAGCCAAAGACTAGGTTAGAGTCATCTAAACCATACATTAAACATCCACTTAGCTCAATTGATCATCTAACTGTTAATTTTGACAATTTACAGTTGGATGGTCAATTTGAGCTAAAACTTTATATTTTATCCAAAAATTACCAAATTAATGAGTTAGATGGTCTAATTAAATGCTAAACTAGGGGGTCTTTTGGCTAAAATTAAACACCTAACAGGAGTGTAGAAGGGAGCCATCCCTTATGCTTCCCTGGAATTCAAAGCAAGTATCTAGGAGAAATAGAGGGATAGAGATTACTGTAGCTTTTTTGCCTTAGAGCTCCATGCCTACACCTTATGGAAATAAGGTAAAAGTCTCAACCATTTCCTCATTACTTTCAATCCCAATCTCCCATTTTTGTTGAAGAGAAAAGGCACGAAGCTAAGTACTGGAGGGAATGGTGCACACACCTTCATAGTGGCAACCATTTTTGCAACCATCTACGTAGCCCCTCTCCTTGGAACTCTCTACTCTCCAAGTTGGGCACACCCCTCTCTTTCACCCATCCATTCTCTCATCTCTAAGGTGGGTGCACCATTCTTTCTTCCTTGCCAGCCCCCACATGCTTTCCTCTCTTCCACACCCCACCTATCCTTCATTTTCTAGTATTAGGCTCACCTCCTTCTATCCTTTCATCCTCCTTAGTCATCCCCTCTCTAGAACCCTCTTCCATTTGTATTTGCATGCCCTCCTCTATCATCTCTCATCTTTTCATCTCTTTATTTTGTGCATAGTCCTCCACTAATTCTCTTCAGAGAGTTTCAGTGAGGAGAAGCATATACATATGCCCACTTTCTCCATTCATTTTATTTTTTTCATTTGAGTTTGGCAACTATTTGGAAAGGAAGAACAACTTTGCACCACTTTCTAAGGAAGCTAAGGTCTCTCCTTCCTAAAAAGTGGTATGGGCATGGTTGATGTGCATTTGGGTTTGTGACCTGTTGGGTGATGTCCTCTTAACCCATTAGCCTAAGAGACAATGCCTCAACATGTTGAAGAAATTTAATTGATGAAGATTGTTGGTGGTAATTAATGTATATTGGGTGAAGTAGACATCTAATTTCCTCGTTGAGTGACACAATGGAGTCTTGCAATGTACACTCTAGCTTTTTAATGGATTTTTTTATTTCATTTGCTTTCTTTTTCATTTTCTTTATGTACTCACTTCATTGTAAACATTGCACATAGAGATTTTTAATTTTCTTGAGTTTTTCACCTCTTAATGGTAGTGTATATGGTTAGTTTTGCATATTATTCATGTGATTGAAGCATTTTATGAATGCTAATCCTCAAAAAATATTTACACACTACACATAGTACAGACTAATAGAGAAGTATGACTTAGAGCCCCTGAGAAAAATTAGTGGAGACCTATAACCTAATGAGTTTAAAGACTCTCTTCTTTGAAAAGAGTTGTAAGTAATTCCACAATTTCTTCAATGTACATAATTTAGTGTGATCCTATTATCTTGTTTTGGTAAACTATCAAGAATAAATAAGAGTTATAGCTTTCTTTCCAGAAAGTTTATTGAATCTAATAGACTTTAGGAAACTTAGGGAATGATATAGGCCATCCTTGTTCAGTCCAAAGACATAAAATTGACCTAATATAGTATACCACTAGTTAACCCCTTGAGCCTATTATGAAGCCTTTTTTCTTCTTTAACCCAATTTACATTAACCCATAACAAGCTAGAAAAATAAATAACTATTACCATTTATCAAAATGAGTAGAGTTAGTAGACAAGTTCGAAAGAGAAAAAAAAGTTAAAGAAGTGAGAAAAAAAGAAGAAGCAGTCTTTCTTTCAAAGAAGCCAAAAGAAAAAGAAAAAAAAAAAAAAAAAGTGAAAAGAAAGAAGTATAAAAAATCTAGTACACATCATCGAATGATAGAAGGAGATTACATTATTTTGTTCTAATTCAGGGACACATCTCCTAATTATTTGATCCAGACAATATTTAAACAAATACGGATCATCCTAGAAGTAGTGCTTAACATTGGAGAAAATTTTATGTTTTACTTGCTTACTCCAAAGTTCAAGAATCATCCCTCTAACTAAATAATTTACAATATTAGTAAACGAGGAAGGATGGGAGACATGAAAAAGTTGCTCATCAGGGAATGTATCCTTAATTGTCAACTTATCCAAAGTTTCTATTAAGGCAGGTCTAGAAAGATGATCATCTACTTAAGTGCCAAATGGTCAATGAATATGTCTATCTTAGAACAAACCAAGTAGGACCTAAACTTATCCAATAAAAAGACAACAACAAAGAGTTCCTTTTTCATAGTGGAATAGTTCATCTATGTACTATTAAGTGTCCTACTAGCATTGTAGATAACACAAAGCTTTTTATCACTTCTTTGTCCTAAAACTGCTCCTATAGCATAATCACTAGCATCACCTAATTTCAAAAGGTAAACTCCAATTAGGTGGCTACATAATAGGTGCAATTGTTAACTTGTCTTTCAGCTATGTAAAATCTTCTTGACAATCATCGGTCCACTCAAAAGGGGTATCCTTTGTAAGGAGGTAACACAAAGGTCTAGATATTGCACTAAAATCTTTAATAAACTTCTTATAGAAACCTGCATGACCTAAAAATGAACAAATATCCCTAATAGATTTAGGGATAGGTAGATTAGTGATTAAATCAATTTTAACTCTATCTACCTAAATACCTTAGGATGAAATAATATGGCCAAGTACAATTCCCTTAGGAACCATAAAATGAAATTTTTTTCCAATTTAGTACTAAGTTATTCTCCTAATAACTACTCCAGACTTTTCTTAAATTTTCAAGACATGTGTCAAATGATACACCAAACATAGAAAGTTATTCATAAAGACCTCTAGAAATTACTCTACCATATCATTGAAAATACTAAGCATGCATCTTTGAAAGGTGGTGGGAGCATTACACAATCCAAATGGCATCCTTTTATAAGCAAAACTGCCAAAGGGACATGTAAAGGTGGTCTTTTACTAATCTTTAGGTGCAATGTTTATCTAACTATATCCATAATAACCTTTAGAAAAAGTAAAATTGATGTCTCGCAATCCTTTCTAGCATCTGATTAACAAAGGGCAAAGGAAAATGGCCTTTCCTAGTGATAGATTCAACTTTCTATAGTCACCGTACATATGCCAATCTGTGGTAACACTGTAACGACATACATATATTGTCTATTTGACTTAAGCCTCATGGTTTTTCTCTTCCACATAGGGAAAATGCATATGTATTGAGAAAGATACCCAAGCCTAATAATCAGCCTAGACTTCTCCTCCCCAGGCAATGTTGGACTAAACTCTCAAGATCACCTAAAGTTTGCCATCTTGTAGCTCGACATCCTCGCTTTGAGACTACCTACAATGACTGACCTCTACATTCCCTCTTCCCCCCACAGGAAACATGTGTACATGTGTGTAACCACTCTTTAGGTTTAACAAGTGACCAGTGCGGTCTAGCCCCACCATCATGAGGGGGTCTGGCTCTAATACCAATTATAACAACTTGTGTCTGAATATTACATATATTGTTTGCTTTGCCTAAGCCTCATGTTTTTTGTTTTCTCCATAAGGAAAACAAGTATGTACTGAGAGGGATACCCAAGCCTCATAATTAACCCAAACTTCATCTCCCCAAGCAATGTTAGACTAAACTCTCAGGATCACCTAAAACTTACCATCCTATAACTCAACATTCTTGCTCGAAGACCCTCCACCAGTGCCACTCCAATCATCAATCTACGCCATTGTATGTTCAATTATGCCATGAAACACCATATGTGTGATGACTTGGGTTTTTGAAACACATTTTGTAATACATTTTTCAAAGGCAGGGTGTCCCCTTAGCAAAAAAATTTCACAAAACAAAACAGCAAAAATTCTTTTCTTTTAAAACTTATTTTGAAAACCCAAATCACCACTTCATACATAACATAAGAACAATTTTTGTAAAAAATAAAATTCCATTAAAGGAATAAAATTTTATTAAACGTCCAGAATCTATCCAGTGGTTCACAGTACAGCCCGGTATTAGTACAATACCTGTCCAAATTACATAATCCAAGATTTACAAACCTCATAATACATTAAAAACTCTCAATACAATACAATTCCCTCAAATAAAATATATATCTTCAAGAGGATGTATCTTGATTGATTATTCATCAACATCTTCTTAAGTCTTCTACAATCTAAGCTTCTAACCCTCCTTCTATGTATCTGAGGTATTATAAACATAGAAACATTTACAATACCTCAACAAGCTATGCTTGGTAGGGGATACAAAAACATACTACTTCATTAATATAAGAATACATACCTCAGTCCTTATTTCATCATGGTTATCCATTCATGATATTTTCCACATAGAGTATATACATTATTTATGTAGTACGTGATAAATTAGTTAATATAGTGAAGATTGCTCAAAACTTGTTCCTTCCCCAGGCTATACTTCCACTTAGGAAATTAATATTTAGCCAATCTTTATAGGGGGATTTCCAGGAACTCATGTATTAGCATATCATCATGCCATGGAATTACATTATGCCTATCATGTGTGCATCATAATGCAAAATACATTAGGACTACTATGTGTCAGTCTCAATCCGTACACTGCGCCTGGATGACTGCAAGCCTCCACTGATACCAACTGTGGAATATCAACTCCATGTCCTCATGGGGTAGACCATGGCTGTCACAGTGGGGCCTTCCCATTATTGCCCCACCCAATATTTAGCCTCTCTTTGGGCATGGTATCCATCATATAAGTTTTAAGAAGCGGGTGGCCAAACCCTCATAACTTCCCTAGCATAGCATCCTCAGTCTCTATCTCTGTGTAAAACAAAATCACAAGCCTCCATACTTGTATGGAAAATACATTGTACATATCAAATGATGTGTCTATTTAACTAAGGCTAGAATATTTTACATACCCTAATCTTAGGGTTTCCATAGTCTCCATATCTCATTACTTTCACCTCATTAGACTTGATCATCAAATTAGATCAATTGGAATAGATTATGAGGTTGGATCACTCAGTTTAATCATTTGGTTAGATCACATGTGTTGGATCATATGTTTTTAGATCACTTGTTTGGATCATGTGTTTTGGATCATGACTATGCTAAGGTACTAAGCATAATTATATCATGAAGCCCTATAATTCTAGACAGAAAATCATGTATGTATACAAATGAGTCTCTAATACATCTTTGTATATCCACCTACTTCAAAGTGGCATCAGGTCTTGATTCATATATCCTAAGTAATATTCCTCCATATTGCCCATCCTAGTTTGTAGTCATACATCTATCATACCATACGTATCAACTTATTCATCTATACAAGTATGTATCACTATGAGGGATATCCTAATTTTCCTTGAATCAGATTTGATCAAGGGTTTGGATTCTCTATCTATCTTCTTCTACATACCCGTACATAATTTCTACAGGTACATACGTAATACAATACTACATTAGTATTCTTATTGTTTTTGATCATTCAATATCCTATGGATCTTGTTTGATCATCCTTATCTTAGTTACAATTTTTATTAGGATTAGATGATTTACTACATTTTAAGCTCTTATTATTATTACTCAACCAATTAATGTTTTATTGGTTGAGGGTAGCTTATTGTCTAGAAGCTCCTCTTATGTCAAATTGGCTAAGGCTTACTAGTTGAATGGTTGAATACAAAATGGTTACTTCAATCCTCATGTAAGGAGGCATTTAGACCTCACAAACATCAATGGAAGGTGGGGGAAGAGCGAGGCTCTATTAGACAACCCCCCTTAACCATTATGTCCATCATCCACTAGAATGACCCTAACTCAACCTTTCATAAGGTTCCTATGAGCATTTAATCCTAAGTACTCTTTCTAATCAATTTTAATTAAATCCATGAACTAAAATGTCATTCATGGAGTTTTATTATGCTCCTAATTTGGACCAAGGAATTTATTCCTTATATTATCCTACTAACTATGGTCCTTACGATCATTAAGTCCTTGTCATACATTCCATGTAAATGTCCTTCCATTCTAATTTCATTTAATTACAATTTCAATGAAATTTTCATTACTTAAGCATTAAAGCATAAACATAAAGCATAAAAAGCATAAATAAATAATTCTATAATTAACTCTACTAAGCAAGGAAAATTAATGCAAATCTAACAAGCTATAAACACTTATCATGATCCAACAGTCTTAATCGATCCTTATTCATTTTTCCTCTTTTTAGGGTTTATATCTTAATCCTTCATTTTATTTTAGATCTAATATTTATTATCGATATAATTTCATTGTTAAATCATTGATGTATCCCATCCATTGATTTGATCTTCCTTGATCTACCTGATCAAGGAGATCTTAAGTTACTTTATCCCATTTAAGAGCATAGATCTTGATCTAGCCCAAATCCTCATCATCCATTCCATAAATTTATATAATATTGACATATTATATTCATCAAAACTCATTTATGATGTAAAATTATCCTTGATCAACTTGATCAAGGAGATCTCCCTTGATTTTTATAGATTTCGTGACTTTTAAGCTAGATCTATCAAGATATGCCTATTCAGTTACATATAACCCACTTATTTATCTTATTACATTATGATATCATCATCCAACTAGTTTTGATTGATCTGATCATCTTAGATCTTATTGATCCAGGATATTAGTATACTTGTCCACTTAATTACAGAAAATTTAATGAATTAAAATTACAATTTTATTGGTTCAGTACATTATAATTATCACATAGAATCCATCAAAACTTCTGATCTCAATTTGGATTTCAATTAAGAACAGAATTGAGGTTTAAAGCTTTTAGCCTGTTTTAAGGGCTGAATTTTCACTCTTACTGTTGTTCTTTATTGATTAATCTATAAATACCAAATTTCTATTATGATCATGTTTCTTAAGGTTTTGGGACCTTTTGAATACATCCACCGGTTCAGATTTTCAGTTTGGGGTCATCTAGGCCATGATCCAAGATCAATAGCACAGATTTTACTAAATAGAATATGTAAATACAATTTAAAACCCATATACAACAATGTCAATGGATTCTAGAAGATACAAGGAATCCACAGTAGGTTTCAGATCTAAAATCAAAGCTATATCTAGCTCTGAATCAAAGATTTATGTCTTCAGCTCAAAACTAGATGGCCCAGATCAAATCTGGGTTTACGGGTGCGGGGATGATCATCGGCCCGAGCCCGTTACCGTCTACTTTAGGTTATCGGGTGCAGGTGACCAACTATGGGTGAGACGTCCAGATCTGGACCATCGGATCACCCATGGCTGGATCTCCTCCATCCGTCAAAATCAAATGCCCAGATTTCATATCTTGGGGTTTTTGGGCCCTAGGAATCCATCCAATAGCTCAGAAGTTACATCTGAGTTGTGGATGGATGGGATCTTAACCATCCAAGCCGGATCCATCATCCCCAACAGATCAACGGTAGGGAGATCCCATTCATGCCGAAAAACCCAAAATACTAGCTGAAATTGAAAGAGGGGAGTGATAATGGCCCACTTGAGCTAGTCTAGGGAGGAGGAGTTCAACGGAGAAGGAGAAAACCCACTGAAGAACGAGATAGAAAACCCTAGATGCTAGCATCATATACAGTCCTAAAATTTTTTGCTTCCGTTGGCGGAGAAGGTGGGAAACCTTGGGGCGTTAGTAGATCACCCCATTCTGAAGACGATAAACGGTACAAGATCTCTGTTTACCACCATATTGGCCGTAATAACATGTAGAAACTGCCGGAGACGGTAAACAGTACTGGATTGGATTTCGTTTTGATTTTTCCCTAGATCTAATCGTTGGATCATCGTAAAATCTTAGGGCTTTTGTAGATATTCTCATTCTAACCAGATCTAATGGTTAAGATCTGGTTATAACAAGTGAAAATTGATGGCTAATTAGATTGTGGTTTTTTGGGTGGAAACCCCATTCCATTGGGGACAACGCATCCCGAGACGCGCCATATGGCTCCACTATGTCTGGAGAGCTGGGTGCGTCTGGGGATAAGCCTACAGGGAAAAAAATGAAAGAGATAAATAAAATTGGAATTTGGGGAAGATGGATGATGTTTCTGGAGCTGGGATTTTTGAGCATTCTAGGGGACCTCGTGAGGAACATTAGGGAAATTTTTTGGGATTTTTATGAGCTATTTATAGAGGTGTTTTGAATTTTCCATGATTACTTGAAATCATCACTTTGATTTCTTTTGAATATTTAAATGCCTTAAGATTCCTGCTACCACCTCCTTCTCCACTAGTAGGCGGTAGTGGTTTTACTAATAATGGGCTATTTTTTAGACATTGGATCCCTTTGTGGGATCCATGAAGGTGTAAAAAGACCAAATTGTCCTTTTATGGAGAAAAATTAATTTTATTCTCCCGGGTTCGGAATTGAGAGTACTTAGTGGCATTGGATTTGTATTTCTGAGTACATTCTATATTTTGATGTCTCAAGTCTTGGTTATTTGTGAAATTACCATTTTGCCCTTTTATTCATAAAAATGAAGAAAAATACGGATTTTTCATCTGTATTCAAGAATTGTCGTGCTTACAGTCATTTTGAAGGGTTCATTGAATATGCCTTCTATGAGAAGTGTTCATTGAATACATGTCTCATACCATGATTATACTTCTATGAGAAGTGCATTTTTTTACAACCCTAATATTCCAGCCTAATTTTCATTGAAATTCTCAATGTCAATATTTATTTAATTTCCTTACCAAAAATTAGGGGTGTTACAATATGTAAAATAAAGTTGAAATTAGGCATGAAAACACATGAATCTCTTTTGAAACTGTAATCTATAAATCATCCACACACCTTACCTCATTTTCTCTTCTCCTCTTTATCTTTCTATCCGCTCTTTCTCCTTACCTTTTATTATCATTCTCCTTCTATCTTTCCCTTTTCTTCTCTCTCCACCCCCTAAAGTTTTGGGGTTGAACACTTACTCAAACTCCACTACAACTCCATGTTTTACTCTCCTTGTTTTTAGGCTCTCATCTCAACCCTCTATCATTCCACTTCTAAATCCTATACTACAACACTCTCTTAGACCACTTAGGACTTATGTTTTATAGCTTAGTCCCACTTAAAACCAACCTCCATAAGTCTCCTATAACTTAATTTAGTCAAAGGTAAATCTGAGTCCAACTTAACTTGCTTTATCCTAGGAGTCCTATTCCCATTAGGATACTTAAGCATTTCTATGATATGGGCTTGGGCTATCTTGTTTGAACCAAATTGATAGGGAAAAACATCTTATATTGTCCCATGGTTTTCAAAATCAAATGGGCCGCAAATAATCACATTTTGATATTAGCCCTACCTTAATAGAAATTAGGCACCTCCACAATGCTAAAAATATGGCGCGTCCCCATGGGCAACTATCCCCTCTGCATGAGTCCCTACCTCTTTTGCATGGGTGGAATGTGTTTCCCTAGTCTACCATGTGCATTCCATCTTGGCTGCTAGGTAATCCATTAAGACTTAATCCTAGCCCTTTATCGCCCATATAATTCACCATCTATCTCTAACACATGTCACAAGCTCTTTAGCAACTCTATCCTTTCCATCCATACTCTAAGCCATCTTAGTACTTTCACTTAAGATTTCCACTTAAGATCTCATCCCTCCATCCACTTAAAGATTTAGTATGTCCCGCTTTCTCTAGGCTTCCAAGTTACCATTGTCCAACCCAAGGTATACTTAATCCTAGACCTTTCATTCCTCTTCGTGTGATCATTATCTCACCTTCATGCTCTCTCTCATATTCTTGGGATATCTCATCCTATCTATCTAATCTTTTATGAGTTTGATCATGTTTATCCCATCCAAAATAAGTATTTGTTTTTATCTAACTTTTTCCAAAAAGAATTTCAAAGCAACTATATGTTGTTTAGAACCTTGACCAAAGTCTTTCCTATACTTACATCACCACTTAAGAAACTCAAAGTCATTGACTTAACCAAGAAATTTAATATTATTTGAAGCAAAAATTCAAAGTATTACATTATGTCTCTAAGTTAAAAACAAAAATGGCCTAAATCATTTCCTAGGTTTCATTTAATCTATTAAATTCATCAAACTTCTTAGAGAATTAAGGGTAATACTCAAATAGAATCCTGGTAATTGACCAATAAAAAAAAACTAGGATCAAATATGAATTATACTCACTAAAGAAAACTAGAATTCATATATAACTCTCAAAATAAGGAATGGATTATAAGTCTTCACTAATTTTCTTTAGGATCTCTTAGTTATGGCTACTTATTAATCTAAGCTCTACACCTTCCACTGTGTGTAAAAATAATATAATATTAACTTCATGAAATACTTTAAAAAATGAGTAAAATAAAGAATTAAACAAATGCAATTCTATTAATAAGCTAAAGTTAGAAAGAAAGACTAAACTTCAAAAGATCTAATTCTCATCATAGTAAGGAAATTCACTTAAAAACTCAAAAATAGTTTTTAAAAATTTGCTCAGGTTTTTCCATTTTTTAATTTAAAAAAAATAGAAAATAACTATAAAAAGATCAGAATTTGTTAGAAGTCTAACACCCCCTATGTGTGAAAAGTAGGATGAAGAAACACTAAGAAAAAAAGAAATGAGTGAAGCAAAAAAAGCAAATTCTAAAAAAATATGGTACAAAAATTATAGATAGAAAAATTACATAGTTCTAAGCTTCCTTGGTTCCCATAAAAAATAGGCCAAATAGGCCTCTAAAGTAGAAGTGTGAATAAATTGATTTTGGACTATGGAATTTATCATGCTAACACAGTTGTACAAGTCATTGTAGATGTCTCCAAGTTGCTTACAGATGTTAAAAATATTTAGCTCTAATGTCATATTATCAAAATAAAGTTTCATCACACCATTTCTAAAATTAATCAAGGCATTGAATGTGATCAGGAATGGTCATCCTAGAATGACAGGTATTTCATTTCTTTCATTCAACACCATTTGTGTATCCATAATTAGAAAGTCTACTAGGAAACATAACTATTCTACCTGTACAAGCATATCTTCAACTACAAATATTAGTATCTTAACAAATCAGTCAACTAGCTGAAGTATGGTGGTCGTCAGATAAGCTCTCCTAAGCCTAGCTACTCATATACTCAGTGCGATAGGAGATTTACACTAGACCCTAAATCAAGCAAAGATTGATTAATCTTGCGGTTGCCAATCACGCAAGTGAGAGTGGGGCAGCCTACATCTCTATACTTAAGAAGTGAATGGTGCTAAAAAATCAAACTAATCTGTTCGATAAAAAATGCCTTCTTTTTCAAATTTATTATAGTACAAAAATCTTTTAAAAATTTAGCATATGAAGATATTTATTTAATGGTGTCCAAGATCAGTATGTTAATCTTGACTAGTTTAAATATATCCAAAATCACATCATTAAAGGTAGTCTTTGTAGCTTGATATAGCCTTTATGGAAATGGAGTTGGAATGGGACACTGTTCAATAGGTGGGAGAGGTTCCTCATCTACAAATTTTTCTTTTTCCTTAGAAAGTTCTGAAACATTATCAGCCTTTATAGGATTAGTTTTATTAGTCACTTTACCACTAGAAGAATGGTAATTTCCCTAGTTTGTTCCATGTTTGAACTTGAAGAACTATTTTCACCTACAACATATATACCTTTAAGATTTGTTTATGGTGAGGTAGGAAATCCCCCTTTTTCTAAGGTTTGTATGATTTGACTCATCATGTTCTTCATCTCATTCATGAATTATGTGTTATGATTTATTGGGCTTCAAAGTGAGCATTTTTCCTTTCCTTGCATTGGATAAATTGCTAAATGCTATCCTCCACTGTCCTTTTAAGTGGAGGCATGTAACAAACAAGAGCAGGTGGTTCTTACTATGGTTAATATGGAAGATAACGTGAGACATTAATTTTAGGTCTATTTTACTAACTAAAATTAGGATAATTCCTCTAACTAGGTTATATATCTTAGAATATGGTCAAAAAGGTCGATTGTATAAATTTAGGGCATTTGCCTATTTGTGGAGCACATCTTAGAATGTCGAAATTGTGGGGCATTCTTAAGTAGGGTTTGTGGTACTTTTGGAAATACCACACATCTAATCGACCTATTTACATACAGTGTTTCTCATTTGTTTACCTCAACTTTTCTAGCTAGGGTCACTATTTATCATTAAAAATCATCTTTTTCAAACCTGGCATACATGCCTCACCTTCTGAATGTGGTGGCAGGTTTGGGCTTATTCAAGTACTCCACTTTGTTTTAATAGCCCAAGTCTAATTACTTTCTACCAATCATTCCAAATACTCTTGAGCCTTATTAGATTGTCTACTTAAAAAGCTGTCGTTGCATATCATTTCTACAAACTGGTACATTTAGAGTTAAGTCCTTCATAAAGAAGTTGACAATATGTCATGATTCATATCCATGATGTGGACATGTCCACAAAAGATCTTTGAATCTCTCCCAAAATTAATAGAAAGTTTCCTTTTCCTTTTGAGTGAAGTTCATTATCTTCTGACAAAGAGTATTGGTTTTATGCATAGGGAAGAACATTTTCAAGAACCACCTAGTCATTTCTTACCAAGTTCTTAGTAAGCCTATCGACAATGAAATAAACTATATTTTAGATTTTTTCCTTTAAAAAAATGAAAAAAGCTTGAGCCTTATCATGTGTATTCCAATGCTTTTTTACTCTATGCAAAGCACACTTCATCAAGTTCTTTTAGATGTAGGTAAGGACTCTTACTATTCAACCCATAAAATTTAGAAAGTAATTGAATTACACTCATTTTTAATTGAAGTACACTAGCATTTTGAGGTAAAAAGATGCATGAATGTATGCTGGATCAAGTGCACTAGGTTGATCCCTTTCCCTATTATAATTCCTTCTCCAATATTTGTTTGGTGGATGATTATACCTTCATGGTTCAATATCATCATCATCCATGAAAGGAGGGAGTCCATCATTAAAGAGATTCCTCCATGTTGGAAGATTATCATCATCCACTAAAAGTGGGGGTTCATCATTAAAGAGACGTTTATTCCTCCATGCAAAAGAACCACTATCTTCTCTATTATTTCTAGGGTGTAAGTAACCTTTTGAGTAGTTCATTGATCAATCATTGAGTTCAACTAATCAGATTGTATAGTATGCTGGATTATTCTAACTAACCTTTCGATTTCATTCTGTATCTACATGTCCATATGACGAAAGAATTTTATATCTTTTTTTTACTTTATATACAACAAAATAGTTTTTTTGAACTTGATATACAATGAAAAAGTTTTTTATTTTTTTTATTTATTAATAGTAGAAATCTAAACTAAATTCTGCAACCTAATTAGTAAAATGATGTACAATCAAAGGGAACAACCAATCAATCTCAAGGCCAATAATTTGTATGTTTTGGTTATCTTGAATTCTCTTCAAGTGGAATAGGTTTTAGATTATTGTAATATAGGTAGCTCCATGTAATAACCCCAATTTTTGTAAATTGATTAAGAAAATCAATTTAGTTTGAATTTTCAAAAACTTTGGGCTGGAATACTAAGTTATTGGAAATTATGTTTTTATAAAGATTAAAACACAATTTACAACTTAGAAATTATGAATGTACTAGAAAAACCGATTGAAATGACACTAAGTACGTTCAATACCGTGTTAAAATGAAAAATCCCTAATTTTCTTCATTTTTATGAATAAAAGGATAAAATGGTAATTTTTCCCATAACCGAGATCTAAGACATCAATATTTAGAATGTACTCAAAAATACAATTCCAACACCACTAAGTACACTCGATTTCGAGTTCGGGAGAATAAAATGAATTTTTCTCCATAAAAGGGCAAAATGGTCCTTTCACACCTCGGTGAGGACGACAAATGAATCCAACGGCCAGAAAACATGTAATGAGTGTCAAACCACTACCAATTGATAGTGGAGAGGGAGGTGATAGTGGAGGATCCAATGTTAATTTAATATTCAAAAGAATTGAAACATAATTATTACAAGTAATTATGAAAAATTCAAAAACATCAACAAATACACCCCCAAAAATCCTCCAAAAATGGTCATTAAATTTACCAAAAAATCATCTTGCTTCCCCTATAAAACTAGATCTAGATTCATTCCCAAGTTTCCAAAACTCCCAAAAATCTCTCTTCTTTCACTTTCTCTCTCCTCTCTCTAGATTGGAACAAGAGACCTAAATTCAATTAGGCACTCTATTTCAAATCAAACCTTACCAATCCCACCATTCATATTTTCCTAGACCATCTTATCTAAAAAATCCCCAACAAAATTTCAAGATCCAACAGAGCAATTAGCAGAAAATCACAAAACAAGCAGGTATCGGATGATCTTATCTTCATCGTGATAATTTCTTTAAAATTGGGTTGCAAAACCTATGTTTTTCTCCAATCAGGTAGGTGGAAACTCTTCCCATACTTATTTATGTTAGTTTATATAATTTTTATTTTTTAAATCATTTTTAGGTTAAAAATCATAAAAATCAAGTAAGGACAAGAACCCTTCATTTTGTTATGATGGAGGGCTCAGATGGAAAATCTGAGCTATCCAATAGATCCAAAAGGACCCAAAACCCCTAGGGTATAATTTTCATGAAATTTAATCAAGTTTTGATCCTTTGATTGAAGAGGAATTGATTGGACTGTCTGAAACAGACTGTCCGATCTTCCTAATAAGATTGGCTCCCAGGATGCCCAAGCAGAATGCCATGTGAAAATGCACCTTGTGGGAGCATCTGCGGCGACGTTCCGACGGAATGATGCACTAAGCAATGTGGTCCTATGCAGTGCATTCTCGCCTACAACCAGATGATGGGAGCGCAGCCTGCTCCACCAGACTGGACCCGTCGCCTGACTTAATCAAGATCGTCCATTCCACTGGGCCCAAATCAAACCTAGATCCTTGGAACAACTGTGAACTTCAAAGTTCAATTACGAAGTCATCTAAACTCCAAATTAAGATTAGAAAGAAGATATGGAAAGCTTGTAATGTCTATTTTCTTCTAAAATCATAAAATGGATAAAAATATTCAAAAAAACTTTCTATTTTTAGGAATTAAGCTTCCAATTTTCATGATCTTCAAGATCTGAGATGATCTAATTCAATGATGATATAATGTTGAAATAAAGTAATATCCATTATTTATTTTGACTGATATAACATAAATTGAGGAATCTACCCTTTATGGTAAAAATAACCTAAAAATACAAAGGGACCCACTTGATCAATGAGATCAAGCATGATCAGACCCTTGGGATGGATGGGATTATAATGGAATCCAATGGGATCATGGATTAAATATTACAAAAACAAATGGATATGATCTTTAAACCTTAATAAAGTAAAAGCCCTAAATGTAATTAAAACCCTTGATCTAGAGGAAAAGATCTAAAATCTAATGGTTGAATCATAAGTAAAAGTTTCTAATAATCTTAATCTAATTAGTTTACTCATCTTTTATTTGATAATAGAATTGTAAATGTGATTTATATTATAAATTAGGATGCATGATAGTGTAATTCTTAAATTTTAGCATGTTATGCTCTATATGTTATTAGATTGTTATAATATGTTGGTAATTTAATTATCTTAGGGTTATGTTAGTTTGAAATTAAGATTTTAGCATGATTCCATAAGATTACTGATAAAATTTCATGTATTTCATAACTTAGGATCATGCTAGTTTAAGTATAGTCTTATTTCATTAGGTTAAGTTATATTCATAGGAAGCATGTTAGTATAAATAGTTGTTAAATTATATTGGATTTATGCTTTAAAGTTTATGATTTATTTATTGTCAAATTTTACTAGTAGATTCAAATGTTAAGCAATTGTAAAGATATAATGAGTATAAATCACCAAAAAAGTAAACTAATGGAATATAGAGATTCATGGACAATTAAGATGAGTGAATGACTTTGACTTAATATTAGTAAGGGCTATAGTTAGTAGGACAATATAAGGATTATCAAATCCTTGGCCCAAACTAGGAGAATAATAAACCCCATGAATGACATTTTAAATGTTCATGGATTTAATTAAAATCAATTAGAAAGAGTATTTAGGTTTAAAATGATCATAAGAACCTTATCAAAGGTTGAGCTAAAGTCACTCTAGTGAGTGCTGAATATATTGGTTATGGGGGTTCTCTAATAGAGCCTCGCTCTTCCCCTACCTTCCATTGACGTTTGTGAGGTCTATTGATCAATAGGATAGACACTATCTTAGGAAGATGGAGTATGATAGGACAAAATATCTAGATCCTTTATATCAAAGAGCAAAATTAAAATTTAAAAAAAAAAAAAAAAAAAAAGAGAATATAGATAGGATAAAAAAATATAGGATTATTTAGATTGTATAAATATTGACAGTATATATGGATTTGTAGATTACATATGTTAGTCAGGATCATAAAAGATCTGAAGAAATGGATCACAACTTGAAGGTAGGAGGATTTTATGAATGCATCTACATGAGAAATACATGTTGAATACATGATCATATGACTAGAAATGTTGACAAGTGTAATATAAATACTTGTATTAAACCCCTTGAAAACCCTTATGATCCAATCAAAACACATATGAAATGGTTAAGTTAGAATTGAGGAAAACCCTAAGTGAATAGGGAATTAGAAGGTATTCCAGCCCTAGATAAATAGATAAATTGTCTGATAAGTACCAAATCAATACATGAGAATCATTCATATAGAATGGTGATCCCTAAACTTATATGAACATGGGTATCATTCATTGCAAATGATGATCCCTAAGTTTGAAGTGAAATCCTATCCTCGGTATTGCAATACCAAAATACGAGGATGATGATATAAACAGACAAGATGTCTGATAAGTAAAAGAATACTTTATATACAAGAAAGGAGGCATGTGGTTTTTGTTTTAAACAGGTGTATGCTTGGGGATGCTATGCTTGGAGGGTTACTAGGGTTTGGCTACCCGCTCACCAAAATGTGATATATAGGATGATACCGTGCCCAAAGACAGGCAAAATGTCGGGTGGGGCAATTATGGGAAGGCCACCACTGTGACGGTCTGTCTCCCCATATAGACATGACATAGATGATTTTCCACATTTGGTATCCGTGAAGTATGAAAGCAGTTATTCAAGTGCGCTGGTACGGATCATACTGCAGCATAGTAGTCCTTTGAGTATTTTGCATATGATGCATGGTATAATGAGATGTCGATACTGCCCAAATAAGGGAGTATTTTCCCAGCAAAGTCTAGATATTTTATCAACTGAATATCACTAAGTGTGATGTTACTACCCAAATGAGTGAGTATTTTCCAACAGAGTCTAGATGATTGATCAACTTAGTGTGTCTGAGTGTGACTACTGATGTTTAAGATATTAACTATTTTTTTACGATTTTGACCGTATGTATATCTATACAACATATACAGTATGTATGTATAAGGATGTACACATATGACAAAGTAAAGATATTGATCCATGAGTATAAATAATAGGATTATGAAGTATGAGGATTATACTATCAAATTATTATGCTTCTTAAATCCCCTACTAAGCATAGCTTGTTGAGATATTGTAAATGTTTGAATGTTTACAATATCTCAGATACAAAGAAGGAGAATTAGGAGCTCAAGACTTAAGAAGACTTGGAGGAATAATCAATTAGGGTATACCCCTTGAAGACATGTATTTTTAATTGACAGAATTGTATTGTATTGGGTGTTTTTATTGTATGGTGAGCTTTGAAATTTGGATTATGTAATTTGGACAAGTATTGCATTGATACCCGGGCTATACTATGAACCACTAGATGGATTCTGGAATTTAATAAAAGTATATTGCTTCAATGAAATTTTATCTTATACAAAATTCTACTTATTATATGTATGAAGTGATGACTCGGGCTTTACAAAACAATTTCTAAAGAAAAGAATTTCTGCTGCTTTGTTTTGCAAAAAAAATGTACTACTAAGGGCACCCTACCTTTGAAAAATGTATTACAAAAACCTGGGTTGCCACAGTTGGTATCAAGGCCATTCATCCTGTCACAGTGCAGTACCATTATGTCCAATATGAAGATAACAATCCAATTAGAGGATGAGAAATAGTGAGTGAGTAAGAAATAAGATAGTATTTGATGAGAATGAGTTATGTGATTAACTCATTAGTTGAGAATGAGTATAGGAAGAGTTATGTGATTAACTCATTAGGTGAGGAGTTTATGTAATTAACTCATGAACTACTAGTGGTGTATAAGTAGATAGTACTTAGTGAAATAACTAGGAGTACTACTTAGTAAGTTAATGATATCAATATAGGGAACAGTAAGTTTAGAAACACGTAAGGAAAACATTACAATAGAGAAAGATGTAATGTATGATATTTAGGTATAACCTGAAATCTTAAGTAAAGGTACTTGTAGAAATAAAATACATTAATATAACTATTATTAGGTAAAATAATGGAGATTAAGAGAAAGAGATGAAAAATTAGAAAAATAGGATGGAAAGGATGAAGAAGGATAAAATCCAACCCTTATAGGAAAGGTGAAATAGATACTAAAGATAAAACCTCAGAATTATTACAAAATTCAAAATTAATAATAATAAATATAAATGTAAGAGTTACAATTACTACATGGATGTAGTATTATGACAATTAGCTAAAGGATTTAATCATCAAAATAAAGATGATCTTACTTGAGAAGAATTTAAAGACATAGGTAAATATTTTCAAAATTGGTGAATGAAAAGAATTTTAATAAAGATAATAAAGAGATAAAATTTAGAGGAATATTGATTCAACTATATGATAGAATTGAAATATGGAAATAATTATGGAGTATAATTTGCATTGATGATATAATGGAAAGTGAATACATATGAATGAATAGGGATATTAATATGATGAATTTAGGAATATTGATTCTACTTATATGATAGAATTGTTGTATGGAATACTGATAGGAATTTTGGTTTATGAGCAAATGCCGCCAAAGAGAGTCACAAGGCAGATAGCTCAAAATACTCCAGAAGATAATACGAAGAGATTAACAATGGATAATGTGGAAGACATGGCAACAAGAGTATTGAGGAACCTTCTTCTTCACATTCAACAGCCCCAAAGTTCATCACCTCCAACAGAGGTACCAAGTACTCAGGCTCAAGCTCAGCCTGAAGTGAGACATAATAGACCAAGACCAAATACTCCCACACTAGTACAAGGTCAATCTTCCCTTATACCAAGTGAAGAAGTTAGAAATTCTCCATTAGCCGCAGAAAAGGTTGACAAAATGATGGAAAGGTTTCAAAAGGTGGCTACAGGGTATAATGATAAGGGCAAAGCTGAGAAGATTGAGGAATAGATATATGAACTAGAAAGGACTTTCAATGCACTACGTACTCCTCTAGAGTTGAAGGTTAAATTTGCTACCTATCTATTAAAATAAGAAGCTGCATTTTGGTGGAGATCAGCTAACAATACCTTCTTCTAAAATTCTAAAAATACTACATGGGAGGAATTTAAGGAAGTCTCAACCACAAATATTTCCCTTCTCATGTATAAGCAAGAAAGCTGATAGAGTTTCTAGAACTTAGATAAGGAAACATGTCAGTGGTAGAGTACGATAATAAATTTATGCATTTAAGGAGATTTGCAACTCATGCATGTAACACGGAAACACACACAGTGAATCGATTCATAGAAGGGCTACACCCATGGTTGAAAGTAAAGGTGCTTTGTACCAAATGCACGACTTTGGTTGAATGTGTGGAAATGGCCTCAAAATTTGAAGAAGAGTTCAAGAAAAACCAAATTGAGAAAAGAGGATAAGTGGGAGACTTCAATCCATGACCTTTTAAGAAAAACAAAGGACCCATGAAAAATTCTAGGCCACAAAGAAACCAAGGAAATCCTACAATTGGACAAAATCAGAAATCATGTTTTAGATGTAAAAGATTTCATCCTAGAAGGCCATGTTACAATCAATGGCCACAACAACAAAGACCCCTAATGAAACATTATAAGTGTGGAGAGTTGGGGCATATGGCTGATCACTGCAACAAACATTTAGGAATCAAGGATGACAAACCAGAAAATGTCCCTCGACACCAAGGGAGAGTATTTGCTATTACGGAAGGTCAATCGTCCAAAGGAAAGATTCAAGGTACTTTGTTTATGCCTTATAGTGATGTAAAAGTATTATTTGACTAAGGATATAGGAACAATAATTTTTCTTGACTATGAATTTGCATAGTAAAGAAAATTTATTTAATAGAAGTGGTGAGGAAAGATTTAATAACTTTGGGACTAAATGAAGCCATGGTATTTAATAGAGTGGAATGGAGGAATAAGATTCATGTGGCCGACCCCTAGTTGGGATAAGGTCTTGATGATGATGACGATGAATTTGCATAAATCTATCATTGGAAGGTTTGAGATTTGAAATAGATGAAATAACTTCAACCTTCATTGGAAAAATAAAATGTAAATCTCTAAGGAAATAGATATTAGAAATAGAGAATTTTGAACAAAAGGGATAACTCAATTGAGAGTTACTAATCCTTATAGAAAGTCTAGCAAAGAATTAGCTTAAGTGATTAATGCATGAGCATTATTAGTGAGATGTGTGTTTATGACCCAAAAATATGATTCTTACCTTTAAGAAGAAGGTAACATGAACTATGAATGAAAGGAAATGCAGGCTAAGTGGAAAAGCCACATGAACAAACTTATGAATGAGTTAATGAAAGCTCCTAAGTAAGTTGAAATGAGAATTTTGAGGAAGAAATTATTGTAAAGGAGCAAGATTGTAATTACCACAATTTATGTTAATTGATTGAGAAAATCAATTTAGTTTGAATTTTTAGAAATTTTGGGCTGGAATATTAAGTTATTGGAAATTCTCTTTTTATAGAGATTAAAACATAATTTAAAACTTATAAATTATGAATGTACTAAAAAAAAATGATTGAAATGACACTAAGTACATTCAATTCTGAGTTAAAATTAAAAATCCCTAATTTTTTCCATTTTTATGAATAAAAGGGTTAAATAACAATTTTACCTATAACAAAGATCTAAGACTTTAACATTTAGAATGTACTCAAAAATACAATTCCAACGCCACAAAGTACGCTCAATTCTGAGTTTGAGAGAATAAAACAGATTTTTCTCCATAAAAGGGCAAAATGGTCCTTTCACACCTCTGTGGGGCCCACAAATGAATCCAACGGCCAGAAAATATGTAATGAGTAGTCAAACCACTACCAAATGATAGTGGAGAAGGAGGTGGTAGTGGAGGATCCAATGTTAATTTAATATTCAAAAGAATTGAAACATAATTATTACAAGTAATTATGAAAAATTCAAAAACATCTATAAATACACCCCCAAAAATCCTCTAAAAATGTGCATTAAAATTTACACAAAATTATCTTGCTTCCCCTAAAAAATCAGATCTAGATTCATTACCAAATTTTCAAAACTCCCAAAAATCTCTCTTCTTTCACTTTCTCTCTCTTCTCTCTAGATTGGAACAAGAGACCTAAATTCAATTAAGCACTCTATTCCAAATCAAACCTCACAAATCCCACCATTCATATTTTCCTAGACCATCTTATCTAAAAAATACCCAATGAAATTTCAAGATCCAATGGTGCAATCAATGAAAAATCACAAAACAAGCGGGTATCGGGCAATCTTATCTTCATCGTGATAATTTCTTTAAAATTGGACCGTAAAACCTATGTTTTTCTCAATCAAGTAGATGGAAACTCTTCCCATACTTATTTCATGTTATTTTATATAATTTTAATTTTTTAAATAATTTTTAAGTTAAAAATTATAAAAATCAAGTAAGGACAAGAACCCTTCATTTCTATATGATGGAGAGCTTAGATGAAAATCTGAACCATCCAATAGATCCAAAAGGACCCAAAACCCCTAAAGTATAATTTTTGTGAAATTTAATCAAGTTTTGAGCCATTGATTGAAGAGGAATTGATTAGACGGTCCAAAATGGACTGTCCGATCTTCCTAATAAGATCAGTGCCTAGGACGCTGAAGTAGAACCCCACGTGAAAACACGCCCTACAAGAACGTCTCCACTCACGCCCTCTATGTGCAGCAACATTCCAACATCTGACATGCCTAGCGATGTAGTCCTGTGCGATGCGTTCTTGCTTGCATCACGATGACAAGAGTGCAACGCGCTCTACCGAACTAGACCCACCACCCGACTTAATCAGGACTGTCCGTTCTACTATGCCGAGATCAAATCTGGACCCTCAAAATGACTGTGAACTTCAAAGTTCAATTACGAAGTCATCTGAACTCCAAATTAAGATCCGAAAGAAGATATGGAAAGCTTGTAATGTCTATTTTCTTCTAAAATCATAAAATAGATACAAATATTCAAAAAGCTTTCTGTTTTTAAGAATTAAGCTTCCAATTTTCATGATCTTCAAGATCTGAGATGATCAGATCTTGGGGATCTAATTCAATGATGATATAATGATGAAATAAAGTAATATCCATGATTTATTTTGACAGATATAACATAAATTGAGGAATCTACCCTTTATGGTAGAAACAACCTAAAAATACAAAGGAACCCACTTAATCAATGAGACCAAGCATGATCAGACCCTTGGGATGGATTGAATGAATGGGATTATAATTGAATCCAGTGGGATCATGGATTAAATGTTACAGAAACAAATGGATATGATCTTTGGACCTTAATGAAGTAAAAGCCCTAAATGTAATTAAAACCCATGATCTAAAGGAAAATATCTAACATCTAATGATTGGATCATAAGTAAAAGTTTCTAATAATCTTAATCTAATTAGTTTACTAGTCTTTTATTTGATAAAAGAATTGTAAATGTGATTATGTTATAAATTAGGATGCATGATAGTGTAATTCTTAAATTTTAGCATGCTATGTTCTATATGTTATCAGATTGTTATAATAAGTTCGTAATTTAATTATCTTAGGGTCATGTTCGTTTGAAATTAAGATTTTAGCATGATTCCATTAGATTACTAGTAAAATTTCATGTAATTTTATAACTTAGGATCATGCTAGTTTAGGTATAGTTTTATTTCATTAGGTTAATTTACATTCATAGGCAGCATGTTAGTATAAATAGTTGTTAAATTTATATTGGATTTATGCTTTAAATTTTATGATTTATTTATTGTCAAATTTTATTCGTAGGCTCAAATGTTAAGTAGTTGTTAAGATATAATGAACATAAATCACCAAAAATGTAAACTAATGGAATATAGAGATTCATGGATAATTAAGAAGAGTGAATGACTTTAACTTAATATTAGTAAGAGCTATAGTTAGTAGGACAATATAAGGATTATCAAATCCTTAGCCCAAACTAGGAGAATAATAAACCTCATGAATGACATTTTCAATGTTCATGGATTTAATTATGAAAGGTTGAGCTAAGGTCACTCTAGTGAATGCTGAACAGGGTGGTTAAGGGGGTTCTCTAATAGAGCCTCACTCTTCCCCTACCTTCTGTTGACGTTTGTGAGGTCTATTGATCAATAAGATAGATAGTATCTGAGGAACATGGATCATGATAGGACAAAATATCTAGATCCTTTACATCAAAGGATAAGATTAAAGAAAAGAATATAGATAGGATAAAAAAATATAGGATTATTTAGAGTGTATAAATATTGACAATATATATAGATTTATAGATTACATACATCAGTCAGGATCATGGAAGATCTGAAGAGATAGATCACAACTTGAAGGTAGGAGGATTTTATGAATGCATCTACATCAGAAATACATATTGAATACATGATCTTATGACTAGAAATGTTGACAAGTGTAATGTAAATACTTGTATTAAACCCCTTAAAAACCCATATGATCCAACCAAAACACATATGAAATGGTTAAGTTAGAATTGAGGAAAACCCTAAGTGAATAGAGAACTAGACAGTATTCTAGCCCTAGATAAATAAACAAATTGTCTGATAAGTATAAAATCAATACATGGGAATCATTCATATAGAATGGTGATCCTTAAACTTATATGAACATGGGTATCATTCATTGTAAATGATGATCCCTAAGTTTGAAGTGAAATCCTATCATCGATATTAGAATACCAAAATACGAGGATGATGATATAAATAGACAAGATGTCTGATAAGTAAAAGAATACTTTATATACAAGAAAGGAGGCATGTGGTTTTTGTTTTAAACAGGTGTATGCTTGGGGATGCTATGCTTGGAGGGTTACTAGGGTTTGGCTACCCGCTCACCAAAATGTGATATATAGGATGATACCGTGCCCAAAGACAGGCAAAATGTCGGGTGGGGCAATTATGGGAAGGCCACCACTGTGACGGTCTGTCTCCCCATATAGACATGACATAGATGATTTTCCACATTTGTTATCTGTGGAATATGAAAGTAGTTATCCAAGTGCACTGATACATATCAAACTGTAACATAGTAGTCCTTTGAGTATTTTGCATTATGATGCATGGCATAATGAGATATCGATACTGCCCAAATAAGGGAGTATTTTCCCAGCAAAGTCTAGATGCTTTATCAACTCAGTATGGCTGAGTGTGATGATACTGCTCAAATGAGGGAGTATTTTCTTGCAAAGTCTAAGTGAATGATCAACTTAGTTTTTCTGAGTGTGGCTATTGATGTTTGAGACATTAACTATTTTTCATAGTTTTGACTGTATATATATACGACATATATAGTATGTATGTGTAAGGATGTACATATATAAGAAAGTAAAGAGATTGATCCATGAGTATGAATAATTGTATTGTTAAGTATTACGATTATACTATCAAATTATTATGCTTCTTAAATCCCCTACCAAGCATAGCTTGCTAAGATATTATAAATGTTTGAATGTTTACAATATCTCGGATACAGAGAAGGAGAATTGGGAGCTCAAGACTTAAGAAGACTTGGAAGAATAATCAATCAGGGTATGTCCCTTGAAGACATGTATTTTTATTTGAGAGCATTGTAGTGTATTGAGAGTTTTTATTATATAGTGTGCTTTGAAATTTAGATTATGTAATTTGGACAAGTATTATATTGATACCCAAGATGTTCTATGAACCATTGGCTGGATTCTTGAATTTAATAAATTTATATTCCTTTAGTGGAATTTTATCTCGTACAAAATTCTACTTATGATATGTATGAAGTGATGACTTGGGTTTTATAAAACAAGTTCCAAAGAAAAGAATTTTCGCTACTTTATTTTGCAAAAAAATTTACTACTAAGGACACCCTGGCTTTGAAAAATGTATTAAAAAATGTGTTACAAAAACCTGAGTCGCACACTCCTCCGCTTTTTTAGACTTGGACTACTATTTACCAGTTAAATCCTAACCAAATCAATTCCTTCATACCCTTGCCAGTTAGCATAGGTAATCTAAGTCATAGAATATATTGGAAGAGCTAGTAATTGAAAAACCAACACAACAATTTAGCGCATGGCCACTAGAGCGACAGTAGATTGCTCCCTTCCAAGAGGGTCGTATGAGCTCAAAGGATTTTATGGGTCTCATTTAATTGGTTTTAAATTAAATTAGAAGAGTAAGACATGTGAGATTAATTCTAGGTGGGCCAAGAGGTAGTAATGAAATCCACCCTTGATCTTGTAGGGCATGGTGCCCTTACTAATCAATTTTCATTTACCATGGTAATTTGATCAATATATAATTCACTATAAATCAAATAAATGTGTCCTAAAATTGTAAGAAAAATAATGAACTAACATAGATATTTATATGCTACTTTCTCAAAAAGGGTCCAAGTGTCAATTGATGGGACACTACAACCTAAAAAGCTTGTCTTATTGGTTGTAGTCGAGCTTAGGTTATCCCATGTTAAGCTAAGTGGTTCTAATGTAACCAATCTTAGAAAGTATGTAACAGTTAAATACAAATGAAATCTATATGAAAGTATACTACCAAACAAATATGCAAGACTAAATTAACAATACAAATCCTAAAACTAGGAAAAATAAATATTTGAGTACAACTTAAAGTGGGGTCCTAAATTAAGGTCTTCTCGTACAAATAAACTATTTACAAACCACCTCCACTTCCAAGCAAGGATGTTTTACCCTTGACCTACGTTATTACAACACTTTTTTGCAATTAAATATGAAGTACAAGCCATCCTTACTACATTTCCTCAAAAATTAAAAAAAAAAAAAAAAATTTAAAGAAAATCCTAATCTTCCACTGGTGGTTTGGCCACACTATCACCTCCCCTACAATAGCCCCAAAAAGACGTTAGAGTTTACTTTTAGCAAGTGTACAACTAATCAATTGTAGTCTTATGAAGGGTCAAGTCCATGGGGAGGATATAGGATGAAAATTAAAGCACGAAATTATCCTAAACTAATAAACTTAAAATAATGAAAATTTTATACTAAACTAAAAGGAGAAGAAAATGATAATGGTTTGATCAAGAATTGAATCAAAAGTAGATCACTTTTTTAAAAAATGGTTTCTTTGAAAAATTAATTTTAAAAATTATAAAACTTTAAAAGTTAGATAGATTATCAAATCTTAAGCATTCTAATAAAGCCTAACTATAATAGAGTAAGGATTTAATTCCAAAAATCTAATATGAAAGATAATTACATCATTACAAAGAATAAATCTACCTTTTTCAAAATTTAGATTAATTTTAAAATCAATTTTCTAAGATAGTTAAAATATTAGAAATTAATAAGTGGGTTTTCCTAGTGTAGGCTAGGATCATATTAATCCTAGTTTGAAGAAATTTAGCCTAGCATGATATCAATCCATAAGAAATTGGTCAACTCTACCATAGTAAAACAATATAAATAAAATTTACTAAATTATCTTAAAACTATAGAGAAAAATGCATGTGAAAATTATAATAAAATAGTTCTAAACACTATCTAAAAACTATAGAAATACAGTCCTAAAAGCAATAGAAATCTAACATGCATGAAACTACCATGAATAAAATTACATAACATCATTAACATGTATTATAGCTATACCTAAGATTAGTGAAAACTGTCCTAGGATGGATATAAGATGTTGTTTAATCTTAGCATGAACTAAGCACAAAATAACTTCATAAACTTATGCTAAGATAAATAATATACAATACGCTAAAACATGTGTAAATCATCCCTAACAAGCTAGAACAAAAGTCATGGACTAATGCTAAAACATAGAATCAAAAAGACTAGAATCAAACACAAAAAGTAAACTTTAAGATGAACAAAGAGACATGAAACAAATTAAAGGAAAAGAAAATAGAACAATAGACTTCCCCTGATCGAAGATGGATGCATAAGATCTCCTCCTAGTGAAAGCCAATAGTAAGCTTTCTTCTTTCTTCTATAAAAAACACACCCAGCTAAGAACAAGAGGGAAAACCACAAAGAAAAAATGTCCAAATTCCAAGAGAGAGATCTACTTTTTTTTCCCAAAACTAGGTGTTTATCTCTTAAAAGTATGTAAAAACCATCTAGCACTCCTAACGTTACTCCCCTAAGAGAGATGTCTCTCTCTTCTTAAGAGAGCTCCAAAAACTATCCAAAATCTCTCTATATATTTCACTTCCAAAAGACGTCTCATGCCATATTTCCCCTAAATAAAAACACATCTCACATGCACCTTTAGAAACCTCCTCCTTATAAACAAGTTTATTTTTCTCCCTTATATGTAGTCCCCTTCCTTTTCTATTAGAAAATATTTCCTAAACTTGTGGAATTCCCCTAATGAAAACCAGCCCGATCTAAAGATGTCTTTTTGAATGGATTGTTGATCTCCTCTTTCCAAATAACATGTCCTTTCCTCTTAAGTGAAACTTGTTTTCTCACCATGTTAGTCCCTTATGTATGGTCTTCTAAACTTAGGAAAATAGGTGAGATGTCACATATTGTTGTGGGTTTCATGGTTTCACTTGTAAGCTTTTAGGATGGTGAGGCCAATGCTTGCATGAAAAAATCTTGTCGCCTTTGCATGTGATAACGGCAACCAAAAAGGTGGTAGCATGCATGGGATTTCTAAATGTGCTAAAAAGGATACTAGCATCCTTTTCACTTGGAAATTTTTAGAGTATAAGTCATTGCCACACCCATTGTGAGGAGACAACTTAATCCAGCTCATCCAAAATTCACCTTGGCTTGATCTAAAGTATTTATTTTTATCTAAGCTTCATTGATGATCTAGAAGGTCCAATGACTTGATCAAACCCGTCCTCCTAGCATGCTCTGATCTACAATCTATTAAATGTAGAAAAGTTCTTAATTTATATTATTTCATATGGTTTAATGCATACTTATATCTCATGCCTATCTAACCTTAAAATATATCAAATTAACATTAGATGACAAATAAGGAGTTTAGAGAAAATCTATTTGATAAATATTAAAATAAAAAATAAAATATACTAAAACAATGCAAAGTTGGGGGTTTTGGTAAAAAATTGGACACTCAACAATTAGTTTGGCAAGAATTCATTTTTTTTAGTGGCTAAAGGAATGACTTTCATTTCAGTTTGACCAGTTTTAAAAGAAAATAAATTCTCAATAAAACTAACATTAACTATTTTTGCAATGAGGCAAGGATAAGGAATTTGACCAATTTTGAAAGGAAATTTGACAAAACACAAATCTTTCAATTCTTTGTTTGTTCAACTAGTGCTATAATCTCTTAAGAAAATAAACACCATTTATCTCAAATTTCAAATGGCATAAAAATCTAGAAATTTCAAGTTCAAGGTATCAAAGAGAGATCTAAAAAATCCTCAAACTTTAAACAAGAGAGAAGAAATCTTCACAACCTCAAAGCCTTAGTAAAGTAGCCTTTAGAGTTCCTTTAAGACTTGAATGAATGAATTAGAATGAGAGAGATTAGGGGGTGTCCCTTATATATTAGGCGAGCCTTCCTTGGTGGGTATGGCACTTTCCTTATGAGGTGAGCCTCCCAAAGTCATCCTAGGCAACACTAGGACAGTTGGGTAATCCCTTCATTTTGGTGGGCCCTATTTAAGAGAGATAGGCTTGATGGCTTGGCCCTACTCTTTGTCGCTCCAAGCTTAACCATCTGACCTTCCTCAAATGAGATTGGGCTTAGCCTCACCTAAAATCAAAAGACTAAGGTGTGGCTTAAAGTGGCTCATGGTGATGTGAGCGTACAAAGCATGCACAAGTGTATATGCATGTCTTACTACATTATGTTACAATGAGGTGCACCATCTCAATAGTTAGCACTTGAAAACAATGTTGGTTGTGGAGGAATTGCTTATTGGGTAAGAAAATCTTTCTCAACTCTCCATGTGGGACTAAACTTTAAGTTGTATTTTCAAAAGCCAAATATAAAAGATAAGGGATACTATAGTTTATGATAAAAATCAAATTCAAATAACTTTGGATTCCATTCAAAACTAGAGAACAAGAATTTTCACAAATGCCTTTTTTTTAATCAAAATATCATTGTTTGAACTTTAAAATAATTGCAACTTGGTAGCACCCTACATCTGTTTAATTTGAAAGCATTTGAAATTATAATGCATAGGAGTCACATGTTCAAGGTTACACCTAAGACATAATCTATTATGATGTCTCCACGGTGTATTAGTGAATATGGGCAATCTATTAAGAGCATCTACCCAAATAAAATATTTCATTTTTGGTTGACATGGGGTGTTCCAAAACCTTTTTCTCTAAACTATTTTAAGGATTTGAAAACATTTTAATGATGTGATAAGAAAATTGTATGTTAAATTCACAACTCATATGAGTCCTTACAATGAAATAGTCTCCAAACCAGTTTGATCAAAAAAGAAAAGAAAATAAATGATAGAGAGAGGAATCCTAAATTGATTGCATAAGGAGGTGTGTCCAACAACAACATTTTCTAGAGCCCAACTTTTCATGATTCAACTTGTTCATCTTCTTACTACACCATTGAGTGTCTAATGGGTCAAAGAGCATGTGGACTTAAATCTTCTTGCATTTGTTAAGTTATGCTTGTAAATGATAATTTAGAACCTTTGATAAACAATAGCCTAAATGTTTAGACCTAGAATCAAACATTCCACATGCATTTGAACTATTGGAATTCAAAGATGGAGCAAGGATATGAGCAAGTTGGATCATGGAAAGGTTCACTCAAGAAAATAGCGATCATTGGATGCACCTTCCTTCATGTATTGTTTAGCATTCCTCTTAAAAAAATGAACTACTAGTTTACTAAATTTGCATATGATTAGTTATACACGGATGGGTGTTTTTTCACTTGGAAAATATGAGTAGCAAAATGTGAATCAGCACCAACATATTTGATAGTCATAAGAATTGCATTGTAAGTGAAAAAATTAGAGATGAAATAACACTAAAAATATCAAGAAATTGAATTTACAAATACTAGGATAACATATTTAAATATGAAATTGAGTTCTGGTTTAGGTTAACCTAAAGAGGCTCAATGTGATTGCGTTGGTAATTGGATCATACACAAAAATTTCCAAATAGCAGTTATAATGAGGTAGAAATTGCAATAGTAATTATCCAAATGTTACCTCTATTGGCTATGAATTTCTAATAATGGAGTGTTTGTAATCCTAAGAATTTTGGTCTACAATTCTTAGAGCCCTTGTGATTATAATCTTCAACCCAAAATGTGAAAAGAAGTTCAAGACCTAAAAGTTTGTGTGTGTATCAGAGAGAGAGGGGCTTACCACATGATTTTGTTATCCTCAAGGGAAATTTACTTGTTTACTAATAGATTTCTTGCACCCCTAAAATTGAAAATGCCGATATTAGCTCTCTTCAAACCATCTACTAAACATATTATGTGATGACGGCACAAGAAAGTTAAACCATCTACGACATGTCCGTACATGATAAGTGGTTGGATCATTGAAAGAATAGGTCTAATTTACAATTTTTCATGGGATCATAAATTTTCAAGTGAAAATATAAGCATCCATTTTAAGAGACAACATATTTCCTCTTCCTTGGGTTTCTCTAGTTCACATGGATGATAGTCTAGAGCACCCTTAATTGCCGCTCTTTCTTTTTGATCCCTTAAGTCCATGCTATGATTAGGCTCAAGTCTTATTTAATTTAATAATGCTTAGGGTGTTTTCTAGGAATCTTGTTTCTATTTTTTCTCTCTTTTTTCTGAGAAAGCAATACATGCATTTAAAAATTATTTGTTTTCATTTTCTTAAGGAGAACTGTTATATGTATATTACATCAAAATCCAAAGAAATGAGAATTGCTTCTTCATTTCTACTTCTATGCTTTAGCAACTTAAATAAAAAATCAACTCCCAAATTCTCCTTTAGTACCATAGTTCTAATGTCTAAATTGATCTTTGATTAACTACTTAAGTGCCATTTCTTGGGTCACATCAACCTACATATTAGTTAACTAAGAAATTTTAATTTCAAAGGAGATATTATCATATGAGGATCTCCAAAAAGGTTAAAATATGATAAGTAGTAATATGCATGCTCTTGTGTAGGACTCATATATGTATGTCACATTTGCAATTAGCAAGCTTTTTCATTTTCTTCTTTTATTCCTTTTTTCTAGTCATTCTTCTTCTATTTCTTATTATTATGGAAGAAAAATACAAGTTGTTCACATCCTTTTGTTAATATATATAAATTGGGAAAGCTTTTGGTGTTCACATCTTACAAATCAAGTGATAAAATGGTAAATTTTTTTATGTTGTCAATTTAAGGACAAGTTCTTCAAGTATGAATTATATTAGTTGATATAATCCATAAGAATGTTGATATATGGAATTGCCAACACATCAACCACCAAATT
This sequence comes from Warburgia ugandensis, assembly GCA_035236585.1. Taxonomy (NCBI): domain Eukaryota; kingdom Viridiplantae; phylum Streptophyta; class Magnoliopsida; order Canellales; family Canellaceae; genus Warburgia; species Warburgia ugandensis. The sequence continues at coordinate 48,351,266 of CP141130.1, forward strand.
TCATGGTGATTGTTTGTTAACATTATACATCATTAAATTAGCTAATTGAAGCCTATATGGTCTCAACCTCATCAAAGATATATACTAACATGTCAACATTTGATTAACCAGTACACAAAGTTTTCTTTTGCTTTTTTTTCACTTTTCTTAAATAGAGGTTTATTTAATTGCATGTCTTGGGTGTTTTTGAGATTTCATGTCATATCTAAAATGTGCAGTTCGTGTAACAATGGTATCTTAAGCATATGTGAGATATTAGGTTTATTTAACTATAATATCTTGAGCATTTGTATAGTTTATTTAACTGTGATATCTTAGGCATTTGTGTGATATTAGGTTTATTTAACATTATTAGCAGTTGATCATTTCTAGAGGGAAAAAATTAACTTCAAACCATGGTTTTTAGAGAGAGAAGAAATGGGTGGCAAAAAAATACGGTCATAATGGGACCTACCTAGGTCTAAATGAGAAAAATACGATCAAAAGGACCCGAACTTCATATCGCCCTTCAATCTTCTCCTCAAAGGAGCTTTCAAACTTCTCCATTTATGCTAGCCTTAGAGGATTCTTTGAGGAAGAGCCTCAAAGAAGAAGAGAATTCCAAAGGAAGGAGTTGATTCATGTGCTTGCGAAGAAGGGAGTAAGTCTTCTTTGATTTTGTCAAATTTAGGTTTTCTTGAGATGCTTTGAAAATGGGCTTTCTCTAAGTTTTGGGATAGGTGGTGATTAATTGATAATGGGTGGATTTCAGTCTAGATTTATTTGATTTTGGGTATGTCTAATATGAGTCTTGGATTCATTTCAATTTTTGTTGATTTATATAAATCATACTATATGTTATGATCACCCCTTTGATCGACTCTATTTTTGCCTCCTCTTGTTTCTCTACCTGGATTGTTGTAAGATGAGCAAGGCCACTTGTATCCATGCTAGGTAGAATGAATGATTGCCTTGAGGATGGTGATTCAGGCACTCGTTGTTGGGTAGCTAAGGCTTCAAAAGGAACTCACCGATGCATTGTTGGATTCCAAACAAGGATCAAGGGAGGAGGAGAAGTTAGCAAAGAGTGGCATGGTGAATTGTAAAATATTGACTGCAAAGTAATGAAGTTGGGAAAGGAATATTGCAAAATGAAGAGGGAGATAAAGAAAGTAGGGGCTGATGTTGGGATTGGGGAAATGGGTGGCATAGCCAGTCCTACTATGGGGCGAAATGTAGTAGTCATAAAGGATACAAATTTGAATGGGCATGTTGAGGACCTAATGCCTTCCATTCTTCTAATAGCTTAGCTCTTTCTAATTGATGCTTTATAGCTTCTAGGAATTCTAACCGCTTATAAAGAGAAAATAAATTACTTCAGAATTGTACCGATGGTTTGGCCTAAACTAATAAGGTTCGATATAAGCTAAAATCTTGTCCACACTTCAAATTTTAGCCCACCAAATCGATCATGTTTATTCATAACCATTATAAATGTATATTGCATAAAATGTTGAAATCCATCCAAAAGAGAGAAAAGAAGACGTGGCCAAACAAACCTAGTTACCCAAAAATGAAAAGATAATAAAATTAGTCTAACCAAGCCAAGCTTGGCTGCCTATTTTTTCCCACAATTATTGGTCATGAAAATTTTATCAAAAAGTAGTCAGTCAGTATTCTAACTCTAGTTAAAATACGATCATGATACTAACATGCAAGATGTATTGAAGATACAAAACTTATCCTTCTCATATCACAGATCATAAAAAGTTGTCTTGGTTCAGTAGCCTTTTGTATGACTTAAGCTAACATGGTTCATTCATTGAGACAATTTGAGTCCATCTCCTAGATAAGTTACCAAATGCGTAAACTAAGTGAATGGATTGTTGGTAAAACCTCAATTCAATCAAACAATGGCCTTCTAAAGGCACAAGAAGAAGCATCTCCTAATGTAAGCCTCTATTGTTGTATGATCTTGATACTAATATGTATTAAGAAATTGTTATATTTCCCTATGCTGCTTATTATAGGTCTTTTGTTCAAAGTAGTTGGACAAAGAAAGAAAAGAGAAAGATTATTTTAGCCTCATGTGCATTGTGATAAGTGTTTAATTTTATATAAAAAATACCCAATTACTAGTCCATGTGTTATAAATTATAGGCATTATCCTAGGGATTTTTTTAAAATTTATAATACAAGGATTTCTAACCTAATAATTCAAAAGTTTAATATTTCACAGGTTTAGAAGCAAATCCAAAGCAAGTATGTGTATCATCATAATTTTTTAAGATTTAATTTAAGGTTTATACTCTTTTTGTAGGAAGTGAGAAGATGATCCAATGACCTATATTGTGCCTTTATAGAGTTTTTAGCAAGTCAACCTCCAATTGTCTTAAGGCAAGCAAGAAGGCAATTGCAAGAAATCAAAGGTAATTAAAATAATCCATAAAAAACTCATGCATTTTCACTACTTTGCATAAGAATTGGAGCCATGCATGAGATTTCCTAATCTAACTAGGAAACATAAGCTAAGCTACTTGAGCCTTGAAGCCAAGCATTGAAGCCACTTAAGCCACCAAGGAATGAGTCATCCAAGCGAGCCATGAAGCCATGGATGAATGCCACATGGAGTCACATGATTGGTGCCCCAATTCAACACCTATCCTATGTTATAAGTGTGATTTTTAAGGGATTTTGAAAGATATTTATAAAAGGTAGGATCATCATGCATTGGTGGATCCATTAAGAGACAATACCCACTTTCCTTTCACATTTTCTACTCTTTTCTCCACTACACCTTAGGGTTTCCATGTTTTTTAACTTAAGGAGGGAGCCACCTTCCTAAAAGATGATGCCTTCACCCTTGCTTAATTGTCAATTTTGGTGGTTTTCTAATTAGGAAACCCCTAGATCTAAGTCCATACAAAGCACATAAAACCCTAGATTTTTATCCATATTTCCTTACAATTTTTCTTCTCTTTTAATCTATTTTTCACCAACCACTCATCATCCAATTAGAAGGGAAGGAGATCCACTTACCTTCCAAAGAAAAAGATGCCTCACCCTCTTCTAAACATGGAAACCATTCATGTGACTCTCTTATGTTGTCTTTATTTACATCATCTCTCCATCTAACTTTCCTCATTGAATTCCTAGATCTAGATCCAGATCACCTTCCTAGAGTGAGCCTTCACCAAAGTGGAAATAATTCACCTATAAATTCAAAGCCCTTCACCATTTTTTACCTAAGTATAGGTTGGTGAGATCACCTTGAAACATTGCACTCTTTGCTCGATGATCTTTGGAGCCGGACTTTGGTTTTATTTGGTGCCATTCTTCCTTTAGATTTCTAGTTGTTTCTTTGCTTATTTGTTCTATAATTCAGGTTAATAGTTTGCTTTCATTATTTTACTTTCATTTCCTCAGTTTCCCATTATTCACTTTCTAGTTCTACATTCATCTTTCCACTTAGCTTTTAATCTTTTCTGTACTTCACTTTCATTGGTTTTTCTTGCTCATTGACTTAAGATTCAAGTTAGTACTTCTCTGGTAGTCACATCCAAGAGAAGAAATTGCTTGCAACGTTGCTTTCCCTCTTAGGAATTTCCTGTTTTTCTCCTTTAATTTCACTTATTTTTAGTCATTTTTTTTCCTTAGTTAGTTCACCCATTCATCCATCTTCTTTCTTGAATTTTGTTCTCAGTTGTCTTTACGTGTTATCATACTTTTGATTGGAATCTTTAAATTGAATTTTTATCGTAGTTTAAATCATGTTTTGGATTCATGAACCGTGAGAAATTTTCCAGATTTTTACATGTATTATGGAATGCTTCTATCAACAAAGTACTTTAGCTCTGGGTTCTTGTCTTGTGTAAAAGTTATTGATTCAATTACTTTATCCGCTTGATTTGATTTGAGGTTCCAAGTTCTTAAAATCTGGAAAATTCTCCCTTCAATCTTTATGCTTTGTTTCAAGCCACCAAAACATCTTATTTGCTTGAATCCTTAGGAACCCATTTAGCTTCTTAGGTTGTTTATTATGTTATAGCTTATATTTTATGTTACTTTGCATTTAAATCATCAAATCTAGTCATCTTTCAATACATGAACCATGCACACAATCCATGGATCATACGCATGGTACTAAGTTATTTTTCTCTTTGATTCCATGGTTGATATAGTTTCCTATTCTTGTCTTAATAGTTGCTATTTGGTTTTTTAGATTTAGTTTACGTTTAGAAAGTTTGTATTTTTAGTTTTGGGAAGTTCCATCATTAGAAAGTTGTAGGATTAGGAAGTGTTAAATTTGGAATGTTTCCGTAATTGTAGTTTCCATTTACATTCATGTTTCTAATTTCTTGTTAAATCTAGTTAGATTTCATTGGTTACTTGTCTTCATACATTATTTTAGTTTTAGAAAGTTTCCTAATTTGGTTTTGGAATGTTTTTAATTCTAGTTTAGGAAAGTGTTAATTTATGAAAATGTCATTTTTAGTAGTTTTTTTAAAGTTAGATTGCTTAGTTTCATTCATTCTAATTTTGCATTTAGTTTCCTTTAGTTGAATACATGTTAGTTAGTTAAGTTTTCATTTTCATTTTTTAGCTTTGTTTTTAGTTAGTTTCCTTTAGTCATAGTTTCTAATTTCATGCATGTTTCCTTCTTGTTTTAAATTCCTAGTTTAATCATGAACTCTCTCATTGGCTGAATTTAAGTGATTTAAATAAAATCCAACTATTGATAATCTATGAGATTCCTTATGGGATCAACCTCTCTTATGTGCAATACTATTTGATCCATATGCTTGCCAGTAATATTAAAGCTACCCCACATTTCATCTACTTGGAGGAATCCATTTTCCAAAGTATTTTTCCATCAAGTGCTCTACTCAGCTTGCAAGGTTTTACTAGGCCAACTTCTAAAATAAATTAATTTTCTTAGCTTTCTCATCATAAGTATTTATTATTGGAGTGAACAATTGACTTGAGCCACACCAAATCTAACTATGGATAGCTTTGCTTTTGCACATGCACTCTACAACATTTAATAGTAGGCTTCTATTGGTTATCCACAACAAAAAGAACTACCACGGTGCAAATAAGGTGAAGAATGTGCAGGATGCAACATATTGAACAACTTGAAGAAAACATGCAACTATTGTGATGGACTTCTAATAGTGCCTAACATGTAAACAAGCATTACACACTAGGGGTAGTATAGGGAATGTGACTTAGAAGGGTTTAGATAGGATAAACTTAGCAAGTATTATTCTTGATACATAATGGTTTTTGTTGTTTGTTATGCCATATAATTTCTCATATGTTAGCGACTTTTTCAAATTTATTAGCATATTTCATTTGCACTAGTGGTGTTGAAACTTTCTTGTTTTCTAGCTTTGTCAAGGTTTATTTGTATGATGACCATGATCCACATTTATTATCTGTCAAATGCTTATCTGAGTATATCATCCTGACTATTAAAATGATTTTGATTATAATATATCCAGCTTTTTAGACTGCACATGCTAGACAACAAATACATTTGTTCTCAAGTTTCACTAAATATCAAATAAACACATTCATGAGACTTTTAGATAGACTAAATAGCTAATATATTTCTTTTCAAATGTTGCGCAAAAAAATGCATAGACTTCCTATGACACCTAATATGGTTGATGGGGAAAATTTGAACACTATGTATGAAGGCCCAGCTTGTAATATATGTAAACATATAATTCCAATTAATAAATAGATGGATTACAAAAATTAGGTTAAATTATTCATTTATTTAATTAGTTATTATGTATATGTCTTAATCATTAACAGAGAAATTGAAAGAGTGCATCAAGGAATTTTGTCAGGATAACAATTAAGAAGGCATTGTTAGGGTGATTCAAAAATTTAGAAACCAATTTACAAGAAGAAGGAGAGATTAAAAATCCCATTAAGTAATTATCAAAAAAATTGAGAGATAATTATAATTAAAAATTATTTTAAAATGAGAATTATTAAGTTAATTAGGAAAGGAATGTCCTAACCTAACCCCTACCCCAAGCCAATGAATAAATTCAAAGAAATCAATTAGAAATGAAAAGTCTATTTTATTACTAACTAGGTACAATTGCAAAATTGACCCCAACTAGAGTATAATTGAGAAATTTGAGTGAAATAAGGGAATTTTATTGGAAACAACTACAATGGATTAATTGGCTGGATGAGAAAGATCCAGTCAGCCATGTGGAAAAGTCTTTCCATGGCTGATGTCTGTCCCCACCATGCCATCTGTCCTCTTTCCTTTTTCAAGTAAACCTAACTATAAAATAAATGTAAACCATTAGGCTAGGATTTCAAGCCATGCGTAGAAGGGAAGGAGAGTTGCAAAAAAAGAATGAGAGAATAGTGAGGAAGGAGACAAGCTTACCTTGGGACTTTGACTGAGTGCTAAGTTTGGAAACTCAAAGGAGGGAAGAAGCTTGGAAGGTGGAGTGAGCTGGACTAGTGGAAGCTCCTAGTTGAGAAGAACTTCACACGGGTAAACTCCATACAATGCATCAATGCTATTTAGTAGTCTTGAAAGAGAGGGAGAGCACAGAGGAAGATGCTGGGAAAGGAGGAAAAATACCACTAGAGGAGTAATGAGCGAACTGGGTCATTAAGGCTTCTGCCCAAGCAAGAGCTCCACATAGAGAGAAGGCACCTGCAGCTCAGGAAAAAAAATCTAGTCGGAATCTAGCTGTCTAAGCTTAATCACGAGTAGACAATTTTAGTTAGGAAGGATTATTACTATTTTCCTTGGCTTAGCTTAAGAAAAGAAGAAGTTTTCCTTGAAAAAGATTTGAAATGACCATTTTACTGCTACTGATAGTGTCCATGCGTAGAGCTCCTGAAAATTTTCATTTAAGTTATTAATTTTGTTGGATTTAACTTGCAATCTAAGGGTATGATGAATGCAAATAGTTGTAGATGCATGCTATCTAGAAATATCTCATTCTTTATTGAAATTTTTGAACTTTTAACCAGTTGTATTGATGCTATGTTTTCTTATTCTTTTGCTTCTTCATGTAAGAGAAAATAGGGGATGATTCACATGCATCAACACCCTAATTTTCCACCTTCTCTTTAAAGTTCCTTCCTAAGCTTTATCCTTTGAAGAGTGAGCATGAGATTTAAAAGAAAAAGCTTAGGTTTTGCATACAATTTCAACATGTTTTGGGTTGCACAAACCTTATTGGTTTTATGCCCACCATTTTCCTACACACAATAGCAGTAAAATGGCACCTCAAAACTTGGATTAAAAACTCAAAAAATTTTCAATTCAGGCAAAACAAAATTTTGGTTCTAGGTGGGTGATTGTGTAATGCCCGAGCAATTTACACTATTTTTAACGAAAATTGCACGTTCTATAGGAAATAAACTATGTTGAATGTTTGATTTTATTTAAAATAGTAAATGAAGGAATTTGTGAGGAAACTTAGTACCATTAGATTCTACTCAAAAAATGGAATCCAACGCCTCAAAAATCACCCAAAACAAAGTTCGTATGAGGAAGTTACAGCCGTTTAAAGATAGGGGTATTTCTGGAAATAAAACAGAAAAACGAAAAAACGTAAAAGGACGAAAAACGCAGGGGGGCGTTTTGATAACGGCACCCCCTATCGTCTTCAACCTCAAGAACCCTCCAGAAACCCTCGATCCCGATTTTTCTAGAGGATTCTGCCACCGCTAAGGGCAGCACCGCCATAGCAGGGCTATAAAAAGCCCCATCCCCCCTCTCCAAAAACACAATTTTTTCGGTCATTTTGAGATTGGGTTTTCTGGAAAAATCGGAAACCCGTCCCAAAACCCATCCTCTGCTTTTTCCGGCAACGGCCAGGCCCAAGTCAGGCCGGCCATTGCCATTTTCCTCCATGCCCTCTTTTCTTTCCTATCTTGGAAATGGGGTTTTTCCCTTTCTTCGAGTTTTCCGGCGAGTAGGAAGTTTCAGACGGAAGTAGGGGCTCTATCACCGGCAATGGGTGTCCCCAAGCTGCCCAGGTAAGCCTATTCTTCTCTCTCTCTCTTGGTTCTTCCCCTTTCAGGCTAGATCCAGGCTGGATCTAGCGTTCGCAGATGTTTTCCAACCGGATTTCCTGGCCGAAAAACGTCCCAAAATGGCTCAGACAGCCCTGCACGAGCCAGGCGTCCCAAGGATGCCAAGCACCATGTGCACCTGGGACAGGGTCCCAGGTATTGGCTTCAGGCGTATGACAGCGCGTACACTGTCCCAGGAGCGGCCCTCGGGTGCGCGCGTGACATAGGGCACGGGTCCTGGCTCGACCAGGGTGCACGGGGTGCCCTGGGAGCTGAGACGCACCATGATACAAGGTGCGCCCATGCAATGATGCTCGTCATAGCGCGTCACCTGAGCATGCATGTGCACGTGCAAAAACGCGATCCCTGACACGGCCTTTAGGCGCACATGCACGTGAGGGAACTGGGACACGTGGACCCAACAAGACTTTAAAGCTAAGATTAAATGACAATTTACAGAGTTTGCTATGGAATAGTAGGTCCACATCATAGGATCCAGCCTGACAATAAATTAGGCAAGAACCAAGGACCCAATGAGTAGGGGTAGCGGTCTAATGTCTAAATAGATTGAAATTAATTAGGACTCCTTGTATCCATTTATACCCAGGAGTTTATAAATGAGGCTCAAGGACGGGTTGAGTACTAAAGGACACGACTCCAAGAGACTTTGAGGTAGGTGCTCTATTGCTACTAGATTCTTTTAAAAGAACTATGATTGTTTTGCGAATACATGTTTTAAGTAATGACTTGTTTAGCATAACTTAATTCAGCATGCATGTGATAAATGCTTTATGCATAGACATGTTTTGTAAATAATTGCATATACATTATGCATGGATATGTTTTGCAAACTATTGCATACATTGCCTGATTTGTTAGCATTAAGTTCTTGAAAAATTTGCATGTCCTTGAGGGTTACCAAAAGACGTTGGAGTGCCGAGGGCCAGGCAGTTGTGAGGGATCCAAAGAGGACAGGTTTTGGAAAAAGAGGTTTTCGCTTGTTTGATCTGATTATGATTTGAGCTGATAAGCTCGTGGGTGCTATGCCGAGAGGTTTGGGTTGGCCACCCAGCCTCTACCACTATTAGGTGGATGGGTACCACGCCCAAAAAGAGGCAACGTCCCTACGTCGACTGCATGTGGTATAGGGGGCTACCACTGGTGTCACGGCACTTGGTCAACGTGTCATAGGCCCCATGGAGGCTATGACTGAGTGTCCTCAGGTACCCGGGGACCACACGGTGAGGAGGTTGTGGGCATAGTTGGACCCTATGGTTTATGGACTTATTTGCATTGCATATGACATGATATGAGGTTGGTCGACCATACCATACTAGAGATCCATGAGTTGGATTCGATGAAACATCATATGCATATCATAATGTTATGATATATATGTATATGATACTTTCGATTTTTGGATTATGTGATCCTTTGAGTCGTTAGTATTTCAGTTTGACAATGGATTTTAATATCGATATTGAACATGATTATTCGAACATGCATATGTTTTTATTAGATCTACTGGGAATGGTTGCTACATAATTAAGATATTTTTGCACAGATTCAATAACTAAGTACCCTACATCCAAATCTGCTGGAAGCTCATCTAATTTAAGGAAGGGTGTGCACCATTTTTTCTACACACTTCCAATAAGAAAATGCACCCTCTTTCCTGATTTTCTCTAGCTCAAATTGTAAATAAAAAAGAAAAATAAGGAAAGGGACAATGGGGCACCTAATTGCCAAGTTAGAATCAGTGAATTCTCATTAAATTGGCCTAGTAATTTGGAATGCACAAGTTATCATGTACTGTAATCATGAATGTTCAAAATTTCTTTGTTACAAGAATTTGGGAATGCAAAACATTACACATGAATTTGTAACTCAGGAATACTGGAACTCTTCATGTGCTGGAGTTTGAAAATACCTACATCACATGTATACTAGAAATGTGAATTTTTATGTTACTTTATGCTAGAAAATATGAACACCTAAGCTTCATCGTGTGCTAAAAACTTGGGATTATATGAATTTTATTTGTGTTGGAAAATTTGGGATGCTTAGCTATACATGCCAAAATTTGAAAATGCTTAAACCATCCTGTGCTTGAACTTCAAATGCTTAAACTACTAAGTTAGATTCCTTTAACTCAAGTCACTTATGCTTTAATCACCTAAGCATTAATTACTCATAACTCAATCTCTTAAGCTTTAGTCACCTAAGACCTAGTTACTTAATGTTTAAATCTCTTATGCCTTAGTCTTCAATGACTTAGTCTCTCTCCTTAATCTCCTATGGCATAGTTTCCTATAACTTAAGTCACTTATAACTTAAAACATCTGTCTTAATCTCCTGAGACTTAGTCTTTTATGCCTTAGTCTTCTACGACTAGGCCTCCTATGCCTTAATTGATCCAACCTTATAAACCTAGCTAAGGGAGATATACACCATGTTACCACCAAGTGTTAGAAATTACTTTCATACAAATCTAACTAGGTGAGGTGCACACTTAGTCGTACTTAGAATCTAAATTTGTGCTAACCATGATTATCAACATTATAAATAGACTAGAAAAAGAAAGTTGTTAAACATTATGAACTTTATGACCAATACTATAAGAATAGTAGCTAAGGTGTAGTGGATGATAGGGCAACAAGCATATCTTGATCTAAGAACTATAGTAAAAGGTCATACTCCTCTAGGTTATAAGAACATGAAGTTAATGGAATTAGGATCACAACCTAAGGACACTTAGTTGCTTAGGTACATAACCAAGAAAGTAAAGCCCAAGTATCAAAATGGAATAATACATAAAATGTATGACCTAGATTGAGATAATTAGACTATTAGCTAAACAAAGATCATTAAGACATTAAGTTCCAAAACAGTAAAGGTGAAAATAAAGATACGCCTTCATGTTAAATGGACATCTACCCCATAAACTTTATAAAAAGAAGGCAACATTAGCTAAAGTTAGACTATTAGTATATGTGGGATTAACAAAGCATCTAACACTATTAGAACAAGATATTAGTGCATAACACCCCATCATATCATGACTTGAATTTGTATCCATGATTTGGACCGATGGATTTATGAATTTGGCGCAAGGCCCAGACACATAGTTTCCATCGATACTTGGCAAGTTCTACTTGTGGGGTGGCGAGTGGTAAGATAAGAATTTTTATGAGCCATGAGTTATATATTTTCATTAAGGCTTTTGGTAGGCACTCCTAGAGTGTTGTAAGTCTTAGATCGTTCAACAGTTGCACTATGCCAATCTACTGCAAGTCTTGAAGACCCTATGGTAGGAGGTGCAGTTGGCCACTAACCTTTGAAGTGAGAATGATACTAGTCCTGCAATGAAGATGACAGGCAATAATAGTAGCTTCTCATGGGAAAGTGCACTCTGAGTGGTAGCCAGTAGCCCCTATGAGGTCCGATGAGTTAAGGCCATGCAGTATCCACTAGCCAATGTGGAGGCCATGATAGCCACCAATGTGATGGTAGGGCCCTACAAGCATAGGTGTCTATGTGATGTTAGCATACTAGGCATGCCAATCATTTCTCAAGAGTTCAGACCTTGTCCCTCATAATAGGATTGTATGCCAATGTGTTATGGAACGATCAATTTTCCATGGTGATTTGGGCATAGATTTTGCACTGTGGACTAAGGGCTATGCGCCTTGGTTCAACTACAGCTATTTTGAGTACACTGGATTGATGAGCTTATTAGATTCTTCTAGATATTGCAGGTGATTTAAGATTACTAGTCATCCTTCATGGATCTATGTTTTACATGTCATAATTTTTCACTTCAGAAATTATTTACATATAGAGAGGAGATACATACACCTATACATATGCTACTTGTATGCCCTATTTAGTTGTGTGAGCTAGTAATAGTTTTTCTTCTAATCATGAGCAGTTCTTTTGCTAACCCCCTACAACCAACATTGCATGTGATACACTAGATAGCTCCAGCATGAGCAACCTAAGGAAGGTGAAAGTACCTATATAGTTTAGATGTGAGATGAGAATGTTTTTGGTGTAGTCATTTTGATAGAATCCATGTATAGGATTTCATTTTGAGATTGTATATAATTTAACTTTCATTGACACATTATGATGCCCTGAGTTTTTATACATAGTTTAAAGTCATTTTATTCAAAAGTCAAGATCCCTAGTTTGAAATTTAATTTTAAATGAGGCAATAGCAGCAAAACATTTAGTTTAAAGATTAGAACATTAAAACACTATCCCAAAACTCTAAGTGTCAACCATCTAATATGATTAGGATTTAATAACAAAATTGGTTGTTCCTTTCTACTTAAAATTCAATGGAGTCTCCTTTGTATTTTAGACCCAGCGCAGTTGATGCATATGATGCGACAATCTTGATAAACATAGTATGATGAGATAATAAAGGACATTCAATCTCCCTCAAAAATACATCCTTACTCGTATGTCTATATACATTTAAAGAAAGAGAAACATTTTACAATGCCAAAAGGCTAGGAACTAAACCAGCATGCTTAGAATCACTCCAGTCATAGCCATCCATTCAAGATTAAATAATACATATCCACATGTCAATTCAAGTAAAGTCACGATACCATTTCACTACAAAATTCTTAGGAAATCCTCGATAGCCTATACACATACTTAACATTACCTTGATCTCACTTTCTTGTAGCTCCCAAGTCAGTCCTATGCTTCCTTTCATCCACTTAGCTTCTTTGAACCTAAGATATTGTAAACTAGTACAATATCTCAGCATGCTTATGCTTGTATAGGTAGTTTCATTATCGATTATGGAACTTATACAGCTTTAAATTCCCAGATGAATTCACGATCACATAATAAGCAATTCCATAAAATATGATGCATAGGTAACAACATAAATGAACTCAAATTTTCTAATATGCATTGCAAATCAATATCATGTCAAATTATTTCAATTTTTCAGTTTCAATGTCCATGCTTATTGCTCCATAGACAATCAATAACCTTAGTAGTTATTGTGTAAGATATGAAAATCACCATGACTCACGACATGCATCATGTAACAAGTATGCTGACAAAGCAGGAAAATAAGTCATCATCAAATTTAAAATAAAAAAAGCATTTAAATCATGAAATTCTTAAGTATAAACATTGTATGTCAATAAACGTATATAGGTAATATCATACGAGTCTCTTGCAGGTCTCAAAAGCATAAAACACTTATAATCCAACCATTTGACATTGATCATGAGTACTCATTGTAGACCTATAATTTTAGGGTGATAAGCACCTCTTGCACTACCTCATTATACACATATGAAGCTCAAAATAATGGACCCTATGTGCAATGGACAAGACCCAATCAAGTCAGTGGCTATCATGCTGATATCAAGTGGATAGATTCCCTATATAGCATGAGCAATAGGCACACAGTGCCTCAAGCCATGACCTTGCCTATGATGTCATTGTAACCTAGATTTGGCCTTTTTATACTAAGTATCTAACACACGTATACAATTTCAAAAGGAAGGTGATCAATCCTCAACCTTCCTAGCACAGCATCCACCGACCCCCAAATATGGCTATCATAACATAATAACACTAGGCATCAATAAATGCTAATATAATCTATAAAGCCACAAAGATCCATGCTCTAGTGATTCATTCAAACCAAAACTCAAGATAAAATATAGCCATGTAAAGGTAACCCTTACTAGGGTGAATTTTAGGACTTCACACTCCTCAGCATTTCACAAATCCTGAAATCAATGCATTTCCAAATGCGACTCCATGTAACAATTTTTCAATATGATAATAAATCAAATGGGCATTCCAAACTCATAAGTTGCATGAAATACAATGATACTCACTATATAAACTAGACATCTCAAAAATCTCAATTTTAACTATTTTTTAACATGATAAAATAGTCATCAATAGTTTTTCATGTTTCACAAAAAGCATATCGATGTTAAGACTACCTACCTCTCTTGTCGTACTTGACAATTTAGTTATATCCCTTCTTCAACTCACCTATCAATCACTTAATCAAGTCAATATTTTAGATTCATTATCGATGCAAATTCGCACATTAATAATTACAAGGAAATCTACTTATTCTCAATCAAAACTATTAGTATATCAATCCACTCCTATGGTCTATACTCTAACCATAAATTTCTAAAGTATCTTTACTAATTGAAGGTCAGGGAACACAATGGTGGCATCTAATCACAGAATAGATATTGTTAGGTTCCTCTTTCATCACTGTTTGATTGAACAGCTAAGATTGTTTGATAAAATTTTATCCAAAATTTCAATCAAAGTCTAGTTAATTCAGGGTTCTAGAATTCATCTGTGGCATATGATCAAATCAAATGTCACAAAGTTACTATTCAATAGTGTTTGATCAGATGGTTGAAATTGGCAAAATCAATTCCTAGCTTTGATTTAGAATCTTTGGCTAGAACTAAGGTAATCCAATCCTATTTTAGATTTATCTAAACATGGATCATGAAATCAATGGTTAGATTATCTTAGGAACTTATATCTATCATGAAATCACACAAATTCAACCCAAAACCAAAAATCAAAAGTTGGGTAATTTAGATCCTACCGCTTCAATGTGTTCCCGGGCCTTTTTGTCTCTTGGATGAGCCAAATTGATCACATTTTAAGATGAAATCCTCTATCCCATTGTGCATTGTACACCTCTCTGGTCGACAGTCAAGATCATCATGCATCCCTCAATAACCTTGGGGTTTTTTGTTGTCTCGCTAAGCTGAATGGAATTATCATCTCAGATTAGATATTCAAGCCAGCATCTTCTCCAGTGATGGTCGGCAACTCCAGCAAGACCATACGCATTTTCTCCTTCTCGCCAGCATGATGCGCTTCTTGACGCACTAGGTTTCTTCCCTCTTTTCTCCTCCATCTTTTTCTTCCACTCCCTCTCCTCTTCCTCCTCTTTGCCCTTCCCTTTTCTTCTTCTCTCCCTCTCTCTTTTGCTTTCTCGATTTTGAGTAATAGACCTTATGGTCTGTTTCAATTTTCATAAAGGGAAGGGAATGTCGATATCAAACTAGCCCCTTTTCTTGAGTAATTTTTTTTTACAATTCTCTTATGGAGGTGCCAATATCAAAATGGCCCTCCCATTAAGTAATGGTAATTTTATTTAATTATTTAACCATTTACCTTTTTAATTAATTAATTAATTATTAAAATGCCCCCACATTAATAAATTCATAAAATTTTCATCCAATCTCCAATTTTAGTATTCTCTATGCTATTGGATTCATTTTCTCAAGATGATTATTATTATTTAGGTTTTAAGGGTCGACTAAGTGTTTTTTCTAAAGGTTAATTCTTTAGTACCTAAACACATAATTTAATTTTTTAAAATAAATTTTGGGGTCATTTAAAAGAAATTTAAAAATTGGGGTTATTACATTATTCCCCCCTTGCGAAAATTTCCTCCTTAAAATTCTTCTTACCTCAATCCTTAAAAAGGTCAAGATGTGTCCGTCGCATCTGCTCCTCAGTTTCCCATGTTGCCTCTTCCATTAAATGATGCTACCAAATAACCTTCACCAATGGAATAGTTTTTACTTCTCAGCTCCTGCACCTTATGATCTGAAATTTGTATTGCTCTTTCCTCAAAGATTAGATTTTCTCACAGCTCTGGAGGCATTTGCTCTAGTATATGGGAAGGATCTGTTATATATTTTGTCAACATCGATATATGAAAAATATCATGAACATCTGCCAGTTCCTATAGTAAGGCCAATTAGTAAGCTATGGGTCCAACCCTTTTCAAGATCTCGAATGGTCCAATGAATCGGGAACTCAACTTTCCCTTAACTGCAAATCTCATCACACCTTTCATTGGGGAAATCTTCAAAAAGATGTGATCTCCAACTATAAACTCTACATACTTATAGACCCTATCAGTGTAGCTCTTATTGTGACTATGAGGGCTCAAAAATTGCTTTCAGATTAACTGGACTTTCTCTGCACACTATTTAGCTAGCTCAGACTTCAACAATCATCTCTTGCCCACGTCACTCCAACACAAAGGTGATTGTCGAGGTCTTCCATAAAGTGCCTCATAAGGAGCTTGCCAATACTCATGTGAAAGCTATTATTATATGTGAACTCAACTAGTGGTAGGTGCTCATCTTAACTATCGTTCCAATATATGGCACAATGCCTTCAGCATGTCCTCTATAGTCTAGTTGGTCCTCTCTGACTGTTCATCTGTCTACAGGTGAAAGGCAGTGCTGAATCTCAATGTCAATCCTAAGGCCTCCTGAACACTCTGCCAATACTTCAATGTGAATCTATTGTCCTTGTAAAAGAAATAGTTAAAGGGATATGTGCAAGCTCACGATCTCCTTAACATACAACCTTGTCAAACTATCAACAAATTGAGTCTGTCAAATAGGAAGGAAATGAGTGAACTTTATCAACCTATCCATAATCACCCATATCATATCATCCTCACTCGATGTCTTAGGCAAACCTACAATGAAACCCATGGTGACATGGTCCCATTTTCACTCAAGAAGCTCTAAAGTTTACAACATCCCTACTGGCCTCTGATGCTCGACCTTCACCTACTGATAGGTTGAACATCATGCTACACACTCACCAATGTACCTCTTCATCCTTCCACCAAAAATGTCATCTCAAGTCCCAATACATTTTTGTACCTCCAAGATGAATAGTGAATCATGATTGATGCCCCTCCTAATCTAGCTCTCATCTTAGGTCATCAACTGGTGGCACCACCAATCTACCCTGGAAATGTACAACTCTATCCCACCCTCTAGAAAAACTCACCTTGCCACACAAGGCCTGCGCTTTTGCATCCACTACCTGCGCTTGTATAACTCTATCAATGAACATCGACTTAATTGATAGGTAGGCAACCACAGCCTCGACTTCCTACTCAAGGCATAAGCCACCATATTGGCTTAAACTAGATGGTGCTATACCATGAAGTCATAGTCCTTAGGATATTGCATCCACCTTCATTGTCTCATATTTAAATCGCTTTGGGTGAAGAAATATTTAAGGCTCTTATGATCAAAGAAAACATCAAATCTCTCTCCATAAAGTTAGTGATGCCATATTTTTGGTGCAAAGACCACTACCACTAACTGTAAATCATGTGTAAGGTAATTTACCTCATGCATTTTCAACTATTGCAGACATAAGCAATCTCCCTACCAAGCTACATTAGCATAGATCCAAGTCCCCTACTTGATGCATCACAATACACTATAAAACCACCACTACCTACTACTAAGGCCAATACTAGCGCAAAAGTAAGTCTCCTCTTGATCCCCTAAAAGCTCGTCTCACATCCATCTGTCCATACAAACTTCATATCCTTCCTGGTCAATATGGTCAGAGGTAGGACAATTCTTGAGGACCCCTCAATAAACCTATGGTAGTAGCCTATAAGGCCAAGAAAAGTGCTAATCTAGATCATTATTTTAGACCAATCTCAACCCATCACTACCTCAATCTTTGCTAGGTTAACTGCCACTCCATTCTTTGAGATAATGTGGCCAAGGAAGTTCACCTGCTCCAACAAAACTCACACTAGTTGAACTTCGCAAATAAGAAATGAGCTTGCAAGGTACTCAATACAATAAGCAAGTGCTCCATATTATCCTCCCTACTCATGTTTGTCAAGCCAAACAACATCACTAGAAACTTATAATGCCCATATCATGTCCTGAATGTTGTCTTAAAGGTGTCATCATCCTAGATTTGCAACTAGTGATATCCAAACCTCAAATCAATCTTTGAAAAGATTTGTGCTAACTTAAGCTAATCAAAGTGGTCATCAATCCTAGGTAATGGGTAGTGGTTCTTCATCGTCACACTATTCAGCATATGGTAATCAATGCAAAGACATATTGACCCGTCCTTCTTCTTCATGAAGAGGACTAGTGCTCCCCAAGGTGATCCACTAAGTCTAATGAATCCTTTTTCAAGAAAATCTTAAAGCTGTGTCCTAAGCTCTCTCAAGTGGGTGCCATCCTATATGGCACCCTAAAGATAGGAGTCATGCCTATCATTAACTTAATAGTGAAGTCAATCTCTCTCCAAGGCTCCTAAAATCTCCTTAGGAAAGACATCCTCGAACTCCCTGACCATGTCTAGCTCCTCAATTCAAGGTCCCTCTACCTCTACAATTATCACACTAGCCAGAAATGCCTAACACAGCTTCCAAATGTGTCTGGTTGCCTTTAAAGGTGAAATAAAATGTGCTCTCATCATATCCTATCTCCACTGGAATGAGACTATTGGGCATCCCGGTGAGGAGAATGTAATCCTCTTCCTGTGACAATCCACTATTCCCAATATCTTGCTAACCAATCCATCCTTAAGATGACATCAAAATCCACCATGTCAGTGAGGATAGGGTCCGCATCCATCCCTTCCCCCATGATCATGATAGGTACTTCCTGAATAAACTATCTTGCTAAAATGGACTTTCACACTGAGGTCGCCACATTCTACCCAAATCCTAAGGTGTGCACCAATAGTTCCACATATGATGTAAACACATACGAAAATCCTCCTTTCAGCTACTCTACTTCACCCTCCCCATAGAATGGTGATACCATTCACTAGAACCACTGCAGTAACTTATTAGCCTTACTAGAACCCTCTCCTAGGCCAGCACCAACAATACTCAGTATAGTTATCATTGGTGACTGCTCAAATATCTAAACTAGTGTCTCTGTTGGTACCATGGCTGGTATATCTATTGGTGTTTAGGCTAAGTAGATACAGCGGTAGGTGCATCAAGAGTATACCTCGTCCTCCTCCTAGGGGCCATCTATCCAAGGTTGACCAAATGGACATTAGCTTCCTTTCTTTCTTTTTTTTAATTGTACATGACTTTCGGACATGTCAAATTAGATGTGAAAGGATTGATTGGGCTCTGATACCAACTGTGACATCTTGGGTTTTCATACATTGTTTGAAGTCATTTTATTGAAAAATCAGGATCCTTGATTTGAAATTTAATTTTTAATGAGGCACAGTGACAAAACATTTAGCTTAAATATCAGAACATTAAAGCATTATACCAAAACTCTAGGTTTCAACCATCTAATATGATTAGGATTTAACAATAAAAATTGGTCATCCATTTCTACTGAAAATTTGATAAAGTCTCCTCTGTATTTTGGACCTGGTGCATTTTACGCATGTGATGCCATAACCCTAATAAAAACAATATGATGAAATAACAAATGAGACTCAATCTCCCTCCAAACTACTCCCTACTCATATGTTTATATATGTTTAAAGAAAGAGAAACATTTTACAATGCCAAAAGGCTAGGCACTGAACCAACATCCTCAGAATCACTGTAGTCATAGCCATCCATTCAAGATTAAATAATGCATACCCACATGTCCATTCAAGTAAAGTGATGATACCATTTCACGACAAAATTCTTAGAAAATCCTCGATAGCCTATACACATATTTAACTTTCCTGTAGCTCCTAAGTCGAGCCTTAGCTTCCTTTCCTCTACCTAACTTCTTTGAGCCTAAGAGATTATAAACAAGTACAATATCTCAACAAGCTTGCACTTGTGTAGATAGTTTCATCATTGAATATGGAACTTATATAATTTTAAATCCCAAAATGAATTCAAGATCACATAATAAGCAATTCTATAAAATATGACACATAGGAAATATCATAAATAAACTCTCAAATTCCAATCTGCATTACAAATCAATATCATGTCAAACTAGATAGATTGCTGCTCAAGCCTAACTAAATCCAACTTAATATTTTCTTTGTTTAGAAGGATACAATCTAAAAATTAACTTCATAAATTGGAGTATTTGATTCATTTAATAAGTTATGAAAAGAAAGCAAGCACGTGATATGAGAGATTTAACATTTAGTTGTGTGCATAGAAAGTATGTCCTCCTATCACTTTTCAATCATGATAGTTGCAACATGCTTAAAGAAGTTATAGTTAAGTCATTAATGAAGTTCATAAAGAGAAAGAAGGAAGAGCAATTGTGTTTAGTTAACATATTTATAGGTAATTGATGGTATTTTTAAATTTATCCTAATTTAGAAATACTATCCATATTCCCTTACATTAAATACTAAAACTCTTCTTACCTTAATTTTTTTTTTAAATAAAAAGAAAAAAACTATTTTACTTATCTAGAAATAATAGCACTCTTGTCTATAAGTCCCTAGCTTTCCCAACTAAAATCAGTGTCTCATACCTGATGCTAATTAGATGACTCTATAACAGTTTATATGTAATAGAAAAAACTAAAAAACTGGCCCATAATATCATACTGTAATTTTAGTCTTGACGATATCCTTGTTTGTTTCTTAAGCTTTTTGTCAATTGTAGCTATAATAAAAGGCTTATTATGGTCCTCAAATAACTCAAAATATCAAGAAGTACAAAATCCTTGTTGATTTAAACTACTCATCTTGTTGACCACTTCTTAGATTTGCAATTCACTAGAATCCTCTCCATTAGTTATTCCTAATGTTGATGAATAGTTATAACTGGTAAGATGAAATTTGATGCTAAAAATGTTAGGAAGAACCATAGTGAAATCTTAACCAGTTGAAAGATAAACTTCTTTTGCTTTGAGAAAACATTTTTGGTATTCCCCATCTACAAAGCGGGCAAGAAGATCATGTGGAAATGAAAGAAGATTCCAGATACACATTCTACATATGAAGCAGATTGTTGTTATAAAAATGAAAGAACTCTGATACCTACTACCTCATTTCATCCCATTTTTTCTTTATTTTTCTTATGGTAGAGGCTTTATATATTAAGAGAAAATACATGGAGTTGAAAAAATGCCCAAAGATCTTGTTTTCTTTTTTGAGAAAGATTGTGTGACAAGGGCATATGAAGTTTCATTTAGGTCCACCCACATAATTTATAGCATGATCTTGACCATTAGTTCAAATGCTCCAGCAATCTTTTACCATAATCTAGAAGATAGGTGCTCTTATAAAATAAAATAAAAAACCCCAACAATTAAAGTATAACCCCACCAAACATAGTGAACTATCAAGAAAGACAATTAATGGTCTGCACTTGGGTCCATGATCAAGCTTTTCATATACTCTACTTAAGTCTACCTTTCATCATATCAAGGGGAATGTTGATATAATATGAATATAAGAAGCATGTAGGAGACTAACAAATATCAATTAGCATAATCTTGACCATACACGTGTTATGTCTTAATGTGAAGATGAAATACGAGAAAACGACTTGCATTCCAATTCTGGAGCTTCATTGGGTGCATCCGACATTCATTTGCTTTTATTGATTTTTTGAAAGGCTAATTTGGGATAAATGTATATTCATGCCCATTGGTCAAATAATTGGTCCCACTTGATGTCATCTAGAAGTGTGAGACCCATGTATATATGAAGAATTTTATTAGTGGCAGGTTTCACAGCAAGAATCCTCTTATAATAGACTACAATTGGAAGGAGTCCACTCTCAAAAGCATGTAAGGAGTTCAAACCACTTCTTTCTCATTTTCCCTAGAAGATCTAAGTTATTCACCACATTCAACACATAAAAGCTAGTCAACCTATGAGAAACCAATGAATTTGGATGATCCTAACCACTTCTTTTATGTCCCTATGGTCATGATTTTCAATGTAAGCAAGCATAGTTGAAGGCATCCAATGGGAATGAAATCTTGCACTTAGCCTACCTAAGCCATTTTGAACATGATGGATGGTTTAGATCTATGAACACTATAGCTAAGAATGAGAAGAAAAAAAATTTGGTGTGGACTAAAAACATCACATCAAAAGAAAAAAAAATGGTATGGACTAAAAACATCACATCACAAGAAAATGGATTTTGTTCATACTTAGTAGCATGTGAGAATTGTCAGCAATGTAAATAGTTCAATTCGATGGAAAACCATAACTAGACTATTAACATATCATCTCTCTTGGTATTGTACCATCCTAGAGTTTGGCTCCTAGTTTAAAAAGCTAGTCAAAAGATGGCAATTTAAGAAGTCGAAAGACATGATAGCATAATTTTTTTAGTTAATATTTTATCTACTAGTTAACCATGAATTTGTTGGTAACATGATCTATAAGCAAACAAAAACACAACATAAGAAACAATACAAAAGCTAAAAATACATATCGTGCTAGTAACTATTGATAAAGAAGTTGGTGATAGCACGGATTTAAAATAGTAAGCACAGCACAACATGGAAAGGGAAAAGGGAAGATTATGTGATTTTGAAGTTAGAAAAGGGAAAGGGGGAAGAAAGGAAGTTAAATTTAGAAATCTTGCTGGAAATATGGAAGATGAGAGGATTTTGCTAAAAATTTGTTGATCTGGGTGTCAAAGAAGTTGATTTTGGAGGGTTGAGAGAGAGAGAGAGAGAGAGAGAGAGAGAGAGAGAGAGAGAGAGAGAGAGAGAGAGAGAGAGAGAGAGAGAGAGAGAGAGAGAGAGAGAGAGAGAGAGAGAGAGAGAGAGAGAGAGAGAGAGAGAGAGTTTTAGGAGGAGTATACATTTCATTTCTCCCTTTACTATCAATTATTTTTGCCATTTGGTATAGCTTTAATTTTACTCGCAAGCACACAAATCAATGTAATATTTTCATGTAGGTGAGGCTGATCCCACAAGGAGTCTCATAGATTTGCAATTGATTAGATTCTATTTAAATTGATGAACTTTAGCCAAAGAGAGAAGGTTTGATGATTAAACTATGAAATGAAGCAAAATGGGAAACATGCTCAAATTACAACTAAAGGAAACTTTCTAAAAATAAAGATATTCAAAGAACATAGAAACTTTCCTAATGAACATGCATTCAATTAAAGTAAACTAAAGCAAAACTAGAATGAACTAAATTAAGCAATGAAAATTAAGGAAACTACTAAAAAGGAAACTTTCTAAAACTAACACTTACCTAACCTACAACTCACTAAAAATAAAACTTTCTAAAACCAAAGTAGGAAACTTTATAAGACTAAACTAACATGCAAAATCAAGTAACCAATGAGATCTAATTGTATTTAACAATAAATTAGAAACATGAATGTGAATGGAAACTATAATTAAGGAGACTTTCTAAATTTAACACTTTCTAAAAATGAGACTTTCCAAAAATTAAAAAGAAAACTTTATAAACCTAAAAAAACATGAAAAAAACTTAATTAAATACTGCCAAACAAGATCTAATAACCAAATTAACCAAAGGTTAAAGATGAAAGGGACTTAGTTCTACGACTATGCACATGGTTCTACAACCCAAAAAGTGGCTCAATTTGATGCATCTAAAGTGGCTGATCATGGAAAAAAACTATGAGATCTAATAAAAAACATGAAAATCTAAATGGGTACCTAGGATTTAAGCAGAAACAATGTTTAAGTGGTTGGAACGATGGCACAAAGTTAAGCGAAAAATAGTTTCCAGATTTCGATACTTAATAACATTCAACAAATCTAACATTTGGAAGCTATTGAAACCACAACTTTCATGCAAGGAAATAGCCTAGATATCAAGTAATTTTTTGAATTAAAGAATCCATAAGAAGAATCCTCACCAAACTTTACCGAATCACATCCAAATTACATAAAAAACTAGACATGTAATACATTTTCTACGGCTGAAAATTGTGCCCAATTCTTAAGCATGAAATCCTATCTAAACAACACAAACAATGCAATATAATTCTCACAAACTAAAGTATGATGATATGTAAAGAAAAATCATTGTGGAATTCAAGAGAAAAGAAAGTTAAGTGGGTGAACTAACTACAGAAAAACTGCCCAAAACTAAGGAAAAAAGAGGGTAGAAAATGTAGAATTCAAGTGGGAAAATCAAGGATTTAAGCCAGCTATTCTCTTAGCTTTCATCACCAGAGAATTACTAACTTGAATCTTGATTGAATAACAAAGATAAAAAAATATAATTGAATCAACAAAGCTAAGGCTTTGGGGCTGGAAAGATAGCATGGGCTTTAAGGAACAAAACAATAAAAACTAAAAGCAATGAAACTAAAGCATAAGAACTAAGTTACTAGCCTTAATGGGAGAGAAAATAAGCAAGAAAATAATAAGACTACAAAAGTAAGAAAAGTATCAAAGAAGTTCTAAATCCAAAGCTCTAATAGATCCCAAGCTATAGTGCTCCTTTCAAGGTTGTCTCACCTAGAGTCTACTAGGAAAATTCGTATGAACCATGGGGTATATATAGATGAGTGGGTTCCTAACTTAGGAAGGGATGAATTCATGAGGAAAGTGGCTTTAGGGTTAGGTTATTGAATGAGGAAGGTTAGGATGATGAAATTTCCGTAGGAATGATGTCATTAAAGATGACATAAGAGAGAGAAATAAGTATGAGCTGGCTAGTTTTCAAATTAGAAAGGGGGGGAGGCGTCCTTTTCCATGGAGGAAAAGTGGTCCTCCACCCTCCTTATTGAATTGTGAGATAAGAGGAGAAGATAGGGGATGAAAAGTGGTGAAAAATTTTAATTAAGATCTAGGGTTTGGCTAATTTTGAATTGACTTAGACTTAGGGTTTCCATCTTAGGAAACCGAATGACTTTAAGCACTTTCAACAAGGGAAAGTCACCACTTTTTGAGGAGGTGCCACCCTCCTTAATGTAAATTTTTTGTAACCCTAAGACGAAGGTGGATTAAGGGTGGGAAATGGATTAGGAATGTGGAGTTTTCTCTCGTGATGGGTCCCCTAATGCATGATCATCTTATCTTTTACAATTCTCTCTCAAATATTTTTAAAAATTACACTTTTTAACATAGAAAATGCTTAAATTGATGCTCCAATTATGTAGCTCCATGTGGCACTCCACTTTGGCTTGATGGCTAATTTATTGGTGTCTTAAGTGTCTACAATGGTTAGTTTCAAGGCTTAAGTAGCTTATGTGGTTTATCATCCATTTTTCATGGCTTTAATGGCTTAAGTGGCTTGAATGGCTCGCATGCAAAGGTGGTTGAAATGCATAGCTTAGGCTTGTGTCCATTTCTAGTCACCTTTTGCTTTCCAATTACTTCTAGCTTGCCCTAGGATGATCTTGATCCTTGATTAAGCTTTGGATGATGTCAATGGGGCTTTTAACTTGCTTAGGTTTCCTGGTTAGATAAGGAAACATCATGAATGGTTCTTATCTCAATCAAGCTCAGCTATTGGATTACCTTCTCATCACCTAAAAAGAAGAAAAATCATAATTAGGTCCTGAAAAATTATGATCATTCACATACTTACTCTAGATTAGCTCTTAAACTAACAAAATATCAAACTTTTGAACTATTAGGTTAGTAATGCATGTGTAATAAAATTTCATCCAAAAATCCTAATTTAATACTATCTTATAACACATGAGTTACTAATTGGATACTTTTTATACAAAATTGAATACTTATCATCCTCCCCAACCAGCATTTTGCTAGTCCTAAGAAAAACATGCAAAATGTCATGAAAACAAAATGATTGTCATTTTCATAGGTACTTATGATTGCATTTAGCATATATAACAAGCCCTTAAACCCCTGGGTTACCCCTACTAGACAAGTTTGCCTAAATATGCCCACAAAATACCATAAGGCTAAGTTCATTAATCTATCTCAGAGAATTCTCATTCATTAATACTCTACTTGCCTTAACAACTTAATAAAGATGAATGAAAATTTTCACAAGTTATTCACATATTAAAACCATTTTATTCCAATTTCATTTGGGAGTAGTGTGTGCTCATCTATGTTAGGACTTCTAAATAGATATGCTTATTGCTCCATTGGAAAGATGTCTTGACCTCAAATTCTTAGTAGCATACACTCAAAAATAAAGCTGTCAAAGAAATGTGGTCAAACAAAATTCTCTCACTAGGAGACCAAATCTAACAATCTGATGGTTCTCATAATTTCTTTAAGCATATATGAGACAATTGAATGTGATGATCCTTTAGAATGGATATCATTGCCAAGAGCATTAGAATTAGTTCACCTTAACTCCTTTTCATGAAGGCTATGTTCCTCCTAAGATCAATGGGTCTTCATATAGGAGAAACATAGACTTAGGACAAGTTCTAAAGAGAAGGGTATAAGGGTTTAAAGTTTCAAATCTAAGTAGAGGTCTTCAATGTATATTTGTTTGAACAACTTTTTTTTTTTTTTTTTACTGTAGTGAATATCTCTTATATATTTTCCTTTCTCTTTTCTTCATAACTTTTTCTCTTTTTTTTTCCTTTTCAGATACTTTTTCACTTTTCCTTGGATTTCTATGAAGGAATACTTTTCTTTGTACTTCTAATATTTTTCACTTCTTTGAGTTTTATTCTTTTTCTTCTTTTTCTACCATCTCTACTCATCTTTGAACTATAGGTAATGGATAATTCTTTTTATTGGGTTCCTTTGGGTTAAGGTAAATGAGGTTTACAAAAGAAAGGCTTTTTAAAAAAGCTCAAAGGTCTAACTAGTGGTATAATATATTGGCAGACTTCATGTCTCTAGGCTAAAACAAGGATGGCCTATATCATTTTTTAGGTTTATTAAAATAAATCTAATTCAATAAATATTCAAAAAACAAAGTTGATACTCCTAGTTGGCTCTTGGCATTTTGACCAAAACAAGGATACTAGGACCTTTCAAAGTAAATGTACACTGAAGAAAATAGTGAATTATGTATAACCCTCTGAAAAAATGATAATCTCTAATACTTATACGGTATATAGGTCTTCCCTAATTTTTCTCAAGGTCTTTAAGCCATAACCATCTATTAGTCTAGATTTATATACCATTTGTAAGTGTATTCCAAGATTTTACTTTCATAAAACACTTCAAGACATGAATTAAATACATAATTAACAACATGCATGTCTATTAAGAAGTCAAAGTAGTGGAAATACTAAACTTTAGACAATTCAATTCTCATCACAACAAAGGAACTTGACCTTAAAAAAAAAAGAATTCAAAACTTAAAAAAATTCAAAAATCTCATGCACAACTACACCCCCCAACTTGAATTAAACATTGTCTCCAATATTTTGAAAACAAAGGAAACCTATATGATGAATGGGTGATGTAGAATAATGAGGCTCTAAAAACCCTGGGTTGCCTCCCAACGAGTGCTAAGCTTAACATCTTCAACCATACATACTATGCAATGATGAATGTAGTGTAATGATGGATGCAGGTGTCATGAGACATGCTAAGGTGGGTCCTCATAAATTGGTTCCTCAAGTAATGTTTTGTCTACTTCAGGGTTTAACAATAGGAAGGGTTTCGACCTTTGTCCATTAACCTTGGATATGTCACCATCCTTCTCTATCTCAATGGGCCCGTAAGGATATACAGTACATACTATGTCGGGTTTAATCCATCGAGATCTAAGTTTCCTTGGAATAAATGCATTCTAGAAATACATAAAAGGACCTTCTATCCAGTTGTGAAGGACTTTCTTAAGATATGCTTATCATGATTACTCATATGCATATTTCCTTAATCCATCCAACTCATTAAGTTGGAGTTTTTTGTGGGTGCCAATAGTATCTAAGTCATAATTAAGCTTTTTAACTATCCAATATGCTTTATGTTCAAGTTCTACTAGCAAGTGGCATGCCTTTCCATAGACCAAGCAGTAGGGTGACATGCCTATAGGAGTTTTAAATGCTATACTATATGCCCATAAAGTGTCTTTGAGCCTCAATTACTAGTCTTTCCTATTTGGATTGAATGTCCTTTCTAAAATATGTTGTATCTCCCTATTAGACACTTCTAAATCTATCTACTAGTCTGAGGATGATAAGTGATAGCAATTCTATGGGTAATACCATATTTTTTTCATTAAGTTCTCAAACACTCTATTGGAAAAGTATTTATGCCCATCACTAATTATGGCCCTAGGTCTACCAAAACGTGCACATATATTTTTTCAAGAACTTGACCACCACCTTGTGGTCAATATACGAAATGGCTTCTACCCATTTTGACATATAATTCTCCTCCACAAGGATGAATCAATATCCAAAAGAGTTTGAAAAAGGTTCCCTAAAATCAATGCCCCAAACATCAAAAAGCTCAATTATTAACTTGGGGTTTAAAGGCATCATATTCCCTTTCCCTATTCCTAATTCTTGACATCTAACACATGCTAAGTAGTAAGCGTGTGAATTCCTGAAAACAGTGGGCCAATAAAAATCACACTATAAAATCTTTGCAGGTGTCTTTTTAGAATTGAAATAGTCCCCTCATGCATGGTCATGACAAAAGGAGATGATCTTATACTGTTTATTATCTAGTAAGCATCTCCTAATGATTTAGTCAGGACAATACTTAAACAGTATGGGTCATCCCAAGTAAAGTGTTTAACCTTACTAATAAAAAAATTTCTATCTTGTGTAGACCAATGACTAGGTATTTGTTTAGTGACAAGTTAATTCACAATTTCTACATACCAAGGTAACTAAAAAACGTGCAACAATTGTTTGTCAAGGAAGGTCTCTGTTATGGGCAATTTTCACAAGTAAACTCCACAACTAGCCTGGATAAGTAGTCAACTACAATATTTTTGCAACCTTTCTTATCTTGAATTTCTAAATCAAATTCTTGTAGCAATAGTATCTATCACATTAGCCTAGGTTTAGCATCATTGTTTGAAAGAAGAAATTTAAGTGCTACATGATTTGAGTAAACTATAACCTTAGATCCTAACAAGTAAGATCTAAACTTATCCAGTGCAAATACAACTATCAACAACTCTTTTTTCTGTAGTTGAATAATTGAGTTGGGCATCATCGAGCGTCTTGTTAGCATAATATATCACATGGGGAAGTATATCAATATGCTACCCCAACACAGCCCTAATTGCATAGTCTAAAGCATCACACATTATTTCAAATGGTAAATTCTAGTATGGCAATCGACTAATGGGGCCGAAGTAAGCTTATCATTAGGCATTCAAATGCATCTATATAATTTTCATCAAAGTAAAAAGTTGTCTCTTTCATAAGTAAATTATATAAGGGCTTAGCAATTTTAGTATAGTCCCTGATGAATCTTCTATAAAAACCAGCATGGCCTAAAGATGAGCCAATTTCCTTCATTGTCCTTCGTGGAGGAAGGATAAAGATTAAATCCACCTTAGCTTTGTCTACTTCTATACCATTATGTGATATGATGTGGCCTAAAATAGTGCCATTTTGAACCATAAAATGACACTTCTCCCAATTTAACACTAAATTCTTTTCATGACACCTAGTAAAGACATGTTTTAAATGGTGCAAGCATTCATCAAAAGTCGATCCAAATACTAAAAAGTCATCCATAAACACCTCTAAAAATCCATCTATCATATCAAAAAATATGCTCAACACACACCTTTCAAAAGTAATTGGAGCATTGCAAGGACCAAAAGGCATATTACAGTAGGCAAAGGTTCCAATAGCGTAGGTGAAGGTGGACTTCTCATGGTCGTTTAGTGCTTTAGGGATTTTGTTATAGCCAGAATAACCATCAAGAAAGCAGTAGTACTTATGTCTAGCTAACCTAATTCTATCATTTGGTCTATGAATGGTAGAGGAAAGTGGTCATTTCTCGTGATCGAGTTCAATTTTTAATAATCAACACAAACTCTCCACCCGATGGTCATTTGAGTGGGTAATAATTCATTCTCTCCATTTCTAATTACAATGACTTCAAACTTCTTAAGTACAACCTGAACTGAGATGACCCAAGTACTATCAGATATAGGGTAGATAATACCAACAGCTAAGAGTTTAAGCACTTCATCTCTGACTACCTCCTTCATATTAGGGTTGAGTCTCCTTTGTGTTTCCCTAGATGGTTTGGAATTTTTCTTTAAATGAATTATATGCATACACACTGCGGGACTAATCCCCTTAATAATTGTTATGGTCCACCCTATGGTAGTCTTATGTTCTCTAAGAACATCAAGAAGCTTGCCCTCATGCTCTTTATCTAGATCTAAGGATATGATGACATGCAAGGTTTCATTGGGTCCTAAGTAGGAGTACCTTAGATTTTCAAGTAAAAGGATTAAGGACCAAGGTGGGTGGCTTTTCTATAAATGGGACTGGTATAGATATTGATGGAAGAAGTGGTTCCACATGAGGGCCTCATTTAGAGGTATCCATTATAGGTGCAACATCTAAAAGATTATTAACCTTCTCAACAGATTTGCCTATATCAAAGTCACCATTAAAATGTGTTAGACATGCTTCAAGTGGATCTAGGATAGATGATGGGGTATTAACATCTTGAAGTAGACCTTCAATTAAATTTACAACACATGAATCATATAGGTATAGATGCTGATGGTCAGCACTAATAACATTGAGCTTGACTTTCATATTGGCGAAAGATAATTTTATCACACCATTTCTATAGTTGATGATGGCATTGGACATTACCAAAAATGGATGTCCAAGAATCACCAAAATCTGACAATTCGGTTCTGATACAGGCTGGGTACACAAGACAATGAGATTGACAAGGAAGTAAAACTAGTCCACCTATATTAGAAAATCTTCAACCATACCACGCAGAATCTTAATTGATCTATCTGCTAACAAGAAAGCGATATGGGTTCATTTAAGGTCACTAAGCCCTAGTTGCTCATAGACAAAATAAGAAAACAAAATTGTTAAGTGTTTAATTTTGGCTAAAAAGACCCTAGTTTAGCATTCAAGTAGATCATCTAACCGTTCAAAATTACAAAATTTAGTTTGATTTTAAATTTAGCTCAAATTGACCATCCAAACCTTAATTTTTCAAAATCAAAGGTCAGATGATCATTAGAGCTTATTAAATGATTAATGTATGATTTAAATGATTCTAATCTAATCTTTGGTTTTGCAGATCAACTAAAGAAGGGTCAGATGGCTCAGATCTATGTTCAATGGTACAAATCAAGTGAAGATCAATAAGGCAAGAGTCCTAAAAGGAAGAGGAGTCCTAAAAGGAAGAAGAGTCCTAAAATGGGAAGAAGAGGAGTTTCCTAATAGGAATCTACATCTTCAAGGAAAGAGTTTGAGCAAAATAAGGAATGGAAAACAATTATAAAAGGGAGAACCGTATAAGTCTAAGGGAGTTTTTTAAAGTTTTTGTTTTTTGGGGAGTTCAAATGTATTTTTGTTTGTTTGCTTTGCATTCCAATTGAGTTGCTTGTTTCACTTTGTTTCCATTCAACCGCACCTTCCTTGTTCACCCTCTTTGTTTTCAATTTCCAATTTTGTTTACCACACCATCCCCAGCACCACCTTCCTCTTCACATCCCAGCCTACCCCTCTCCTTCATCATTTTTTCTTTTATGCATCAACCCTACCCTCCATCTCACACCACATCAAACTTCATTCCACCGCACCACTTTCACTGCTCCCTTTTTGATTCACCACACAAGCCCATATTGCAACCATCACCGCTACTCTGCTCCAAATGATCATCCATTTCACCCACCACGCTCTAGCACTCGATCAAACCCCTCCTCTGCTCCAAACGACCCAAACGACGCCCAATAAAGGTGTCATTTTTCTTCTGTTCCACTTCAGCTCATCAACGCCCAAACCAAAGACGAACCTTTCCACTGGGCCAGCACCAACCGGCTAGCGATTCCAGTCCAACCAGGCAAAATCCAGCACCGTTAGAGGCATCTCCATCTTCTCCAGCTGACTTTGTTCCAGATGACACCCATCTCCATCGCCGTCCAGCCAGATCGACCAGTCCGGCATGCCCAATTTTCTCCATTTATGGCGTTGATCACCACCGTCGATCTTCTTCCTCGGGGTCAGACAGTCTGGAGACGAAAACCCAAAACGGGTTTTCCTCCCACGTCCCTCTCCCTCTTCTTCCCTCTCCCTCTTCTCCCTCCTCTGGCGTCTTCTTCTCCATCGGGTTTTTCTTAGTTTTGTATTAAAAACCAGATTTTTAATCAATTTCGTTTTTGCCCTTATGTTTTAAAAAAAAATCTCATTTCTGTCCTTTTCTTTTAATTACATCCGTGTCCCTATTTTATTTACACCTGTGTCCCTATTTTATTTACACCCGTGTCCCTATTTTATTTACATATGTGTCCTCATTCTATTCAAGTTTTATTTTATTCATCTTCTAACAATGTTATCCAGGGACAGTGCTATCCATAGATAGTGTAATTCATGGATGTTTAATTCATTTTACTTTTTGTTTTCTCGACTTGAAATTTTTGTAAATTGCATCATTTGAATAAAGCTGAGTAGTTAGTTTAATTCTGTTATTTTCTTTAATTATAGATAATTAAATTTTATTTAAAATTCCATATTTTAAAGCGAGTCCTTGTGGGATCAACTCGTATTTGTATAGCTATACTACAATAGCCCGTGTACTTGCGAAAAACATCAACAAGTTTTTGGCGCTGTTGCCGAGGACTTGCAAAGGAGTTTTTATAAAATTTAATTAAAATTCAAAAAAAATTTAAAAATTTAGAAAAAAAAAAGTAAGATTTGCAAAGTTTCAGCATTTTTGGTAATTTTAGGTGTATTTTTCAATTTTTTAGTGCATAACCACCTAATTTCCTAAAATTGGTACTTATTTCTAATTTTCTTTTTCAGGAAAATAGGAAAGTGGAGAAAATTGGCTAGAAAATCTTCATCAACATTGAAATTTTCCTACTTTCCTAGCATAGGATTTTTTCCTTTTGAGTGAAGCTTGTGGTGAGGATCCTTGTAAATTACAATTTCCATTTTAATTTTAAAGGGTTGTATAATACAGGACAAGTGTGGGATAAGGTGGCCCACACTTGATCTTCATCAGAAACCCTACTATAGGTTTCCTTACTCATTTAATTCCTAGATTAGGGTTTGCATTTAGAGTAAATTTGCATTATTTGGTAGTGTAACTCATATAGAAAGCATCCTCTTATAATTGTTGCATTTTTAGGGTTTTGCATTAGTTTATTGCTTTTAATTGCTTCTTAGGACACAATTAATGCTTTAAGGTGATATATATGTTGATTGAACTACCATGGAGTGTGAAATTAATTGGTGAGGGTACCCTACCCCCATAAGATCAAGGGTGGATTTCATCACCACTCCTTGGCCCACCTAGGATAATCACCTTAAGCAAGCAGCCCCACCCTTCAAATCAAATTAAAATCAATCAGAAGAGACCTATAAGGCCATCACATGCTCGTAGGATCCTTTTACTAAGACGCGATTTATTGTCACTCTAGTGGCGTTTGAGCACTGTAGTTATTGGGGGTTGTTTAATAGAGCCTCACTCTTCTCTCGCCTCCTGTTGACATTTGTGAGGTCTAAATGCCTCCTTACATGAGGGTTGTATTAACCACCTTACACAGAATCTAATTAGTAAATAATAATCAAATCTAAAGGAGAGAAGGAGCACTAGATTAGGCTAATTAAAAGCATTGTCCCCACACAAATTCAAGAAAATCAATATGCTGCTTATTAGCCTCAAGGATTATATTATGCCCTTTGTTTGTGCATCTTTCTAGGAAGTTAGGTTGCATCATGTAGGTTAGTTTTCATCTTAAAAAAAAAAAGAGCCTATTAAGAAGGGGATAGATTTCATAGATTAGATACCTAGATGGATCGGTTAGATCTTATGAAAAGTCAATTTCTTAGGCTAATAGCTTGTAGGCAAGTTGCGCCACAACCTCAATACCATAATGACTATACCTGTTCTGAGCATCCCTATTCCACTCCTTCCTAGCCCCCATCAAGCTCCACATAAAATGAATACTATCAGAAGTTAGTGGATGCACCTAATGCATTCACATACACTACCAATTTTTATTCTGAGACAAATTATCAAGACTCTAATGTATGGGCTAGGCATCATGAACAACCATGGTCTCAGGATTACCAATATCAGGAAGACCCACAATGGTCTCACCCTGGTCAGTACTACCATGATTATTCAGAATATCAGGGTCAACCATCATGTTTTCGGCCTGCTCAGTCCTTTTTCAGTACCCCAATGCCACAGCAATACCAACCCTATGAGTCATTTCCTCTACTGGAAGAACCATTATTAGACGAAAATATGCAGCATAGGTGTGAAATAATAGGACAAGGCATGGATGCTAGGAATAAGAAATTAAAACAAATGATGGAAGATTTCACTGAGGAAATAAAGAGGAATTTAAGGAGACACTGAAACAAATTAGGGGGAATAAATAGCCATTTATTCTTGACACTAGGATGGAAATTTCTTATGATCCTTATGAGCCACAAAGTCTACCACCTCCTTAGAAATCTCCAACTTCGATATACTAGAGCCATGTCCTGATTCTGATAATGAAGAGACTTCCATTGATGAAGAGAATAAAGCTTTAGAAAAATCTAGCCATAATCCTCTAGATGTGTGTCCCACTTATTTGTACGACTCTGATGAAGACACATCTATTGAGTAGATGCATGAGTTGTTGGATACTGTGCCTCTAATGGACACTTCTCGATGGTAAGCCAAAGTTAGTTGATATGCGTCAACCTACTCTAGGGTACACATCAGAAGATAACCAAGGTTTAAGTCCAACCTTGTCCTCGCCTCTAGTAATACAAGAACAACCTATTAGAGAAGGGCAAAGTTAGGTTATTACCCTAGTTCAGGACAATGATAGGGACACGGAGGAAAAAGATAAACTGAATAGAATGGTCATTATTATCCCTCAATTTGGTCAAGACAAGTACTATTTGTCACCATATGGTCCAAGGAAATACACAGTAGTTCATGCAGTCATTGTGTTAGCCTCACCTCAATTTTTGAGGTGGAGCAATTATATTGACTACCATGAAATATTGAAGATGGGGGCTCATCAATATGGTCCCACTACCTTCACAATTGCAGTGATCTACTGTATTATATTCATATCACCACCTACAATTTCAAGGTGGAGGCCATATATAGATTATCATGAAATTCTGAAGTGGCGTGAGAAATCTCCCATTTCATCTTAGGGTTAGGATTAGTACACATAAGCTGGCCTAGTCAGCTCTAGGTTTAGAAAGTTAGGTTAGGTAATGTCTGGCTGAAGACGTTAAACTTAGTGCTTATTGGGAGGCAACCCAAGGGTTTAGAGTTTACATCACTCAACTTTCATATAGAATCCTATGTTTTCAAACATTAAGGACAATGTTTCATTCAGGTTGTGGGGTGTAGATGCACATAAAGATTTTGAATTTTCTTAAGTTTAAAAAGAGAGAAGAGAGAGAGAGAGAGAGAGAGAGAGAGAGAGAGAGAGAGAGAGAGAGAGAGAGAGAGAGAGAGAGAGAGAGAGAGAGAGAGAGAGAGAGAGAGAGAAGAGAGAGAGAGAGAGAAGTTTTTAAAGTAGAGTTCCCTTATTGTGATGAGAACTAAATGTTCAAAAGTTAGTAAATATACTATTTTCACCTCTTAATGGGAATGCATATGATTAGTTTTGCATATCATTCTTGTATGGAAGCATTTTATGAAAGTTAATTCTCAAAAACCATTTACACACAGCACATAATCAAGACTAATATAGAGGTATGACTTAGAGACTTTGAGGAAAACTAGTGGAGACCTATAACCTAGTGAGATATAGTATACCACTAGTTAACCTTTTGAGCCTGTTATTAAGCCTTTTCTTTCTTAACCACATTCACCTTAACCCAGAATAACCTAGAAAAATAAATAACCACTACCCATCTTCAAAAATAGGACAAAAAGTCAAAGAAGTTAGAAAAAATTAGCTGTCTTTCTTCCAAAGAAGAAAAAGAAAAGTGAAAAAAAATGAAAAAGAAAGGCCAAAATCGAAAAAGAAATTCACTTCAAAGTACAAAACCGAAATAAAATTTGTCCTAGAAGATATTCATTGAAGACATCTACTCAATTTTGAACCTTTGAAATCTTTATATATTTTTTTCTAAACTGTCCTAAGCCTACATTTCATCTTAGTTAAAAACTTATTGATCTTAGGTGGACATAGCCTTAAAGAGGAGATAAAAAGAAAGAATTAAGGTAAAAGACCCCTTAATATTCTTAGTGATAAAATCCACTCTTAGGGATCACTTTCCTTTGTCTCATGAGCATTTAAAAGAATTATGTGAACCATTAGCTTGTTGGATTCAATCACATAATGAGAGAAATATGTTTAACCCCTTATCTAAGAGTTTTATTTTTTGGTGTATACCTGTAAGGATTTGAGGTCAAGGCATATTTCCAATGGAATGTAAGCATATCCAGTTAGAAGTCAAGATTTATGTGACTGTACACACACATATGCACTCCAACAAATAGCTCAAATAAAATGTCTTTAATATGTGTATGGTGGGTAAAATTATCAAATCCTCTTCATTAAGTTGTGAAAAACTAGTAAAATTGATAATGAATGGGATTCTCTGAGATAAAATAGGGGACTCGACCTTATTGAATTTTGTGGGCATATTCACTACAAACCCTCACGAGGCATAACTCATCCACTAGGGGTAACCTACCAATTCAAGGGCTTATTGCATATGCTAAATGCAATCGTGAGTACGTATAAAAGTGGCACCTTGTACCAGTTTTAAGTATTTAATTTTGGCTAAAAAACCCCTAGTTTAGCATTCAATTAGATCATCTAACTGTTTAAAATTGCAAAATTTAGCTCAAATTGACCATCCAAACCTTAATTTTTCAAAATCAAAGGTCAGATGATCATTAGAGCTTATTAAATGATTAATGTATGATTTAAATGATTCTAATCTAATCTTTGGTTTTGCAGATCAACTAAAGAAGGGTCAGATGGCTCAGATCTATGTTCAATGGTACAAATCAAGTGAAGATCAATAAGGCAAGAGTCCTAAAAGGAAGAGGAGTCCTAAAAGGAAGAAGAGTCCTAAAATGGGAAGAGGAGGAGTTTCCTAATAGGAATCTACATCTTCAAGGAAAGAGTTTGAGCAAAATAAGGAAGGGAAAACAATTATAAAAGGGAGAACCGTACAAGTCTAGGGGAGTTTTTTGGAGTTTTGTTTTTGGGGGAGTTCGGATGTGTTTTTCTTTGTTTGCATTGCATTCCAGTTGAGTTGCTTGTTTCACTTTGTTTCCATTCAACCGCACCTTCCTTGTTCACCCTCTTTGTTTTCAATTTCCAATTTTGTTTACCGCACCATCCCTAGCACCACCTTCCTCTTCACATCTTAGCCTACCCCTCTCCTTCATCATTTTTTCTTTTAGGCATCAACCCCACTCTCCATCTCACACCACATTAAGCAGGTGATTCTAGTCCAACCAAGCGAAGTCCAGCACTATCAGAGGCATCTCCATCTTCTCCAACCGACTCTGTTCCAGACGACACCCATCTCCATCGCCATCCTGCCAAATCGACCAGTCCGGCAAGCCTGATTTTCTCCATTTCTAGTGTTGATCACCACCGTCAATCTTCTTCCTCAGTGTCGGACAGTCCAGAGACGGAAACCCAAAATGAGTTTTCCTCCCACGTCCCTTTCCCTCTTCTCCCTCCTCTAGCGTCTTCTTCTCCGTCGGGTTTTGTTGGTTTTTTGTTAAAACCTAGATTTTTAATCAATTTCATTTTTTCCCTTATGTTTTTAAATAAAATCTCATTTCTATCCTTTTCTTTTAATTACATATGTGTCCCTATTTTATTTACACCTGTGTCCCTATTTTATTTACATATGTGTCCTCGTTCTATTCAAGTTTTATTTTATCCATCTTCTGATAGTGTTATCCATGGACAGTGCTATCTACGAACAGTGTAATTCAGGGATGTTTAATTAGTTTTGTTTTATTTTTTTTGGACTTGCAATTTCTATAAATTGCATCATTTGAATAAAGCTGAATAGTTAGTTTAATTCTGTTATTTTCTTTAATTTAAGATAATTAAATTTTATTTAAACTTCATATTTTAAAGCTAGTCCCTATGGGATTGACCCGTATTTGCATAGCTATGCTACAATTGTAATGACTCCAATTTTGTAATATTGAAATTCCAAGTTTAGCAATGAAAAGTTCAGTTTTTGAAGATAAGGGCATTTTAGTCGTTTTACTATTCATCTTGACTGAACCCAGGAATTTGATCCTAAAAATGGTTCCATTAGATGTGTCTTGGAAAAAGGAATCTAACGAGACCAAAATCACCCAAAACGGAGTTAAAATGAGCAAGTTATGGCCCTTTGAAGTTCAGGGGCAAAAATGTAATTTTATTAAAAAACGAATTTACCCTGCAAAAACACAGGGGCCCATTTTGATACGGGCACCCCTTCATCTTCAACCTCTAGAGGGTTCTAGAACGAAGGTGATTGGAGGAGAAATCACCTCCATTCTGGAGGTTTCTCCACCGCCATTCAAAGGCGGTGAGAGCCCCCTCCAGAACCCTCTCTTAGCTCTATAAATAGAGCTCTTGGGCGCCTCTAATGGCAGCCCAAAACATTGAAGAAAACTCATTGAGGAGTAGTGACCTAGAGGACAAAATAAGGAGAAAAACCCAGCAACGAGCCAGGTACGCCCAAGATCCCTCAAAACCCATCTCTACCATAGTTCTAAGATCAATTTCCCTAGGTTTTTGCATGAAAAACCATGCAAAATGGAGCCCTG
This sequence comes from Warburgia ugandensis, assembly GCA_035236585.1. Lineage (NCBI taxonomy): Eukaryota > Viridiplantae > Streptophyta > Magnoliopsida > Canellales > Canellaceae > Warburgia > Warburgia ugandensis. Next base: position 48,389,920 of record CP141130.1, read on the forward strand.
GAGACTCACCAAGGACCCAGGGACGTTCCCTGGGCCGCACTGGTTTGACAGGGTTGAACCAGGGTGTCCTGAGGATGCCCCAGTTCCCCAACGAACAGGACGTTCCAATCGGAAGGTCCCACGTCGACCGCGGTTTGAAAAACCAACGGGGGCGTCCAGGGACGCCCCCGCAAAAGAGACAGTCGAGCGGAAAACCCGGCGCGTCTGCAGACGCACCTGCTAAGGCACATGCTGCAGACACGCATCGTGCTAGCAGTGCGGGGTTTTTCGTTCCTTAAGGAAGCCGGGGCACACGACGCAGACACGCAGCACCCTAGCATTCCGTTTTTTCATTCTTAAGACACTTATGTACGTGCGACACAAAAATGCTTATAACTTGAGATCTAGAGCTCCGATTGAGGTGCCGCAAAAGGCGTTGTGTCCGTGTCGATGACGCGGATACATATAAACTATAAAATCCTTGATCAAGGCCCAATAAAAGGTGATTATGACCCTTAGAATAGGATGGTGGCGCGTGGCCGCTAGACCTTTGTTAAACTGAGGATACTAAGGCCCAATTAGGACCTTAGGACACCCATAGGCTTAGGGATGGACCCTTAATGCCTAAGTAATAAGACCAACCACTCTAAAACCCATAAAAGATAGGCCAAACTAACCCTAATTCCCCAAACCATGTTCAGGAGCGTACGAGGACAGAGGGGTTAGCGCGACCTAGCCAGGTAGGTGCTCTATCACTACTAGATTCTTTTAAAAGAACTATTATTGTTTGAGAATATATGTTTTAAGTATATGACTTGTTTAGCATGACTTAATTCAACATGCATGTGGTAAATGCTTTATACATAGACGTGTTTTGTAAATAATTGCATATACGTTGTGCATAGATATGTTTTGCAAACTATTGCATACATCGCATGATTTGTGAGCATTAAGTTCTAGCAAAAGTTGCATGTCCTTGAGGGTTTCCAAAAGATGCTGGAGTGCCAAGGACCAGGCAGTTGTGAGGGACCCAAAGAGGACAGGTTTTGAAAAGAGGTTTTTGGCTTATTTGATCTTATGTGATTTAGGCTAGTAAGCCCGTGGGTGCTATACCGAGGGGTCTGGGTTGGCCACCCAGCCTCTACCACTACTAGGTGGAATGGGTACCACGCCCAAAAAAGGGCATGTCCCTACGTCGACTGCATGTGGTACAGGGGGCTACCATTGGTGCCACAGCATTAGGTCGATGTGTCATATGCCCTGTGGAGGCTATGACGCTGTGTCCTCAGGTACCTGGGGACCACACAACGGCGAGGTCGTGGGCATAGTTCGAACCCTATGGTTTGATGATTTATGTGCATTTCATATGCCATGATATGAGGTTGGTCGACCATACCATACTAGAGATCCACGAGTTGGATTCCATGAAGCATCTTATGCATATCATGATGTTATGATATATATATATATATATGTATATGATACTTTCGATCTTGGATTATGTGATCCTTTAAGTCGTTAATATTTCAGTTTAACAATAGATTTTAATATCAATGTTGCACTTGAGTATTCAGACATGCACATGTTTTGAATAAGCATATGATTTTAAAACATCTCATGCATTATAAAACTAGTAGTGATAGGCTACTACTGAGTATAGTATATACTCACCCAATCCTCAACATTTTTCAGACACCAAGTAAATACTTAAGGGCAAGGAACGCTTGTGATAGAAGACACTTAGGCTAAGTGCAAGTAAGTAAACCCTTAGCTTATCTTTCAATGTTACTTGATTGTAGTTACTCTCTAATAGCTGAGGCTGTGACTAACACTTTCTTAGGAACAATATTGATTTAAACTTTGCCATGGCTAGATAATTTGATAATGTGTTTTGACACTCGGGGTTTTTATGAAAGATTGTTTTCCAAAAGAAAAATATTTTCATGCATTTCATACTTATAAAACAAGAGATCTCGCCTTTTATCAAAATTGCATCATATAAAAACCCGGGTCGTGACAACAATAGCCCATGCACTTGCAGAAAACATCAACAAAATTTACACTAACCCTTAAATCAAGTAGTGCCCTATCAATGACATGATTTCCAATGACACAAGAGATAGCAGGATAACTTGGATCTCTAAACTTGGGAGGCATTTGGTGTTGTATTAAAAAGCTCACCTACTCGATAAAGAAGGCTTTCTTTTACACGTTAAGCTTTCACTTTGTAGTGCAAAGCTCTTTAAGAAACTTAGTACAATCAGGAATATCCTTAATATCTTTGAGTAATGGAATATTAATTTGTATATACTTAAACACTTCCATTATCTCATTGAATTTTGTTCCTTTCTTAGCCTTGTTGAGTATTTAAGGGAATGGGGCTTCCAGCACATAGGGTGCCTCTACTTTAGGCTCAAATGGACATGGAGTTTTCTATCTTTTCCCTTGCTCCTACATTTTTGCTTTTTCATTCTCCTCAACATTTTTCTCACTCTTTTCCTCTATCTGCCGTACTTTGTTATCTACGTAATGGCTACTTCTAAGGGTTGTAAAGGACTTTACTTGCTCATGGTGTCTTTGGTTATGTGAGCTAAACCCTATTTCTAACTAGCCCTTAGGGTTTGAAATAAGCTAACTGGGAAACCTTCCTTTTTCCCTTTCACTTAAGGAAGTAGACAATTGACCTATCATGTATTCCAACTTTTCAATGTTTTGAGAGTTAGCATGCAGATTTTTCTTTATATCATTTTAGAATTGTATAGAATTCTGCATGAATAAATTTAGAGTTTCCTCTAAGGAAGATTTCTTAGTTGTTGTAGAAATTACTAAGGAATTGGCTGTTGTGAGACTTGGGCATGATGAAAGGTTTGAGGATGATGAATCCGTGATGGACCCCCCTTGGGTATTATTCTTAGACCATAACAAATTTGGATGCCTAGCTATAACTTCCCTTATTTTTAAATCCCAATTTGAGTGAATTTTGAAAATTGTTAAATTGGGATGAAAAGAAAATAGTGAAATTTCATAATTTTGGAATTTTATGAGTGAGAAATTTGATAAACATCAAATCAAGTGTCAGAACCTTGATATTTGGATTTTACTCAAAAAATGGAATCCAATGACACTAAGAATGGCCAAATGAAAGTGCAAGTCCTAGAAATTAGATAGATCAAAATGGATTAGGAAACATGCTAATTACGTGAGTAATTATGATCATCTCACCTTAACTAAATTTAAGGCAAAAACTTCTCTTTCCTAAACACTATTCATCTTCTTCTCCTCCTCCAATTCTCCCCTTTTTTTACTATCAAACGTGATCAGATCTAACTGTGTTCAACACCACAAATGGATCTCACTTTCTTCTATGGAGTTGCAGTGACTAATCCCCTAAAGAGCATCGCGATCGTGCCTTTTTCCCTCCATCTCTCATTCTCAGGTAAAATCATCAATATCAGATTTTCCACCGATCTGAGAGGTATGATTCAGTTTCCTTCTTGTTTTCCCCTTCCATTGGCTTTCCTTCATTGCCTATGAACGTTTCCAAAACCTAGATCATAGATTTCATGTGAGTAGGGTTTGAATTTAGGAAAAACTATGATACAGTAAAAAACCCATCACAAAGACAACCCTAATGGATGATTTGAATCATTTAATGGATTGAGTAACCTTCAAAACCTTAGGAACGATGAAAACAGAGGAAAAATCAAATCAGCTAGATTATAGATAGAGCCAAAATAGAACAAATGGTCTGGGCACATCATTCTCGATGGATGGCGCACCCAGGATGCTATTTTGTGGACGCATGGTTTTTAGTGTTCCAACCAGATTTTGATCCAGGCCATTGGAATGTGATTTGAGATGGATTTTTTGAAATTTTGGAGGCTACATATGCTTGATTTTTTATCCAAAATGTCTGTTGGAATCATCTTGATGATGCGGACATGATTTTATTATCAGAATCTTGATATGATCATAGCCAGAAAGATCAAACCTATGAAATGTCATCCAATAACTTAGATCGGGACCATCAGGGGATGATCAGACCCTAGAATTTGGACAATTATACGATCTAAGAGATGTATTGATGGATTTAATGATCAAATCATATGTATTCATCTTAGAAACTAATCTAGGCCATTGATCTGACTATGAATTTTAGATTTGATTAATTAGAGAGTAAACGGACCGTTAGATGAAGACATAAATCATAGATATACACTGGAATGGTTAGATAAATATGAAATGGAATTGATTGTGATGATTAAGATTAGAATTGGTGATCTAATCATAAATAGAGGCTTTAAAGAACGACGCAATGGTTGGATCACCCTGAATTCCAATGAAATGGAATGATTAAGCCTTGTGATGATCAGGATAAATCTATTTAGCTAATCATAGCTTGGATTGACTTGAATAAGAATAGATCAAATGATCTGAACTATTGATCATTAAACAATGATTTGAATTGATGGATATTATGAAAATAAAGAAATATAAGCAAAATTGAAGGTCTATAAGAGCAAGATCATTATGATTGATGATGATCAAAGACTAAAAGAGTAATGGGTGAGAAATCATGAATAAGTGGTTAACTTAAAATGCATCTATGACTTGACAGATACGCTCAATTGAGATCGTGGGCTATTCAAAGGATTTGAGAGCCATATTTGAGCTAGGTGGAATTTAAGATGCTAATTTCATAAACTGCATGATTTCTTTATATACTCATGATGTGATTTTGATACCTGCATGAGATTTGAGTTGCATGAATCATTTATAAAATGTGATTATTATCTTACAGTATACATGCGGTATTTATGGCATGATTTATGAAATGGAAAGGATATGGTTTTCTATATGGAGGATGGTTATATTGTGATTACACCTTCATGGATTTAAATATGCGCTATTCATTTAAAAAGGTATGTTTTTTATGGTGCATGAAATATTTTATTAATGCATGATTTTGATGTAAAAGCCATGTAGGCTTGATTTGGTACAGGGTACCAACTATGTATACGATACAGTATCTTTCATGGGTTGATATGAAACAGGCACATAGCTTGATGCTATTGTTTTATATCCAAGCATGAAGCCCTAAGGATTTTATTTTCCATTGGCTTGTTGCCTAGAGGATACTATGCTAGGAGGGGTATAGGGCTACCACCCACCCTCTGAGATTATGAAACAATAGACACATGCCCGTAGATGGCAGTAGGTAGGGGTTGGTATCATGGGTAGCCCACACTACCGGTCCATTCCCCACCCGTGCGGATGGATGATGAGTCTCCTGTTTCGATGGCAGCAAGGAGCGACAATCGACAAATCATGCGTTGGTTATCACTGCAGCATAGCAGTTCCTTGTATTCTTGTATACAGTGTTGTGATCATGAGGGAGTGATAGCACATTTGCTTGGTTTTCTTATGAGATCAGGGTGCTATGACCACTAATTACTATATGGCATGGTGATATGCCTGGTATGAGCTCATGAAAATTATGGATAGCTAATGTTGACTGGAGGATTGTGGGCCCTACATAGCAAGGGTGTGAACACTATGACTATATTCAGTAGTTTATGAGTTTAATACTAATTAATTTATTTGCACATTCAGTATCTTTATTTGTGATTTAAATTATGGTTGGACATGTTTGGGCATTTCTGAATTTGTTTATGATGTTTATATCTATTCATAAAGTTTAGTTGAGATACTAATTTGGATTTGGACATGATATTTAATGGTTCGATTTATTCATGATATTTATATGAAATGCTTTAAAAATTATATTCTAAAGCATTGGCTTAATTTCAAGTTAATCATGCAAGCTATTGATTATCGATGCATAATGTTTTGTGCATTGAAATGATTATTATATTGCGAAAGCAAATATTATATTTTGAATTGCATAAGCATCTTATTCCCCTACCAAGCATTGCTTGCTGAAGCATTGCATTATTATTGCAATGCCTCAGATATTAAGAGATAGACATGATTGATGAGAAGCCAGAGAGTGGTAATAAAAATATCTCAATTGAAGGTATGTTTTTAATTCTACCTGGATTGTACATGTGCAATCTGAATTATTTGGACTTGATTTTATTGTTGTTAGGGATTTGGCTGTTGACTGGATGAGTCTTAAGGAAGTAAACTAATTTTGAAAAGGTTTACTTGGAAAAATGAAATTTTTATTTAAATTTTGAGTCGATGGTTGACACTTGAAGTTTTTCTTAAAATGTAATTCATTGAAATTGTTTTTTTGCTATTTTAGTTTTCATAAATTGGGGCCCCACTTTTAGAAGAAAAAAAATGTTAAAAAGTGTTTGAAAAACCCGGGTCGTCAAAGTTGGTATCAGAGTAGGTTCATCCACTCACAGCCAGTCCCTAGAGTCCAAGTGTAGATGATAGTCCAAGGGAGAGTTATAAAATGGTAAGAGCTAAATGATTAAATCATTTAGTAAATTCTACAACTTGAATAAACAGGATTTCGAGGTGTTGGTAGTTGAGTTAGCAAGTGCATGGATAGAGTGAAAATCATATATATAATTAATTCATATAAAAAATGGAAAATGACTCAAGTAGAAGTCATGAATAGTCATGGAAAAAAGAAAATGATCAACTAAATGAAAAGTAATTTTTTACGAGGATGGCAAGCCTCTTAAGGTAAGAAGTCAATATATGACATGCATGACTTAGTGTCTCTATTTGAGAATATTATTGTTGATAGATGATTTGCTAATGGAGATAATTTACTGTGAGTATAATTTCTAATGTGAGAACAGTATGTGTGAAGCCTTGGAGAGTACAGGGATTAATTGTGAGTAAAGAATCATATTAAAGATTATGAATCAGTTTATCAAGGTGAGAACTTTAATGTATGATAGAAAATATGTGTGTGAAATTCTTTTGAGATTTAGAGTTATAAATTGGACTGTGTGTATAAATTTTTGTAAGAGTATAATGACTATTGCTACTGCAATAGAGAAAGACCAGAGGTGATTACAAATAATGAGAACTCAAGAAAGTTTAGAGAAGTATTGTATTAACCCAAACTTGAAGTGGATTTATTTGATGAATAAATTGTAGTATGGTGAAAAACATTGATAATTTGATGAAATAAGATCCTAATGTTCTTATAAATGAATTTTCTAAGCTATGAGATGAAAATTAATGAGTTCTTGTGCATACAAAAATATTAATGGCTAGACATTAGTGAGAAGTGATTGTTTATGAATTATTGTGAGGGTTTTAATTATGATTTGAAGTGCATATTACATGTAGAACTTGACAGCTATTTTATAAGAATAATTATTAAATAGTGATGATTACATAATGAATCAACTAGGGAGAAAGACAGATGAACTGAATGGGGTAAGATGAAATTAATTAAAATTGATTTACATTCAAAACTGATAGTGATGATATTGTAGCTCCTAATAACGAAGGTTATTTTGAAAGATCAATTTAATTGAATGTGAGATTGACAGAGTTGCAATTGATTTTGACTGATATGACCATGAAATAATTTATTAGTTACAGGAAATGAAATGGTGGGAGTGAAGACATTGAGAATGTAATTATGAGGATTCTAATGATGGTCATTTGAGAGAATGTGTTCCTCTATTGCTGAGACTTTTATTTGAAAGGTTCTTAGAAACGCCTATGATGATCAGTATTTTCATCTTATGAGCATTTGGTGATACTACGAAAGTTGTTGCTATATAGCAAAGAAATTAGATAGTTCAATGGTGTTGAGCCAATATGCATAGTTGAAGAGACTTGTCCCTAACTCCTTTACGATGGATTAGGAGGCTGTAGATAGATTGTGTTATGTTGACATCTAGATTGAAGAATCAGGTGATTGTAGCACATCCTACATTGGTGACAAAGGCTGTAGATTTGACCTCTATTATAAAGAGATATTTTCTTGAGACTTGGCTGATCGCAAAGATTCAGACATGAGTAGTTTGAGTCAGCCTAGTAAGGGCAAGGACCCTTTTTCATCGACATAGTTACAAAGGCCACTGAGCCAATGACATTTGATCAGGCAATATTGTGATACAAACAAGAGAAGGTGTACTAATACAAGAACAGGCACCTAGACAGCTATGTCTTGGAGTTAGTAGACAACTACATAGTAGTAATAGCATTAGCAGTCGCAATTACAGCGACAATCCCTTAAATGATTTGACTGTGGGGAGTCAGAGTATTTCAATGGAGACTATTACAGAGGACAATGAGTTAGACAGACTAACATTCAAGATAGGGCAGAAATGGCCCCACGTTGGCAATGATGAGTTTCTACCATTACTTGAAGGCAAGTATAGGCCTTAAATAGTAGACAACTACACAGTAGTAATAGCATTAGCAGTCGCAATTACAGCGACAATCCCTTAAATGTTTTGACTATGGAGAGTCAGAGTATTTCAATGGAGACTATTCCAAAGGACAATGAGTTAGACAAATTGACATTCGAGATAGGTCAAAAATGGCTCCACATTGGCAATGATGAGTTTCTGCCATTACTTGAAGGCAAGTATAGGCCTTAAATTGCGTAGTGGAAAATATTTTCTTGATTTTTAGTAAACATATTAGGATCCTTATTGATTAGCATCCAATCATTTTTGTACTTTATGTATTTACACCTTAATGAATATGCCTATATATAAGACAGTCCTTGGGTTAGATGTTATGACATTGATGATGAGTAAGAGGATGTATATTGATCTCACCTTACTCGATATGATTGATTATGATACCATCCTTGGGATGGATTCTATTTATTGGGGGACAATTGATTTTCACAAGAAAAAGATTTCTTTTAGTGTACTTGGACAATCAGTGACCTCGTTTCTGTGTAGGAAGAGCATCACTAAAGTTGCATTATCTCTGCCTTGAGGGCAGTGTGTACGTTCCTAAGGTGCCGAGTCCTCCTTGTTAGAGTGATAGTGCATGACAAAGAGTGGCCATAGATTGAGCACACAGATGGTGTGCGGGAATCAATAATCTTTCCTGAGGAGGTTCTAGGACCTTTCGCCACAGGATATTAATGTTGACATTAAGTGAGCATCAGACAAAGTGCCATACAAGATGGCCCTAGCTGAGCTGGAAGGGTTCCAGTTATGGTAGTTACTTGACAAGGGTTTATCAAACCTCATGAGTCTTCATAGGGTGCCTTAGTCCTCTTCATGAGAAGAGAGAGATTCTTATTGCTATGCATAGATTATTGATTATTTGATAGCACCACAGTGGAGAATTGATATTCTCTATCATGTATTGATGATCTATTTGATCAACTCTGAATGGTGCATGGTATTGTGATTATTGATTAAGGTCTAATTATCATCAATCGAGGATTTGAGTAAGACTGTCTTTAAGATTATTTTTAGAACTTGTTATAATTATTACAAGTTCTAGGTGATACCAATTGATGAAATCAATGCACTGATGGTATGTATGGATATGATAGGTTGAAATTTCAAATGTTACTGGGATACGTATCTTAAAGACTCTTCTCTTGTTGTGAATATATATATGAGTATGAATTTTGGTTGAAGATAGTGAAATTCTTAACCATGATATCTCCGTTGATAGAGAGGAAACTTATTAAGATTGTGATGGGCTGGGATTAGCCCAAATTGGAGACTAGGGTTGATAGTATCCTTAGTCTGGTAAACTGTTATCATTGAGTTATGGAGTTTTCCAGGATAACAATGATATGGATGCTATTTATATTTTATATATATGAATTTAATTTCTCATTAAATGAGAGGTATGGCAGTGATGTATGTTTGGTATAAATCATTTTCTTATGTGTAATCAGAAATTGATTTATGACATATACTTGTGAGTAGCCGATGAGGGCAGGTGCAGAAGACACTAATAGGCTTCTAGGTGGTGAGCTTCTAGATGGCAGCCTTTTAGGTGCTCACAGTATGATCATGTTATAGGATGAATTTTTTTATTGGCATATGATTGCCTAATAATGAGCTAGTATGCTCTAATTTGATTGGCATATGATTGCTTGTTGATTGGCGTATGAGTGCTTGACAGTGAGCTAGCATGCTCTGATGTTGATTGGTATGTGATTGCCTATTAGTGAGATAGTATGCTCTGGTATAAAACTAGCATGGATTTGCCTATATGTGAGCTGAGATGCTCTGAATTGGTTTATGTAGTGATTTTACTAGTACTAAGTTGTACACAAATAACCAACTCTTATATGGGAGCTTGATTTATGATAATTACGTCATATGTGGTTATGGCATGTTGTGAGTATATGAAGAGATAATTTAATGTACATTGGTTTATATGATAAGTTGAGATATAAGGGATGACATGTCATGGAATTGTTTATTGATGTTGATTTTGGAATTATTGTCACGATTAGCTTATCTTGTGACATGGGGATGCTTCAAGAATTGTTTGGAGGATAACATGAAAAGAATTTCAAGGTGAAATTCCTATAAGGAGGAAAGAATGTAACATCTCTATTTTTTAAATCCTAATTTGAGTACATTTTGAAAAATGTTAAATTGGAATAAAAAGAAAATAGTGAAATTTCATAATTTTGGAGTTTTATGAGTGAGACATTTGATAGACATCAAATCAAGTGTCGAAACCTTGATACTTGGATTGTATTAAAAAATAAAATCCAACGACACTGAGAACGGCTAAATTGGAGTTCGGACGAAAATTTGCCTAATTATTTTATAAAGGGCAAAATAGTCATTTAACATGTGGGTCCACAGTTCACTAATGTGGGTCTTGGAATTCAGACAGGTCAAAATGGATTAAAAAACATGCTAATTACATGAGTAATCGTGATTATCTCACCTTAACTAAATTTAAGGCAAAAACCCCCTCTTTCCTAAACACTATTTATCTTCTTCTTCTACTCCAATTCTCCCCTTTTTCCATGATCAAACATGATCAGATTTAACTGTGTTCGACGCAATACATGGATCTCACTTTCTTCCACGAAGTTACCATGATAACCCCCTAAAGAGCATCGTAATCGTGCCTTTTTCACTTAATCTCTCGTTCTCTGGTAAAACCATCAAGATCGGATTTTCCACCTATTTGAGAGGTATGATTTAGTTTCCTTCTTGTTTTTCCCTTCCATTGCCTTTTATCATTTCCAATGCCTAGATCAAAGATTTCATGTGGGTAGGGTTTGAATTTAGGAAAAATCGTGGCACAGTAGAAAACCCATCACAAAGACAACTCAGATGGATGATCTAAACTGTCAATTGGATTCAGTGACCTTCAAAACCTCAAGAACAGCAAAAGTAAAGGAACAATTGGATTATTTGGACCGTAGATTGAGCCAAAATAGAACGAACAGTCAGGGCGCATCATCCCCGATAGATGGCACGCCCAGGACGCCATTTTGTGGATGCCGAGTTTTTACTGTCCTAGATTTTGATCTGGACCATTGGAATGTGATCTAAGAGGTGCAGTTGGCTACTGACCTCTTAGATGAGATTGATACCAGCCCTACAATAGAGACGATAGGCAGTAAAAGTGGCTTCTCATGTGGAAGTGCCCCTAAGTGGTAGCTAGGTAACCCCCACGAGGTCCGGTGAGTCAAGGCCATGTGGTATCTATGAGCCCACAATACATACACCTATATAAGCCCAATTTTTTATCCGAAATGTCTATTGGAAACATCTCAATGACATGAACATTATTTTATTATTAGAATCTTGATTTGATCACTGCCAGACAGATCAAACCTATGAAATGTCATCCAATAACTTAGATTGGGCCAATCAGGGGATGATCAAACCCTAGAATTTGGATAATTAAATGATCCAAGAAATGTATCGATGGATTTAATGATTAGATCATATGTATTCATCATAGAAACTAATCTAGACCATTGATCTAACTGAGAATTTTAGATTTGATCAATTAGAGAGTGATTGGACCTTTAGATCAAGACACAAATCATATATATACACTAGAATGCTTAGATAAATATGAAATGGAATTGATTGTGATGATTAAGATTAAAATTGATGATCTAATCATAAATAGAGGCCTTAAAGAACGATCAAACGGTTGGATCACCCCTAATTCCAATGAAATGGAATGACTAAGCCTTATGATAATGAGGATGCATCTATTTAGCTAACATAGCTTGGATTAACTTGAATAAGAATAGATCAAACAATCTGAACCGTTGATCTTTAATCAATGATCCAAATTGATGGATATTATGAAAATAAAGAAATATATGTGTGATTGAAGACTTTTAAGAGTAAGATCATCACGATTGATGATGATCAAAGACTAAAAAAGTAATGGGTGAGAAATTGTGAATAAGTGGTTAACTTGAAATGTATCTATGACTTAACAAATACTCATATGGATACATAATTGAGACCACGGGCTGTTCTAAGGATTTGAGAGCCGTATTCAAGCTAGGCGGAATTTAAGATGCTAATTTCATAAACTGCATGATTTCTTTATATACTCATGATGTGATTTTGATACCTACATGAGATTTGAGTTGCATGAGTCATTTATAAAATGTGATTATTATCTTATAGTATACATGTGGTATTTATGGCATGAATTATGAAATGGAAAGGATGTGGTTTTGTATATGAAAGATGGTTATATTGTGATTATACCTTCATGGATTTAAATGTACGCCATTCATTTAAAAAGGAACATTTTTTATGGTGCATGACATGTTTTATTACTGCATGATTATGATGTAAAAGCCATGTGGGCTTGATCTGGTACAAGGTACCAACTATGTATATGATATAGTATTTTTCATGGGTTGATATGAGACAGGCATGTAGCCTAATGCTATTGTTTTATATCTAGGCATGGAGCCCTAAGGATTTTATTTTCCACAAGCTTGTTGCTTAGGGGATATTATGTTAGGAGGGATATAGGGCTAAGCACCCAACCTCTGAGATTATGAGATAATAGACACCCATCTGTAGATGGCACTCTGTAGGGGTTGGTGTCATGGGTAGCCCACACTACCGGTCTGGTCCCCACCCATGCGGATGGACGATGAGTCTCCTATTTTGGTGTTAGTAGGGAGTGGCAGTCTATAAATTATGTGTTGGTTATCACTGTAGCATAGTAGTTCCTTGTATTCCTATACACTGTGTTGTGATCACGAGGGAGTGATAGCATGTGTGCTTGGTTTTCTTGTGAGATTAGGGTGCTATGATCACTGATGACTATATGGCATGGTGATATGCCTGGTATGAGCTCATGACCATTATGTATAACTAGTGTTGACTAGAGGATTATGGGCCCTGCATAGTAGGGGTGTGACCACTGATGACTATATTCACTAGTTTACGAGTTTAATACCATTTAACTCATTTGAACATTCAGTATCTTTATTTGTGATTTAAATTATGGTTGGACATGATTTGGCATTTCTGGATTTGTTTATGATGTTTATATCTATTCATAAAGTTTACTTGAGAGACTAATTTGGATTTGGACATGATGTTTCATGTTTCGATTTATTCATGATATTCATATGAAATGCTTTGAAAATTATATTCTAAAGTCTTGGATTAATTCCAAGTTAATCATGTAGGCTATTGATTATTGATGATTATTGTTTTGTGCATTGAAATGATTATTATATTGTGAAAGCAAATGTTATATTTTGAATTGCATAAGCATCTTATTCCCTTACTAAGCATTACTTGTTGAGGCATTGTGTTATTATTGCAATGCCTTAAATATTGAGAGACAGACATGATTGATGAGGAGCCAGACGAGTGGTAATCAAAATATCTTAATTAAAGGTATGTTTTTAATTCTACCTGGACTGTACATGTACAATCTAAATTATTTGGACTTGATTATATTGTTGACACTCAGGGTTTTTCTTAAAATGAAATTCATTGAAATTAATTTCTATTGTTTTGGTTTTCATAAATTGGGGCCCACTTTTTGAAAAAAAATTGTTAGAAAGTGTTTCAAAAACTTGGGTCATCACATTAGCCCATCCTAGATTGTAGATCTTTGAATAAGGATTATTATTGCTAGGACTATGATATGCATTCATTGCATTTGCTTGTTTTAAAAGATTTTCAAGGAACCCTTGTTTTGACAAACAAGCTATAGTTATTGGGCTTGGCTTGAACAAATACCGCATACCTCTTGTGAAGGTTTAAAGGATAGGTTATTAGCCATGAAAGTCTGAAACATATTTTCAAGCTTGTCTATTTTCCCACCTAAAGATTCGAGTTTGTCAATTCTTTCAACTACAGAGTCAAGCTTATAGGACATATATGAGGTTACTCCTATTTCATATACGCCTCCTTTCTTTTGGGGTTGGATATGTCTATCTCTCTTATTGGAATAATCTCATTGCTAAGAATTGTCTGTTGAAGTTTGTAAAAATTTCAATGCCTTTATCTCATTTTTCAAAATGAGGGCTCCTCCACTAGCTGCATCTTCCATCTATCTATTTTGAGGTGTTAATGCCTGATAGAAATATTGAACCTACAATCATTTTTCAAATTCATGATGAGGTCACTTTTGTAGTAATTCATTCCATCTCTCCCAACATTTATAATATTGCTCATCATCTCTTTGTTGGAAATTGATGATCTATATATGAAGAACGTTATTCTTATGAACAAGAAAGAACTTATTCAGAAACTTCTCAGACAACTAGTCCCATGTAGCAATGGAACTGACCTCTAAAGAATTTAGCCATGATTTGGCCTTATCTTTCAATGAAAGGAGAACAACCTAAGTCTAATAGAATCATCTAAAATATTTCAGGATTTAAATGTGGTGCAAATATCAAGGAATTCCTTAATGTGTAGGCAAGGGTCCTCTCTCTCTCACAACCATAAAAATAGGGAGTAATTGTATTACTCAAGGTTTAAGTTCAAAGTGGTTTGCATTTGTAGGTGGTATTGTGATGCATGATGTAGTGTTTAACTAGAGTGGTGCACAAAAATATCTAATAGCCTTATGCTCAACAATTGATGGTGGGTCTGCCATGGGTAGGAATTTGATTTTTGACCCTTGCCTATGAGTATGTTCAATCTCAAGATGTAATGGTACTAATTTAGTATTCTAAGATTGACATCCTTACATGCACTATTATGAAACTTAACTAAATGATGCAACCCAAATCTAAATGACTCCTAATACTATATGATATGCAAGCAAACAATTTATAATGTTAACGAGATGTCTTCTTGATCTTTGTTAATCTATGAGGTTGTAGCTTTTAACCTAAAGCTAGATAGCTTCTCCTTTAATCTTGACTTGGCTATTGCTTACCAATTAGGTTGTACCCAAGGTGGTCAATACAATTTTCATGGAAGGAGGCATTTAGACCTCAACAACCATCAACAAAAGGAATGGAAAAATCACTTAAATTTTGGAGACCTATTATAACCACTAAGTTCAAGAGCCATCAGAGTCAAAATAGATCACCTCTTTCAAAAAGGGTCTTATGAGCTCAAAACCTTAGCTCAAAAACCTGGGATCACAAGCATACAAGGAATTGATTTGATTTCCCAGGTAGGACAAGGATTTGGTGATGAAATCAAGTTCTTATCTTATTAGGGTTCCTTTGGGGCCCCTACTAAAATTAAGTTCCATCCATCATAAAGTAGTAAATGTGCAATGCAAGCACAAGAAAGCAAACTACTGCAATGCATATGCTATCCAGCCAAGGTTAGTTAGGTGTTATCTAATGCAATAACCCTAATTGAAGATGCAACAATTAAAATGAATGATCCTAAAACTATATAAAAAAATTTACCAACCAAATGCAAAGCTATACTAAATGCAAATATACTAGAAAAGTAAAAGAGAGTGAGGGAAACTTTTAGTGGGTTTTTGATGAAGATCAAATATGGGCCTCCATACCCATCACTTGCCTTGTATTAAGACAACCCATTTAAAATTGAAATAAACAAATTGCAAGTTACAATGGGGCCTCATTATAAGTTCACTGAAAAGGAAAAAGAAAAAGAAAAACCTAATATATGAAAGCAATCAAATTTGATGAAGCTTTAGTCCATAGGATTATAGTTGTTCATTTGCTAAATTCCCCTCGCACAAAATAAGTAAGATGGATCAATTGATGAGGAATTAGCAAAATATTGAAATGAATTACAAAATTCTTAATCTAATGAAACATAAGATACAACTAAAGATAAACAATCTAAATAAAGATCCAACCACAAATCCATTGTGATTCCCTAGCAACACCACCAAAACTTGGTGTAGCTTTAATATTACTCACAAGCACATGAATTAATGTAGTATTTTCACGCAAGCAAGATAGATCCCATGAGGAATCTCACAAATTTGTAATGGATTGGATTTTATTTAAATTGAGTAACTTCAACTAAAGAAAGAATGTTTGATGATTAAACTAGGAAATTAAGCAAAATGGGAAACATGCTTAAATTATAACTAAAGGAAACTTTCTAAAAATAAAGATATTTAATGGAATTATAAGCTTTCCTAACTAGCATGCATTCAATTAAAGGAAACTAATGCAAAACTAAAATGAACTAAATTAAGCAACTAAAATTAAGGAAACTTTCCTAAATTAATAATTACCTAACCTAAAACTTACTAAGAATAAAACTTTCTAACACTAAAATAACATGCAAAAGCAAGTAACCAATGAGATCTAACTAGCTTTTGATAAGAAATTAGAAACATACATGTGAATGGAAACTACAATTAAAGAGACTTTCTAAATTTAACACTTTCTAATCCTAAAACTTTCTAAAGATGGAACTTTAAACATGAAAATCTAAATGAGTACCTAAGGATTTAAGTAAAACAATGTTTAGGTGGCCAAAATTAAGACACAAAGTTAAGAGAAAACTATTGAAACCACAACTTTCATGCAAGAAAACAACCTAGATCTCAAGTACTATGATGAAATAAACAATCCATAATAAGAATTCCCATAGAACTTTATTGAATCACTTCCAAATTACATAAAAAGTAAATTCATAATACGTGTTCTATGGCTGAAAATTGAGGCCAAATCTTAAGCATAAAATCCCATCCAAACAACACCAATAAGGCAATCTATTGCTCCCAAACTAAAGTATGATGACATGCAAAGAAAATACATGAAGGAATTCAAGAAAAAAGAAAGCTAAGTAGGTGAACTAATTACTAAGGAAAAATTGCCCAAAAATAAGGGAAAAAAGGGTAGAAAATGTGGAATTCAAGTTGAAAAATCAAGGATTTAAGATAGTTATTCTCTTGATTATCACTATCAGAGAATTATTAACTTGAACCTTCATTGAATAACAAAGAAAAAATATAGAATTGAGGCTAGAAAGGAAAGGCTTGAGGGCTGGAAAGATAGCATGGGCTTTAAGGAATAAAACAATGAAAACTAAAAGCAATGAAACCAAAGCAAAACAATTGAGTTACTAGCCTAAAATGGAGAGAAAATAAGCAAGAAAATAATAAGAAGACTAAAATAAGAAATGCATCAAAGAAGTCCCAAATCCAAAGCCCAAAAGATCCCAAGCTAGAGTGCTCCTTTCAAGGTTGTCTCTCCCAACCTCTACTTGGAAAATTCATATGAACCATGGGGTATATATAGATGAGTGGGTTCCTAACTTAGAAAAGGGTGAATTCATGAGGAAAGAGGTTCTAGGATTAAGGTATTGAATGAGGAAGGTTAGGAGGAGAAAATTTGCGTAGGAATTGTGTCATTAAAGATGACATGAGAGAGAGAGAGAGAGAGGGAGAGAGAGAGAGAGAGAGAGAGAGAGAGAGAGAGAGAGAGAGAGAGAGAGAGAGAGAGAGAGAGAGAGAGAGAGAGAGAGAGAGAGAGAGAGAGAGAGAGAGAGAGAGATAAGCATGAGTTGGCTGGTTTCCAAATTAGAAAAGGGGGAAGGCATCCTTTTCTATGAAGGAAAAGTGCCCCCCATGCTCCTTATTGAATGGTGATATGAGAGGTGGAGATGAGGAATGAAAAGTGGTAGAAAATTCTAAGTAAGATTTAGGGGTTGGCTGATTTTGAATTGACTTAGACTTAGGGTTTCCATCTTAGAAAATCACATGACTTTAAGCACTTCAACAAAGGGGATGTGCCACTTTTTGAGGAGGTGCCTCCCTCCTTAATGTAAATTTCGTGTAACCCTAAGATGGAGGATGGATTAAGGGTGGGAAATGGATTAGAAACATGGAGTTTTCTATCTTCTCTCTCAAATCTCTTTAAAAATCACACTTTTTAACATAGAAATATGCTTGAATTGATGTTCTAATCATGTGGCTCCATGTGGCACTCCTTGGGTTGATGGCTCATTCCTTGGTAGCTTAAGTGGCTTTAATGGTTAGCTTTAAGGCTTGAGTAGCTTATGTGGCATATCACCTTTTTTTTCATGGCTTTAATGGTGAAAATGCATGGCTTGGGCTTGGTCCATTTCTAGTCACATTTTGCTTCTCTAATAGCCTTCTAGCTTGCCTTATGATGATCTTGATCCTTGATTAAGCTTTGGATTATGTCAATTAGGCTTTAGCTTGCTTAAGTTTCCTGGTTAGACTAGAAAACCTCATGAATCACCTCAATTCTTATTTCGATCAAGCTCAAACTTTGGATTACCTTCTCATCACCTACTAAAGAAGAAAAACTCTAATTAAATCCTAGCAAATTATGATCATTCACATACTTACACTGGATTAGCTCTTGGACTTGCAAAATGTCAAACTTTTGAGCTATTAGGTTAGTAATGCATATGTTATAAAATTTTAGCCAAAAACCTTAATTTAACCCTATAAGTTATAAGACATGAGTTACTAATTGGGTACTTTTTATACAAAATTGAACACTTATCACCATTAAAATATTAATTTATAGATATACTGCATAGTTCATCCATAAATAATTTCAAAACTAGGTGAAAGGTAATGAATAAACCAATAAGGAACCCAGACAATGCTTGAGGTAAATGGGAGAAGATATTAATAATATCTACTCTCAAATATTATTCTATTATAGTTCTTAATTGAATATTATAGTCGGATGATCCATTGGCAATCTATTTTAATCTAAGGTCTACCACAATGTGTCAAGAAGATGAATGGTTTTGATTCCTAACGATCTAAGCCTTATGTAGTTGATGTCCTCTTAAATATTTGTTTCTTAAGATAAGACAAGTTTGAAATAAAAATAGATAGAATCCTATTAGAGGCTATTTGTTTCTATATATAAAATAGAAAGAGAAAAATATCCATATCTCTTAAAAGAGTAATATAGAAATACTCTCATACAGAAAAATCTTGGTTAGGTCATGTACATAACTTTAGGGGCATGAGTTGCAAATTTGTTTCCTCTTAGAATTCTTTGTTTATATTAATATAGACTATTAGATAGATGGCTTAAATCATTAGATGACTTAAATAATTAAGATGAGGTTGTCTATTTGAAAAATATTTCTTTTCTCTTAGGATTTCTTTGTTTATGTTAATATAAAGATTTATTTGTAAACATTAAGATTGACTATTAGATGGATGGCTTTGATCATTAAGAAGAATTTCATATTTGTTTGTGTACATTAAGAAAAAGATATATTTATTTATCTTAATATAAATTATTAGATGTATAGCTTTGATAATAAAGACAAGGTTAGCTTCTCAATTTGAAAAGGATACCAGATAAAGACATTCTAGGAAAGATGTTTAGCAAATAAAAGGAGATATAGTCTACAAATATTTTAGTAAAGTTTATAGAGGAGATATAGTTTGCAAATATTTTAGTAAAGTTTATAGATAAGGGAGAGAGATTTAAGGAATTGACATGTTACTAAAAAAGAGAAAAATCTTCTAAGGGAGCATTTATCCAACTAATAAGATAGGCTAAAATAAAATTTATTAAAAAATTTTAAGTATGATAGCATGTCACAAGAAAAAATAGGGCTGCAAGTGCTCAAAGGAAAACGTCTTATGATTTCTTTGTTTACAATAATATAGATGTTTATAATAATATAAACTATTAATATACAACTTTGATCATTCTCCTGAAGTGAAAATGTCTTTATTTATAATAATATAGAGATTTATTTGCTCACAATAATATAGACTATTAGATAGATGAATAAAGCTTGATTGCCAATTTAAAAATGATACGATATAGAGATGTTTTGAGAAAAGTGCCTAAGAAGAGATATTAGGAAAGGCTAATTATTAGTAAGAGAGTAATTTAAGGACTTGATATATGATTGAAAAAGAGAGGCAAATCCTTTAGGAGCCTCTTTATGCAACTAATAAGGCAGGATAAAATAAAAATAATTAAAAATTTTAATATAATAACATAACATAAGGATAGATCAAGTTCTAAGTGCTCAAATAAATATTAATTAGCTTAATATATAATAGATTGAAATATATATAATATAAATAAAGTTTGATTTACTTTAATTCATAAATTTAAAATAATATTATATGAGCCAAAAGCCATTTAGTGCCATTGGTTACAGGCAGTAAGATGCTTCTCTCGTTACACTTGGTCGTAGCTGCGAAGAGGGACGTTTCCCTTGCTGGAGAGATTCAAGTAGATTTTGAAATTTGGATAATATGTTCTGTAACTCTTTTCTCTTAAAAAATAAAAAAGTATAAAAGTATTCTAATCTAGTAATTTATGTGTTAGGGCGTGGCCTGGCATTTAGATGTAAAACTGGTATTCTACCCATAAGATTCAAATCTTTGAAGTAAAAACTGGTACGTACCATGTCCTAAATTTTGCCCGGGTTCTTATCTCACATGAAGATAGTCGAAATGACAGGTCAAACCAGCAGCCACCTTCATGCGTCCCGTTGAGGTGTGCTGGGGGTTTTGATACTGGTTAGAAAAGGTAACCGTGGTTAAGCGCGTCCTCCTTCGCTCAGGACAATTAAAGTGTAAATTAAAAGTCTGCCTGTTAATAGCACGACAGAGCGGCTTCCCCTGCAAACGGTACAGCCTTCTCCGGAAGCGGAACAGTTATGGAAACGCTGTTGCTTCTGCACCAATTACAGCACGACACGTTCGCGGGGAGAGAAACGGCGTTTCGTAACGCATGGTATACGGGATTCGTGGGGTCCTGTGGCGCTGGGGTCACTTCCGGGCTCTTGCCGGGTAGACTGCTGGCAAGTGCCTGTCTGACCGGCCCAGTTATCGGGTGAGTCCGGTTGGGGTTAGAATTTAACCTTGGTTGAAATGATTGCGTGCACATTTTTATCATGGTTAAGGAGACAACGAAGAGAGAGAGAGAGAGAGAGAGAGAGAGAGAGAGAGAGAGAAATAGTTATGGTTATGGCAGCTGGACGTCTCCTCTGAGAGAGAGACCGAATTCTCTTGCTTGTAAAATAGAGAGAGAGAGAGTGAGAGATGAGAAGGAAGAGAGCGAGGAAATGGATAAATCGGCAGCTAATCTCTGCTGCTGCACGAGAACGCTGTGGATACCTAGGGTTTCGACTTTCATGCAACGGTGATGTCAGAGGGTTTTTGAGGAATTAAGGCTGCTTGATCATTGATTTTGTTGATTCTGGTGTTTGGAGCTTGTTCGAGTTTGATATTCTGGTTTTCAGTTGGAGGGTTGTTGTGGTGAAGGACTTTTGGCTTGTAAGTGTTTGTGTGAGTTAGATTCTGGTGTTTGGTTGGTTAGGGTTTAGGATTTCGAATTTTTCTGGTTTGACGGTTGTTGTGGAATGTTGGTAGATTGATTTTGGCTTTGTCTCTAGGGGATTTTGGTGTTTGGAGCTGCTTGGAGCTGGAAGAGTTTTGGATTTCGGATTTCGTGCTGTCGGTTGTGAGGATCAGATGGAAGAACCGGGGATGTGAGATCAGTGTAGGAATATCGGATTTCTGGACCTTCCTTTCTGTTTTTGGTGGGCTGTAGGTCGTAAGGTTTCGGATCTTCTGCTTTCTATTTTTCTGTTCTTTGGGAGCTAATCGGTTGGAGGATTTTATTTTTCTGTTCTTTGGAGAAAATCGGGTGGAGGAAGTGCAGATGTGAGATCTGTGGGGGAATTCGTGAAATATGGCTTCCTCGGAGGTCTCAGTGAAGGGAAATTGCAATAGTGGAAGGGGAGAGAGCTTATCTTCCTGTTGTAGTGAGCCAAACGATGCCGGAAGCGCAAAGCAGCTTGTTCCAGAGGCGCCGAGAGGATTTTCCTCCTCTTCAGCTGCAGGAAAAGGTAAATCCCGTGCATATTTCTTCTGATCATTTGATTTTTAGTCGCCCGAGGTTTTAGGTTTTTACTTGTTTTCTTTTGGACGTTTTTAGATTCAGAGGATGCTCTGTATACCGAACTGTGGCATGCTTGCGCCGGACCACTAGTGACGGTTCCTCGGGAAGGAGAAAGAGTCTTTTACTTTCCACAGGGGCATATTGAACAGGTTTCTATGTTTTTCTGCTTCCAACCATTTTAAAAAAAGATTATTGCTTTAGTTTTTCTTGGATTTTGACTTTTTTTTTGGTTCTGTTTCTGTTTCTGATTTGGATTTTTGCTTTTCCCTTGGATTGTATGTCCAGGTGGAGGCCTCGACGGATCAGGTCGCCGACCAGCAGATGCCGGTGTACGATATGCCATGGAAGATCCTTTGCCGTGTGATCAACGTGGAGTTGAAGGTATAATTTCAATCTCTTTTCAAGGATTAGGCTTTTTAGGGTTTCGCTGTTGATCGATTGAGCTTTATTTTTCCTTCTTCTGGCTGCTAGGCCGAACCTGACACGGATGAAGTGTTTGCTCATGTTACTCTACTTCCTGAAGGAAAGGTATGGATCTGTTCAAGTTTTGTGGCTAGGTTTTTAAAGCAGCGGGTTTAGTAGAAAAGCTTAAGATCCTGTCTGTGTAACATTAGCAAGACGAGGCTACCGTGGAGAAGGAGATGGCTCCACCTCCCCCTACTCGCCCGCATGTACATTCTTTTTGCAAGACGCTTACAGCTTCCGATACCAGTACTCATGGTGGATTCTCTGTGCTTAGACGACACGCTGACGAGTGCCTTCCACCTCTGGTTAGTCACTGTCTCTTGTTGTGGTACTCGGGTCTTTTGTGTTTCAGACTTTCAGTAGCTTATTTGTCGTGGAGTATTATCTAACTTTATCTTTTTATCAGGATATGTGCCGGCAGCCTCCTACTCAGGAATTGGTCGCAAAGGATTTGCATGGGATTGAATGGCGCTTTCGTCATATCTTTCGTGGTAATCACCGTGTTAAAGGTTCTCAAGCATTGTAACTTAATTGGCAGTCTAACATAGCGACTGCGTGGAGAAAAGTTACTGAGTGTATGTCTCATTCATCTCTTTGAAATCGGTTTGCCTTGGATTGTGGGGGTTTTGATGATAAGATTTTCCTGCTAAACTTTTTGTGCGCTTCATATTTGCATTTTTTTATGAGTGGGAGTGACTGTGAGTTCTTGTTGGTGACTCTTCTTTAGAGATTTTGTCTTTTCTTCTGGAGTTTGCTGCGATCTCTTCAAGTACTTGCATTGATCTACTAATCACAATGCCTTCAATCAGAATCTTATTATTCTTAGGTTTATTAGGTGCCTAAGTACTTTGTTCTCAAGTACATTTTGCCACATTCACATTCATGCCTTGTCTGGTAATCTAGAGGCATCTTCCTCGGTATGCCTGCCTTGACATGAGATTTTGATGTGGATGTACTAGCATTGTAAGATATTGAAATATGTAGTAGACTTGTATCCTAGAACTGATTAATTCCGGCCAGATGGTTCCTAATGCAACTTAAAATTTGTGGGCCTTTAATGGTGGTAGATGATCTGAACGTGAGTGTTCAAAACATTGACACTTGCATATTGGTTGTTTGCTTTTGGCATTGCCTGGCTAGAGAATGAAACCTGGAATTAGGGGTTTAGAGCCTGGCAAACGAAGTATATCTGGTCAAATTTGCTACCTGATCAAAGAGCTTTGACCCTGGAAAATCTCTTTATTGGTTGTGTTTTCATGTAGCATATCTTCATGGTTGACATAATGATCAATGGAGTACTCATCTTCACTAGAAATTTGATGTCATTTATACCGAGTAAACTCTAATTGTCTGCCAAGTATTATTTTCTTTTCTAATATTATATTCTAACTTGTAAGTCTTGAAATGGCAGGTCAACCCAGGAGGCACCTCCTTCAAAGTGGTTGGAGTGTTTTTGTTAGCTCCAAGCGGCTTGTTGCTGGGGATGCTTTTATCTTTCTCAGGTTCATTGTCATTTCTTATATTTTTCTGTTTACAACTTGCATGGTTTTTAGTTCTTAATTTTATACCTGATTAGTGATTGTTGTGGCTTCTAGAGGGGAAAATGGTGAACTTCGTGTTGGGGTAAGACGTGCTATGAGACAGCAGAGTAATGTTCCTTCTTCAGTCATATCAAGTCACAGTATGCATCTTGGTGTCCTTGCAACAGCGTGGCATGCTTTCTTGACAGGAACGATGTTCACAGTGTACTACAAACCCAGGTGTGAGTTGCATATGTTATTCATATTCTGTGGCACTGTTATATTTTGATGCATTTATTCCCTGCAGTGCATATATGGAACTTACAAAAAAATCTCTCTCTCAACATAAATAGCACCTCACTGACAAGAATCGAGTATCTGTCTATTTGAAATCTAGTTGTATCTATTTATGGGTCCCAGAGTTGCTGAAAGACTTTATGTTACCATTTGTAGGACCTAAATGCATATTGATTAATTTTGCTTATTTGGATTCGATTTTGGTGAAGATTCTTGCTACATGGATTGAGTACTTTATTTTTTTGTTGGTTTGTAGTTTGGATCTTTTTTGTTCAAAGTCTTTTGCCATTTATGATAAATTTCTTGTTACAGGACAAGTCCATCTGAGTTCATTGTTCCATTTGATCAATACATGGAGTCTGTTAAGAACAACCACTTTATAGGGATGAGGTTCAAAATGAGGTTCGAAGGTGAAGAAGCTCCAGAGCAACGGTATGAATTATGCAACATGTCTTGCACACTGTTTCAATGAATTCTTCTAAGATAGATATCAAACTGTTTTCGACCATGAAAATTTTCTTATTTCTGATGCATTTCCTGTTATCTATTATTGGTATGTCAGGTTCACAGGAACTATAGTGGGTAATGGAGATGTTGATTCCAACAGGTGGCCTGGATCAAAATGGAGATGTCTCAAGGTAAATATTATATGGTTTCCCTGTTCATCTTCTGATTCGCTATTACAACCCATGTCTCCTTTTTAAATTTTAGGTTCGCTGGGATGAAAATTCTTCAGTTCCTCGTCCAGAGAGAGTTTCTCCTTGGAAAATAGAACCTGTAGTAAATCCTGGTTTGAATCCCCTTCCAATGGTCAGACCCAAAAGGCCTAGAGCAAACTTAGTGCCTTCTTCTCCTGATTCATCAGTTCTGACTAGGGAAGGTAAGAATCTGTAGCTTTATTTGGACTCTTTCTCTAGCTTTTGATATATTTAAATTTATGGGAAATGATATCCTTCAGTCTGCTGCGCTCTTTAAGCTCCTTTTTTTATTGGATCCTTACAGCTTTTTGGGAGTTCTACCACTAACTAGAAAAGTTTAAACAGAGAACATTAAGCAAGATAGACATATCTAATATTGCTTCCTTAAATCCATTATCTTTTAGGCACTTCTTTTACCATTTTGTTTGGATTTGTAGCTTCATCTAAACCAATGATAGACCCTTCACAAGTGCAAGGATTTTCGAGGGTCTTGCAAGGTCAAGAAGTAACGACCTTGAGAGGCACTTTTGCTGACAGTAACGAGTCAGATACTGCGCAGAGGCCTGTAGCATGGCAAGATGAAGAGAAAATTGACATAGCTTCTGTTCAAAGGAAATTGGGATCTGAGAATTGGATGCCAGTCCCAAGGAATGAACCAACATGTACCAATCTATTGTCAGGATTCCGGACTTCAAGTGATTCACATGGGCTCCGCTCTCCATTTCTTGACCCAACTCCAGATGATACTAGTCCCTTAAAGAAGCATTTTCAAGACCAGGAAGGGAAGTTCAACTTGCTGTCAAGTCCATGGTCCATAATGCCATCAAACCCCTCCCTGAACATGCTTGACTCTAGCCTGAAAACACCTGCACAAGCAAGCGAGATTTCTTTTCAAAAGCCTGGAGTTAGATATGGCTATTCTCTGCTACGGACTCTTGGGGTTGAGTGTGCTGGAAACTGTTTGATGCCCTTGGTACCACCATCTCCTTCAGAAAACACCTCTTTTCCAAGAGGGGTGAAATGTCAACCAATCTCATTGCAACAGCATGAAGCTGTAAAACCCAAAGGAGAAGGTAACTGCAAGCTCTTTGGGATTCATCTGAACAGTAATCCTGTACTACCTGAACCTGCTCAACAACATTCCAGTGCAACCTATGATCCAGAATCCCACCCTCACTCCACATTCCACCACCTACATGCTTTGGAATCTGAACCATCAAAAGGTACAAAGTTGGTTGACATGGCTCTAGCTGGAAATGAACAGGAGAAATGTTTTCAAACTCAGCAGCATCCTAGAGATGTTCAAAGCAAACTCATCAGCGGTTCAACAAGGAGTTGCACTAAGGTATTTTCTATATATTTAGTTGTCTGCTTCCCCATAGAAGCAAGCCAGTTGCATATATTGTTGTCTTCTTTTCAGAAGTTAGTTTCTTTCACCCAGAAAAAATAGAAAAATAAAATGAGAAAGGAAAACCAAAGGAGCTGTGGTCATTGGTTTTTCTATCATTGCTTCAGATGCATCCCTCCATTTCTTTCTCTTGAAATCATTGGTTAAAACTCATACTGGGAATAACTTGCTTGGGGTAACAAGGGTTGGTATAGATAGTTTGGTGCTTGACGTTGGGGGTTTTCTGTCATCTGTCAAGTAAAAGGCAGTTTTTTACCAGATCTTAGATCCAAAACTGCGTCAACTTGGCGAGCTGATGATTAACTTGGAAGTCTTTTAAACAGTGCTTGGATTTGAATGATATGCTTCAAAAAGATACTGTCAAAATGTTATCCTCGTCTTTATTCATATGACATGCATCGTTGGTGTTGAAAATGCTCTTTGGGATAAGTTATTGTTGATATACTGCCACTAGTTTCTTCCAGTAAAGTCTACTGATACTTTGAAATCCATTGCAATTAACCAGAGACTGTTACCTAAGAATGTCATCATTTCGAAATCATTGGAAAAGTTGATTCTGTGAAAGGACAAAGCAAAATCTAGTGTTATTTGTTCATTTCCTAAATTGCTTGTTGTGATCTAATCTAATACAGTGACCTCTTGCATATATTGATTTTCAGGTTCATAAGCAAGGGATTGCTCTTGGGAGATCTGTTGACCTCACAAAGTTCAACAACTATGATGAACTTATTGCTGAGTTAGATCGGATTTTTGAATTTGATGGCAAGTTGATGCCTCCAAACAAAAATTGGCTGATTGTGTATACAGACAATGAGGGTGATATGATGCTTGTTGGGGATGATCCTTGGCAGTAAGTTGCATGAATAATTATGTTGTTAAAGAGGAGAAAAGCTATATGAAGTCTGATTTAGACTGATCAGATCTTTCTTCTCTGGATGCAGGGAATTTTGTAGTATGGTTCGCAAGATTTTCCTTTATACCAGGGACGAGGTCCAGAGGATGAACCCAGGAACTTTGAACACAAGGACTGAGGAAATTATTGCTGTTGCAGAACAAAAGGAAACTACAAACGAATCAAAAAGTGTGCCACCTTCCCTGGTGGCTAATCCAGATAACTGCTAGCTTCACTGCTAGTCAACCATAGCTTGAGGGTTCTTAAGACTATCATTTCTATGGTACCTACAAAAGCTTACTAACATATTTGTTTTGTCCAGCATGAACTACAGTATTCTTGCACTTTCACAGTGTTCAAGGCCATAATCTGCATTTGATAAGTGTTCATGTTTTATTTCGTTGGGTGGTAATTGTCTATGCTTATTTGCTAATTATTTAGTAGCAATAATTTCTTTCTTTAACCATAAATATATGCTTTTAATAAGAATCCTCATATTTTGAGGAGGCTACTGGATAAAACAAAAGCAGTGTTTTTTCACATTTTGAAAAGCGAGCATAGTCCCTATCATAGGTCTTTTATTACAAAATCATTTTTGTATGGAAGTTCATTTTCCTTATTTATTCTACCATGCTTTTTTGGGAATTTGATTGACTTTGGAATGAGTCTCTTTATTTTATTTTTCCTTAGTTTTTACTTGGTATTTCTTGTTTTCTTGTTCTTTTTTATCAATTAATTTTATATTTGATTAAAGGTTTTGGCTTTGTATATCCCTGTCAAACTCAAGGTCATGCTTCTATAGGTAGTTTTTATTTAGAAATTAGTCCAAATCATTGAGCCCATACCTTTTTATGTAGGTTATGGATGATTTAACATAATATTTGCCTAAGTAGATTTCATGGTGCATGCTATTTGCAAGATGATGTAGCTTTGATTGATAAGACAAGGGAGGTGGTAATCACAAAGCTAGGGTTATGGAGAGATGTATTATAATTTAAAGAATTTAAAATTAACTAAACTAAGACAGAGCATATGGAATGCAATTTTAGCAATGAGAGGAATAGGACTGGAGCACCAATAAAGATTGATAACTAAAAAGTCTTAAAAGAGTATTTCCGATATTTGGGATCAATAAATTATTAGAGTGGAGAGATTGAGAGGGAGGTTATCCAGAGAATCCAATCGGGTTGGAACAAATAGAGATGTGTCTCTGGAGTTTTGTGTGATTGGGTGGGTGCTACTCAAATTGAAAGGAAAATTCTATAAGATGGCTGTTAAGGCCAGTCATGCTTTATGGATTAGTATTGGGCAGTTAATGAACATGTACATAGGATGAGCTTTGTCAAAATGCAGATGTTGAGATGGATGAGTGGTAAGACAAGAAAGGATCAAAATAGAAATCAAAACATTAGAGGAAACTTAGGAGTAGCACCAATAGCTAACTACATGAGAGAGAATAGACTTAGATGGTTGAACAATGAGACGATCCAAGTCAAAGTTTCTAAAAGGGCAAGGGAAAAGCCCAAAAGATCATGGATAGTAGTGAGAGAATATGTTAAAACATTGGGACTAAATGAAGCCATGACATTTAATAGAGTGGAATGGAAGAACAAGATCCATGTGGCTGACCTCTAATCGGGATAAGGTCTTGATGATGATGAGTCAATGGTTCTTTTATTGCAAATGTCATCTAGAAAGATGTTAGAATCAAGGTCTTTGGGGTCAACTGCATTTTTTGTCCGTTCAATGGCTTTGGATTGCTTTCTTGTCCTCTATTTACTTTCAGTTTACTTAAGACGAACTTCTCTCACTCTGGTTTGTGTGGCCTTCTACAGGTTTAGAAGTAGTAGCCAAAGGTTTCGAAGTAGTGGCCAAAGGGCACGTAGAGCTTGTTTGGGGTGGAAAGGTTGAGCAAGTTACATCATTTTACATCATCTGGTAAAAACCCCTTTCATCCCCGTGGCATCCTTGGAAAACAAGGTGCCATTGATATCTCACAGTTTTGGATATATTGCGATATTTGCTCAATCAAAATACCCTTTTTATGTATTTTAGCCTATATATTCTTCCAGGGTAAGATTTGTCTGCTCTGCACTCAGTCGCTTTGTAAATAGCTTTTACTTCTTTTTCTTCCATCTGTAGCCAAGGGCCAAAGTCTTACAGCACTCCTGCTGCCGGCATCAGTCCTTCCAGGTCATGTTACAATTACAACAGCACTCGGGTGCATTCTCTAGCCCCTTCCTGACTACAACTTTAAAGCTAGTGGAATTATAGCTAGAAATGCTCCTCGTCTTGGTATTCTCTCATGTCATGCCACTGAAGGGACCCTCATTTATGTAAAATATTCAGCTGCCGGGCATTGTATCATTCCTTTACTCCACCCCTCGGCCCCAAGCCGAGTTTCAGTGGAGTACGCAGCTTATTTTGTAATTGACATACGAAATTTTTATGGTTTGCCGCCTTTTATTGTTTGATCATCATGATCGGTTACTGGTGCAAGAAACTACGCCCCCATATCATTCAGTGGCCGATTTACCTTTTTCCCCATATCATTATGTGAGCCTTTTGTTTCCTTTATTACATTGTGGTGGCCCCTATTGCCCTGATGTCTTGTACCCATCATTTTTGCGCGATTGATTACCATTTTGCCTGACGCCCTTGGAAATGTTTCTCGACGATTGGATGGCAACCATCTGGTGTTTGATCCGACCTCATAAAGGCATTGATGGTGATGGGACATGAGGCCCACAATGTGGACCCACATGATTGTTTTTCAGCTCGATGATGCGCGTGGTTGGGCTCCAGATCTTTTTTTATTTCCTTCAAGGCTTATCTCATCTTTCGTTGATGGGGACTGGACTTCTCCGTTTTGCCTCTCCGTGCAATGTTTATCTTTGTGGGAAAAGAATAGCGGACTGGCTTGGAACTTAGCGGATGGGCTTTTTTCGATGCTTGGCTATCTAGAGGTAGCTGCCCTGCTGTTTGCTTCTTCTGTTGATGTAGAGGTAAAATGGCTTGGATACCAATAACTTCAATCGTTTCAGACGACAAAAAATACCTTCAGATCTCACTACTGAGCACAGTGAAAATAGCACGACTCCATGGAGTCACTTTACCGAGTAAAGGACGCACAAATTGTGGATTCTTAATCCGTTTAATCCGGGAGTTACGTCTCCATTTAACGTAAGTCTGTTGCTTGTTCTGGTTCACAACCAGGCAAATCTTGCCTCCCTCCGTTTGTTGGTGCGGTTACTGATTTCTGGTGGGAAAGGATATACCTAAATATGAGCTGGTCTTCCAGGCCCTGGTTTTAGTGTTCTTGCGGGGATCCCTTTTATTACGTGGTAGGATAGGGTATTCCCTTTTTTGGATTTTATACTTATTCTCTCTCTCTCTCTCTCTCTCTCTCTCTCTCTCTCTCACACACACACACACACACACACACACACACACATAAAACAATTCTATTCAGATCTGTCTGGAAGTCAAACTTTGCAGGCTGAGAAGGAATCGTAAAAATAGGGCAGCCCTGGTGCACGAAGCTCCTGCCTATGCAGCCTAAAGTACACTGTTTCCATACCTTGAACTCGTGACCTTAAGTTCACACAATGACGTGCCAAGGTTCCCCTTCTTGAGAAGGATTCTTAGTAAGCAGATTTCTACTAAGGAAAAACGACAGAGGTTCAAGCTAAGTCAAAGATATTGACCAACAATCTAACATGTGAATATTTGATTGACCATTTCTTTTTTCTTTTTATTAGTTTTTTTAAAGAACGAATTAGGTACTCTGCAAAAGGTGAAGTGAATTGTAGATCTCAAACTCTAGCTTTTATGCATTCTTGAAGGTAGTCTGTTTGAGCATCATCTGATGTGGGAGCCCTCATAATCTCTGTCTAAGTTTATTTCTTTGGCATTTCCAATTACGAATGCTAAATGGACTGCACCATGAGGTGTTGTCTAGTGACAGCATGTTTTAGAGCCCACTTCTTTATTATTGGAATTGTTTATCTTGTTGCTTTAACTTTATATTTCTTCATGTGGTATCAATGAGTCCAGCTTCTAAAACATTGCATTTTTTAAAATAAAAATTCTAAATTGTCCATTTTAAGTAAAGAAAAAGGCAGCTATGGTGCATGAATTTTCCATGTATGTGGGGTTTGGGGAAGGGGTGGACCACAAAGGTCAATAGTGTGCAGCCTTTGTATTTTACAAGAGGCTGTTTTCACATCTTAAACCCGTGACTTCAAGGTCCCATGACAACAACTCTACCGTTGTGCCGAGGCTCTCCTTCGTCCATTTTAAGTAGAGTATATCAAATGTTTTTTAAATGCTAGAATTATTCAAATCACCATAACATGCTTTTTAATATATAAGACATCTATTTTTAGAACAATGAGGTGAACGAGTTGGATCCTTTAAAGGTTTGCTCAAGAAAATGTGGTTGCTAGACTGCACTCACAGTACAATTAATTTAGCATTCATTTCTAATATTGTGTTCCCTAGTGAAATAGGAATGGCATGAGTGCTTATATTATCGCTGTAGTCTTGAACCAGGGCTGAAAAAGTCTATATGCCTTGGGTGGATGGAGTGGCAAGGCCTAAAAGGAATGGAAATTTGCTTTATCAGGTTGATTTTATTTTTTTTAATATTTTTAACATTAACGAGTAAGAAGGGTCTGACAAAACATTGATACGATTGTGGATGATATCGATTTTGCTTGGTGAGATGGATGCATAAGTAAAAGGCAAGTTCGAATTTGGATTTTTTCATTTCATGAGTGCCTGGAACCTTGACCCGAACACAGGAGACTACTTGCTAGCCCGTTTACGGTGAAAGGCCTTAGCTTTAGGACATGGCATTCTATCACTTGCATTTATTCTGGTCCTTTTCACGGGTAGAAGCCGGGAATGTAACGGTTGGGGCAATACAAAAGTGTGGTTGCCTGGCTGATTATGTATATAAAATTCAAATAGAGAATGGATGATATGTGATCCCAAAATTTTTTCCGTTGGGTAATCCTGGCCATTACTCTAGTAAGTGTATAATGGATGGTTAAGTTGGAATGGCAGTTGCATGTCCTTGGTAGATGCAGGTTTTCATTTAGACAAGCTGGCCCCACTAAGCCAAAGCCATTTCTTAAATTTATAAGTGCAGGGACCACTCTTTTTTTTTCTTTTTTTATTATTATTTAGAAACACAATTTTTTTCTTCTATATTATAAGGTAAAAGTTGTCGTCATGTGATCTTGAGGTCACAGGTTCAAGGTGTAGAAACAGTCTTGTAAAAATACAAGGTAAGACTGTCTACTATAAGCTCTTGTCGTCCACCCCTTCTTTGAACCCCGCGTAGGCGGGAGCTTCGTGCACTAGGCGTCCTTTTAGATTTTTTTACAAGAAATCGCTTATGATTCCTCTATATTACATAGTAGCTTTATTCACTAATTAAATTGCACTTCAACCCTCTTTGTAACATGTTAAGCCTTCTTATTTTTTAGATGTATATTTTGAGTGAAAATAATCTTATGCCTTTGTTTTGATAGATACAACTCTCTATAAGTATGTAGGACCACATTTTAATCATCTTCTTTATAAATTATGATTTGAGTTTGACCCACATTTTTTAGCATTTAAACTACGGTTTTTTTTTAGAAACTTTACCAATTTGTCATTCTATTAAGTTTCTACCATTAGTTTTTATAAAATTTTAATATTACCTTTATCTAAAGGCAAATTTTTATAAAATTTTGATGTTACCCTTATGTAACAGTGGTGCGGTCGTTGGAGAAGAAGGCAGAAAACAGAGGCAGGATCGTGTAGAGCCAGGCGGGCATCAGACGAGGCACGGTCGCAGTCGACCTGGGGACGGAACCTAGGTGCTAGCCCCGGGCGGGGAGAGGGGCAGTTTGAATAGCATCGGCCGGGGTTGGGCGATCTGGGTGGCACCAGGTTGGAGTGGGGGGCGGTTTGGATAGTGCCCGGCGGGGGGCGATCGGGTAGCCCGGGGAGGGGGGCGGCGGGGGGAAGGTGGGGTTTGGCGGGGCGATCGGGTAGTGCCGGCCGCAGGGGTGGTCTGGATAGCGCCGGTCGGGAGGGGTGGGGGATGGGTAGCGACGGCCGCAGGGGGTGGTTTGGATAGCGTCGGCCTGGGGGGATTCTGGGTAAGCGGCGTTCTGGACAGCACAGGATGGGGGATGGAGCTGGTACCAGGGAGGCGGGGAGCGTGGAGGGGTGTACTGGTACAACCGAGCTGATTGGGTACTGGGGGAGGAGGGGGTTTGTAGTATTAGGGGACAGGACAGAAGTGGGGCCAGGGTACTGGGGAGGGGGATGGGCGGCTGGTACAGGGGTGCCGAGGAGGGGGAACAGGAAGCAGGGAAGGGGGCCGGGGTACCAGGGAGGGGGAACAGAAGGCCGGGAGAGAGGGGTGGGCGGCTGGTACAAGGGTGCCGGGGAGGGGAAGAGGGGCGGGGACTGGGGTATCAGGGGAGTGGGGCGGGGAGCAAGTACAGTGGGGGCTGGGGCTACCGTGGAGGGGGAACAGAAGGAGGGGAGGCGGCGTAGCGGGGAGGGGGAGGAGGGGCACCGAGGAAGGGGGAACTGAGTATCGAGGAGGGGTGGGGCGGGAAGCAGGTACACCAGGGAAGGAGCCAGGGTACCGGGGAAGAGGAACAGGAGGCGGGGAGGCGGCCGGGGGTATTGTGTTGGGTATAAGGGAGCTGGTCAGGTACTGGAGGAGTGGGGAGGAGCGGGGTACTGGAGGAGTGGGGAGAGGGGGCAGGAGCTATTCCGGTGCCGGGCAGGTGGGGGGCGAGGAACTGGTCAAGGGGAGGTTCGGTTGCCGAGGAGAAATCGATGTCGTAGCGCTGGCAGGGGGGAAAGGTGGTGCGATCTGGGTAGCGTCAGCCGGGGGAGGAGGGTTGGGAGAGGGGTGGAGGTCGTCTGGACAGCACCGGCTGGGAAGGCAATCTGGGTAGCATTGAAAATGGTGTGAAGGGACGAAGGTAACATTGGTATTTAATAAAAATTAATAGAAAAAATAGATGAAAATTAATAGAATAGAAAACTTACAAAGTTTCTAAAAACTTAATGACAAATTTGCAAAAAAGATAAAAATGTTGGATTTTTTTACAAAAATATCATAAAATAATAATAAATCTGCAAAAAACCCTTTAAACTACATTCTTCATTGGCCATGATGGGCCTCATTTTAGGTGATCTAAATTATTTACATCATAAGACATGTGAGACTTGAACCTACATTTTAGCATATCTAAACCGCTCAAATCATAGGGCATGAATAGTTGGGTCTACATTTTAGAAGATCTAAACTATCCAAGTCATAGGCCATATAATACTTACACCAGCATTTTTGAATGTTTTAGATGTTCTAAAATGTGGGCCAAGGGTCATACATAGCATGTTGTTTGATGGTTTAGATGTGCTAAAATGTGCCCTATTATTTGAATGTTTTAGGTCTTATAAAATGTGAGCCTAACATAAGTCATAAAGAAGATGAATGGGTTTGATGATAGAGAGGTGGCATAGTTACCAAAATAAAGGTATAAAATTATATTTTCTATTAGAGGGATAGGTGTCAATATCAATGTAACATGTTTCTTTGATATCCTGTTACTCAAAATAAATTAATAAAATAAAAAGGTCATGACTATAAAAGGAGAGGGTGTAGTGTAATTTAATTAGCAAATGGGGTTAGTGTGTAAAATAGAGGATTTATAAGAGGCTTCACATAGAAATCTCTTTATTTTTGGTGCTAAAGCTATCTACTAAAGCAAGAAACAATTGCAAAGCATAGTTCTTAGGTTTGAGTTGCTACTTTCTTGTTTAGAGTAGATAAAATAGATAAAAGTCCATGAGTATTTGTTTGTTCCTTTAAAATCATCATATAAGGATTAGATAAATTTGGCAATGATAAAATCAATATGATCTATTAAATCCACAACCCATGTGGGCATATATGCAGATATCCATTTAAAATGGTATTGTCAAAAATTAAATTTAGAAATGATATGAATATTGGATGTTGACTTTTTTTGAAAGCTCCAAATCATTAATCATGTTCAGGGTCCCTAAAATAGGTGACTCATGTAAAGTTGTTGAATTTGGATGAAGCCTAACACTTGTTTTGTCTTTTTAAAAAAAATTAGTGGCTCTAATTTTCAACTTTTATAACTTATCTATAAGAATCTAATGCTCTTGAAATTTGGTATCTAGCCTTCTAAGGCATTTTGAACAATAATAACAGTTTAGATCTTTCAAAAGAAGTCAATATCTACAATTTGAAATGACTTACGCAAGATGGATGGATGATCTGCAAATCTGTGATCTGCACCTAAATTAGATATGGTTTGGGTGTTTTTATCGACAACCTGTGTGGATCAAAAACCTTACTCTATATCTGTGACACCTCGGGGTTTTCCAAAACTTTTTCCTCATTAATATAAAAATAACAATACGTTTTAAGAAAATAGACGGGATCCCTAAAATTTAAAATTTTATATTATAGAGCTTTTAACGCAGCTTTTAAAAGAATTTCTCGAAAGCGTAAACTTCGGGGGTCAACTTCATTCAAAACTGTAATCATAAACAACATTAAAACATTGATACTCTGAGCATGCTCGATTAAAAACCACGATAAATACACTGGCTAATTAAAGATGATAATAAATCAATTCAAACGTCACCAGGTTCCATCCATAATCACCACAATATTTCCATCTAAACTTTAACAATCCTCCATAACATAATATGAGTCCAATCTATAATATGTATCCAGAACTAATAAAGTCTCAAACGTCTAATCCAAGTGACATACTCTAATATATGTCCAAAGGAGAAATTAAAATGAATTGTCGTCAAGTCTCCTTCCAGATCCCTGCTACTATGCCTGCTTTCTCTTGTTGTTATCGTGTTCCAAATTTGAGGCATTGCAAAATAAGGCAATGCCTCAGGAAGCTATGCTTGTGTAGGTGATTACACTCAAATAAAGTTTAACAAAATTTACAATAGAATTCTTATAAGGCAAGCATACCCAAAACATGTCAAATAACTGAAATGCTTGCAATTACAACTTTCACAAATCAGATGCCGAGGTAAATCAATATAGCATGCAAAGCATGATCAAAATACAAGGTAAGTACATCAAAACCATACTAGTATATATACCCATGGAAAGATATGCATGCAATCATTGATACCAAAACACTGTATCAAAACTATATCAAAATTTCTCCAATATACTCAATCACATATACTCAATCATCAGTGATATGTATCCATACTAACTTTGGTACCTCCCGTGCAATCAACATCAGCCCTCGGAGTCTCTCACAGCCTAGGCCCGACATGCCCCGATTCATCATACATACAACGTCATATAAACATGCACAACTATATGGGTTACTATGCTGCAGTGGTAACCCCATCAGGGTCTAAACCACTGCCGCTCCACGTCGACACCAAATGAGAGACTTTCTCCATCCCCATGGGAAGGAACGGACCCGTAGGGGGGACTACCCATGATACCACCCCTACGTACCTGGCCCTGTATCACTCTAGGGCAGTGTCTATCATCATCCTCATCACAAAATCAGAGGGCAGGTGGCCAACCCTACAACCCTCCTAGCATAGTACCCATCGGGTGAAAGCACCCGTCATAAATCATCGGCAAGGTATAAATCTTATAAACCTTGTAAATACGTTATAAATAATCTCAATAACACACTTAAAGCCCGACAAACATTGTCATTTTCAAATAGAAAAGTCATGCTATAACATGAAAGTAGGGATCTAATTATGTACACGAGAAGATGTAAAACACATGTCTCAAAGCTTTAAAATCCATTCATGGTTATTGAAATCATGAAATAATTGAATAGAATCACTTACCTCAAAAAATGCAGTGCTCAAATCAAGCGCGTGGAAATATCACGTGGCGCGCTCTGACGTACCTGTTACATCATAAATCTTCCATTATTTGGTAATTCAATACTATTTAACCCTCTAATCTCCCAGATTATCTCACATTTGATGTATACTATCAACTTCTAAGGCTTGATCATCCATTGATCAGCCTGATTGAGACTATCTAACAACATTCTATGGTTTAACTCTAAAAAAGGAATTTATATCTAACTTTTCAAGTCACATCTAGGTCCGCGCCGTCGATACGGTCGCAACGCCTCTTTCGGATTGCGATTTGGACCTCTGTAGCTCCTAAAAATCAAGTTTTTATAAATGAACGGGTCAAAGGACCCCGAAAAATCACAAAAACTCGTGCGTTGCACATGCTCACGCGTGCGGGCGAGTCCACAGACATGATAGGCGTCGTTTTTTCCTAGCGGGGGCGTGCACAGACGCGCTGAACGCGTCTGCACTGCGTCTCCGTGCAGGCGCGTGCACAGATGCGCTAGGCGTCGTTTTGTGAGGCATGCACTCGCGTACACCGTTTTCGTGCGCACGTTTTATCGTGTTCTCGGTGCACTACATTCCGCGTGGCGCGTGGTGCATGGCGCCACGTGTCGCCTATGTGGGCGCGTGCCGTGCGGGTGCTGTGCGCGTGGTGTCGCGTGTCATGCGCGTGCCGTCTGTGTGCGTGGTGCCTATGTGGCGCGCATTAGGGGTGACA
Source organism: Warburgia ugandensis (assembly GCA_035236585.1). Lineage (NCBI taxonomy): Eukaryota > Viridiplantae > Streptophyta > Magnoliopsida > Canellales > Canellaceae > Warburgia > Warburgia ugandensis. The sequence continues at coordinate 48,428,052 of CP141130.1, forward strand.
CGTGTCGCGGTGCGTCGCCATCGCCGAAGAAGACGACTGGACTCCGGTCGCCGCCAGCCACGCACAGGTGTCCAAATGGTGCAATTTTTGCACCGTTCCGTTCAGTTTTTCGCGTAGATTCCATATATGAGCTCCTTTTCAACCATCTATGCCATTCTCTAGTGTTTTTATACGATTTTTGTCACGTCCCTAAAATTTTCCCTCTACTGTTTTATAAGTTTCGGCATATCTAGCCGTCCGATCACCATGAAAATTCATGGAATTGTTCTTCATGTTACAATGCCTATGATGGACAGTTCAGATCACAATCTGATGCCGTTTCATTAGTTTAATTTAACAAAAAAAAGTACTGCCTACTTGTTCACCGGAAAACGGCAATCCACACCATTTTTCACCGTTAAAAACAACATAAACTATAGGTAAACACAGGAAAATGGTGGAGGGTGGCCTACCGTGGTTAGATTGCCATTGCGTGTGCCTGCTCGGGGAGTTCCTCGTTGCTGCCTTGTGTCGCCAAACCAAAATTAGAAGTGAATGGTTTGGTCGTACACGAGATAGGGCAAGCTTTTATAGCCTCATTGTGGGTCCCACGCCCTGTAGGCCCATGTATATTTACAATTTTACCCCTCCTATTATTATTTTAAAACTATTAATATTTTGGGTTATTACATCCTCTCCCTCTTATAATAAAATTTCGTCCTCAAAATTTAAATAGGTGCATACCTCTAAGGAAAAAGCTCTGGATGCTTTTGCCTTATCTCATCCTCCATCTCCCATGTAGCCTCTTGAGTTGAGTGATGTTACCAAAGAACTTTGACCAAAGGAATGGCCTTTTTCCTCAACTCGTGGATCTCACTATCCATGATTCGTATAGGGCGCTCATCAAATGTCATGTCAGGTTGTATTTCTCTAGGAATTTGTTTGAGTACGTGGGCTGGATCCGGCACGTACTTCCTCAGCATGGAAACATAGAAAACATCATGTACTACAGCCAACTGTGGGGGTAAGGCTAACTGATAAGCTACTGGTCCCACTTTGCACAGGATTTCAAAAGGACTAATATATCTAGGACTGAGTTTTCCCTTGACACCAAATCTCATCACGCCCTTTATAGGTGAAACTCTCAAAAATACATGTTCTCCCACTTCAAACTCTAAGTCCTTCCGTCTCTTATCCGCATAACTCTTCTGGCGACTGTGGGCTGCAAGTAATCGTTTTCGAATGAGTCGGACTTTCTCTGCACATTGCTCAATCAACTCTAACTTCACAATCTGTCTCTCTCCCACGTCACTCCAACACAACGGAGACTGACATGGTCTACCATAAAGTGCCTCATAAGGCGCCATGCCGATACTTGTGTGGTAACTGTTATTATACGCAAACTCCACTAGTGGCAAATGCTCATTCCAGCTGCCCCTTCAGTCCATGACACAGGCCCTCAACATGTCCTCAATAGTCTGAATGGTCCTCTCAGACTGGCCATCTGTCTGGGGGTGGAAGGCCATACTGAATCTCAATGTCGACCCCAGAGCCTCCTGTACACTCTGCTAGTACTTTGAGGTGAATCGTGTGTCTCGATCTGAAATAATCATCAATGGTACTCCATGCAAGCTCACGATCTCCCTGACATACAGCTTAGCCAAACTGTCCACAGTCTGTGTCTGTCTGATGGGGAGAAAATGGGCAAACTTCGTCAGTTGATCAACCACAACCCATATCATATCATGCCCACTAGTAGTCCTTGGCAAGCCCACTATAAAATCCATAGTGAGATGGTCCCACTTCCACTCTGGAAGGTCTAATGTCTGCAATAATCCCGCTGGTCGCTGATGCTCTGCCTTGACCTGCTGACAGGTCAAACATCTTGCTACGCACTCACCAATATCTCTCTTCATCCCATTCCACCAGAAGTGTCGTCTAAGGTCTTGGTACATCTTCGTACCTCCGGGATGAATAGAATATGGGGACTGGTGCACCTCCTGGAGCAAGTCGTGCCTCAACTGATCATTTGCAGGCACCATTAACCTGCCCGTATATCTGACACCCCCATCTGGCCCTTTGGAAAAATCAACCTCATCTACCATGTCCTGTATCCCAGCATCACTAATTTGTGCCTGAAGAATCTTGTCAAGGAACCTAGATCGAGTCGAGAGGTTAGCAATCATCACCCTCGACTTTCTGCTCAAGGCATCAGCTACAACGTTGGCTTTCCCCGAGTGGTATTGTATGGTAAAGTTGAAGTCCTTGAGGTACTCTATCCATCTCCATTGCCTCATGTTCAGATCACTCTGAGTAAAGAAATACTTGAGGCTTTTATGGTCTGTGTATACCTCAAATTTCTCTCCATATAAATAGTGTCTCCAGGACTTCAATGCGAACACCACTGCTGCCAACTCTAAATCATGGGTTGGGTAGTTCACCTCATGAGTCTTCAACTGTCTCGACGCATAGGCAATAACCCTCTCATGTTGCATTAACACCGCTCTTAAACTTTTGCCTGATGCATCACAGAACACCACATAGCCACCTGACCCTGAAGGTAAGGCCAGTACTAGCGCAGTAGTCAACCTCCTCTTGAGCTCTTGAAAGCTCTTCTCACAAGCATCAGTCCAAACGAACCTGGTATCCTTCCTAGTCAAGGTGGTCAACGGCAAAGCGATCTTCAAGAACCCCTCAATGAATCATCGATAATAACCAGCCAAACCGAGAAAACTACGAATCTCTGTCACGGTCGTAGGCCTCTCCCAATGTACAACTGTGTCCACCTTGGCTGGGTCCACGGCCACACCATCCTTGGATACCACGTGTCCCAAAAAATGCACCTGTTCTAACCAAAAATCGCACTTACTGAGCTTCGTGTACAAGTGATGATGGTGAAGACCGTCCAACACAGTGCGAAGATGCTCCCGATGGGCCTCATGGCTACGAGAGTAGATCAAGATGTCATCCACGAAGACAATTACGAACCGATCTAAATAAGCTCAAAATATTCTGTTCATCAGGTCCATGAACACTACAGGTGCATTTGTTAAACCAAAAGGCATTACCACAAATTCATAATGGCCATACCGACTCCTAAAAGCAGTCTTAGGGATATCCTCTTCTCTAATCCTCAACTGGTGGTAGCTTGATCTCAGGTCAATTTTAGAGAATACCTTTGCCGACTGCAACTGATCAAATAAGTCGTCAATACGAGGCAAGGGGTACTTATTCTTTATAGTAACATTGTTCAGCAATCGGTAGTCGATGCATAGCCTCAAAGATCCATCCTTCTTCTTAACGAAGAGGACAGGTGCTCCCCAAGGAGACCCACTCGGTCTGATAAAACCCTTATCTAGAAGCTCCTGTAACTATACCTGGAGCTCTCTCAATTCTGCAGGGGCCATTCTGTAGGGCGTCTTAGAAGTAGGTGTTGTACCTGGCACTAAATCTATAGTGAAATCAATCTCCCTGCGTGGGGGTAGTCCTGGTAGCTCGTTTGGAAACACATCGGCAAAATCTCGCACCACATCAATCTCCTCAATTCGTGGCTACTCACTGTTAGTCGTCATGACGCAGGCCAAAAACACTCAACAACCTTGAGAGTAACATTGCGCTGCTCTCATGGCCGAGATAACACAAGGGCCACTATCACTCCTTCCCTGGACTACAACCACTGGTCGATCAGGTACACAACATCTGATTTGCTTCTTACGGCAGTCTATCGTAACCCAAAAAGTAGTTAACCAATCCATCCCCAAGATGATATCATAATCCATCATATCTAAAAGGATAAGGTCAGCATCCATCTTAATGTCAGATATCTCCACTGGTACCTTCTCAATATATTTCGTAACCTCTACTGCCTCCCTTGTCGGCATCAATACATCTAACCCAAATGCTAATTCGTGTGGGCATAAATCAAGGCATGATGCAAACGTGTATGAAATAAATGAATGACTAGACCCTGAGTCAAAAAGAACTTTAGCATGTCTATCAGCTACTAAGAAAGTACCTTCCACCACCTGGTTCGAGGCTTGTGTCTGCCTAGACGTAATAGCGAAAACACATCCCTGACTACGTGGCACTGCCTCTGTAGCAGCATCTGTCCTCACTGTCTTGTCTCTTTGACCTCTTGGACAATCTCTGATGGCATGACCTGCCTCACCACATCCGAAGCATTTGAATGGCTGTCTTGGCTGGTACGGCTGTCGCTTCTGATGATGGTAGAATTGCTGTGGGCCTTGATGCTGACAGCCCATTCCTGGACATGGTCGCCCCATATGTCGACCCTTACAACGAGGGCACACTCTCCTATTCTGGTCTCTCCTCTGTCTAGAATGGTACTGATGATCTGGACCCCCTTGGGGCTGTGTGGACATGAAGGGTCTCTTGCCCTTAAAGGGCTGACCCATCTCTCCCCTGTTCCGTGCTAAGTCTTTTTTGAGCATGGAAGCTACGTTTGCAGCATGCGTCACCATGGTCGGACATGCAATGATTACCTCATGCCTCAACTGTGGTAGTAGCCCATCAACGAATCTCTCTGTATCCTCCTTGTCTGAGGCAAAAGATGTATACGCAAATCTCCTCAGTGTAGTGAAACGGTTCAGATATTGTGGAACCGTCATACTTCCTTGAGTTAATGTGGCGAATTCCCTTCTCATAGCATGTAGGGCATGAGGAGGAAAGTACTACTTGTCAAAGATCTCTTGGAAATCCTCCCATAGTGGTGGTGGTGAGGATAAGAAACGAGTCTGTTGCTGGGTCTTCCACCACAACCCAGCCTCATCGATCAACAAGAAAGTCGCCAATCTCACTTGATCCTCTAGCTGGATCTTCATTCCCTCAAAGGCCTTCTCGACCTGAAATAACCATCTTTCTGCTATTGCTGGGTCTCCTTGCCCACGGAAAGAGGGTACCATCTTTTGGAACCTCTCAAGTTGTTTTGCTGATGGATCAGGTTGTTTCCAGGATCCTCCCTCTGTGTCTTCTGGCATAGGAGCTGTTTGTGCCTGGTGGGATGACTGAGCTGAAGTGTCTCCCTGTGCTGCTGCAGTCATCGATGGGTGGGCAGAGTGAATAGCCCGTACTACCACCTCCACCTGCTGTGTCATCTGTTCAGCCAACTATGGCACAAGCTCCTGAACTACACGGGCTACTATATTAGCCTCTGAATCCCCTTGTTCAGGTGTCGTAATAAGAGTAGCGACTGGTGGAATAGGGGTGGATCTTATCTTCCGTCGAGGAGCCATCTGCCAATGTTTCAATATAATATCAAGTAAGTAATTCTCCTATCTCTATCTCAATCCAAACACTCCTTTGCAATAACTCAATTTGGACTCATAAAGTGGTGATGATGGGATGAACCTGGGCTCTAATACCAAATTGTGACACCCTGGGTTTTTCCAAAACTTTTTCCTCATTAATATAAAAATAACAATACGTTTTAAGAAAATAGACGGGATCCCTAAAATTTAAAATTTTATATTATAGAGCTTTTAACGCAGCTTTTAAAAGAATTTCTCGAAAGCGTAAACTTCGGGGGTCAACTTCATTCAAAACTGTAATCATAAACAACATTAAAACATTGATACTCTGAGCATGCTCGATTAAAAACCACGATAAATACACTGGCTAATTAAAGATGATAATAAATCAATTCAAATGTCACCAGGTTCCATCCATAATCACCACAATATTTCCATCTAAACTTTAACAATCCTCCATAACATAATATGAGTCCAATCTATAATATGTATCCACAACTAATAAAGTCTCAAACGTCTAATCCAAGTGACATACTCTAATATATGTCCGAAGGAGAAATTAAAATGAATTGTCGTCAAGTCTCCTTCCAGATCCCTGCTACTATGCCTGCTTTCTCTTGTTGTTATCATGTTCCAAATCTGAGGCATTGCAAAACAAGGCAATGTCTCAGCAAGCTATGCTTGTGTAGGTGATTACACTCAAATAAAGTTTAACAAAATTTACAATAGAATTCTTATAAGGCAAGCATACCCAAAACATGTCAAATAACTGAAATGCTTGCAATTACAACTTTCACAAATCAGATGCCGAGGTAAATCAATATAGCATGCAAAGCATGATCAAAATACAAGGCAAGTACATCAAAACCATACTAGTATATATACCCATGGAAAGATATGCATGCAATCATTGATACCAAAACACTGTATCAAAACTATATCAAAATTTCTCCAATATACTCAATCACATATACTCAATCATCAGTGATGTGTATCCATACTAACTTTGGTACCCCCGTGCAGTCAACATCAGCCCCCAGAGTCTCTCACAGCCTAGGCCCGACATGCCCCGATTCACCATACATACAACGTCATATAAACATGCACAACTATATGGGTTACTATGCCTGATTGAGACTATCTAACAACATTTTGTGGTTTAACTCTAAAAATAGAATTTATATCTAACTTTTCAAGTCACATCTAGGTCCGCGCCATCGATACGGTCGCAACTCCTCTTTCGGATCGCGATTTAGACCTCTGTAGCTCCTAAAAACCAAGTTTTTATAAATGAACGGGTCAAAGGACCCCGAAAAATCATAAAAACTCGTCCGTCGCACGTGTGGGCGCGTTCGCAGACGCACTAGGCGTCATTTTTTTTTTCCTGGCGGGTGCGTACACAGGCGCGCTGAACACGTCTGCACTGCATCTCCGTGCGGGCACGTGCACAGACGCACTAGGCGTTATTTTTTCCTGGCGGGCGCGTGCATAGATGCGCTGAACGCATCTGCACTGCGTCTCCATGCGGGCGCGTGCATAGACGCGCTAGGCATCGTTTTGTGAGGCGTGCACGGGAGTGTACTGCCTTCTTGCACGCGCGTGCACCGTTTCCGTGCATTGATTTTCGTGCGCACGTTTTGTCGTGTTCTCGGTGCGTTGCATTTCGTGTGGCACGTGGTGCATGGCCCCACGTGTCGCCTATGTGGGTGCGTGCCGTGCTGGTGCTGCGCGCGTGGTGTCGCGTGTCGTGCGCATGCCGTCTGTGTGCGTGGCGCCTACGTGGCACGCATCAAGGGGTGACACGTGTTGTGGTGGGTCGCCGTCGCTGGAGAAGACGATCGGACTCCGGTCGCCGCCAGCCACGCACAGGTGTCCAAATGGTGCGATTTTTACACCGTTCCATTCAGTTTTTCGCGTAGATTCCATATATGAGCTCCTTTTCAACCATATATACCATTCTCTAATGTTTTTATACGATTTTTGTCACATCCCTAAAATTTTTCCCTCTACTGTTTTATGAGTTTTCCAGCATATCTAGCCGTCCGATCACCATGAAAATTCATGGAATTGTTCTTCATGTTACAATGCCTATGATGGATGGTTCATATCACAATATGATGCCGTTTCATTAGTTTACTTTAACAAAAAGAAGTACTACCTACTTGTTCACCGGAAAACGACAATCCACACTGTTTTTCGGCGTTAAAAACAGCATAAACTATAGGTAAACACAGGAAAATGGTGGAGGGTGGCCTACCGTGGTTAGATCGCCACTGTGTGCGCCTGCTTGGGGAGTTCCTCGTCGCTGCCTTGTGTCACCAAACCAAAATCAGAAGTGAATGGTTTGGCCGCACGCGAGACAGGCCAGGCTTTTATAGCCTCATTGTGGGTCCCACGCCCTGTAGGCCCATGTATATTTACAATTTTACCCCTCCTATTATTATTTTAAAACTATTAATATTTTGGGTTATTACAATATCCAATTTGTATTCTCATAAATTGAGTTAGAGCTTTGGCAGGGAATTAGATTAAGGAGAGCGTGTGGGTGTATGTGCAAGTGATTTGTTTTGTAATTCTTCATCTAAAAGAAAAAGAAAAAGGATTATAAAAGGCCCATATGTCTTCTCCCATAGTGACTTAGAAGTGAAAGAATAAATTAAGATATCCACTTGTGAGACAATGTAGATGAAACCAATTTCCTTTGCCAATGCGTTCACCACTCTATTACCTTTCCTTTAAGCATGTGTTGCTTTTCAAGAGGTTAGGAGCTAATGTTTAGGCAAATTTGTGATAAACGTCCTTGTGGTTCACATCTATTTGTTTAATTGCATTTAGGTGACATCAAAACCCTGATCACTATACTTAAAGTCACACTATATCTGCAAAGATGAAATGGTTAACTCTTTTGACATAGTTAGCCCAACATTTAAAGCCTACCATTTTGTTGTAAAGTTAGTATTATGATGTAAAAATAAATATAATGTCTCTAAACACAACCCCTACCCCTGCTAGGCTTAGATTGGTAAGAGAGAAACCATCAAAGTGCAATTTAATAAAACCATTTCAAAGTATGTTCAAGCTCAATTTGCCAAATAGTGCCAAAGAGCTAGTTCAAAAGCTACATGATTGTCGTGTATCATTCATAAAGAAACGTGTTTGAAGTCTACCAATAACATCTCACAATGGATAAAACAAAAAATGTCTTAGAAATGAATTGTTAGGCAAAGTGGTTCAATATAGTCCAGTTAGAACCTTAAACTCCCACTTATTGTAGACCAAAGAAATACGCTCCCCCCTCCCCCTTCAACTACCATTAACACACACAAGCAAAAAGAAATTGAAAAAAATATATGGACCCCAATTACGAGAATAAACAAAAAATTGGAAAAATATATGGAAGCAACTACAAAAAAAAAAGTTGTCAAAATATATGGATGCCAACTATAAGGAGGGCTTCAATCTAGTCCTTCATCTTGTTTCTTGTAAAATCCAAAAATAGAATTGACAAGTGGGACCAATCTTTTTCTATTCCCTTTCAGTTAGGTCTTTTTTGGGTAGGCATTTCATTAAATATCAACTTTGCAATACATCTTTTAAACTTGTTAAGCTCTGAAGCAAGTCCTTATTTGTTGAGAAACAAATTTATCTTGTTAAAAGCTGTTGTTTAAATGATAAATGAAGCTTTAGTTTCTATTTCTTGGGTTCTATAGGGTTTGCTTATTGCTTAAGAACTCCAATTGACCTGTGATGAATGCTCTTTTGGTTCTCTTGGACTCTGTCAAAATTTCTTGTCTCCAGTAATTTTGATAAGAAATTTTGAGCATTAAAAGATGCAATTAGTTGGCTATGATCTCGTCAAATGGATGCTTCAAATATGAATCTTCAATTTTGCATCTTCTTGGAATGGCTAGAAAGGAGTGCCATACATGTAAAGAGGAAAGAAAATAGTACTAAGGATCAAAACTTTGTACCATGTACACCTTATGAGAACACCAGTGCTAGGTTACAGAAGTTTCATTTGGTAGGTTTGTATATGTTCTTTGAATAGTTTGAAGAGAAACATAAAGGAATAGGAATTGGAACTCTCAAATTGTGATTCTTACTATTTTCCACTTCCACATATAGATGTTTTTATCATGTCAATTGCTGGTAAAATTTAGTTTCTTTTTTCCATGTCAATAGTACTTTTAAATATGTGGTTGGGGAATTTGAGAAAGGATAGAAAATGGTATCTTTTCCTCAATGTGGGCATCATTGTTTCCATTATCTCCTTTTTTAAAATGAAATGTTTCTTAAGGTGGGCTATTTTGAAGTTAGCCTTTTAAGTCATGATCTAATATGAAGTTTTCTCCTGGTTAATGACTTAATCCTCTCAATTTATGACACAAACATATGAAAATTTAATAGCATGTTAGTTGATATAAAGGACCCTCTTATCTAGAGCTTGCTAGACATTGAGTTGACCATATTTTGCATGATTTAGCAAGAGTTTAGATCAAAATATAGTTTTCAATTAATTTAGCAAGATATATGACAAGCAAATTTGTTAGATGTTAGGACAATTTTGACCAAAGTTAGAGAGAGTTTGACTGAGTTTGAGCTAAATATTATATAATATAATAGATATAGTTAATAAGTGTTCAATTTTGTATAAAAAAGTGCCCAATTAGTATCCCACGTGTTATAACTTATAGTGTTAAATTAGGTTTTTTAGCCAAAATTTTGAAACACAGGCATTTCTAACCTAATAATGCAAAGGTTTGTTATTTAGTAAGTTTAGAAGCTAATTCAGAGTAAGTATGTGAATTTTATAATTTTCTAGGATTTAATTAGGTTTTTTCTTCTTCTGTAAGTGTTGAGTAAGCTTAGAAACCTAAGCAAGCCAAAATCTAAATGACATCAATGGAAGGTGTGATGAAGGTTCAAGATCATCTTAAGGTAAGTAAGAAGCCAATTGAAGAAGCAAAAGGTGGCTAGAAATGGACCCAAGCCCAAGCCATTTCTACCACCTTTGCATGGGAGCCATTCAAGCTATTTAACCATTATAGCCATGAAAAAGGGTGATAAGCCATACAGGCTACGCAAACTTTGAAGTCAAGCATTTAATCCACTTAAGCCACCAAGGAATGAGCCATCAAAGTGAGTGAGCCTTTAAATTAAGGAGTGCCACTTGAAGCCACACGATTGGAGCATTAATTCAAGAAACTTTCCCATATTAAAGTGTGAATTTAAAGGGATTTTGAGAGATAATTGTAAAAGGTAAGATGATCATGTATTAAGGAACCCATCAAGAGAGAAAATTCCACTTTCCTAACCCATTTCCCATCCCTAATCCACCATTCATCTTAAGGTTTCATGTTTTCAAGTCAAGGAAGGAGTCACCATCCAAGAGGAGGATGCCCTCCCTTGCTTAGTTGGCAAAATCAAGTGGTTTTCTAATTAGAAAACCTTATATCTAAGTGCATACAAACATGAAAAAATCTTAGGTTTTCTTCTAGATTTTTCTCCTTACTTTCTATTCTATTTTCCCAATCTTCCCACCAACGAATCACCAGAGGGTGGATAGCCACTTTTGTTCAGCGGAAAATGATGTCTCCCCACTTAAAAATTAGAAACTAGCCACCCCATCACCTCCTATCTTTCTTAAGTCATCTTTATGACATCATCCCTACCTAAACTTTCTCCTTTAATACCTAACCCTAGAGCCACTTTCCTCATGGATTGACCCTTTCCTAAGTTAGGAAACCACTCATCTATATATATACCCCCATGGTTCATAAAATTTTTCCAAGTAGATGTGGGTGAGACACCTTGAAACATAGCTTCTTATGGTGTTATTTATTGTTAGACTTTGTGGCTTCTTTGATTCTTTTCTTCCTTTGATTTTCAAGTTATTGTCTTGGTTAATTGTTCTCCAATTTAGGTTAGTAGTTTACTTGTTCTTATTTGGTTTCCTTGCTTTAAGTTTTCCTTATTTTGTTCTTTAGATTACATGCAACTTTCCAACCTTCAATCTCCTTCCTTTCTTGCTACAATTCTTTAGTTTTTCTTATAATCCAAGATTTAAGTTAGTTACTTTCTGATAGTGATATCCAAGAGAATATCTAGCTTAGAACTTGGAAATCCCTCTTGAATTCCATATTTTCCCCCCTTGTTCACCACTTTAGTTTAGGCCCATTTTTCCTTAGCTAGTTCACCCTTTTAGCCTTTTTTCTCTCTAATTCCTTTCTTAGTTTTCTTTGCATATCATTATAATTTAGATTGGGAGATTTATATTGAAGTTTTTTTTATAGTTTATATATAGTTTTGCAAGCTTGAACAGTGTACACTTTCTAAAATTTGTAGACATTTTTATGAGCATAATTTTGGTGTAATTTGGAAGTGAATCAATAAAGTTTTGTCAGAATTCTTATTATGGAATGTTTCTTTCATCAAATTACTTTGGATCTAGGTTGTTTCCTTGAATAAAACTTATAGTTTCAATTTCTTTCTTAAGCTTGATTTGTTTGATGTTCTTACGTAGTTGAAACCTTGAATATTTCTCCCCTTAACTTTGTGATTTGTTTCGAGCCATCTAAACACCATATTTGCTTGAATCCTTAGGAAAAAATTTAGATTTTCATGTTGTTTATTAGATTCATTAATTAGTGCACATGATAGTTCACTTTAGATTCATCAATTCTAGTTACTTTTGCACCCCTGAACCATGCGTACAATCCATGGATCATGCACATGGTACTATGTCACTTTTCTTTTGCATTTTTGTTCAATTTAGTTGTATAATCTTGTTTTTGTAGTAGTTAATTCATTTTTTGTGCCATAGTTTATATTTAGAAGTTTCCTTTTTGATTTTTGATCTGCCCCTATTCTATATCATTACTTCAGCTAGTTGACTATCTTAACATTGCTACCCAATTCTTTATTTTCTATCCTAGTGGATGGAAAATTCCATCTTTACAAAGTTTTAGGATTTAGAAAGTCTCCTTAATTGTAGTTTCCATTTAGATACATGTTTCTTCACTTTTGTTCAATCTAGTTAGATCTCATTGGTTACTTTGTATTTTAGTTGAGTGTTAGAAAGTTTCCTGATTGGTTTTATAAAGTTCTATTTTTAAAAGGTTTCTAATTCTAGTTTAGGAAAGTTTCCATTTTAGTAATTTTCTTAAGATTAGTTGCCAAATTTGATTCATTATAATTTAGCATTAGTTTCCTTTAGTTGCTTAGATTTTGGTTTAGTAAGTTTCTATTTTCATTGCTTAGTCTTGGTATTTAGTAAGTTTCTTTTAAGGTTAGTTTCTAATTCCATGCATGTTCCTTCTTAATTTGTTTTAATTTTCTAATTTAATCACATCTCTATCTCTTTGGTTGAAGTTAATTAATTTGAATAAGATCCAAACCATTGCAAATCTATAAGATTCCTCATGGGATCAATCTCACTTGCATGAAAATACTGCATTGATTCATGTACTTGAGAGCAATTTTAAAGCTACACCAAGTTTTTGGCTCCATTGTTAGTGAATCACAATGGATTTGTGATTGGTTTTTTATTTGGATTGTTTATCTTTAGTCATATTCTCAGGTTGCATTAGCTTAGAAATTTTACTTCATATCTGCATCTTTTGCTAATTGCCCACAAATTGACCCATCTTTCTTTGTTTTGTACAAGGGGAATTTGGCAAACGAAGCGGTAGTGATCCTGTGGTCCAAATCATCATCATATTTTCTTACTTTTCTAAATTTTGAGTAAACTTATAGTGAGACCCCATTGTAACTTACAATTTCTTTATTCAATTTTAAATGTGTTGTATTAAAACATGGCAAGTGTGTGGCTTGGAGGGCCACACTTGATCTTCATCAAAAACCCCACTGTAAGTATCTCTCACTTTAATGTACTTTTCTAGTTAGGTTGCATTTAGTGCAGTTTGCATAGTTATTCATAGTGTAGTTCATATAGTTTGGGGTCATTCATCTTATTTGTTGCATCTTTAGTTAGGGTTGTTGCATTAGAGAGCACTTATCTAACCCTTGTTGCATTAGTTTGCTTACTTGTACTTACATTACACATTTATTGCTTTATAGTGAAATGGATCACAATGATAGTAAGGGCCCCATAGGAACCCTCATAAGATAAGGTTGGATCTTATCACCAAATGCTTAGCCCACCTAGGTAATCAAATCAATTCCTTATGTAATTACAATCCTAACCCTTGAAAGCTTAATTTAAAATCAAGTAGTAAGAGACTTAGGGTTTCAAGCTTGTAGGACCCTTTTAGAAGAAGGAGATCTATTGTCACTACAGTGGCTTCTGCGGATTGTGGTTAGAGTGGGTATTCAAAATTGAAGTAATTTTTCCACACCTTTCATTGACAGTTGTTGAGGTCTAAACGCCTCCTTCCATGAGAATTCTATTAACCACTTTAGAGCAGAATCTAACTGATAAGTAATGGTTAAGCCTGGTCAAAAGGAGGAGTTGTCTAGATTTAGGTTTAAAAACTACCACACTACACATTATTAAAGATCTTCAATTCAGCTCGTTAGTGAACTATTAGAGATTGATTGATTGTGCATCATATAGAGTTAGGAGTCATGTTGGTTAGGATGCATCATTTAGTTAGGTTTTTTTTATTAAAAAGAAGGTAGTACTCTTTCATTGTATACAATGATTTGTTTTGAGTACCATGGCCTACCAAGAAAGGCATAGGAAACCACTTTCATACTATTTTACTCCCAAGCCATTACTTGATATGTATGAGACAGTGACAAGGTATACTTCTGATATGTCCAATGCAATTGATAGTTGATTGGATAGTATGGAAAGTTTAATGAATATGTTAATTGCTTCTAGGTAAGATACTGAGTCATGTCTACCATATCAACAATCTCAGTACAAGAATTCTTATACCTATTCTAACTCACAATATCCCACTATTTCATGGCTATTAAGTTCCACTTACAATGGATAGTATCAGGAGTAAGTACAGGCACATAATGCATTCACGCACCCTAGCAATTATTATCCTGAGATAAATTATAATGTATGGGCTAGGCATCATGAACAACCATGGTCCCACCCTTCTCAACTCTACAATGATTCTCATGAACATCAAGGACAACTGTCATGGTTTCAACTTGATTAATCCTTTCCTAGTACCCTAAGGCCACAACAGTATGAGCCATACGAGTCTGAAGAGTCATTACAAGAAACTCAAATTAGAGAAAGCATGGAGCTAATTTCATTGAAAATGGATCAAATGCATGCTAACATTATACAATAGAATGAGAAAATGAAACAAACAAGGGAGAATAGTGAGAAAACCCTTGATAGAATTACAAAGATGGAAATACCATATGAGCTACAAGATTTTCAACCATCCTTGCAAACCTCGAACACATATTTACTAGAGTCATGTCCTGCTCCTTTTTATTATTATGATGATGAGACATCCATTGATGAAGATAATGAATATTTAGACACTGAGCCTTTAAAAAACACTTCTGATTGGCAAGACCAAGTAGAAACACCTAAACTTCAAGTTAAGCCTTGTAGTGTAGAAGACATACCCAATTGAGACCTACAGACTTTATTTGATCAAACATCAAATAGCACTATAGGACCACTTATAATCTTTACCTGTGCAAGAAGATCAGGAAGAAGAAAAGTCCATTAATGTCCTAGATCAATATCAACTAACTCTAGGTTACACATTAGAAGTTAATAAGGATTTAAGCCCCATCATCACTCTGCCTCCAAAAAACCAAGAACAACCTCTTAGAGAAATACAAAGTCAGCTTAATCCTCAATTTTAGAAAATTGTAAGGTAGAAGGAGAAAAAGATGAATTGAGTACAATGGTCACTATTATCCTTAAATTTGGTCACAAATGGGACAATTCATCTCAAATTGGTCCTAAGAAATTTAAATACACGATGGTCTTTCATGCTACAATGGTACCACCACCAAAACTTTCAAGGTGGATGAGTTATATTGACTATTGTGAAATTCTAAAAGTGGAGGATCATCAAGGTGGTCCCAAAAAATTTAAAATCACGGTGGTCTATTGTTTCCTAATGTTATCACTGAAAAAAATTTCAAGGTGGAGAATGTATATAGACTATCGTGAGATTTTGAAGTGGCCTAAAATTTTTTCTCATTTCATTGTTAGGGTTCAGATTAGGAAGGTCAAGACTAAGGTAAATTAGGTTAGTTCTAGTTGAGCAACTTAGGATTTTAAAGTCGCATTGTTCTACATTACCTATTTATCATTTAGTGTCCTATATTTCAAAACATTGAGGACAAAGTTTTGTTTAGGCTGGGGGTTGTAGATATACACGAGTTTTTCTCCATATCTTGTTAATTTTTATTTTTTTTTTGAATTTTTCTAAGTTTCCAAAAAGTTTTTAGGTCAAGTTCTTTTACTGTGATCAGAATTGAATTGCCTAAAATTTAGTATTTCCTCTGCTTTAACTTCTTAATAGAAATGTATATGGTTAATTTTGCATCTTATTCATGTCTTGAAGTGCTTTATGAAAGTTAAATCTTGGAATACACTTACACACAGTGAAAAAGTCTAGACTAATAGATGGTTATGACTTAAAGACCCTCAAGAAATTAGTGGAAACCTATATACCCAAGTGATTATTAGTGACTATCATCTTTCTGAGGGTTATATCTAATTACATATTTTCTTGAGCTGATATTACTTTGAAATATCATAGTATCTTTGTTTCGGTCAATTTCCAAGAATAAAAAGGAGCATTAACTTTGTTTCCTAAATATTTATTGACTTAGACAGGCTTTAAGAACTTAAGAAATGATATAGGCCATTCTTATTTAGCTTAGAGATACAGAGCCTACTCACATATTATAACATTAGTTAGATCCTTTGAGCCTCTTGGTAAGCCTTTTCTTTCAAAACCTTATTTATCCTTATCCAAAGAAACCCCAGCAAGAATATACATTACTTACCTTTAAAAAATGAGTAGATATGGTAGAAGAGTAGAAAAATGACAAAAGTCAAAGAAATGAAAAATATCAAAATCCCTTTCCCTCAAAGAAGTGTTCCTTCTCAGAAATACAAGGAAAGTGAAAAAAAAAGTATTAAAAAGAAAAAGAAAAGGAAAGAAAAGTTAAGAAAAGAGAAAGGAAAAATAGAAAATATAATCACTTCATGTATAACCAAAAGAAAAAGTTGTCCAAAAAAATATTCATACAAGACCTCTATTCATTTAAAACATTAAATCCTTATACCCTTCCTATCTAAAGACCTGTTGATCTTAAGGTGGAAGATAGCCCTAAAACGGATATAAATAGGAAGGAATTAAGATGAACTATTCTCTATGGTCTTGGTAATGGCATCTATTCTAAGAGATCATATTCTTTTGAATCATTTGTGCTTAGAAATTATGTGAACCATTAGTATCTTTGGATCTCGTCACATAGAGAGAAATTTTTTTAACCCCTTTTCTTTGAGAGCTTTATTTCTGAGTGTATACTAGTGAGGATTTAAGGTCAAGACATCTTTCCCAATAGAGCAATAAGTATTTTTGTTCGGAAGTCTTGACTTATGTAGTTGTACATGCACTGCATTTTGAAATATAACTATAATAAATTGGCTTTGGTATGTGCATAACTTGTGAAATTTCTCATTCATCTCTATTAAGTTGTTGAAGTAAGTAGAGTGCTAATGGACGAGAATTCTCCGGGATAAATTAAGGAACATAGCCTTATGGAATTTTGTTGGTATATTCATTGAAAACCCTCATGAGGCTTAAATCATCACGCAGGGATTTAAGGGCTTGTTGTATGTGCTAAATGCAATCATGAATACCTATAAAAAAATGACAACCATTTTGTTTTGATGATCTTTTAAATGTTTTGCTTAAGTTTAGAAAAAATGCTAGTTAGAGGGTGTCATAAGTGTTCAATTTTGTATAAAAAAGAACCTAATTAGTAGCCTGTGTGTTATAACTTATAGTGTTAAATTAGCATTTCTAGCCAAAATTTTGTAACACGCGCAATTCTAACCTAATAATTTAAAAGTTTGTTATTTTGTAGGTTTAAAAGCTAATCCAATGTAAGTAGGAAACCTAAGTAAGCCAAAACATAAATGACATCAATCAAAGGTGTGATGAAGGTTCAAGATCATCCTACAAGCAAGAAGGGAATTGAATAAGCAAAAGTTGATTAAAAATGAACGCAAGCTCAAACCATGCATTTTCACCAGCTTTGCATGGTAGCATTCAAGCTACATAACCATTAAAGCAAAAAGGGTGATAAGCCATATAATCTACTCAAAACTTGAAGTCGAGCATTGAAGCCACTTAAGCCACCAAGGAATGAGCTGTCAAATTGAGCCATTAAGCCAAGGAGTGCCACTTGGAGCCACATGATTGGAGCATCAATTCAAGCAACTTTTCTATGTTAAAAATGTAATTTTTAAGGTATTTTGAGAGATAATTGTAAAAGGTAAGATGATCATGAAGTAAGGGACCCATCAAGAGAGAAAAATCTACTTTCCTAACCCATTTCTCATCCCTAATCTACCATTCATTCTAGGGTTCCATGTTTTCAAGTCAAGGAAGGAGCCATCATCCAAGAGGAGGACATGCCCCCTTAGTGTGCAAAATCAAGTGGTTTCCTAATTAGGAAACCCCAGATCTAAGTCCATACAAACATGTAAAAATCCTACATTTTCTTCTAGATTTTCCTCCATACTTTCTTTCCTATTTTCCACTCTTGCCACCAAACAATCATGATTCAATTCAGAGGGTGGAGAGCCACTTTCCTTCCATGGAAAATGATGCATCCCCTGCTCCCTTTTACAAAAATAGAAACTAGCCAGCCTATCACTTCCTTTGTCTCTTATGTCATCTTTATGACATCATTCCTACATAAATTTCCTCCTCTAAAACTCCTCCTAATCTTCTTCTACATAAATTCACCCTTTCCTCAGTTAGGAATCCACTCATCTACATATACCTCCATGGTTCATATGAATTTTTCAAGTAGAGGTGAGTGAGACACCCTGAAACATGGCTTCCTTTTGTGTTATTTGCTGCTGGACTTTGGGATTTCTTTGATGATTTTCTTCCTTTGGATTTCTAGTTATTGACTTGGTTAATTAATCTCCAATTCAGCTTAGTAGTTTACTTTTTTTTTATTTACTTTCATTGCTCTAAGTTTACCTTGTTTTGTTTTTATTTAGTTTTATTGCTCTAGGTTTTTCTTGTTTTGTTGCTTAGATTACATGCAATTTCCCCGCCTTTAGTCCCCCTCCTTTCTTGCTTCAATTTTTTTTTCTTTGTTAGTCAACCGAGATTTAAGTTAGTTATTCTCTGGTAGTGATAACCATGAGAATAGCATTATTTTTTAAAAGTTGGAAATCACTCTAGAATTCAATATTTTTTCCTTGTTCAACACTTTAGTTTAGGTCCATTTTTCCTTAGCTAGTTCACCCTTTTAGCCTTCTTTTCTCCAAAATTTCTTTGAATATAATTATAATTTAGATTGGGAGCTTTATATTGAAGTTTTGTTGTACTTTAGATATAGTTTTGCAAGATTGAATGATGCACAATTTCCAGAATTTGTAAACAGTTTTATCCCTACAATTTTGGTATAATGTGCATGTGAATCAATAAAGTTTGGTGCCATTCTTATTATGAAATATTTCTTTCATCAAAGTACTTTGGATCTAGGTTGTTTCCTTTGATAAAATCTATAGTTTCAATTTCTTTCTTATGCTTGATTTGTTTGATGTTCTTAAGTAGTCCAAATCTAGAAATTTTCTCCTCTTAACTTTGTGCTTTGTTTCCAGCCATCTAGACACCTTATTTGCTTGAATACTTAGGAATCCATTTATCTTTTCATGTTTTTTATTATATCCATTAATTATTTTGAATCATAGGTCATTTAGGTTCCTCAATTTTGGTTATTTTTGTACCTTAGAACCTGCGTACAATCCATGGATTATGCACATGGTACTAAGTCATTTTCCTTTTTGGTTTTACTTAGTCTAGTTGCATAATCTTGTTTTGGTAGTAGTTAATTCATTTTTTAAATCTTAGTTTAGATTTATAAAGTTTCCTTTTTGATTTTTGGTAAGTTTCTTCTTTAGGAACTTTTGGGATTTAGAAAGCATTAAATTTAAAGAGTCTCCTTAATTGTAGTTTTCTTTCACATGCATGTTTCTTTCTTCTTGTTAAGTTAAGTTAGATCTCATAGGTTACTTTGTTTTATATGTTAGCTTAGTGTTAGAAAGTTTCCTAATTTGGTTTTAGAAAGTTTCTAATTTCTAATATAGGAGAGTGTTAGATTAGGAAAGTTTCCATTTTCGTAATTTCCTTAAGATTAGTTGCCTAATTTGGTTCATTCTAATTTAGCATTGGTTTCCTTTAGTTGCTTGCATGTTAGTTTAGTAAGTTTCTATTTTCATTGCTTAGTCTTGGTATTTAGTAAGTTTCTTTTAAGGTTAGTTTCTAATTCCATGCATGTTCCTTCTTAATTTGTTTTAATTTTCTAATTTAATCACATCTCTATCTCTTTGGTTGAAGTTAATTAATTTGAATAAGATCCAAACCATTGCAAATCTATAAGATTCCTCATGGGATCAATCTCACTTGCATGAAAATACTGCATTGATTCATGTACTTGAGAGCAATTTTAAAGCTACACCAAGTTTTTGGCTCCATTGTTAGTGAATCACAATGGATTTGTTATTGGTTTTTTATTTGGATTGTTTATCTTTAGTCATATTCTCAGGTTGCATTAGCTTAGAAATTTTACTTCATATCTGCATCTTTTGCTAATTGCCCACAAATTGACCCATCTTTCTTTGTTTTGTACAAGGGGAATTTGGCAAACGAAGCGGTAGTGATCCTGTGGTCCAAATCATCATCATATTTTCTTACTTTTCTAAATTTTGAGTAAACTTATAGTGAGACCCCATTGTAACTTACAATTTCTTTATTCAATTTTAAATGTGTTGTATTAAAACATGGCAAGTGTGTGGCTTGGAGGGCCACACTTGATCTTCATCAAAAACCCCACTGTAAGTATCTCTCACTTTAATGTACTTTTCGTAATTTCCTTAAGATTAGTTGCCTAATTTGGTTCATTCTAATTTAGCATTGGTTTCCTTTAGTTGCTTGCATGTTAGTTTAGTAAGTTTCTATTTTCATTGCTTAGTCTTGGCTTTTATTAAATTTTTTTTTAAGGTAGATTCTAATTCTATGCATGTTTCTTTCTTAGTTTGTTTTAATTTCATAGTTTAATCACATCTCTATCTCTTTGGTGAAGTTAATCAATTTGAATAAGTTCCAAACCATTGTAAATATATTAGTTTCCTCATGGGATTGACCTCACTTGCATGAAAAATACTACATTGATTTGTGCTCTTGCGAGTAATTTTAAAGCTACCCTAATGGCCAGCCAACAGGAATTAAGGTGACTAACTATTATATAATAAGAATATTATGTCGAGCTAGGCTTTTTTTGAGCACCCATTTATACTTTTGTCCTATTTGAGGGATTACACATAGTATTAGCCCTTGTCTTATACAAGAGCTATTATGACTCAAAATGTTCTATACGCTCATAATAAGCACTTTAGCCCACATAAAACAAATTAGTAGAAAGAAGTGCAAGGGGTGGGGGGGTATTACTCATCACGGTTGCATCAGAGGCATACAAAAGAGAGGATGAGGGGCCACTTTTGCATTTTCTCATGATCCTAACCATTCATTAGATTTTTCATCTTAGATGG
Organism: Warburgia ugandensis; assembly: GCA_035236585.1. Lineage (NCBI taxonomy): Eukaryota > Viridiplantae > Streptophyta > Magnoliopsida > Canellales > Canellaceae > Warburgia > Warburgia ugandensis. Next base: position 48,449,058 of record CP141130.1, read on the forward strand.
CCTAGGTACAAAATTTCTCATGTATTGTATGTATATAGCCCCTTCATTTTTGGACATTTGAAGACAAAAACCAGATGATGTTTTGTGTTTTGAGTCTTACCTATGTCATACCATTCAAATTTGTCTTCAAATTGTCTAGATATATGTGAAGGTCCTATATACATCCAATTACATTTAAGATTTTGTATCTAGGCCATCTGAGATGAGCTGAATTTGATGAACAATTTGGATCATAGAAAAAAAATGCAAAAAGTAGGCCTCCTAGTAGATACCAAATTTTGTACTAGTTGATGATTTTCAAGAACCTACAAATAATTGTTAAATGTTCTATTTTGGCTAAAATACCCTTAATTTAGCATTTAATTAGATCATCTAACTCATCAATTTGATAATTTTTTGATAAAATATGAATTTTAGCCTAAATTGACCACCCAACCATTAATTTGTTAAATTTAATGGTCAGATGATCATCAGAGCTAATCAAATACTTAATGTATGGTTTAGATGACTTCTAATCTAGTCTTATATTTTGTAGGTCAAACTGATCATGGTCTGGATGGCTAATTCTATAGTGTAGATCAGTTGGATTCGATATTAAATGGCTCGAATTGTGCTGATTAGTGTCAAATAAAAAATCAATGGTGTAAATTATCCAAAAGGGCATTGAGTGAACTAGATCACTTACAAAGCAAGATGGGATGGTTTCCTAAAGGAAAAAAGTGTTCTAATTAGAGGAAAGGATATCATGGATAAGATTTCCTAAATAAGAGATCAATTTTGGAATGAAGAGGCATAATTAAAGGGGATAGAAGTTTCCTAGTGGGAAACTAACTCTTCACCGTAAGGAAAGCTAGGGAGAATACAATTAGAAAGGCATCAAGGCTTTAAAAGGAGGAGGGCACTACTAAACGAGGGAATTTTTTACGTTTTCCATCCCTTGCAGTCTATTCCTTCTGTTCATTGCCCTTTTTTTTCTTTCTTTTTTTCCTTTTACTGTATTCCTCTTCTTCCATATCTCCTTTATTTCTCCCACACCCAGCTTATCTTTTCTCTCTTTTTTGTTTTTTCCTTTTCTCTCAGTTTCTAACAGGAAACTAAAATTTGTCGTCTCCACCTTGCTCTGCCCACTTCACCACTCATCCCCTCCATCTTCCATCTTCCCTCTTTCCCGTGCCCCTTCTCTCTCTCTCTCTGACTAGACCACACCAGACAACCTTACCTACTCCCTCCCCCTTCTCTTCCGTCACCGAGCAATCTCCACTCCACCGCACTGGCTGGTCCCTCCTTTGTATCCTAGTTCTCTTGGTTCTCTCCGCTCCATTGATGTCTACCCAACAACTGCTCACCCACCTGCCTTTCTAGCACTAGTTTCCCACTCGACATGCACAATACAACACCAGCATCCATCACTACTCTAGCCCAAACTTCAATCACCAGCGTCATCTTGGTAGTTTGCCCCATCCACTGAATTGGCCCACCTCTGTTGACCAGACACAGACTGGCTGGACTTGCCACTTCCCTACTCCACTCTCTCCTCTCCCACTTGTTTCTCCCCTCTCCTTGATCTCTCATTCTCCTTTAGGTTTCTTTGCTCGACCCACCATAGTCACAGGCATCGTTGTTTACTTAAAGCAGATAGACCGGCTGACGTGCACCAGTGTCCAGCATTGCTATGGCAATCTCCTTATCTCCTTTTCACACTGGCCTCACCAGCTCCGACCTACGGGTGTCATCTTCCTCTGTTCCATTAGTTTTTTCTGTTTTGCGGGAAAAAGAAGGAACTTTAAGTGAAAATTCTAATTTTTCCCATAGTACGATAATTTCAATTATATTTTCATCTTGTTCCTGTTCTTATTTGTATCCTATTTTATTCTCATGCTATTATCTATGTTCTACATTATTCCATGATTAATCTAGGAAATGTTTTATCCATCCCTATGCAACCAAACCAATGGTTCTGCTTTAATCATAGGATATCTTCAATTTCTTGTCTGTTTCATATTCGATTTTCAATCAAATTTCAGATCTTATTTTTAGGACATTTTATAGCTTGTTTATCATTACTAATCTTTAATATGAGATTCAACAATCAAATCTAAACCATCAAAACAAAAAATCCTTATATAGACTAGATCTTTGAAATTTTAGAGAATTTGCCTAATTCATCTGTTTGATCATTAATCAGAAGCACTAGAAAGATATTGATGAAGTCTGATCGAGATTGAAGATATCAGTCTTGAAAAAAATAATGTGACCACCCTAGGGAAGTAGATTTTGCTAGTTTTGGTTAAATTTCTGTCTTTTTGAGTTGGACCTCTGTAATTCTCATTGATTAAATATATTTGAAGTCTAATTGCACTTTCATTTAATTTTTGTTACTAAATTTTAATTCTTAAATAATTAAATTTTATTTAAACTCTACATTATTAAGGCAAGTCCCTGTGGGAGCGACTAGTGCTTGCATACACTACACTACAATAGCCCGTGCACTTGTGGTACAAATTTTGTGCTAGTTGATGATTTGTAAAAACCCACAAATAACCGTAAGATCTAAGAAAGGTTGTGAATATTGTTTTCCCAAGCTTACAAATTATTTGAAAATTTCCTAAGTTTTTAATATGTTTCAATTAAAATCTCTGAAGTCTTTTTCTTAACTTAAGTAAACCTCTAAACTTTTGTTATTTTCAAAGTACCAGAATGTTTTCAAAATATTTCCTAAGTTTTTAAAGCTTTTAAAGTTCTTGACTTATTCAAATGTTTACAAATTTTCATATATTTTAAATAGTTGAAAAATGTCCTTAAGTTTCAAATGATCATTCAATTCCATTTCATTCCAATTTGGCTAAAAGTATCATTTCAAAATTACATTCAAATTGAATTCTAAAAAGGGAAAACTCAAATGATGCTCAAATTACACTTAGAGTACATTCAGAGGGTCAGAAGCATGTAAAAAACATGGTCATGCCTTGATCACATGATTGCATGATCTAGGCTCTTTGCAACACATGATCATGTGTAACAATGCACCTAGAATACATGATTGTGTGCTACAAGGGCATTGGAAAATGATCACATGTTCTAAGTGCCAAAACCCATTTTCAATACTCTTTCCCCTTGGCCCTACTTTGTATCATATTTACATCTATGTGATGTTCACCCTCTACAAATAGAGCTTGATTCTTCACTTAAAAACACAAGTTTTTCTTAGGTTAGAGAGAAAGTTTTGAGGTGCTTTTGAGAGTCTCTCTTCTTTAGCTTTAGTTTGAGAGTTTAGTGAGTTTTGAGAGCTTTCTTTAGGTAATTCTCTCTCTCTCTCTCTCTCTCTCTCTCTCTCTCTCTCTCTCTCTCTCTCTCTCTCTCTCTCTCTCTCTCTCTCTCTCTCTCTCTCTCTCTCTCATTATTGCATTCATATCCTTTCCCTCTCTCTTCTTGAAACCTGCTTCCTCTCTCCCTTCTTAGCTAGTAATCTCCATGCATAAGAGATCCTACTTCTCTCCTCCCTCTAGGTTTCTAATGAAAGTGTTTGTTGCCTACATAGAGCGTGATGCTAGGGATTCTGAAGTATGTTTGACCAATGGAACTACTATCTTTTAAGCCAAGAGATTATCTTCCCATAAGTAAAGAGGAGAAGAGGGTTTTTCCTTCTAATTTTATTACTTTCTACTTCACAAATTTTTATTTCTCTCACTTTTTCTTCATAGAAAGATGTCACCATGCAAAAGAAAACCTCCTTCTTATCTCCTTTTAGGATTCTTAGAGAAGGTGCCTATTGTCTACATGGAGTAAGATGTTAGGATATTTCAAGCACTTTGGCCATTGGGATGCCTAGCCTTGGTGATCTCTAGCCTATAAGAGAACAAGATTGGGTTCAAGGATATGGTTCCTATTATCCTATGGGGAAGAAGTTCCCTTAGAACTCTTAGTAAGTTTGTTTCAATAAGACTTTCCATCCAATGATGAAGGCATTAGTTTTGTAATGATCGAGGTTTTTATAACACATTTTGTAATATATTTTGCAAAGACAGGGCCCTTAGTAGTAAAGTTTTTTACAAAACAAAGTAGTGAAAATTCTTTTCTTTAGAACTTGTTATGTAAAACCCAAGTCATCACTTCATAACATAAGTAGAGTTTTGTATAATATAAAATTTCATTAAAGGAATAAACTTTTATTAAACTTCAGGATCCATCTAGCGGTTCACAGTATAGCATGGTATCATTACAATACTTGTCCAAATTACATAATCCAAATTTCAAAGCTCACATACAATAAAAACTCTCAATACATATAATGCTCTCAAATAAAATACATGCCTTCGATGGATATACCTTGATTGATTATTCTTTCAAGTCTTCTCAAGTCTTGAGCTCCTAACTCTCCTTCTCTGTATTTGAGATATTGTAAACATTCAAACATTTACAATATCTCAACTATAGCACCCCTAACTTTTGTAAGTAGACTGAATAAATACTGAAATTGAAAATTTCAAGAAGAATCTAGCTAGAATATTAGGGTTATTAAAAGTTCACTTCTCATAGAAGTAGAATCAAGGTATAAGTCATATATAATTGAAAAGATACTTGACGAACCAATCAGAATGACTGTAAGTACAACAAATTCTAAGTCTGGATGAAAAATCCTTATTTTTCTTCATTTTTATAAATAAAAGGGTAAAATAGTAATTTTACTCATAACTAAGACCTAAGTGAACAATATTTAGAATGTTCTCAGAAATACGATTCCAATGCCACTAAGTACGCTCAATTCTGAGTTTGGGAGAATAAAATGAATTTTTCTCCATAAAAGGACAAAATAGTCTTTTCACACCTCCGTGGGGCCTACAAATGGATCCAACGGCCAAAGTACATGTAATCATGAGTCAAACCACTACCACTTACTAGTGGAGAAGGAGGTGGTAGTGGAAATCCAATGACAAATTAATACTAAAAAGAAATGAAACATGATAATTACATACAATCATGGAAAATTCAAAGTCCCTATAAATAGCTCACAAAATTCCCAAAAATTTTCCTAATGTTCTTCACGAGATCTCCTACCATGCCCTAAAATCCTAGCTCTAAAATCCTCCCCAAAATTTGCTTCTTTCCTTCTTTCTCTCTGTTTCCCTGGGAGAGTGTCCACTGACGCATCCGACAAACAATTCATGTCTGTTATTGGGGCGCGTCTAGGGATGCGTCGTCCCCGATGAACTAGGGTTTCTGCTTGCAAAACCCTATTTGAATTTTCCATCCAATTCCATCCATTAGAATCAAATCTCCACCATTGGATTTGTTCAGACTAAGGAAATCGACAAAAGCCCTAAGAAATTTGGATGATCTGCCTCTTGGATCGTCGGGAAACTCAAAACGAAAACAAGCACGGTACTGGGTACCATCTTCGGCAATCAATACTGGTTATTCTGGCTAATCTAGCCATTAAAAGTTGATTTGGAACCGTTGAATCTCTTCAGGGAGTGGTGATCTACAAAATCCCCAAGGTCTCACTCCATCACCGGTAACAACAATGGAGGAATCTACCTCTGTATACTTTTCTGGCATCTAGGGTTTTTTATATTTTTTTGGTGAAATATCTCTCTCTCCCGTGAAGCTTTCTTCACCGGAGCCAACTAGGTAGCTTACCCGAACCTTCTATTTTCATTCTGGCATGTTTTTCTAAATTTTCACCCATCCTTGATCTTCCCTAGCTGTTGATCCATTAGAAACAATGGATCCAGCATGAAGGATTGAGATCTCATCATTTTCCAGCTCATATACAAATTTTGAGCCATTGGACGAATTCTTAGGGTTGAAAAACCCCAGCAGATGAAGTCTTGGCTGTTGATTGTCAAGGATGGAGGAGATCCGGCCATGGGTGATCTGACAGTCTCGATCTGGACCATCTCACCCATAGCCGGTCACCTTTGTCAGACCACCTGTAATAGGCAGTAACAGGAGTGGACTGCTGGTCATCCTCGCACCCGTAAGCCCCGATTAGATTTGGGCCATCCAAATTTTGAACTAAGAGCTTATTTCTTCATTGAAGAGCTCAATTTAGCTCTAATTTTGGATCTGAAAGTTTCTATAGATTCTTAATCACATGTGTAAGTTACTTAACTCATAATATTTATGTTTTTAATTGCATTTATGTAAATTAATTGGTAAAACCTTGGATCATGATCAAGATGATCTCAAAATGGAGATCTGAACTGATGGATGGGTTTAAGAGGTCCCAAATCCCTAATGATCATGATCACAATAAAATTTTTGGATCTCTAGATCAGGTAATTAAACAAAAACAGTAAGATCAAATATTAGCCCTTAAAATGGGCTAAAATCTTAAAACCCAAATCCCGGTCTCAATTTAGCTCCAAATTGAGATTGAAAAGTTGGGCTGGCTTTCTCGTGATGAGGAGAACCTACTGAACCAATAAAATCGTAAGTTTAATTCATTAAACATTTTAAATTTAAGTAGATAAGGGTAGTAACATCCTTGATCTACAAGATCTGGGATGATTAGACCATTCAAATTATTTTGGATGATGACCTAATAATATACTAACTTAAATAAATGGGTTGGATGTAATTGAATTGGCATATCTTAAGAGATCTAGCATTAAAAGTAGTAAAATCCATAAAAATGAATGGTAATCTCCTGGATCAATTTGATCAAGAAGGATTGGACAGTATGGATGTAATTGGATGATGATATAAAGTTAATATCATATGGATTGATAGACTTGATGATGATAATTTGGGATAGAATAAGATCTATGCCCTCAAATTGGATAAAATGACTTAAGATCTTCTTGATCGGTTGGATCAAGAAGGATTATATCATTTGATGAGATGCATCAATGATCTAGTGATAAAATCACATTAATAAAATGTATTAGATCTAAATGAAAATAAAAAGATCGAGATCTAAACCCTAAAAGGGATGAAAAATGAATAGAAATCAACTATGACCGTTGGATCATGATGAACAGTTATGACATGTTAAATTTTTTTATTTGAATTATTGAATGTTATTATAATTTCCTTTTTATTTCTTAGTAGATTTAATTGTTAGATTTATTTATGCTTTAATGCTTATGCTATGAAAATTACATTGAAAATGTAATTAAATAAAAAATAGAGTTGAAGGACAGTTACATGGAATGAATGACATGGACTTAATGATAGTAAGGGCTATAGTTAGTAGGATAATATAAGAAATATCATTTCCTTGGCCCAAATTAGGAGAATAATGAAACTCCATGAATGATAATTTAAATGTTCATGGATTTAATTAAAATCAATTAGAAAGAGTACTTAGGGTTAAAATGCTCATAGGAACCTTATGAAAGGTTGAGCTAAGGTCACTCTAGTGAATGCTAAATATGGTGGTTAAGGGCGTTCTCTAATAGAGCCTCGCTCTTCCCTTACCTTCCGTTGATGTTTGTGAGGTCTAAACGCCTCCTTACATGAGGATTGAGTAACCACTTTGTGTTCAACCATTCAGCTAGTAAGCCATAGTCAATTGGAAATAAAAGGAACTGTTAAGACTTAGGATGGAATAAGCTATTTTCAACCAGTAAAACATTAATTGGTTTAATAATAATAATAAAAACATAAAAGGTTAGTAAATTATCCAATTCTAATAAAAATTGTAAGTAAGATAAGGATGACCAAACAAGATCCATAGGATCTTGAATGATTAAGGACAATAAGAATCCTAATGGCATATTTTATTATGTATCTATATATGCATGTTGTAGAAAAATCTAGATAGAGAATCTAAACCCTTGATCAAACATGATTCAAGGAAAATTAGGGCGTCCCTCATAGGAATACATGAAGAAAGAATACTTGTATAAATGAATAACTTTATACGTATGGTTTGACAGATGTATGAATCAAGACCATGATGGACAATATGGAGTGAATACCACTTGAGATGTATGAATTAAGACCATGATACCACTTTAAGGGAGGTGGATGTACAAAAATATATTAAGGATTCATGTGTATACATACATGATCTTCTGTCTAGAATTATAGACCTTCATGATATAAGTATACTTAGTACCTTAGAATAATAATGATCCAATCACATGATCCAACCCCATGATCCACTTCAACTGATCTAATCTAATGATCTAATCAAATGATGAGAAATTAATGAGATGTACAGACTAAGGAAACCCTAAGAATAGGGTATAGAAAATATTCTAGCCTTCGTTAAATAGACACACCTTCTGATATGTACAATGTATTTTACAAACAAGTATGGTGGCTTGTGATTTTGTTTTACACAACCTTAGGACTATGGATGCTATGCTAAGGAAGTTATGAGGGTTTGACCACCTGTTTCTTGAAATTTATATGATGGATACCATGCTCAAAGAGAGGCTAAACGTTAGGTGGGGCAATCATGGTAAGGCCACCACTACGATAGCCATGATCCTCGCCCATGCAAACATGGATTTTGTTATTTCTATAGTTGGTATAAGTGGATTATTATGTAGTTATCCAAGTGCACTATATGGATTTAGACTGGGGCATAGTAGTCCTTGAGTATTTTGCATTATGATGCACATATGATAGGCATAGTGTAATGCCATGGCATGATGAGATGCCACTACATGAGTTCCTTGAAAGAAAATTTCCATATGAGAATTGGCTGAATATTGATCTCCTAAGTGGGAGTATAGCCAGGGGAATGAACAAATTTTGAGCATTTTCACTTTTTTAATGGATTTATCCTATACTACATAAATAATGTATATACTCTATGTTGAGATAATCCATGAGTAGATAACCATGATAGAATAATGACTGAGGTATGTATTCTTATATTAGTGAAGTTGTATATTTTTATATCTCCTACCAAGCATAGCTTGTTAAGATATTGTAAATGTTTGAATGTTTATAATCTCTCAAATACAAGGAAGGAGACTTAAGGGAGTAAAGCTTGAAGACTTAGAAGCTGTAAGACTGATCAGGATAATTCCCTTGAAGATTGTGTAATTTGGTTATGTACTTTGTAATTTGGATTGTATTTGGACAATGGATTATAATTGTAATATAGGGGTTGTGTAAAAGTGAACTACTAGAAGATTCCTAGTATTCAATAAAATTCTATTTTATAAAAAATGTCTATTTGTATTATGTACATTGAGGTGAGACTTGGGTTTTGTCATAAACGAATTTAAAAGAAAAGAATTTCTGCTGCATTGTTTGCAAAAAAAGAAAAAGAAAAACCATTAAGGGCCATGCCTTTGAAAAATGTATTACAAAATGTGTTACAAAAATTTGGGTTGTCACATTAGCAACTATGCTTGGCAGGGATTAAAGAAGTAACATAATTTGACAATATAATCCTAATACTCCTTAATCCCATTATTCATTTATGTCATAAACATGATCATGGATCAATCTCATTTTTATAACCTTTCTTTTATCATTTATGTACATCCTTATACATAATGTATATGAACAAATTCATAAAAAATGTGAAAATATTCAATTCTCATTCTCAACTAAGCTGATCAACTCTTTCAATTGTAAGAGATCAGTATATCAGCTAGTTACTATATTCGGAGTTCCCTTTTTCCTAGGAATAATGATAATACACAATTACCTAGCATTTCATTATGCCATATATAAGGCATCTCACTACATTTATCCCATATGCATCATAGTGCAAAATAAATCAAAGGACTACCATGCTTGCAGTCTAATCTGTATAGCATGCCCAGAAAACTGCTCAAAAATCCACTCATACCATATTCAGTGGAAATGTAAAATCTATGTCGTATGGATGGACCATGGCTGTCACAGTGGCGGCAATCCCATAATTGCCCCACCCAACTTTTTGCCTTTCTTAGGCATGAAATTCATCATCAACAAATTTCGAAGAGCGGATGCCCAAACTCTCATAACTCCCCTAGCATAGCATCCCCAAGCCTATGCCTGTTTAAAATAAAACCATAAGCCTCCATGCTCGTATGTAAAATATTTCTTATATGTATCAGACAATATGTCTGTTTATGCGGGGTTGGAATATCTTCTACTTCCTTATTTACTTAGGGTTTTCTTCAACTCTACGCTTAATCATTTCATATCTATTTTCTCATTATTTGGTTGGATCATAAGGATTTAGTACATGGTATTTACATTGTACATGTCAACATTTCTATACATAAGATCATGTATTCAACATGTATCTTTCATATAGATGCATTCATAAAATCCTCCTACCTCAAGAGGGTATTCTTACTCCTTGAAGTCTTCCATAGTCTTGATCAACGTATATCTGTCAAATCTTACATATAATGTCATCTTTCTATCCAAAGGTACATGCGACATGGTCTTTTGATCATCCTTAAGTAGGATGATTTTAATCTTTCTTCCTTGAATCACATATGATCAAGGGTTCATATCTTCTAACCTAATAAATCTATATTACAAGTATATTCACATAATAATAATCTATTTTCCATTTGTATTTCTTTTCTTTTGTTGTTTTTGATCATTGAAGATCTCGTCTTGGATTCTTATTTGATCATCCCTATCATATTTACAATTTTTATTAGGATTAATTAATTTACTAACCTTTTATGTTCTCATTATTATTTCTCAACCAGTTAGTGTTACTGGTTTGGGGATAATTTGTTCACTCCTAATTCTATACAACTACTCTTATTTCTAATTGACTAAGGCTTACTAGTTACAGGTTGCTCAAAAAGTGATTACTTCAATCCTCATGTAAGGAGGTGTTTAGACATCAACAAATGTCACGAGAAGGTGAGGGAAGAGTGAGGCTCTATTAGATAACCCCCTTAACCACAATGTTCAGCATCCACTATAGTGTCCCTAGCTCAACCTTCCATAAGGTTCTTATGAGCACGTAAACCCTAATTTATCTTTACTTGATTTTTATTAATATCCATGATCATATAAAATGTCATTCATGGATGTGTATTATTCTCCTAATTTGGGCTAAGGAAATGGTAAACTATTCCTTATATTGTCCTACTAACTATAACCCTTACAAATTAAGTCCATGTCAAGTCATTCCTTTTTATTTATTTCATGAAACTCTAATTTCTCATTAGGTTACATTTTTTGTGTTTTATGCTCTTTATCATAACTAATTATCAATTAAATCTACTAAGAAATATGACAATAATGGATCATAAACTTCAAAGCATAAAACTAATATAAATTCAATAATCTAAGGATAGCAATACTATGTAACTACTATTATGATCCCTCATGAATCAAATCAAATTAAACTAACATGTTCTTAAATCACAATTCCATTACCATCTTAAATGGAAATCATACTATAGTCCATACTTAAATTAAACTAGCATGGCCCTAATTCATATATTATTTATTCTAAGTATATTCAAATAAAATTATGTATACTAACATGGCCCTAGGATGATTAAATCTAATCATCTAATAACATGTAGATCATTTACATTAAAATGAAGAAATAACTTAGCAATGATCCTATAATCATGCCATAAATTAAAGTTAAAATGAATATAATAATTAAATGAAATCATACTAATCAATTTACATCACTAGAGGCCTTTAATATGATCCGACCATTAGATCTTAAGTCCTTTCCTTAGATCTAGGGTTTTTACTTCATTATAGATTCAAAGATCATCTTCACATGTTTTAGTCATAATTGATCAATGATCTTACTAGATCTTATCATTATTAACTTCATCCAAACCATCCATAGGGTTTGATCATGATCTCACTGATCAAGAAAGTTCTTTTACAAATTTTAGGTTACTTCTACTATAAAGAGTAGATTTCCTAAATTATCATATTTCTTTCATATTAAACCCTCAATTTCACGCATCCTTATCATTATAATATAAATAGATTAGTTATGATTTGATCATATCAGATCTTCAAGATCATGGAAGTAGGAATCTTATTTTCTTTAAATAGAAAGTTTCTTGTAATATTTTATAAATTTTATTATTTTATATGAAATTAGACATCATAAGATTTCTCTAGCTTCTTTCCACTCCTGATTTGGAGCACATATGACTCCAAAATTCAAGTTTGAAGTTCACAATCATTTTAACGGTCCAGATTTGATTTGGCTGTTAGAATGGGACAAAAGTGGTGAAACCGATCGTCCTACCCTATTTTATAGGTGACCATTGGTGGAAATGGGGTGGTGACCTATAAAAGGTGAGGTGATCCAGATTGGATTGTCAAATCACCATCCCCCTTTTCTTCTTCAAATTGGGCCATCATATCTCTACAAAATTGGTTGTTATTTCATACCTCGGGTTTTGAACCCTTCTGCATCTATTAGATGACTTAGATTTTTCATCTAAGCCCTTCATGATGCTGATTTGAAGGGTTTTTTTTATAGAAACTTGATTTTCTGAAACATTAACAGAAAATCAAATCCAGTGAAATTAAAAATATAAAAAATGACATAAACTGAATATTAGATGATATCCTCCTACCTGATTTTCTTAGAATTGATGAATTGAACTATTAGATCTTGAAATTACTTTAGGGGCTTTGTAGATCAAGGAATTTAGAACAATATGGATGGTGAGATTTGTGAAATTTGATTTGGAATGGAGTGGCTAATTGAACTTAGGGCTCTTAATACTATTCTAGAGAGAGGAGAGAGAAAGAGGAAAAAAGAGAGAGAGAGATTGGGGGAGATGAGGGAGGAGTTTTGCTCTAATTTTTCACGAGAGTCTACGAAATTTCTTCGTAAAGTTGTGGAAATTTTTGTGAAATTTTCAAAATTATTTATAAGCAAGTTTTTTAATTTTAAATTAATTTTTCACAAAAATCTAATTCTTTCTTTTTATTATTTTATTTATGGGTGGAGTTTCCACCTCCACATTTTCCTCCACTACAATATGGTAGTGCATTACTTAATTATTGTTGCTTCTAGAACATTGGCCTACTTTGTGGGCCCCACTTACATGTGAAAAGATCGTTTTGCCCTTTTATTCATAAAAATGAAGAAAATGGATATTATTTATCCAAACTCGGATTTTAGTGTACTCAATGGTGCCAGAATCGTTTTTTCAAGTACCTTCTAATTTTTTGAGAACATTCCAAATATTCAAATTTTAAATCTTGGTTATGGGTGAAAATTACCGTTTTACTCTTTTATGTAAAAAATTGAGATTTTTCATTCTAACTCAAAATTTAACAAAATTAGTGTCATCTGATTCAATTTTTCATGTACATTCTTAATTTCTATGTTTTCGCTCATGATTTAATCTCTATGAATAGATATTTGCTTTTAACCTAATATTCCAACCTGAGTCTTCTAAAATTTCAAACTTTCATTGATTTTCTCAAATCAATTGACAAAAATTGGGGTTATTACAATCTTCCCCCTTACAATAATTTTGTCCTCAAAATTTGTAATACTACAACTTATTCAAATAAATTAAGATGTGACTTCCTCATTTTTACTTCTGTTTCCCATGTGGCTTCTTCAACAAAGTGATGTTGCCACAAGACCTTAACTAAGGAAATTGTTTTGGTTCTTAACTTCTGCTATTTGTGGTCCAAAATACGTGTAGCCCTTTCTTCAAAGGTTAGGTTTGGCTTCAATTCCTCTGGCACACTTTGAAGTATATGTGTATCATCTTGTAGGTATTTTCAAAACATGGATTTGTGAAATGCACTATGTACTTCAGAGAGTTGAGGTGGTAAAGCTAATTCGTAAGCTACTAGACCAATTCTTTCTAGTATTTCAAATGGACCAATGAACCTAGGACTGAGTTTTCCTTGGTTTCCAAATCTCATGACCCCTTTAACTAGTGATATTTTCAAAAATACATGCTCTCCCACTTCAAATTCCAGATTTTTATGTCTTTTGTCAGTGTAACTCTTCTGACTATTGTGTGCCATTAACAACCTCTTCTTTATCATTTTAACCTTGTCTATACACTGTTCCAGAAGTTCTAACTTTATTAATGCTTCATATGGTGCCATACCAATACTAGTATGAAAATTGTTGTTATACACAAATTCTACCAATGGAAGATGTTCACCCCAGTTTCCTTTCCAGTCTAATGCACATGCCCTCAACATATCTTCTAGCGTTTGTATAGTTCTTTGTAACTGTCCATCTGTTTAGGGATGAAATGCTGTACTGAACCTAAGCAAAGTTCCCAATGCTTGTTGTACACTCTTCCAACATCTTAAAGTAAATCTCCCATGTCTATCAGAGATGATGGATAATGGAATCCAATGAATGCTTGTTGTACACTCTTCCAACATCTTAAAGTAAATCTCCCATGTCTATCAGAGATGATGGATAATGGAATCCAATGAAGACTTATTATTTCTTTTATGTACAACTTAGCTAGACCATCCACTAACTAATTTTGTCTAATTGGAAGGAAATATGTTGATTTTATTAGTCTATCCATAATTACCCAAATCATGTCATGACCTTCCCTCGTCCTTGGTCATTCGACCAAAAGACAAAGTGATGATGTCCCATTTCGATTCTGGAAGTTCCAGTGTTTGTAACATTCCAGCTGGTCTTTGGTGTTTAGCTTTTACTTATTGACCATTTAGACACTTAGCCACAAATTTCCCTATATCTCTTTTTATGCCTTCCCACCCAAAGTTTCTTTTCAAATCCTAATACATCTTTTTACCTCCTGGATGTATAGAAAATTTGGACTGATGGGCTTCTGGTAATAGTTCTTTTCTCAATTCTATGTTTGAAGGAACCACTAATCTCTCCTAAAAACGTATCCCTCCATCTATACCCTTACAAAACCCTATCTTTTTACACAATTCCTGACTTATTGTATTCCCTTCTTGGGCTTTAAGAATTCTATACACAAAAGCTGATTTAATGGTGATGTTTGTAAGTACAGCTCTTGTCTATCTACTTAATGCATCAACCACTACGTTCACTTTTCCAGGATGGTATTGGATGGTGAAATCGTAGTCTTTGATGTATTCCATGCATCTTCTTTGTCTGACGTTTAGATTAGCTTGAGTGAAGATGTATTTGAGACTCTTATGATCTGTGAATACATTGAATTTTTCTCCATAAATTTTCAAGGAAAATACTATAACTGCTAACTCTAGGTCGTGTACTGGGTAGTTCATTTCATGCTTCTTCAGTTGCCTAGAAGCATAAGCAATGACTTTACCATTTTGCATTAATACACTACCTAATCCTTTGCCTATAGTATCACAATATGTTTCATAACCCCCACTACCTGATGATATTGTCAATACTGGTGCTGTAGTCAATCTCTTCTTTAATTCTTGGAAACTATTCTCACACTCCTCTATCAAGGTAAACTATACCCCTTTTTTAGTTAATGTAGTCAAAGGAAGGGCTATACGGGAAAATCCTTGAATAAACCTACGGTAGTATCTTGCCAATCCTGGAAAACTACATATTTTTGTTACTGTCTTAGGTTTCTTCCAATTCATGACTGCTTCAACCTTGCTTGGGTCCACTTCTACCCCATTCTTAGAAATTACATGACTTAGGAAATTGACTTTCTCTAACAAGAATTCACACTTACTAAATTTGCTAAATAATTTATGTGTCCTGAGAGTATTTGGTACAATTTGTAAGTGCTCTTGATGTTCTTTGATACTGGTAGAGTAGATCAATATGTCATCAATAAATACTATCACAAAATTGTCTAAGTATTCCTTGAATATTTTGTTCATCAAATCCATAAATACTACTGGTGCGTTGGTCAGTCCAAAAGGCATAACTAGAAACTCATAATGCCCATACCGAGTTCTGAATGCTAACTTGGGTATATCCTCATCCTTAATACACAATTGATGATATCATGATCTAAGGTCAATTTTAGAAAAGACCTTAGCATATTGAAGTTGATCAAAGAGATCATCAATACAAGGTAAGGGGGATCTATTCTTTATTGTTGCATTGTTCAACATTCTATAGTTGATGCACAATTCCATGGACCCATCCTTTTTCTTCACAAATATCACTGGTGCTCCCCATGGTGAACTACTTGGTTGAATGAACCCTCTGTCTAACAACTCTTGTAGTTGGCGTTTCAATTCTTTCAATTCTGTTGGGGCCATTCTATAGGGGCTTTGGAAATTGGAGTTGTACCAGGAATTAATTCAATGGTAAACTCCATTTCCCTATGGGATGGTAATCCTGGAAGTTCTTCTGGAAAGACATCTGGGAATTCCCAGATGTTGCTAAAAATGCCTCACATCCCTTAGACATATATTTGACTGCTTTCATAGCTGATATGATTGATTTGTCTAAGTCATTGTGTTTCCCATACAGTACTAATACTTCGTCACTAGGTATGCTACATGTGATTTTCTTCTTGTGACAATCCATGATTACCCAATATTTTGCTAACTAGTCCATACCCAGTATAATGTCAAAATCTACCATGTTCAGTAGAATCAGATCTATATCCATTCTTTTCCCTAGTACTTCTACAAGTACATTATGAAGGTATTATTGTAGTCTAACTATTTTATGAATTGGTGTTGTTACATCTAGATTGAATCCCAAGTTTTTCACTGACAATTGTATACTAGATGCAAATACACAGGTGATAAAGGAATGAGTAGATCCTAAATCAAACAATACTTCAGCATAGGCATCAAATACTAGTAATGTACCTTCTATTACTGCATTAGATGTTCTAGCCTCGCCGTCACTAATAATGAATACCCTCCCTTGAGGATGAGGGACATCATTTAGTTTTGCCTCCCTAACTGCTAACGGTTTGGTGCAGTTTGTAGACATGTGTCCAAATTCTCCACAGTTATAACATTTGATCTAAGGTCATTGTTGTAAGGGAGTGGGACATATATTCCCAAAGTGGAATCTTCTACATTTAGGACAAGGTTTTCTTTTGATATGATTCTCTTGACTTCTTGGAGGTTTAAAGTTGTTGAAGGGCCTTTTGCCCTTTTGAAAAGCCCTTTGGTTGAAGTTTCCACCTCCTCCAAACTTAGTGGTTTGCCTCTTCTTGAACCCTTCTTCAAACTTAGAAGCCATTTCTACACAGTCTGCTAGAGTGGTGGGTTTAGTACCCATCACTTTCACCTTCAGCCTTGGCTGCAACCCTTTCATGAATCTGTCCACTGTGCATCTCTATATCACAAACATGTGCAGCAAATCTCTTCAATTGGGTGAATTTATTGTCATAATCCACCCCCAATAGGTTCCCTTATTTAAGTTCCAAGAACTCCTCCTTTCTTGATTTTACATGGATATGAAAATACTTATGATTGAATACTTCTTTGAATTCCTCCCATGTAGTTTCTTTAGAATTTGAAAAGGTGTTGTTGGCTAACCTCCACCAAAATGTAGCCTCTCATTTTAATAGATATGTGGAAAACTTAATTCAATTCTGGAGGAGTACATAGTGCACTGAAAGTCCTTTCTATTTCATATACCCATTCCTTTGCCTTCTTGACATCGCCTTGCCTTTATATTCGATAACCATCTTTTAAAATCTCTCCATCATTTTATCAATCTTTTCTAGTTCTAGTGAAGAATTTCTAACTCCCTTACTTGGCACAAGGGAAGATTGCCCTTCTACTGGTGTGGAAGTATTTGGTGTTGGTGTGTTGTGTCTTATTTCAAGCTAAACCTGAGCACTTGGTATATCAACTAGAGGTGATGAACTTTGGGGCTGTTGGATTTGAGGAAGAAGATTCCTCAATATTCTAGTCACCATTTCCTCCATATTGTTCATTGTTAATCCCTCCATATTATTCTCTGGAGCATTCTGAGATGTTTGCCTAGTTGCTATTTTTGGGTGCCATCTACTCATAAACCAAATTTTCTATCAGTAATCTGTATAAACTCTTTCTATCTAAATCTATATTTGGATTGTAATTTCTTCCTTGGACATACTGGGCTATAACTATGACTAGATGATTAGCTCTGATACCAACTATGATGACCCAGGTTTTTATAACACATTTTGTAATACATTTTGCAAAGATAGGGCCATTGGTAGTAAAATTTTTTTTCAAAATAAAGAAACGAAAAATTCTTTTCTTTAGAACTTGTTTTGTAAAACCCAAGTCATCACTTCATAACATTAGTATAGTTTTGTACAAGATAAAATTCCATTGAATGAATAAACTTTTATTAAACTTCATGATCCATCTAGTGGTTCACAGTATAGCCTGGTATCATTTCAATACTTGTCTAAATTACATAATCCAAATTTCAAAGCTCACATACAATAAAAACTCTCAATACATATAATGCTCTCAAATAAAATACATGTCTTCAATGGATATACCTTGATTGATTATTCTTTCAAGTCTTCTCAAGTCTTGAGCTCCTAACTCTCCTTCTTTGTATTTGAGATATTATAAATATTCAAACATTTACAATATCTCAACAAGCTATGCTTGGTAGGGGATTAAAGAAGTAACATAATTTGACAATATAATTCTAAAACTCATTAATCCCATTATTCATTTCTATCATAAACATGATCATGGATCAATCTCATTTCTCTAGCCTTTCTTTTATCATTTATGTACATCCTTATACATAATGTATATGAACAAATTCATCAAAATAGCAAAAATATTCAGTTCTCATTCCCAACTAAGCTAATCAACTCTTTCAATTGTAAGAGATCAGTATATCAGCTAGTTACTATACTGGGAATTCCCTTTTTCCTTAGAATATTGGTAATATACAATTATCTAGCATTTCAGTGGAAATATAAAATCCATATCCGTATGGGGGTACCATGGCTATCACTATGGCGGCCTTCCCATAATTGCCCTACCAGACTTTCTGCCTTTCTTAGGCATGGAATTCATCAGCAACAAATTTTAAAGAACAGGAGGCCAAACCCTCATAACTCTCCTAGCATAGCATCCCCAGGCCTACGCCTATTTAAAATAAAACCATAAGCCTCCATGCTTGTATGTAAAATATTTCTTATAGGTATCAAACAATATGTCTGTTTATCTAGGGATGGAATATCTTCTACTTCCCTATTTACTTAGGGTATTCTTCAACTCTACACTTAACCATTTCATATCTATTTTCTCATTATTTGGGTGGATCATGATGATATAGCACAAGGTATTTGCATTATACATGTTAACATTTCTATACATAAGATCATGTATTCAACGTGTATCTTTCATATAGA
This sequence comes from Warburgia ugandensis, assembly GCA_035236585.1. Lineage (NCBI taxonomy): Eukaryota > Viridiplantae > Streptophyta > Magnoliopsida > Canellales > Canellaceae > Warburgia > Warburgia ugandensis. The sequence goes on from CP141130.1 coordinate 48,468,230, forward strand.
TGCATTCATAAAATCCTCCTACCTCAATAGGGTATTCTTACTCCTTGAAGTATGCTATAGTCTTGATCAATGTATATCTGTCAAATCATATGTATAATATCATCTTTCTATCCAAAGGTACATACTACATGGTCTTTTGATCATCCTTAAGTAGGATTATCTGAATCTTTCTTCCTTGAATCACATATGATCAAGGATTGAGATCTTCTAACCTAATAAATCTATATTACAAGTATATTCACATAATAATAATCTACTATGCATTTGTATTTCTTTTCTTTTGTTGTTTTTGATCATTCAAGATCTCCTCTTAGATTCTAGTTTGATCATCCTTATTTTATTTACAATTTTTATTAGGATTAGTTAATTTGCTAACCTTTTATATTCTTATTATTATTTCTCAACCAGTTAGTGCTACTAGTTTGAGGATAATTTATTCACTCCTAATTCTAGACAACTCCTCTTATTTCCAATTGACTAAGGCTTACCAGCTATAGGTTGCTCAAAAAATGGTTACTTCAATCCTCATGTATGGAGGCGTTTAGACCTCAACAAACGTCACCAGAAGGTGAGGGAAGAGCGAGGCTTTATTAGATAGCCCCCTTTACCACAATGTTCAGCATCCACTAGAGTGACCTTAGCTCAACCTTCCATAAGGTTCTTATAAGCTCATAAACCCTAATTTATCTCTACTTGATTTTTATTAATGTCCATGATCATATGAAATGTCATTCATGGATGTATATTATTCTCCTAATTTGGGCCAAGGAAATAGTAAACCATTCCTTATATTTTCCTACTAACTATAACCCTTACTAATTAAGTCCAAGTCAAGTCATTCCTTCTTATTTATGTCATGAAACTCTAATTTCTCATTAGGTTACATTTTTGGTGTTTTATGCTCTTTATCATAACTAATTATCAATTAAATTTACTAAGAAATATGACAATAATGAATCATAAACTTCAAAGCATGAAACTAATATAAATTTAATAATCTAAGGATAGCAATACTATGTAACTACTATCATGATCCCTAATTAATCAAATCAAATTAAACTAACATGATCTTCAATCACAATTCCATTACCATCTTAAACGGAAATCATACTATAGTCCATACTCAAATTAAACTAGCATGGCCCTAATTCATATATTACTTATCCTAAGGATATTTAAATAAAATCATGTGTACTAACATGGCCCTAAGATGATTAAATCTAACCATCTAATAACATGTAGATCATTTATATCAAAATGAAGAAATAACTTAGCATGGATCCTATAATCATGCCATAATTTAAAGTTAAAATAAATCTAATAATTAAATGAAATCATACTAATCAATTTACATCTTTAGAGGCTTTTAATATAATCCAACCATTAGATCTTAAGTCCTTTTCTTAGATCTAGGGTTTTTACTTCATTATAGGTTCAAAGATCATCTTCACATGTTTTTGTCATAACTGATCAATGATCTTACTAGATCACATCATTATTAACTCCATCCAATCCATCCATAGGGTTTGATCATGCTTGATCTCACTGATCAAGAAAGTTCCTTTACAAATTTTATGTTACTTCTACCATAAAGGGTAGATTTCTTAAATTATCATATATCCTTCATATTAAACCCTCAATTTCACACATCCTTATCACTATAACATAAATAGATCACTTCCTTACGGTCTGATCATATCAGATCTTCAAGATCATGGAAGTAAGAATCTTATTTTCTTTAAACAGACAATTTCTTATAATATTTCCTAAATTTTATTATTTCATATGAAATTAGACATCATAAGCTTTTCATAGGTTCTTTCCACACGATTTGGAGCACAAATGACTCCAAAATTCAAGTTTGAAGTTCACTATCATTTTAACGGTCAGATTTGATCGACCGCTAGAATAGGACAAAACTAGTAGAACCAGTCTTCTCGTCCTGTTTTACCGATGACCACCAGTGGAAACGGGGTGGTGACCTATAAATGGTGAGACGATCCAGATCAGACCGTCAAATCACCATCCCCCCTTTCTCCTTCAAATTGAGCCATCATATCTCCACGAAATTGGCTGTTATTTCATAATTCGGGGTTTTGAAACCTTCTGAATCTATTGGACGGCTTAGATTTTTCATCTGAGCCCTCTTGATGCCAATATGGAGGGTTTTTCACCAGAACTTGATTTTCCAAAACCGTAACAGAAAATCAAATCCAATGAAATTAAAATGATAAAAAATCACATAAATTGAATATTGGATGATATCCTCCTACTTGATTTTCTCAGAATTGATGCCAAAATAAATAAATCCTTGCTGTATGCCATAACACACCAAATAAATCTTGATTTGTATTTTTCCAGTGATTGAATTGTTGGATCTTGAAATTACTTTAGGGGTTTTGTAGATTAGGAATTTAGAATATTATGGATGGTGAGATTTGTGAAATTTGATTTGGAACGGAGTGGCTAATTGAACTTAGGGCTCTTGGTACTATTCTAGAGAGAGGAGAGAGAAAGTGGAAAAAAGAGAGAGATTTGGGGAGATGGGGAGGACTTTTGCTCTGATTTTCTAGGAGAGTCTAGGGAATTTCATGATGAAGTTTTGAAAATTTTTGTGAAATTTTCAGAATTATTTACGGGCAAGTTTTTTAATTTTAAATTAAATTTTCATAAAAATCTCCTTCTTTCTTTTTATTATTTTATTTATTGGTGGAGTTTCCACCTCCACCTTTTCCTCCACTACAATCTGGTAGTGTATTTCTCAATTATTGTTGCTTCCAGAACATTGGCCTACTTTGTGGGCCCCACTTTCATGTGAAAAGATTGTTTTGCCCTTTTATTCATAAAAAATGGAGAAAATCGATATTATTTATCCTAACTCAAATTTTATGTACTCAATGGCGTCAGAATCAATTTTTTGAGTACCTTATAGTTTTTCAAGTACATTCCAAATATTCAAATTTTAAATCTTGGTTATGGGTGAAAATGACCATTTTACCCTTTTATGTAGAAAATTGATTTTTCATTCTAATTCAGAATTTAACGAAATCAATGTCATTTGATTCAATTTTTTGTGTACATTCTTAATTTCTAATTTTTCCCTCATGATTTAATTTCTATGAAAATATATTTTCTTTTAACCTAATATTCCAGCCTGAGTCTTTTGAAGTTTCTAACTTTCATTGATTTTCTCAAATCAATTTATAAAAATTGTTGTTATTACAAGTTTTTTGTGTAGTGCCTTTTAGGATGACTCATGAGTTTCCTTATTTTATTTGATTTAACATTTTCTTTGGATGCACATTTCCATGGAAAAGAGAACATCATTCCATAGGTTTTCTCCCAAAAAGGATGTAATAAAATAACAAAATTATAAGGGAAATGATCCTAGCATGATGTATTGGCGCATCATTCTCAAAAGATACATTTCATTTTATGATTTTAAAAGTTTCAAGGCTTAGGGAAAGAAAGAGTTCTCCTAGCAAACTTGATGGCTTGACAATGGTATCTATAAATCCCACCATGAAAATCCTAGGATTGTGAACCTTTTTCAATGAGAATCACTTTTTCTCTTATTATCTCTCTCTCTCTCTCTCTCTCTCTCTCTCTCTCTCTCTCTCTCTCTCTCTCTCTCTCTCTCTCTCTCTCTCTCTCTCTCTCTCTCTCTCCTCTTCTTTGGCATCCTAGTATATGAAGTTACTTATAAGTAATATAATGTGTTTCTAGTTTTGATGGCTTTAGCCTCTAGGATTTCATCTTTCTATCATTACTTGCATGTTTATATTTATATTTTGTAAGAGAAAGTAGTATTTCCTATTTTCCTTTAATTCATGATTTCTAGGTTTTAATTTGCTAAAATGATTGTCAGCTGCTATAATCAACCTTCATACTAGAGTTCAAAACACCACCAACAATTAAATAAATTTTTGAACAATTGTAATATTTAATTGAATGTCCAAATCTTATCAGATCAAGAATGATCTTAATTATTGATATTGATTGTTAAGAGGTTGATGAAGTAGAACACATCTCATATCAATGGCTGAGAAGTGAAATCAAAGAATGGATGAAGGGCTAAGATGATTGAGGATGTTTTCATTAATAGAAGAGATGGGCGATTGAGATTTAATCAAGATAAGTCGAAAAAGATTGAAACCAAATCAGATATGAAAGTGGAAGTGTTGTAGTAGGAGACATGATTTCTCATGGGAAGAAACACATATAATTTTTTAGAGAAAAGGGACATGGTTGGTCCACCTAAGTAGGATATAAAGAAGAGTTCATAAGTAATTATATCACCTCCTAATTTCCAAGACCAACTCGCCTATAGTAAGAAAACTTGTTAGGCTCTAGGAGGGAGGAAGGAAAAAAACACAAAGAGAGAGGAAGAGAAGAGAAAGGAAATGAAAGAGAGAAGGAAGAAGGTAAATGAGAGAGAGAGAGAGAGAGAGAGAGAGAGAGAGAGAGAGAGAGAGAGAGAGAGAGAGAGAGAGAGAGAGAGAGAGAGAGAGAGAGAGAGAGAGAGAGAGACAAAAGGCAGGAGAGAAAAAGGACAAGAAAAAACCAGACCTGCATCTAGTCTGTTAGCACCAGGGAACCACGATTGAAACACCAACAAAGCACAAGTAGAAAGCTTAGAAAGATCATCTTAGAATGTTGACTACAGGTAGGTGAATCTAGGCTGCTAAGCTTTCATGTTTTTCCAAGTTTTTAAATGTTTGGTTTAAATAAGGATTACTCTTTACATATCACTAAGTTGGAATATTGATTGCTACTATTTTTCCATATGTTTTGCTATAGTTTTGAGAGAAAAACAAATGGCTAAGATTGACTGTCAACTACTTCTTATTCTCCTACTATTTTCTATAGTTTTGAGTTGAATAGTAGATGATTAAGAGAAACAGTTGACTGCTACCTATTCTCCCATTTGTTTTGCTATAGTTTTGAGGTGCATAATAGATGTTTGATAATAATGGATGGTTGCTACTTGTTTTCTAACTATTTTGTCATGGTTTGGAGACTAATTCAAATGACTAATGGAATTTGTAATTGTAGCTTGTTTCACTTTTGTTGTGCCACAGTTTTGGGAACGAAACAAAGGCAAAATGGACTACAACTTCTACCTAGTTCTCCCACTCTATTTTTGCCACTATTTTGAGAGCCAAACAAAGGCTATGTTGGACTGAAATTAGTATTGCATGTTTCTCTTTATTTTTCTATGTTTTATGGAGCAAAATAGTGGTATAAGAGGACAATTGTTACTGCTGCATGTTTACTCTATTTTTCTATAGTTTATGGAGCAAAGTAGATGCTAAGTTAATTCCTGCTACTGCTATATATTTCATATTTCACCTCTATTTTGCCACTATTTTTTAGAGCAATATAGAGGCTAAGTTGCTTCACCTATTGCTATCTATTTTCCCACTATTTGCTATGGTGTTGAGAGCATAACAGTTGGTTGAGGAACAATTGCTATCTGCTACAAATTCTCCCATTTGTTTGCCATGGTTTTGAAATCATAATAGGTGGTTGAGAATGATTGTTATTTATTACATGTTCTCCATTGTTTTGGTATGGTTTTAAGAACCAAACTGATGGTTGGGAATGACTATTGTATGCTATAGTTTCCCCCTCTATTTTGCTATGGTTTAAGATGCAAAATAGAGTTTAAGATTTGACTACTATTTTTGCTATTTTCCTATCTATTTTGCTACAGTTTTGAGAAAAAAAGGGATGCCTAAGAAACATTAGTAACTACTACCTATCATTCCACTGTTTTACTACTACTTTGGCCCAAAATAGAGTCTTATACATTAATAGTAGCTAAGCCTTTAATCACTACTATTTAATCAAAGTTTTTGTAGGAAACTAGAGGACTGTAGGATTGGTCTATTATTTCTATTACCACCTTATTTTGGCTAAGGTTTTGGTGAATAGAGTGCAATCTATTTTCCCACTATTTGCTATGGTGTTGAGAGCATAACAGTTGGTCGAGGAACAATTGCTATTTGCTACAAATTCTCCCATTTGTTTGCCATGGTTTTGAAATCATAATAAGTGGTTGAGAATGATTGTTATTTATTACATGTTCTCCATCGTTTTGGTATGGTTTTAAGAACCAAATTGATGGTTGGGAATAACTATTGTTTGCTACAGTTTTCCCCTCTATTTTGCTATGGTTTAAGATGCAAAATAAAGTTTAAGATTTGACTACTATTTTTGCTATTTTCCCATCTATTTTGCTAGTTTTGAGAAAAAAAGAGATGCCTAAGAAACATTAGTAACTACTACCTATAATTCCACTATTTTACTACTACTTTGGCCCAAAATAGAGTCTTATACATTCATAGTAGCTAAGCCTTTAATCACTACTATTTAATCAAATTTTTTGTAGGAAACTAGAGGACTGTAGGATTGGTCTATTATTTCTATTACCACCTTATTTTGGTTAAGGTTTTGGGTGCATAGAGGCCTGCTACCTTTAGTTGTAACACCTGTAAGTCCCCTTGGTTAGACCTCATTTTGATTTGAAGTTCACAACCATTATCCACCATGAATGCCCATTGTTTTAGATAGTACTTAGAAGAGTTGTTGATATACATAGAAATTTTACATATAATAGTTCTTGATTTAGTTATTTAACCCTTGATTTCACTTAAATATTACTACACCACTTTATTTCTCCTTAACAAAGAAAGAAAATTGGCAAACCCGTGGATATTGGCAAAAGAACAATTATTGTTAACCAATGAAAATCATTCATAGTAAAAGGTAAAGATAAGATAGACTTTGACCAGAAAAACCCATACCCAAACCAAGGAATCTATTATATGATGCAAAAATGGATCTTGTTTTATTGTTGATTAGAGATTTCTATATGAAAAATACGAATAAGAGTTTGAAGAATGGGAAGGAGAAGGAACCCTTGACTTGCAATAGATAGAGGAGTATTTAGTCAATCACATAGTTTGGGCTCATAGAATATGAAGCCCTTGTGGCAATCTATTTGATTGTATTGAAAGGCCCAATGAATTGGGATTTCTGGATTTCCCTATTGAGCCAAGTCATTTCAAGGCAAGTGGATCATTTCTCATAAAGAGGAGAGCTTTAAGAGAATGATTCAGAGTTCTTGTAGAGTGGAACCATGCAGTACCAAACATGAGATAGATCGTCCAAAGAACAATGCTTTTTTTGAATAAGCCAATTCATTTGGGACCCCATAGGCCCATTCTCTTTCCTATTCAAAGACAAGACCTTTGTCTCTATGTTTTCATGTTGAAATCTCTTTCCAGATGAAGAGATGACAAAGGGGTACTTCCCAAACAAATCCTCCTACATCTATATATAAACACTGGTTCATCAAGAATACACAAGAAAAGCACTTCGAATTTGTGATTCATCACCAATAGTTCATTAGCTATTGGATCTTTCTATTCTAAAATGCACGGTGTCAAGCTTCCCATGCATGCATGAATACATTCCACCGCCCTTGGAGATCTTCTAGGAGAAGCTTAATTCACTTATACTAAAGATACATGTACATGGACACCTAAGCAGAACCAGAGATCCACCAATAGAAGATTCTTAACCATTATCTCTATTACTGATTCAAGAAGGGATCCCACACTATGTTACACATTTTTGACACAAGGGAGGATATATTACAAGCTTATTTACACATTTTTACATGGAGAAAATATAGAGAAATAAAGAAGGAAAAAAATGTGATGTATTAAAATGCAAAAATGGGAAATCCATAGTCATAGTTCATCTTGACTTCTGAAGTGTTAAAAGCTAGGATCTATCTTGCATCAAAGCTAACCTAAATGCCAATAAGAAAATACTTAAACTTGTGTAGACCAATGAGGAGAAGTTATGGAAAGAAGACCAATCTTGATTCCCATTGGTAGAGACTTTGTCAGTGGGTTGCCCACCTAAATTCAAGGAAGAACACATTTTTTTTACATGGGAAGAAAATGTGTTCCCTTAGAGAGAACATAAGGGGCTGAGATACAGACTAAAATTTGATTGGTTAAAGAAAATGTGGGTTTTCTACGGGATGATTCTAAGGAGAAAAACATGTATTTTCAAGTGGAAAGAGGATGAGATAAGAAAAACAAAAAGAAAAATAAGGGGGATAAGAAAGATTGCAATGTACTTCTAGGATGATGATTGGATAAGAGAACCAGATAGGAACTAGAGGATATTCCATCCTAATCTATGATTGAAAGCAAGTAAATCTATAAAACACCCCTACGGGGGCATCCAAACCATCCAAGGGTTTCCAAAATCCCTTAGGCCAAAACATACAAAACCATATAGAAGAGAAGAGCCTTGGTGCTTGGAGAAGAAAAGGAGAAAGGATTCCAAAGGGTTGTGCTTCTAAAATACAAAAGAGATGTGAGTTTTCATTGTTTTCCTTAAGTTTTCCGTTTTATTCCTTCCTTTATGCACCCATCATTCATCCTTTTTATTTCATTTTTTTCTAATACACCCATACTTGATTTCATGCCTTAGAATTCCAATCCCATATTCCATAGTAACACTATATTTCATCCTAAATTTCATTCCCAAACTATTTCTATCCATTCCCTATTCAATACTTTCTATTTCACACCTAATTTTCCTCCTTACACTATTTGATTTTTCTAAATTTTTTCCCACCACATTTCAACTCGAAATTCATCAAAATATCATGTCATCCTACACCCTATCACACCACAAATTTTCACTAAAAATTCACACCCTAACTATTTCTTTTTATCATCCATTCCTACACCCAATTTCACCATCTTTTTACATGCCCTTCTCCTTTCCCATCTTGTTTTATTTTTCAAATTTTTTTCACATATCATCTTAATCTGATTCTTAAGTCCCTACATCCTAATTATACAAATTTTATTTCCACATAATTTTCTCACTAAAATCATCTTGAAATCACACCTTTTGGATATCCTTTTTATCTCTATTTTACACCAATTTTCTTCTAATTACATGCCTATCACTTTGGAGTTTTGGAGTAATTCTCCTTGGGATTTGTTGGATATTGGGGGATGTTTAATATAATTTTTGGGTGACACCATAATATTACAATATTTATTGTAGGAATAAAGATTGATGGTATCATGCTAAGAAATTATTGAAGCCATTTCTATAGAGTGACGAGTGACACGGCAACAAATCGATGAAATTTTCATTTGCATAAGATTTTATTTTTTATTAAATTTTCATTTGTAAGCACTTTCATATATATATATATATATATATATTTTCATTAATGAGAAGTTTCTAGATAGTTTCTTCATTTATTTCAAGGTATAATTGAATTTTAAATTAGTTTTAGAATTTTGTAATTTATACTCGATATCGTACAATAAAATAGATAATTTTAATTTTTGTAGTTTAAATTCCAATTTGAATAGGTAAATTTTCTTTCCTAGGGTGGTTAGGATGAAATTATGGTGTGACTGTATAAAGTTTTGATTAAGTAAAATTGAAAATAAAAAATGTGCTTAATATTAATTTAATAAAATTAGCACTTAAGTCATATATTTAATGATTTTTACATAAGAACTATCTTGTAATTCCTATCAGAAAGATACTATATATGATAAATTAGTAAATAATAATATGTGAAATTTTTTTATAGTTTGTGCCATAAAGCAACAGACTATGCATTAAGCAAATATATTAAATTATGTTAATTCTTTGAAATAAGAAAATCCCTAAAATTGAGCTTCAAGGAAACATAATAAATGAATGGTAAAAATTTCTATTTTTGATCGTAGACTTATTTAATTGCATTATAGTGGATTTTAGATCCTAGGCTTTGTTTCCTTGTGATGTCATAATTTTTTGGAATGCTTATTTATTTTTAATAATTTATAGAATTAATTAAATTATTAGATAGGTTAGAGTAAATTAAATTAGGCTTTAATTAAAATTCCTAAAATTTGAAGTCCTCATGAGATCGTCCTATATTTGCCTTCTCTATACTACAGTGGACCCATGTGCTTGTAGTTAAATGTAAAACACAAACAAGTTTTTAACTCTATTGTTGAGGACTCAGAAAGGAGTTTAATTAAGATAGAAGTTTTCTTTACTTTAGCACTAGTCATAGTCTTAGGATTGCATATAGAATACTTGTATTTCTATTTTTAACATTCTCTCCTTATTCCTAAATATATTGGATACTCACATCTTTTTTTTATTTTTAATTTTATGCAGGAATCTAGAAAGGACTTTGGAGGAAGATTTAGGATAGTTTACATATTTTTTTTATATTTTTTTTGAGTGAATTGTAGCAAGACTAATCTTGTAACCTTTTACATTGAAATTTATTTAGATTTAAAAAAGGGTTGTAATAATACAAGTCAATGGTGGGCCAACATGGACCCGACCTTGTACAAGAAGACTAATTCTAGGACCCCACTGTGAGCTATTCTAACTTTCTTTCCATTTCCTAGATTAAGATTACATCAATATAGTTGCATTGTGGATAGTAGTGCAGTGCATATAGAAAGCATTCTATAATTTATTAAATTTTAGGGTTTGCATTAGATTGATTAATATTAGGGCATATTTACATACTTTAAGGTGTGTATGTATTGATTGAACTATGTGAGATTGCTTAAAAGATTAGTAAGGACACTTAGCCCTAAAATATCAAGGGCAAATTTCATCACCAACCCTTGGCTCGCTTAAGTTAAACATCACCCTACGCATAACCCTAGCCTCAAATAACTACATATAAGCTCATAGGACCCTCTTGGAATGAGGCGACCTATTACCACTCTAGCGACCCCCTATTTAATCAGCTATATTGGTATTTAAACAACTAGCTTTTCCAGCTCACTTGATGACTTAGATCACCTAAAGATGACTAAGGAGGGTGAGAAATGGATAATTAAGGTAGGATCTAACTTGTAAGTAGTAGGACAAGTATGGAAGAAAGGAGGAGCTACCTAGGTTAGATGTAACCTAAAAGCTACACTCTCATAAAGCAATTTAAGAAAAAATAAACCTTTCAGCATGTTTTCCATAGGGTTAGGATTACTATGTGTCCTTTTTTTCCTTGGTTGTGCATTATTAGCATATAGGTTGCATTGTCTAGTTTAGGTTTTCCTAGACTAGTTAAACAAAAAAAGGTACTCTTTTGTTGTATGCAAAGACTTGTTTTTAATATATATAAAGTAGAGTCTACTACACCAACCATTGGTGTACTACCCCATCAATCATTGAACCTAAGCTTAGTACTCTTAGAACTAAAGATCAAATGGACCAAAAGACAGGGGCTACAGAATCAAGTTGATATCAATTAACTCTACAAAAAAAATGGCCAACAAAGTAGGGGATAGAAAGACATAATGACACTATTTGATTCCACAAACCCTCAAATATGATGAAATAACCAAAATAGAGGCTACTCCTGATACGTCTAATAAAATAAATATATTGGTAGATAGGGTGGATAAAGAAATAAACTGGTTAATACATTCGATGCCTTTATGTTGACAAGAGAGTCATTTCTGCAACCTCAGTCTAGGGTATGTTCTTTCTATTGTAGCCCAATGCATCCAATTACTTAGTGTCAATCAAGCTCCACATTTTTTGAATACTTTTCAGACAAGAGAATGCATTTAATGCTTTCCAAAACCCTAGAAATAAATTCTATTCTAAGACTTACCATCCTAGATGGGCTTGGCATCTTGATTTCTCATGGTTTTAGGATAATTACCATTTCCTTAGTAATCTAATGCCACAACAACTTAAGCCACAGCATGACTTTCCTCCACAATAGGGGGGAAAATCTTTGGAATAAATCCTTAGTTTGTTGATGCAGAGCACTCAAGAATTCCAAAATGTTGTAAAACAAACTATGGAGGCCTACTCGTAATCTATGGCAAAGTTAGAATTCCAAATGGGTCAAATATCTGATAAATTTTTAGAAAGGAATAAGGAAACCAACCAAGTTGGTAATAATATTAGACTCAGATGATCTTTATAAGACAGAGTCAGGTGAGATGCACTTTGAGCCATATAGTGAAGAAGCACCTGATTTATAACTACAACCTTTACCAAAAAGTGCACACTGTAAGAGTTTAGGTTCATTTGAAACCTTACCTATGATTGCAGAATAGGAAGCTGAGCCAATTGATGTTACTACTAAGCACCAACTAGCTCTATAGTGTACATTAGAGGATATTGAGGGTTTAAGCCCCACTATTTCTTTACATCCAAAGGAACATGAACAAACCTTAAGGGAGATGGAGAGCTAGCTTAACCCTAGCCATTAGGACAAGTAAGGGAGGAGGAATATTATCTTGTCATCATTGCCATGCAATCCTGGGTGAAAAATGTATATTGACTATTGTGAGATTTTGAAATGGGATGAGTTTTATAGAAACTTCTTCATTGTTAGTTTAGGTATATGTTAAGTAGATTAGTAAGTTAAGTTAGTTTTAGTATAATTGCACTATCACTGGAATGTAGTTATTATTTATCTAACCTTTCTCTCTCCACTTAGTTATTTCATTTGTTCATGCCTTTATTTCAAATATTGGGGAAAATGTTTAATTTAAGTTTAGGGTTACGGTATTTAAATTTTGATGTGTCAAAATACTATTTTTGAATATTTTATTTTTGAAAAATTAAAAATTTTAAAAATTTATGACAAGTTCCTTTACAAGGATGAGAATTTGAATTTTTAGAATATTTTGCCCATCTTTTGAACTTTAGCTTAGTGATAGATTTGTGTCCACTTAGTTCACTATTTTATCCTTTTTCTAAAGTTTTTCATGAAAATTAAACTCAAAATATTTATTGCACAAAATAGTGGTATATACATAGTTTAAGTTGAAGAGAAAATATAACTTAGAGATCTTGGAGAAGACAAGTGGAAACTATTAACCTGTGTGAGCTTTAGAGACATTTTTCCTTTCTAAGGGCTATATATAAATTCTAATTTTTCTTTAGCAGACATAGTTTCCTAGTTGGTCTCATTATTCTTCATCTAGGTCAACTATTGAGAAAACATATATGAGACTCTACCATACATCTCTTAAGTTTATGAACATATTTAAGCCATATGAAACCTAGGAAATGATATGGGCCATCCTTCGTAAACGCAAACCCTTTAGCTTGTAAACAAAGAACCTTTAGACTTTCCTAAGTTATTTTTCTACTAGTTAACCCCTTGAGCCTTTTTAATGAACCTTTTCTTTTGAACCCTTTGACCAATACCCTTACTAACCCCTATAATATATTTATTACCTAGTTTGTTTTGGAAATATATAAATATGATTGGATAAATATCTTTAGAAAAGTATGACAATACAAATCAAGAGATGAACATCAAAAGGGTTAAAAGTAAAAATTCAAAGAAAGACTACACCCAAAAGTTAAAGAGCAAAATGACAAATGAAAAAGATAGCTAAGGAAAAGGGAAATATCACACTTTTGAGTAGAAAATAAAGTTGTGAATACACCGGGAAAATACTTTTACATATCTTTTAAAACAATTGTTGTTTATCTTTATGCCCCTTCTTTTGATAATCCTAAGCCCATGTTTCATCATATTAGAAGTCTCAACTTGATCTTAGGAGTAGTATGACTTGGATATGGTTATTACTAAGTTATGGTAGAGTGTAACATTCCTGATAATTAATCTTCTTTTCATGAGACCATTATTAGATTTTTTCCAAGTTCTCATTCTTTAGTATGAAATATATGAGAATTTTGGCTAATTGTACTCTCATATTGAAGAGAGCTTCTTTCTAAGTGATAAGAATGCCCTTAAGATTTGAAGTCAAAACATACTATTACACTATAATTTATGTTATAATTTACTTGAAAACTAATATATATATATATATATATATATTGGCCATCTACATGCACTCATATTCCTAAGTTTAATGAAATAATGGAATGCCTTTAGCATAAGGGTAAGGTTTTGAACTATTATTTAGTTTTATTAGCATCTTAAAGTTAAGAATTTAATGAGTGCTAAATAGAAGGAAATTCTCTCAAATATGGCCTCTAATAAATATTTTTGAAATGTTTATGGGTATCATTTCTAGAAACCCTTATGAGACTATAACTCGTCCAGTAGGAGTAACCTAAGGGTTTAAAGACATTTTGCATATGCCAAATGAAGATACAACATGTAGTTTTATTCAAGGACTAGCAAAATGTAAGTTTGGGGGATATTTGACATACATACAAATATTACATATGATAGGCCTTATTTAGGAGTTTTAATGCTTAATTTTACTTAAATATTACTGATTAAGGTTTATTTCACATTTTACAGGTTTAGGTACAACTGAGAAAATTGCTATTTTTAGGAACTCAAAACCCTCAAAAGAATCCACCACCTCTCCAGTGCTTCTAAGAGAAGCTAAATTCACATACACTAAAGACACATGTGCATAGACACCTAAGCAGAACCTGGGATCCATTGATAGATGACTCCTAACCACACTCTCTCGCACTCTTATTCACGAAAGGACCCCACACTATGTTACACATTTTTGACACAAGAGAGGATATATTACAAGCTTATTTACATAGTTTACATGGAGAAAATATAGGAGAATTAAAGAAGGAAAAAAATGTAAGGGTGAAGTGCAATAATAGGAAATTCATAGTTGTGGTTCATCCTAACTTTTAAAGAGTTAAGGGCCAATATACATCTTGCATCAAAGCTAGCTTAAAAGACCAATAAGAAAATACTTAACCTAGGTAGACCAATAAGGAGAAGCAATGCAAAGAAGAATAGATTTGATTCCCATTGGTGGAGAAGAATAAGTTTTTTTACAAGGGGAGAAAATGTATTCCCTTTGAGAGAATATTGGGGGGCTGAGATACAAAATGAAGTGTGATTGGTCAGAGAAAAATGGTGGGATGTGTAGATATTTTAGGAGGTGGAAAATCTGTAACTCTAAGGGATGATTCTAAGGAGAAAAACATGTATTTTCAAGTGGATAGGGGATGGGATAACAAGGAAAAAAAAAGATGAAAAAGATAAAAGTAAGGTGGATAAGGAAAAAGAGAGGTATTCTTCCTTAGGCGAAAATGTGCAAAACGCATGAAAATATACATTCATTTTCAAGATATACTTTTTTATTAGTATTATCCTACAATTTTACTTAAATTCTACAACACATGAAGATATACATTCATTTTCAAGATATTACAACAAGGTTCTAAGTAGTTTGTCATTCATTAGCCATAACAAATCAATAGGCAATAAGGAATTTCATATCCTCATTATCAACATACATGGTAGCCATAGCTCATTTCTTTCCATAATGAACACATAACACTTTGATATTGATTATGATTCAATGTATGATCATGCTGAAACACTCATGATGCTTAGTTAATTCCAAATCATGTGTGAACCAAATCTTGGAAAACCATAGATCTTGGATAAGTCAAAGTACATCATAATCGAATGGAAAAACAATCGACTAAATGCAATCAACAAAGCTAGATGTTTAGAAAGGAGGAAATCAATCAATAAGACAAATCCTTGGCGTCACATCAATCTCCATATTGACCAGCTCCAACTCTTATGAGCTACTGGAAACTATATTGCAAACACAACTTAACTCATCAGCTAAGCCAATGAACCACCAATCTTAGGCTACAAGTGGCATACAATCCTACCACAAGGAATAGGTCCATATCTTGAGAATGACTAAAATGCTAGCTCACATCACCATCACACCCAAACCCTTATGCGCGTAAGGAGCTACCATTACCCCAGGTAATATCGTTTCCACTACATTTTGTCATGGATGCCACATAGACTCTTTCTGCCTCTCATGGGGTTACTGGCTAATCATTGGGCATCCCCATGGAGCTGACTCCCGAATTCAAGCTTCAACCGAGTTGGTAGCTAGTATAATTAGAGGATAGAGGCCACCTATCCCTTATAGCATAGTGTCACTTTGTGGCATACAACTTGTAATGATAAGTATTAAATTTTGTATAAAAAGTACCCAATTTGTAGTCCATGTGTTATAACTTATAGTGTTAAATTAAGGTTTTTGGCTGAAATTTTGTAACACCTACATTTTTGACCTAATAATTTAAAAGTTTGATATTTTATAGGTTCAGAAGCTAATCTAGAGTAAGTATGTCAGTCATCATAATTTTTTAAGATTTAATTAGGTCTTTTTACTCTTTTTAAAGGAAGTGAGAAGATGATCCTATGACCCATATTGTCGTTTGCAGAGTCTTTCATGGGTCCAGAAATGCGGTTAGCTCGCTAGGGGTGGTGTGCCCCTGCTTGAGGGTGTGGGGGCTGAAATTGAAGAAAGCAAAGATGATTAAAACTGATCCATGAAAAAAATTCCGTGCATTTCCACCTCCTGTGCATGGGATCCATTCAAGCCAATTAGCCATTAAAGTTATAAAAAGGGTGATAAGTCATACAAACTACTTAGACCTTTAAGCCAAGCATTGAAACCACTTAAGCCACCAAGGAATGAGCCATCAAAGTAAGCCATAAATGAAGGAGGACTGCCACATGGAGCCACACGATTAGGCCATCAATTCATGCAACTTTCCTATATTAAAAGTGTGATTTTTAAGTGATTTGGAGAGATAATTATAAAAGACTGAGGACAATATAGAGGAGAATGAACTAGCTCAAACTTAGGAAAAAGAGAAAAGGCAAAAATCTCTTACTCCATCTGAGCTTATAGTAGAGGCATCTTATGTGCCTAAAGCCCCATTCCTTCAATTACTGAACAGGGCTAAGAAATGATCAAATTTCAATGAGATAATGGAAGTATTTAAACATGTGCAAATTTATATCCCATTACTCAATGCTATTAAGGATATTCCTACTTATGTCAAGTTTCTTAAAGAGCTTTGTGTTACAAAGTGAAAGCTTAACATGCAAAAGAAAGCCGTCCTCAGGTAAGCTCTTTGATACAAACACCTAAGTTTAGAGACCCAAGGTGTCCTACCATCTCCTATGTCACTGGAAAACCATGTCATTGATAGGGCAATACTTGATTTAGGGGTTAGTGTAAATTTGTTGTATTATTCTATCTATGAGCAACTAGGGCTCAGTGACTTAAACCAACCAATACCACTTTGCAATTAGTAGATAGATCGGTTAAGATTCCACATGGTATGGTTTGAAGATGTTTCAATACAGGTGGATTAGTTTTACTTTCTTATAGATTTTATTGTCTTGGATAACCAACTTGTGTCAGACCCTAGAAGTCAAATTCCAATAATTCTTGGATGTCCATTTTTGGCAACTCCAACCCCATGATCAACTGTAGAAATGGTGTGATGAAATTATCTTTCGGCAATATGAAAGTCAAGCTCAATTTTTGTAATGCTGATCATTAGAATCTTGACCGAGATGATTCATGTGTTGTAAATTTAATTAAAGGTCTACTTCAAGATGCTAACACACCATCATCTATCCTAAACCCACTTCAGGCATGTATAACATATTTAATGGTGACTTTAATATAGACAAATCCATTGAAGAGGTTAATAATCTATTAGATGTTGCACCTATAATGGATACCTCTAAATGGGGCCTTCATGTGGAACCACTTCCTCCATCAGAATTTGTACGAGTCCCATCTATAGAAAAACC
This sequence comes from Warburgia ugandensis, assembly GCA_035236585.1. Classification (NCBI taxonomy): domain Eukaryota; kingdom Viridiplantae; phylum Streptophyta; class Magnoliopsida; order Canellales; family Canellaceae; genus Warburgia; species Warburgia ugandensis. Next base: position 48,485,865 of record CP141130.1, read on the forward strand.
ACCCATTTTGGTCCTAAAGCCTTTGCCTAAAAATCTAAACTACTCTTACTTAGGTCCTAATGAAACCTTAGATCTAGATAAGGAACAAGAGGATAAGCTTCTTGATGTTCTTAGAGAACATATGGCTACTCTAGGGTGGACCATGGCAGATATTAAGGGGATTAATCCTATTATGTGTATGCATATAATCCATATAGAGGGAAATTCCAAACCATCTAGGAAAACATAGAGGAGACTCAGCCCTAATATAAAGGAGGTAGTAAGACATGAAGCACTTAAACTCTTTGATGTTGGTATTATCTACCCTATATCTGATATTACTTTGGTTAGCTTAGTTTAGGTTGTACCTAAGTCAAGAATCACAGTAATTAAAAATGAGGATAATGAGTTAGTCCCCACTTGCATGACCATTAGGTGGAGAGTTTTGATTACCAAAAATTGAAATCGGTCATTAGGAAAGACTACTTTCCTCTTCCATTTATAGACCAAATGTTGGAAAGGTTAGCCAGTCATAAGGGATATAGCTTTCTTGATGTTATTTTGGTTATAACCAAATCCTTATAGCACTTAAGGATCAAGAGAAGAATACCTTCACTTGCCCTTTTGGAAACTTTGCCTACTATTGTATGCCTTTTGGAATTTGCTATGCTCCATCTACTTTTCAGAGGTGTATGTTGAGCATATTTTTTGATATGGTAGAGAGATTTTTAGAGATGTTCAGGGATGACCTTAGTGTTTGGGTCTACTTTTTATGAATGGCTACACCACTTAAAACTTGTACTTGGTAAGTGTTAGGAAAAGAATTTAGTGTTAAATTGAGAGAAATGTCATTTTATGGTTCAAAATGGCATTGTTTTAGGTTACATTATTTCACACAATGATATAGAAGTAGACAAAGCTAAAGTGCATTTAATCTCTGATCTTCCTCCTCCAAGGATAGTGAAAGAAATCTGCACATTTTTAGGCCATGCTAGTTTCCATAGAAGATTGGTCAAGGACTTTAGTAAAATTGCTAAGCTCTTATGTAATTTACTTATGAAGGAGGAAACTTTTGAATTTAATGAAAATTGTATGAAAGCATTTGAGCACTTAAAGATTGAAATTCTACACCTATTATTTGACTATAAGAATAGAATGCACCATTTGAAATAATGTGTGATGCTTTAGACTACGTGATCAAGGCTGTGTAGAAGCAGTGTATTGATAAAATTCTCCATGTGATTTATTATGCCAGTAAGGCACTCAATTGTAGCCAAATCAATTATTCAACTATAGAAAAAGAGTTGTTGACAGTTGTATTTGCACTAGATAAGTTTAGATCTTATTAGCTAAGATCTAAGGTTATAATATACTTAGATAATGCAGCACTTAAATATCTCAAAGAAAGATGCAAAATTTAGGTTGATCCAATGGATACTATTGGTACAAGAATTTGATTTGGAAATTTGGGACAAAAAAGGTTCCAAAAATATTATAGCCAACCACTTATCCTATGACAACCTGGGTTTTATATGATGCAAATTTGATGAAAAGGCGAGATCTCTTGCTTTATAAATATGGAATGCATGAAAATCTTTTTCTTTTTGGAAAACAAGCTTTTGTATAAAACCCCGAGTATCAAAACACATTTTCCAATTATCTAGCCATGGCAAAGTTTTAATTCAACATTATTCCCAAGAAAGTGTTAGTCACAGCCTCAGCTATTAGAGAGTAACTAGAATCAAGTAACATTGAAAGATAAGGTAGGGGTTTACTTACTTGCACTTAGTTTGGTTGTCTTTTGTCACAAGCGTTCCTTGCCCTTAAGTGTTTACTTTGTGTCTGAAAATTGTTGAGGATTGGGTGAGTATATACTATACTCAGTAGGAGTCCATCACTACTAGTTTTATAATGCATAAGATGTTTAAAATCATATGCTCTTTCAAAATATGTGCATGGTTGAACACTCATGTTCAAGATTGGAATTAAAAACCATTGTCAAACCGAAATACTAACGACTTAAAGGATCACATAATCCAAATCGAAAGTATCATATATATATATCATAACATTATGATATGCATAAGATACTTCATTGAATCCAACTCATGGATATCTAGTATGGTATGGTCGACCAACCTCATATCATGTCATATGCAATGCAAATAAGTCCACGAAACCATAGGGTCCAACTATGCCCACGACCTCGCCGCCGTGTGGTCCCCGGATACCTGAGGACACTCGGTCATAGCCTCAATGGGGCCTATGACACATCGACCTAGTGCTGTGACACCAGTGGTAGCCCCCTGTACCACATGCAGTCGACGTAAGGACATTGCCCTTTTTGGGCCAGTACCCATCCACCTAATAGTGGTAGAGGCTGGAGGCCAACCCAAACCTCTCGGTATAGCGCCCACGAGCTCATCAGCCCAAATCATATCAAATCAAACCAACGAAAACCTCTTATTCAAAACCTGTTCTCTTTGGGTCCCTCACACTGCTTGGCCCTCACAACTGCCTACCCAGCGTCTTTTGGGCACTCCAGCATCTTTTGGTAACCCTCAAGGACATGCAATCTTTTAAAAACTCAATGCTCACAAAATATGCAATATATGCATTTGTTTGCAAAACATATCTATGCATAATGTATATGCTATCATTTGCAAAACATATCTATGTATAATGTATATGCATTTATTTGCAAAACATATCTATGCATAAAGCGTTTATCATATGTATGCTGAATTAAGTCATGCTAAACAAGTTATATAATTTGTACTTAAAACATGCATGAAACAATTATGGCTCTTTAAAAAAAAGTCTAGTAGAGATAGAGCACCTACCTGGCTAGGTCGTGCTAACCCCTTTGTCCTCGTATGCTCTTGAACATGGTTTGGGGAATCAAGGTTAGTTTGGCCTATCTTTTATAGGTTTTAGAGTGGTTGGTCTTATTACTTAGGCATTAAAGGTTCATCGCCAAGCCTATGGTGTCCTAAGGTCCTAATTGGGCCTTGGTATCATTAGTTTTCCAAAGGTCTAGCGGCCACGCGCCACCATCCTATTCTAAGGGTTGTACTCACCTTTGATTAGGTCTTGATTAGGGATTTTATAGTTTGAGTGTACCTGTGTCGTCGACACGGACACAACGCCTTATGCGGCACCTCAATCGGAGCTCTAGATCTCAAGTTATAAGCTTTTTAGTATCACATGTATATAAGGCCTTTAAGAGTGAAAATACAGAATGCTAGCGCGCTGTGCGTCAACGACATGTGCCCCAGCGGCTTTAAGAAGTGGAAATCCTAGAACGCTAGCACGCTGCTCGTCAGTGGCATGAGCTCCAGCGGGCGTGTCTGGAACGTCTCGAACGCGGTCAACGTGTTTCGTTCCGTCTGGAACGTCTCGTTCGTTGGGGAACCAGGGCGTCCTCGGGACATCCTGGTTCGACCCTGTCAAACAAGTGCGGCCCAGGGATCGTCCCTAGGTCCTTGGTGACTCTCCAGGGCTCTATTTTGCATGATTTTTCCTGCAAAAACTTAGGGAAACTGAGCCTAGGACTACTGTGAAGACGGCTTTTAAGGGATCTTGGGCATACCTGGCTTGTTGCTGGGTTTTTCTTCACGTTTCTCCTCTTGGTTGCTTCTCCAAAATGGGTTTTTCTCAAGCTTTTGGGATGCCATTAGAGGCACCCAAGAGCTCTATTTATAGCTATAAGAGGGTTCTGGAGGGGGCTCTCACCGCCCTTGAATGGCGGTGGAGAAACCTCCAGAATGGCGGTGATTTCTCCTCCAATCACCGCCGTTTTAGAACCCTCTAGGGAGTTGAAGATGAAGGGTGCCCGTATCAAAACAGGCCCCTGTGTTTTGTAGGCTAAATCCGTTTTTTTAGTAAAAATTACATTTTTGCCCCTGAACTTCAAAGGGACATAACTGGCTCATTTTAACTCCGTTTTGGGTGATTTTAGTCTTGTTGGATTCCTTTCTCCAAGATGCACCTAATGGTATCATTTTCAGGACCAAATTTCTGGGTTCAGTCAGTGTGAATAGTGAAATAACCAAAATGCCCTTATCTTCAAAAACTAAACTTTTCATTGCTAACTTGGGATTTTAATATTACAAAATTAGAGTCATTACATTCTTACCCCCTTAGGGGAATTTTGGCCCCGAAATTCTACTATAGTTACAGTCAAAAGATCTCGAGGTACTTTTCTCGCATTTCTGACTCCGATTCCCAAGTCTCTTCTTCCATGTGCTCATTTCTCCACAAAACATTGACTAAGGGTATGTCCTTGTTCCGTAGCTTCTTACTCTTATGATCCCGGATCTCAACTGGTCTCGTCTATAGCTTGAGATCCTTCATCAACTCTATGGGTACTTGGTTGATGACATGAGCAATGTCAGGCATGTACCTCCTTAGCATAGATACATGGAATACATTATGCACTTCAGATAGCTAAGGGGGTAGTGCGATCCTGTAGGCCACTTTTCCCACTTTCTCTAGGATTTTGAAAGGTCCTATGTAACGCGGACTAAGCTTGCCTTTGATACCGAACCGCATAACTCCTTTAGTGGGATATATCTTTAGGAAAATGTGCTCTCCTATGTCGAATTCCAATGGTCTCCTCCTTCGATTAGTATAGCTCTTTTGGCAGCTTTGAGCTGTGAGGAGGCATCTTCTTATGAGTTTGACCTTCTCGGCGCATTGCTCTACCAGCTCGGACTGGAGCACCCTGGACTCTCCAACTTCACTCCAACTGGTGGGTGATCGACAGGGTCTCCCATAGAGCGCCTCGTATGGAGCCATGCCAATGCTCGACTAAAAGCTATTGTTGTACGCAAACTCGACTAGTGGTGGGTTTTCATCCCAGCTCTGCTTCCAATCAAGGGCACAGGTTCGCAACATATCTTTGACTATCTGGATTGTTCGCTCTGACTGTCCATCGGTCTGTTGATGGAAGGCTGTGCTATAGTTCAAGGAAGATCCTAAGGATTTTTGGACGGACTTCCAGAGTTGTGAAGTGAAGCGGCTATCCCTATCTGAAGTGATACTAAGGGGTATGCCATGTAGACTTACTATCTCTTTGATGTATAGCTGAGATAGGCTGTCAGTGGATTGAGTATGGCGTATAGGAAGGAAATGGGTTGTCTTAGTCAATCTATCAACAATTACCCAGATCATGTCATGACCCTTAGAGGTCCTTGGTAACCCTATGATGAAGTCCATGGTAATATGGTCCCATTTCCATTCGGGTAACTCAAGGGGTTGTAACAATCCCGCAGGCCTTTGATGTTTAGCCTTTACTTGTTGACATGTTAGACACTTTGCCACAAATTTCCCTATGTCTCTCTTCATACCATCCCACCAATATTGTCTCTTTAAGTCTTGATACATCTTAGTTCCTCCCGGGTGTATAGTATACTTAGACCGATGAGCCTCTTTTAATATTTCTTGTCTTAACTCTTCATTAGCCAGTACCACTAATCTTCCTTGCACGTAAACGCTACCATCTTCCCTTTTTGTAAACCCTGGTTTTCCTATGAAAGCTTGTATATCTGGATCTCCTTTCTGTTCTTGCTTAACCTTTTCATTAACAGCCAACTTTATTGTTAGACTTGCCATAATGATCTTGTGCTTACTTATGTCTGGTTTCCATGTCATTACTTCTTGTAATAGCTTCCATCTCTTAGTTAATAAACTTGCACACATCCCTTGGGTTTTTCTACTTAATGCATCAGCTACCACATTAGCTTTTCCAGGGTGATAATGAATGGAGAAGTCATAGTCTTTTAGGTATTCCATCCATCTTCTTTGTCGCATGTTTAAGTCTTGTTGGGAAAAGATATATTTAAGACTTATGATCTGTAAAAACTTCAAACTTTTCCCCATATAAATAATGTCTCCAGATTCGCAAGGCAATGACTATGGCCACTAAGTCCAAGTCATGGGTCGGATAATTGACTTCATGCTTCTTGAGTTGTCGAGAAGCATAAGCAATTACCTTCCCATGTTGCATAAGTACGCAGCCTAGTCCTTGTTGCGAGGCATCGCTGTATATCTCAAATCCGCCACTTCCTAAAGGTAAGGTAAGGACAGGTGCTGTAGTTAACCTTCTTTTTAGTTCCTGAAAGCTTTCCTCACATTTATCAGTCCATTCAAATCTTGTGTCTTTCCTGGTCAGCTTAGTTAGAGGTAAAGCAATTTGTGAAAAACCCTCGATGAATCTCTTGTAATATCCGACAAGTCCTAAGAAGCTTCTTATTTCTGTGACTGTCTTAGGTCTTTCCCAGTTCTGTACTGATTCAACCTTAGTGGGGTCAACTGCTATGCCATCTTGAGAAATAATGTGTCCTAAGAAATTAAACTTTTCCAGCCAAAACTCACACTTACTGAATTTTGCATATAAACTTGTGTGCTCGTAGGGTGCTTAATGTTATCCTTAGATGTTCCTTATGGTCTTTAGGAGTTTCAGAATATATTAAGATATCATCCACAAATACTATAATGAATTTATCTAAGTACTCCTTGAACACCCTATTCATGAGGTCCATAAACGTGGTTAGAGCATTAGTCAAACCAAAGGACATCACTCTGAATTCATAATGGCCATATCGAGTCTTGAAGGCTGTCTTGGGGATATCTTCTTCTCTAACTCGAAGTTGATGGTACCCGGATCATAGATCAATCTTAGAGAAGACTCTGGCTGACTGAAGTTGATCGAAAAGATCATCAATTCAGGGAAGGGGGTACTTATTCTTAATGGTGACCCTATTTAGCATTCGATAGTCTACGCACAATCTCATGGAGCCATCCTTTTTCTTAACAAAAAGGACTGGAGCTCCTCACGGAGATACGCTAGGTCGTATGAACCCTTTGTCAAGTAGTTCCTGTAACTGGGTCTTCAGTTCTTTTAGTTCTGCAGGAGCCATTCGGTAAGGAGCTTTGGAAATGGGGGAAGTACCGGGTATAAGGTCAATGATAAACTAAATTTCCCTTTGTGGAGGTAGACCTGGTAAGTCCTCAGGGAATACGTCAGGAAATTCTCGGACTATCTCGACATCCTCTAGCTTTGGTTGGGGACTCTCGACAGATTCAATCTTGGCTAAGAAGAAGGGGCATCCCTGAGCAATGTGCTTAGCTGCTTTCATGGAAGAAATAACACACGCTCCAGAATAATCCTTTCTTCCTTGGAGGGTGAAAGTATCTCCATTAGGTAGGGTAAGATTGGCATGTAGCAAATGGTCCTTGATCAAAATGGGGACATCCTAGAGATAAGAATAGGTGGGAAGTGCCTGGCCTACAGGAGTCATGACTTCTAGAGTGAAGTCTAGGTCCTGTGGTATAATGTCCAAGGATGATGCAAATTCCCGGGATATGAAAGAATGAGTGGAGCTTGTATCAAATAGAACTTTAGCAGGTGTATCATAGATAGAAAGAATACCTTCAATGACTACATTTGAAGCTTGGGCTTGACTGGAAGTGAGGGCAAAGACACGTCCTTGGCTTTTTGGAACTTGATCTTCATTTCGCTCTTGTACTTTCCTTTTTGGACAGTTACTAACAAAATGTCCTAATTCTCCACAACTATAGCAAGTGATGTTGAAAGTGGGACATGGTTTTCCTAAATGATTTCTGTTACACCTAGGGCATGCCTTCCAGTCTGGTCTTCTTCCTTTGTTTTCAAACGGCTTCTTGAAAGGTGGCCTGGGTCCAGATGACTGAAATGGTCTCTTTCCTTCATTTCTCATGGTGTTGATGTTCTTAGTTTCTTTTATTGCCTGGTTCCTTTGATAATCTTTTTCGTATAGGGAGGCCATCTCTACAGCTTTGGCTACTGTGGAAGGTTGGAAACCTAGAACTCTGTTCCTGAGTCCTGGGTTGAGTACATCTACAAATCTTTCTGCCGCATCTTCCTCATCAGCATAAGCACGTGGTGCAAATCTTCGGAGGCTGATGAATCTACTTTCATGCTGTTGGACAGTCATATTTCCTTGTTCTAAGTCCATAAATTCCTTTTCCTTCTGTTTTCTTATGTGTTTAGGATAATATTTGTCATTAAAGACCTTTTTAAACTCTTCCCATCTTATTGTTTCTTGCTGATCAAAATAAGTTCTTTCTGCTGTTTCCCACCAAAAGGTAGCCTCTCCCCTAAACACAAATGTGGCCATGGGTACTTTTCTTTCTTCAGCTATGTTCATGGCTTTAAATATCTTTTCAATATCAATTAACCATTTTTCAGTTGTAGATGCATCATCTTCTCCTATGAATGAGGGAGCTAATTTTTGAAACCTTTCTAACTGAACCTCAGTCCTATCTATTACTTTATTAGGGGAAGGATCTCGGGTGGTAGGAGTTTGGCTTTGACTATTCATGTATTGTCCCATATTCTATAGGAATTGTTGGAATAACTTAGCCATCCCATTGCCTGACCTAGTGGAGTCCACTGGTGGGGCTTCAGGCCTTGGAACATTGCTTCCTTTCTTCTTAAGCATCTGTAATCACAAGGTAATTCACCAAACCTTAGTTTGTGTTATCCTATTACCCCTTACTCTTTCATGGATGAAGCTTGATTATAAGTTATTCTCCTCATAACTGGGCTGTGAGTAATGTTAAACCGAGCTCTGATACCAACTGTGACGACCCGGGTTTTATATGATGCAAATTTGATGAAAAGGCGAGATCTCTTGCTTTATAAATATGGAATGCATGAAAATCTTTTTCTTTTTGGAAAACAAGCTTTTGTATAAAACCCCGAGTATCAAAACACATTTTCCAATTATCTAGCCATGGCAAAGTTTTAATTCAACATTATTCCCAAGAAAGTGTTAGTCACAGCCTCAGCTATTAGAGAGTAACTAGAATCAAGTAACATTGAAAGATAAGGTAGGGGTTTACTTACTTGCACTTAGTTTGGTTGTCTTTTGTCACAAGCGTTCCTTGCCCTTAAGTGTTTACTTTGTGTCTGAAAATTGTTGAGGATTGGGTGAGTATATACTATACTCAGTAGGAGTCCATCACTACTAGTTTTATAATGCATAAGATGTTTAAAATCATATGCTCTTTCAAAATATGTGCATGGTTGAACACTCATGTTCAAGATTGGAATTAAAAACCATTGTCAAATCGAAATACTAACGACTTAAAGGATCACATAATCTAGTATGGTATGGTCGACCAACCTCATATCATGTCATATGCAATGCAAATAAGTCCACGAAACCATAGGGTCCAACTATGCCCACAACCTCGCCGCCGTGTGGTCCCCAGGTACCGAGGACACTCGGTCATAGCCTCAACGGGGCCTATGACACGTCGACCTAGTGCCGTGACACCAATGGTAGCCCCCTGTACCACATGCAGTAGACGTAGGGACGTTGCCCTTTTTGGGCGTGGTACCCATCCACCTAATAGTGGTAGAGGCTGGAGGCCAACCCAAACCTCTCGGCATAGCGCCCACAGGCTCATCAGCCCAAATCATATCAGATCAAACCAACGAAAACCTCTTGTTCAAAACCCATCCTCTTTGGGTCCCTCACACTGCCTGGCCCTCACAACTGCCTACCTAGTGTCTTTTGGGCACTCCAGCGTCTTTTGGTAACCCTCAAGGACATGCAATCTTTTAAAAACTCAATGCTCACAAAATATGCAATATATGCATTTGTTTGCAAAACATATCTATGCAAAATGTATATGCAATCATTTGCAAAACATATCTATGCATAATGTGACGACCTGGGTTTTTGAAACATGATTTGTAAAGTATTTTGAAAGACAGGGCCCTTAAGAGTGTAAAAATTTTTCGCAAAACAAAGTCGCGGAAATTCTTCTCTTTAGAACTTGTTTTGAAAACCCAAGTCACCACTTCATACATAACATAAGTACAATTTGTGTACAAAATAAAATTCCATTGAAGGAATATACTTTTATTAAACTCCAGGATCCATCCAGTGGTTCACAGTACAGCCAAATCTAGTATAATACTTGTCCAAATTACATAATCCAAAACTCAAGCTCACCATACAATAAAACTCTTAATAAAGAAAAATACATGTCCTCAAGGGTATACCTTGAAGATTATTCTCTTCAAGTCTTCTATAGTCTTCAGCTCCTAATTCTCCTTCCTTGGATCTGATATATTGCAACAAGTACAATATCTCAGCAAGCAATGCTTGGTAGGGGATTTAAGAAACATAACATTGACAATGTAATTCCAATACTTCATAATCTCATTATCCTTAAACATACTCTATACTTTGTAAGTTATGTATATCTATATACATACATACCCTTCATGGGTAAACTAGTTAAATTTGTAAAAGTAGTCAAATATCATTCCCAACTAAGCTGATCAATTCTCTTCATTTTGAGAATTGAGTATTACAGCTAGTCTTATACTAGGAATTTCCCTTCTTGGGAAATATTGGTAATATACAATTACCTAGCATTTCATTATGCTATAACATAAGGCATTTCACTATGCCTATTCTCATATGCATCATAGTGCAAAATAATCAGAAAGGTTGCTATGTCATAGCCTCGATCCGTACTAGCGTGCTCGGATAACTGCCCTGTTCACCACTGATACCACGGTGGAAAATATTATGTCACTGCCCGTATGGGGGGGCAATACTTTCACAGTGGTGGCCTTCCCATAATTGCCACCACCCGACTTTTAGCCTCTCATTGGGCAAGGTATCATCATATCATTAAATTTCAAGGAGCGGGTGGCCAAACCCTCATAACTCCTCTAACAATAGCATTTCCCTAGGCATATGCCTATTAAAACAAACTCACAAGCCTCCAAGCTTGTATGTAAAATAGATTTCATATATATCAGACCATATGTCTGTTTACTTAGGGCTGAAATATTTTCTAGTTCCCTATTCACTTATAGTTTAGTCCTTAACCATCTTATATGTGTTTGGTTGGATCATAAGGTTTTCAAGAGATTTAGTACAAGTATTATCATTACTCTTGTCAACATAAGATCATGAGTACAATCATGTATATCTCATGTAAATGCATTCATTAAATCCTCCTACCTTTAAGGATTGATCTCTTTTCCCCAATCTTCCATGATCCTAACTGACGTATGTAATCTGTACACCCATACATATTGTCAATATATAAATTATGAACAATCTTATTGATCACTAGATTTGATGTTTAGAATAATCTTTAGATCATTCATATCTAAGTATTTTTCTATCTCTAAGTCTTTGTATGTCCATCTCCTTGATCTTGATCTTTCATAGATCCTTTGATTGACAATCTACACATGTTGATAAAGATCAAGGTCCTAGATCTTCTATCATCTAGTTCTTCTTTGATCTGAGTTCAGTTCTTGGATCATCCCTATGGAGGATGATCTTGGTTTTCTTCCTTGAATCATCTTTGATCAAGGGTTTGGATTATCTAATCTAATGAACTATAACAAGTATACTAATAAACATGCATACTAAGTACAATATAGTGTTCTTATTCTTATTGTTCTTGATCATCCAAGATCTAATGGATCTTGTTTGATCATCCTTATCTTACTTACTATTTTTATTAGGGTTAGGTAATTTACTAACCTTTTATGCTCTTATTATTATTATTCAACCAGTTAATGTGCTGGTTGAAGGTAGCTTATTCAAGCCTAAATCTAGACTGCTCCTCTTATTTCCAATTGGTTAAGGCTTACTAGCTGAATGGGTGAACACAAAGTGGTTACTTCAATCCTCATGTAAGGAGGCGTTTAGACCTCACAAACGTCAATAGAAGGTAGGGGAAGAGCGAGGCTCTATTAGATAACCCCCTTAACCACTATGTTCATCATTCACTAGAATGACCATAGCTCAACCTTTCATAAGGTTCCTATAGGCATGTTTACCCTAAGTACTCTTTCTAATGGATTTTAATTAAGTCCATGAATATTTATAATGTCATTCATGAGGTTTATTATTCTTTTCCTAATTTGGGCCAAGTATTTGATAATCCTTATATTGTCCTACTAACTATAGTCCTTACTAATTAAGTCCAAAGTACTCCATTCTTATTTGTGTAATGAAACTCCAAAGCATAAAACTACATAATTTAACATTCAATGATAATGAGGCAAGGTACTTAAATTAAATTTAACACCTTATGATAACAATGAAATCACATATCATGCTAAAGTCTAATTGTTATGCTAGCATGCTTTATAACATAATCATATTTAAAATGCTATGAAACTAATTACATTAACACTTTTAGAAACCTTTACTTCTGATCCAACCATTTGATCTTAGATCTTTTCCTTTGATTAAGTATTTTAGTTATATTTAGGGAATTTTCTCTATTAAGGTCAAAAGATCATATTGATCTATTTTTGTCATAATCCATTCCTGATTTCCTTAGATTTCATCATATCAACATTTATTCTTTCCACCTCAAGGGTCTGATCACACTTGATCTCATTGATCAAGTGGGTCCCTTTGTATTTTTAGGGTTTTTCTATCATAATGGGTAGATCCCTTAATATATCTCATCTATATCCAATTAAACCATAGATCTCACTTTATTTCAATAGTATATTATTATTAAAACATGTTTTTAAAATCTGATCATCTCAGATCTTGAAAATCTAGGTAACTGGAAACTTATTTCTTTAATACAGAAAGTTTTTACTGAATAACATATCTATTTTATCATTTCATAAGAAAATATAGGTTTCAAGCTTTCAATAACTTCTTTTCGATCTCAATTTGGAGTTCAGATGACTCCGAAATTGAAGCTGGAAGTTCACAGTCCTTCCAGGGCCTCGATTTGATCTGGACCCAAGGAACGGACAGCCCAGATTAGTCGGGCGGAACGAACCAGGCAGGTCCTTGGGCACTTCCGCTCAGATGAATGGACGAAGCGCCCTTGAGAGGCATCCACAGACATCGACGGGACGAGCGGAATGCCCGTCATCTGCGTGCCCGCGAACCGGGTTTTTGTCTGGCGCGTCCGCTCGTGGATTTGACGGATGCGCCGTCGTTTCGCTTGGAACAATGCTCCATGCACAGTGCACACGCCGTTCTGACGGTGCGTCACGTGTGCGTCTTGGGCGTCGTTTGATCCGGAGATCGGACAGTCCATTCTGGACCGTCCAATCAATCCTCTTTCAATTGAGGGCCCAAAACGTCTCTGATTTTTATGAAAATTCTACCCTAGGGGTTTTGGACCCTTCTGGATCGATTGGTGTAGTAAGATTTTTCATCTGAGTACTCTATCATCCATAATTAAGGGTTCTGTTGTTTACTTTATTTTTACTTTTTTATTACCAAATTTAATTACAGTAAAATTAAAATTACATAAAACAGTACTAAACATCAATGAAAAGAATTTCCACCTACCTGATTGGAGAGAAAACCTCGGTTATATGCCCAATTTAAAAAAAAATACCTTGTTGATGAAGATATGGCCTAAGATCCACCTTTCTTGCAAATATCCGTTGTTTGAACCATTAGATCTTAAAATTTCTTTGGGGGTTTTGTATAATAGATATGTTGGGAAGTTTTGGATGGTGAAATTGATCAAATTAGATATGGAATAGAGTGCCTAATTGATTTTAGGTCTCTTGTTATAATCTAAAAAGAAAAACAAGTTGAAAAGAGATCTATCTCTTGGAAATTTTGGGTTTTTGGGGAGGGATCTAGATCTAATTTTTCAGGAAGAGTGAAGAGAATTTCGTGGGAATTTTATGAGGATTTTTGGAGGATTTTTGAGGTTGTATTTATAGGCATTTTGGGTCTTTTTTCATGATTATAATATTTTATTTTTTATTATTAAATGGCATGAAAGTCTTCCATGCTCCATTTTTTCTTCACCATGCCTAATTTTTCTTTTTCAAGACCAGCTAATGTTTGTTGACCCATGATTCACCTGGGCTGCTGATAAAATTGGTTGTTGGGTCCCTTGTGGGACCCACATGATGTAAAAAGACCGTTTTGGCATTTATGCATAAAATTTTGGGTTTTATTCCCATGATCTTGGATTTGAGTGTACTTAGTGGCATTGGATTCGTATTTCTCAATACATTCTAAATTTTGATGTCTCATATTTTGATTTTTGGGTAAAATTACTATTTTACCCCTTTTGTCCAAGAAATGAAGAAACTTAAGGATTTCTCATCCGAATTCGAAATTTGTCATGCTTACAGTCATTTTGAAGGGTTTGCTAAGTTTAATTTCAATTTTACATGTCTTATGATTTGATTATACTTTTATAAAAGGTATATTTTAAATAACCCTAATATTTCAGCCCGAAATATTTGAAACTCAAACTTTATTGATTTTTTTCTCAATCAATTACAAAAAAATTGGGGTTATTACACATAATGTATATGCATTTATTTGTAAAACATATCTATGCATAAAGCGTTTATCATATGTATGTTGAATTAAGTCATGCTAAACAAGTTATATAATTTGTACTTAAAACATGCATAAAACAATCATGGCTCTTTAAAAAAAAGTCTAGTAGCGATAAAGCACCTACCTGGCTAGGTCGCGCTAACCCCTTTGTCCTCATATGCTCCTGAACATGGTTTGGGGAATCAAGGTTAATTTGGCCTATCTTTTATAGGTTTTAGAGTGGTTGGTCTTATTACTTAGGCATTAAGTGTTCATTTCCATGCCTATGCTTGTCCTAAGGTCCTAATTGGGCCTTGGTATCATTAGTTTTCCAAAGGTCTAGCAGCCACGCGCCACCATCCTATTCTAAGGGTCATGCCCACCTTTTATTGGGCCTTGATTAGTGATTTTATAGTTTGAGTGTGTCCGCATCGTCAACATGGACACAATGCCTTTTGCGGCGCCTCAATCGGAGCTCTAGATCTCAAGTTATAAGCTTTTTAGTATCACATGTACATAAGGCCTTTAAGAGTGAAAATACAGAATGCTAGCACGCTACGCGTCAACGGCATGCGCCCCAGCGGCTTTAAGAAGTGGAAATCCTAGAACGCTAGGGCACTGCGTGTCAGTGGCATGCGCCCCAGCGGGTGCGTCTACAGACGTGCTAGATTTCCCGCCCGTCTTTTCCTTTTGTGGGTGTGTCCGCGTCCACGGACGCGCCTGTTTGGTTCTCTCGAATGCTATCGACGCGTTTCGTTCCGTCCGGAATGTCTCGTTTGTTGGGGAACCGGGGAATCCTTGGGAAGTCCTAGTTCGACCCTGTCGAACCAGTGCGGCCGAGGGATCGTCCCTGGGTCCTTGGTGACTCTCCAGGGCTCTATTTTGCATGATTTTTCATGCATAAACATGGGAAACTGAGCCTGGACTACTGTGAAGACGGGTTTTGAGGGATCTTGGGCATACTTGGCTCGTTGCTGGGTTTTTCTCCATGTTTCTCCTCTTGGTTGGTTCTCCAAAATGGGTTTTTCTCAAGCTTTTGGGCTGCCATTAGAGGAGCCGAAAAGCTCTATTTATAGAGCTATAAGAGGGTTCTGGAGAGGGCTCTCACCGCCCTTAAATGGCGGTGGAGAAACCTCCAGAATGGCAGTGATTTCTCCTCCAATCACCGCCGTTCTAGAACCCTCTAGGGGGTTGAGGATGAAGGGTGCCCGTATCAAAATGGGCCCCTGTGTTTTGCAGGCTAAATCTATTTTTTAGTAAAAATTACATTTTTGCCCTTGAACTTCAAAGGGCCATAACTTGCTCATTTTAACTCTGTTTTGGGTGATTTTGGTCTTGTTGGATTCCTTTTTCTAAGACGCACCTAATGGTACCATGTTCAGGACCAAATTTCTGAGTTCATTGAAGGTGAATAGTGAAATGGCCAAAATGCCCTTATCTTAAAAAACTGAACTTTTAATTGCTAACTTGGGATTTTAATATTATAAAATTGGAATCATTACATATCCAGGCTAGTTGTGGAGTTTATTAGTGAGAATGTGTCAATAGAAACCTTTCTTAATGAATAATTGTTGCACATCTCCCAATTACCGTGGCATCAGATATAGTTAGTTATCTTCTAATAGATCAAATGCCGACTCATTAGTTTAAACAAGATTAAAAAAATGGTTTATTATTGAGGTTAAATGCTTTAACTTAGATAATTTATGCTTGTTTAAGTATTGTCCTGATCATGTCACTAGGAGATGCATACCAGATAATGAACATCATAAGATCATCTCCTTTTGTCATGACTATACATGTGGGGACCATTTAGTTCTAAAAATATAGTTGTAAAGATTTTGTCGTGTGATTTTTATTGGCCCACCATTTTTAGGAATATGATGCCCTTAAACCCCATTTTAACAATTGAGCCTTTTGATGTTTTGGGGCATTGATTTTATATGACCTTTTTCTAACTCCTTTGGGTATCTATTATCCTTGTGGGGGTGGATTATATGTCAAAATGAGTGTAAGGCATTCTGTGTAAAACAAATGACCCTAGGGTGGTAGTTAAGTTCTTAAAAGAAAATATATTTACACATTTTGGTACACTTAAGGCCATAATTAGTGATGGGAGTAAAATTTTTTGCAGTAGAGTATTAGAAAACTTAATGAAGAAATATGGTGTTTCTCATATAATTGCTACTCCTTATC
Source organism: Warburgia ugandensis (assembly GCA_035236585.1). Classification (NCBI taxonomy): domain Eukaryota; kingdom Viridiplantae; phylum Streptophyta; class Magnoliopsida; order Canellales; family Canellaceae; genus Warburgia; species Warburgia ugandensis. The sequence goes on from CP141130.1 coordinate 48,502,397, forward strand.
ATCCTTAGACTAGTGGACAAGTAGAAGTATCTAATAGAGAAATAAAGTGTATTTTAAAAAAGACAGTTAATCAAAATCGGAAAGACTGGTCTTTGAGACTTAGTGACGCTTTATGGTCTATCATATTGCATATAAATCTCCTATAGGTACATCACCCTATCGCTTGGTCTATGGAAAGGCCTCAACTCACTAGTCGAATTAGAGCATAAATCATATAAAGTTGAATTTTGATCTAAATTCTGTTGGCACCTACAAAAAACTCCAATTTAATGAGTTGGATGAGTTAAGGAAAGATGTATATGAGTCAGTAAAGCTATACAAAGATCGCATGAAAAGCACTCATGATAGACATATCTTAAGAAAGTCCTTCACCCTAGGACAGAAGGTCTTCTTGTATAATTCTAGATTGCATCTATTTCTAGAAAAACTTAGACCTCAATGGATTGGACCCTACATAGTACATACTTTATATCCTTATGGGGCCGTCAAGATAGAAAAGGATGGAATGGTCTTTAAAGTTAATGGACAAAGGTTGAAACCCTTCCTAGAGTTGATAAAACTTGAGGTGCAAGAAGTATCACTTGAGGAACCCATATATCAAGACCCAACTTAGAAGGTCCCATGATACCTGCATCTATCATCAGAGCTACATTCATTAGTATCATTGTATAGAATATGTCTAGCTGAAGATGTTAAACTTAGTGCTTACTAGTTGGAAACCTAGGACTTTAGAATCTCATAATTCTACATTACCCATTTAACATATAAATGTCCTATATTTCAAAACATTGGGGACAATGTTTAGGTTGGGTTGGGGGGTATAGACATGCATGAGATTTTTGAGTTCTTGTTCATATCTTATTTTAAAAAAATTCAATTTTTTTTTATATTTTCAAAAGCTTTTAATGTTAAGTTCCTTTACTATGATGAGAATTAGATTTGTAACAGCCCAGGTTTTTATAAAATATTATTGCTTTTAAGTTGGAAAGTAGTGAAAATTCCCTTATTTTAGAAACATCATTAGAGTAATAATATATATATATATAATTTTGAGAAATTCAACAACTTCTTTTTTGGAGTTACTGTAAAACCTCCACATATATGTAAAATCATAGTCTTCTAACATAAGATCGGTTAAAGATACATGCGACAGGATCATCTATCTTGTTATAAGTAAAGCCACACAAGCCATTCAAATAACTAGAACAGTCCATGTTAAAATCATCCAATGTGTCAATAGAAATTTAAGTTATATACATTCCCAAAATTAAATCCTATACATTGATTTTGTCAAAAGAAACTACACTAAAAGCATATTCTCCTCACATTTGAACTGATCTAGGTACCTTTGCCTTGTGCCTCTCGCACTCGAGCTGCCAGGTGTATAATGTGAAATGTTGGTTCTAAGTGGTGAGAAAAAACAATAGCTCACATGTAGGGTTAAAAACTAATACAAGCCATAACTCCTAAAATAGAGCATGCAATAGCATAAGTGTATGTCTATCCTTACATATTTACATATATAGTTTCTAAAAAGCATAATCAACACATATGCGATAAAAATCAATAAAGATTGATGATTTCAAATCATTCACAATGTTTGAGAGTAACTGACTAATCTGTTAAATTAGGGTACTCAAAACAAATGATGCCAAATTGAGGCTCATAGCCCTCAATCTGCACGCACAAACCCATGCCCACATCTTTATGGAAAATTGATCGCTCCATATCATAGTGGCATACAATCCTACCACCAGGGACCATCACTGGCATATCATCCTACTACTAAGGACCATCCGTGGCATATAGTCCTACCACTAGGGATCATCAGTGGCATATCTTCCTACCACCAGTGACTTATAGTGGCATATCATCACACCACCAGGGACCATCAGTGCATATCCTCCTAGCACCAGGGATCATCAATGGCATATCATCCTACCATCAGGGACCGTCAGTGGCATATAGTCCTACCACTAGGGACCAATGGTTTGAACTCTTAAGAATGACTGGCATGCTTAGCATGCTAACAAACACATAGACACATATGCTTGCAGGGCCTTACCATCACCAACTAGCAACTACCGTGGCCTCTAAGTCTAATCGTGGATACTTGCACAAATCATGACTCACCAGACCTCATGGTGGCTACCTAGCTACCTCTCAGAGTACTTACCTATGAGAAGATACTCCTACTACCTGTTATCTCCATTGTAGGGCTAGATTAATATCATCTTAGAGGTTAGTGGCCAACTACACCTCCTAGCATAGGGTCTGCAGGACTTACAGTAGTGTGTAGCATGCAAGCCTTCGGGTCTTACAGTACTCGTAGAGCACCTACTGAGTGATCCAAGACTTAGGACACTTCCAAATTTCCTGAGCAAAACATTGATGAAATCTATATCCAAAAGGACTTATAGGTGCTTGTAAAGTGCCTATCTAAGAATAGACAAATCTGCATTCATCAGGGCTTATTACCACTCGTAGAGTGCCTGCCTAAACCATTAATGAAATCCATAAACATTAGGGCTTACAACAGCTTATAGAGCACCTACTTAAATATCAACAAATCCACATCCATTAGAACTTTGTGCCACTCATAGAGTGCCGGGCAAAAGCATCAATGAAATCCATAATCATCAAAGTTTACAATTGTTAATAAAGAGCCTACCCAAGTATAGATAAAATCGCATCTGTTAGGACTTATGGCCACTCATAAAGTGCCTGCCAAAAGTATCAATGAAGTCCAAAACTTGTGGCTCGTAAAAGCATCCAAATCTCATGGCTCACCACTACGCTAGTGGCACTCACCAAATGTCAAAGAAAACCATGTCTAGGCCCTTGGCCAAATTTGTGAACCAGCTCAAATCTTGTAAATCTATAACTCATGAATGTGATGGAGGGTCATGCACTGCCATCCTATGTCTGGTAGTGTGAATTACCTAGTTAATCCCATTCCTAACTTAGAATTCAGCCATTTTAGTTGGTGTTGTCCTCTTCATGGTGTTAAGGGCTAGATGTCTTGTTGCAAGAATGCATGTCTTTAACTTCATCTCTAGCATTATGGTCCTTATGTATTATGACATGTCATTATGATTCTCAAGGCTTAGTTGATACTCTCTTAGTGTTTGTTATAATTTTACCATGTTTAAATACTAAGTTTCAATTAGTCCATTTCTAAGGTTATTAGTTATAATCAACTTAGAATTGGACTGGAGACTCAATAACTCAATTTAAATGTCATTGAAATTTTTGAATACTAAGGTTCAGATGAGCTAGTCATGATGACTAATGTTTAGCGCTTAAGTATAATCACCTTAAGCCGTTGAAGAGCTAAGGCATTGGAGACTAAATTTTTATGTATCATGTCACTAATAACCAGGTTATGGGTTATTCAAGTAATTTTATGTCTAAGTGTAATAACCCCAATTTATGTAAATTGATTGAGAAAATTAATTTAGTTTGAATTTTTAGAAATTCTAAGCAAGAATATTAGGTTATTGAAAATTCTCTTTTTATAGTTATTAAAAAATAATTTAAAACTTATAATTTATGAACGTACTCAAAAAACCTATTGAAATGACACTAACTACGTTCAATTCTGGGTTAAAATGAAAAATCCCTAATTTTCACTATTTTTATGAATAAAAGGGTAAAATAGTAATTTTACCCATAACGAGATCTAAGACTTCACTATTTAGAATGTACTCAAAAATATGATTCCAACGCCATTATATACGCTTAATTCCAAGTTTAGGAGAATAAAACAAAATTTTCTTCACAAAAGGGCAAAATGGTCCTTTCACACCTTAGTGGGCCCCACAAGGGGCCCACAAATGGATCCAACAGCCAGAAAACATGTAATTAGTGGTTAAACCACTACTAGCTGATTGTGGAGAAGGAGGTGGTAGTGGAGGATCCAATGTTAATTTAATATTCAAAAGAATTGAAACATAATTATTACAAGTAATTATGAAAAATTCAAAAAGATCTATAAATACACACCCAAAAAATCCTCCAAAAATGTTCATAAAATTTACGAAAAAATATCTTACTTCACTTACAAAACCAGATCTAGATTCATTCCCAAATTTTCAAAACTCCCAAAAATCTCTTTTCTTTCATTTTCTCTCTCCTCTCTCTAATTGGAACAAGAGACCTAAATTCAATCAGACACTTTGTTCCAAATCAAATCTCACAAATCCCACCTTTCATATTGTCTTAGACTATTTATCAACAAAACTACAAAATAAATTTCAAAATCCAACAGTTCAAATAACGGGAAATCACAAGACAAGTGGTTCTTGGGTGATCTTATCATCAATTGGATATTCTTTTAAATTGGGCTACAAAACCTATGTTTTTCTCTAATGGGGTAGGTGGAAATTTTTTCCACACTTATTTCAAGCTAATTTATATAATTTATATTTTTTAAAATTATTTTTAGGTTAAAAATAATAAAAATCAAGTAAGGGTAAGAACCCTTAAATTCTGGATGATGGAGGGCTCAAACGAAAATCTGAGCCTTCCAATCAATCCAGAAGGGTCCAAAACCCCTAGGTTAGAATTTTCATGCAATTTAATCAAGTTTTCAGCCTTTTTTTGAAAAGGAATTGATTGGACGACCCAAAAGGACTATTGGATCTTCCTAAAAAGATCGGATCTTGGGATGCCACAGAAACTCTCCCTGTGAGATCGTAACCGCGGTCATGCTCCACGTGCGACACTGTTCCTACAGAACGACTTTATGACGGTGCTAGTCCTGGGAACGCGTTATGTTATGTGCTTAGGTGACAGGAGTGCGCCGACTGTTTCCCCCGATCTGCCCACTCAACCCAACTGATCATAGTCGTTCGTTCCACTAGGCCCAGATCAAATCTGGATCCTCGAAACAACTGTGAACTTCAATCCTCAATTGTGGAGTCATTTGAACTCAAAATTAAGATTGGAAAGAAGCAATGGAAATCTTGTAATGACTATTTTCTTCTGAAATCATAAAATTGATAAAATGCTTCAAAAAACTTTTTGTTTTTAGGAATTAAGTTTCTAATTTTCATGATCTTCAAGATCTGAGATTATCAGATCTTGGGGATCTAATGCAATGATGATATAATGTTGAAATCAAGTAATATCTACAATTTATTTTGATAGATCTAACATAAAATGAGGAATCTACACTTTATGGTAAAAAAACCCTAAAAATACAAAGAGACCCACTTGATCAATAAGATCAAGCATGATCAGACCCTTTGGATGGGTTGTATGAATGGGATTATGATGAAATCCAATTAGATCATGGATTAAATATGACAAAAACAAGTGGATATGATCTTTAGATCTTAATGGAGTAAAGCCTTAAATGTAATTAAAATCCTTGATTAAAAGGAAAAGATCTAAGATCTAATGGTTGGATCATAACTAAAAGTTTCTAATAATCTTAATCTAATTAGTTTACTTGCCTTTTATTTGATAATAGAATTGCAAATGTGATTTATGTTATAAATTAGGAAGAATGATAGTATAATTCTTAAATGCTAGCATGTTATGCCCTATATGTTATTAGATTATTATAATAGGTTGGTAGATTTATTGTCGTAGGGCCATGTTAGTTTAAATTTGAGATTTTAGCATGATTCCATTTGATTAGTAGTAAATTTCATGTATTTCATAACTTAGGATCATGCTAGTTTAAGTATAGTTTTATTTCATGAGGTTAAGTTACATTCTAAGAAAGCATGTTAGTATAAATAGTTGTTAAATTTATATTGGATTTGCGCTTTAAAGTTTATGATTTATTTACTGTCAAATTTTATTTGTAGATTCAAATGTAAAGTAGTTATTAAGATGTATTGAGCATAAATCACCAAAAATGGAAACTAATGGAATATAATGATTCATGGATAATTAAAATGAGTGAATGTCTTTGATTTAATATTAGTAAAGGCTATAGTTAGTAGGACAATATAAGTATTATCAAATCCTTGGCCTAAACTAGGGGAATAGTATACCCCATGAATGACATTTTAAATGTTCATGGATTTAATTAAAATCAATTAGAAAGAGTACTTAGGGTTAAAATGCTTATAGGAACCTTATGAAAGGTTGAGCTAAGGTCACTCTAGTGAATGCTGAACATGGTGGTTAAGGGGGTTCTCTAATAGAGCCTCGCTCTTCCCCTACCTTCCGTTGACGTTTATGAGGTCTATATGCCTCACATGAGGATTGAAGTAACCACTTTGTGTTTAGCCATTCAGCTAGTAAGCCTTAGTCAATTGAAAATAAGAGGAGCTGTCTAGACTTAGGATGAAATAATCTATCTTCAACTAGTAAAACATTAATAATAATGAGAGCATAAAAAGTTAGTAAATTATCTAATCCTAATATAAATTGTAAGTAAGATTAGGATGATCAAACAAGATCCATAGGATCTTGAATGATCAAGAACAATAAGAATCCCAATGTCGTATTTTATTATATATCTATATATGCATGTTGTAGACAAATCTAGATAGAGAATCCAAATCCTTGATCAAATATGATTCAAGGAAGAGGACCAAGATCATCCTCCTTAGGGATGATCAAACAACTGAACTTAGATAAAAGAAGAATTAGATTATAGAAGATCCAAGCCCTTGATCTTTATCAACAAGTATAAATTGTTGATCAAAGGATCTATGAGAGATCAAGATCAAAGAAAGGAATACACAAAGACTTAGAATAGAAAATACTTAGATCTGAAAGATTAGAAGATCATTCTAACCATCAGATCTATTGATCAATAGGATATACACTATCTGTGGAAGATAGATCATGATAGGACAAAAGATCTAGATCCTTTATATCGAAGGACAGATTAAATAAAGAATATAGATAGGATAAAAAATATAGGATTATTCAGATTGTATAAATATCGACAGTATGTGTGGATATATAGATTACATATGTCATTCAGGATCATGCAAGATCTGAAGTGACGGATCACTACTTGAAGGTAGGAGGAATTTATGAATGCATCTAGATGGGATGTACATGTTGAATACATGATCTTATATCTAGAAATGTTGACAAGTGTAATGTTAATACCTATATTAAATCCCCTGAAACCCTTATGATCCAACCAAAACACATATGAAATGGTTAAGTAGGGTTTGGCCACCCGCTCTCCAAAACTTGTTATTATATGGATACTAAGCCTAAATGAGGCTAAAAGTCAGGTGGGGCAATTATAGGAAGGCCACCACTGTGATAGGCAAGGTCCTCCCCATACGGACCTAGATATTGTGATTTTCACCATGGATGGTATAGGTGGATTATTGGACAGTTATCTGGGTGTGCTGGCATGGATTCTAACTACATGCATAGTAGTCCTTTGAGTATTTTTGCATTATGATACATGGCATAGTGAAATGCCTTATGATGATATGGCATGATGAGATGTCGGGTAATCGTGGATTACCGATGCTGCCCAAATGAGGGAGTATTTCCAATAAAGTTTGGATGATTTATCAACTCAGTATAAGCCAAGTATGATTATCTTTGAGATATTAACTATTTTTCATGGTTTTGACTACATCTGTACAAAGTATGTAGTATGTATGTGTAAGGATGTACATATATGACAAAGTAAAGAGATTAATCCATGAGTATGAATAATGGAATTATGAAGTATTAGGATTATACTGCCAAATTATTATGCTTTTGGAATCCCCTACCAAGCATAGCTTGCTGAGATATTGTAAATGTTTCAATGTTTACAATGTCTCAGATATAGAGAAGGAGAATTAGGAGCTCAAGACTTAAGAAGACTTAGAAGAATAATCAATCAGGGTATATCCCTTGAAGACATGTATTTTATTTGAGAGCATTCTATTATATTGAGAGTTTTTATTATATGGTGAGCTTTGAAATTTGGATTAGGTAATTTGGACAAATATTGTATTGATATCCGAGTTGTACTGTGAATCACTAGATGGATTCTAGAATTAAAAAAAGTATATTCCTTCAATGGAATTTTATCTTGTACAAAAATTCTACTTATGTTATGTATGAAGTGATGACTTGGGTTTTTTAAAACAAGTTCTAAAGAAAAGAATTTTCACTCCTTTGTTTTGCGAAATTTTTTTACTACTAAGGGCTTTACCTTTCAAAAATGTATTACAAAATGTGTTACAAAAACTCGGGTCATCTTAGTTGGTATCAAAGCCATTCATCCAGTCACAATACAATACCCTTATGTCCAATATGAAGATGACAATCCAATTAGAGTCTCAAAATAGTGAGTGAATAAGAAATAAGATAGTATTTGATGAGAATGAGTTATGTGATTAACTCATTAGTTGTGAATGAGTATAGAAAGAGTTATGTGATTAACTCATTAGGTGAGGAGTTAATGTAATTAACTCATAAAGTACTAGTGGAGTATAAGTAGATATTACTTAGTGAAATAACTAGGAGTATTACTTAGTAAGTTAATGATATCAATATAGGGAATAGTCAATTATAGAAACAAGGAAAACATTACAATAGAGGAAGATGTAATATTCAAGTATAACCTAAAATTTTAAGTAAAGATACTTGTAGAAATAAAATGAATTAATTCTAGTATATAACTATTATTAGGTGAAATAATAGAGATTAAGAGAAAGAGATGATAAATTGGAAAAATATGATGGAAACAATGAAGAAGGATAAAATCCAACCTTTATAGGAAAGGTGAAATAGAAATTTATGAGAAATAGATATCAAAGATAAAACCTTAGAATTATTACAAAATTTGAAATCAATAATAATAAATAATAAATATAAATGTAAGAATTACAATTGCTACATAGATATAGTATTATGACAATTAGTTAAGGGATATAATCATCAAAATAGAAATGATCTTACGTGAGAAGAATTTAAGGAGATAGGTAAAGCCCTTAGTAGTAAACAAGGAGCTGAGGCAACTATTCAATCAAATGATATTGAGCATGTTTCCCATCTCTTCTCGAGAAAGAAGTGGGGTATTTCTTTACAAAATTGTGCTCAATTTCATATGTGGCAATTCCGCCAAGATCTCTTCGTTAGTTGGGGGAAGAATCAGCACGAATCGGATTTTTTGAGGAAGGTATCGAGAGAGAATTTGATTTGGTTAGACAATGTGTGGTTGGTAAACAAGGATCGGTTTTTTAGCAAGGTACAGAATGTATCATCAAATATTCAATATGATTCCACCACAAGATCTATTTTCGTTCAAGTAACGGATTCTAGCCAATTGAAAGGATCTTCTGATCAATCCAGAGATCATTTCGATTCCATTAGTAATGAGGATTCGGAATATCACACATTGATCAATCAAACAGAGATTCAGCAACTAAAAGAAAGATCGATTCTTTGGGATCCTTCCTTTCTTCAAACGGAACGAACAGAGATAGAATCAGATCGATTCCCAAAATGCCTTTCTGGATATTCCTCAATGTCCCGGCTATTCACGGAACGTGAGAAGCAGATGAATAATCATCTGCTTCCGGAAGAAATCGAAGAATTTCTTGGGAATCCTACAAGATCAATTCGTTCTTTTTTCTCTGACAGATGGTCAGAACTTCATCTGGGTTCGAATCCTACTGAGAGGTCCAGTAGAGATCAGAAATTGTTGAAGAAACAACAAGATCTTAAATATATTCAAAATTGGTGAATAAAAAGAGTTTTAATAAAGATAAATAAGGAGATAAAATTTAGTGGAATATTGATTCAACTATATGATAGAATTGAAATATGGAAATAATTATAGATTATAATTTTCATTACTAATAGAATGTAAAGTGAAGACCTATAAATGAATAGGGATATTAATATGATGAATTTAGAGATATTGATTCTAATTATATGATAGATTTAGGGATATTGAAAGAATTATAGAATATAGTGAGGAAAAATACATTTTACAGGAATGGTTAAATAATCATGAGGAATGGAGACCTATAAACAAATATAGGTAGCTAAACTTAAGTTTGAATTTTGGACAAATGAGATGATTATAAATGATGAATGAATACAGATTTTAAAGAAATAAGTGGTTAGAAAATTCAAGATATTTTGGAGATTTTCAATCTAATATAAGATTGAATGAGGAAATATCTATAATAGTTGAGGAAAATGACATCAACTGATCTGAATATGTGGAAAGAACAAATTTTAAGTATTAGTAGACAAAGGTGTGATTATAGTAATAAGTTTACATTGGGAATTAACAATTTTCTTGAGAAAAGAAAAAGGAAGGTCAATGTGAGGATGCCTTGAACATAAATGATATTATTGAGGAAAATAAGTACCCTTTTACTTTATAAGGATGAGTAATTCCCAAATTTATTATCATCAATTGGGAATCTGAAATGAAACCTAATAGTATGAAATCAAAACAAATTTTGAGTTATATGAGTTGCATAAATCATATTTATGAATTTGAGGAGAATGAAATATATTAGATGAATTGGTAATGATATATGGAATTGATTTAAGAAAATAAAGAGCATTTATAGAATATATGATAGATGCTTACAAAACTTGTCAACTATTTGGTAAGTGTACATGTTGATTGAAGAACGCAAAGTTTAGGGTCATATAAATTCTAAGAATGATATGGAAGTTGAACCAACAAAGATTGGAGATGAAACTGAATTGTGAGATAACTTTGACAGTTAGAGAAATTTGTCTCTTATTGATTGTATAGCATACTATAAGGACATTCTTTTAGTATAATCTTGCCATTGATTACATAAACCATAAAGAGTTTATGGTAGGTTATTGAGACTTGAAGAATATATGGTAAATTATGGAGTTTCTAAAGGTTTGAGAGTGGATGACTACAAAGTTAATATGGACTCTTTTAATAGGAATTATTAAGAATACTTCAAATAAAGGGTTAGTATGATATGGAAAAGTTATGAGGTATGCTTGAAAGAAGCATGAGGAAATACATAATCTTAAAAAGGAGGAATAAGAAAATCAAGTGCTATGAATAAAGAGGAAATCATAGTACAAAAATAGTAATGAAAGTTGAGGAAGAAGTTATTACAAGGAAACTATTAGTTAATATTAGGATCTAAAAAGAAATTTTCTATAGAAAGAAATACTAAATGAGTATGATTATCTAGAATAGAAATGAGATAAGTACTTCCACATAATGGGAGAACCAAGAAGAGATAATTACTTTCAAATATTGGAAGATTGTTATGAAGAATAATAGTTGAAACTATAGAATCCAATCAATATGTCATTTTAGTAGATAGTCTAAGGACTATACATATTGGGAAAGATATGTCAAAACTTGTATAAGTTGAAGAGGAATGAGGATGGGCAATAGTAGTTAGAATGGAAAAATATGAAGTAATGAAAGATTGGTGAAAATGAGGAGTAGAAATTTAGTATACTAGTTAAGAGAAATAGGAAGTTGTGAACAACAAGATAACTTAGTTTAAGAGTTATTAATCCTTTTGGAAAGTCGAGCAAAGAATTAGGATACGTGATTAATGAATTAGCATTATTAGTGAGATGTGTTTTTATGACCCGAAAATATGATTCTTACCTTTGAGGTGAAGGTAACATGAACTATGAATAAGGGGAAATGGAGGATTCCTTAAGTGGCAAAGCCACATGAACAAACTTATGAATGAGTTAATGAAAACTCATAAGTAAGTTGAAATGTGGATTTTGAGAAAGAAATTATTATAAGGGAGGAAGATTGTAATAACCCCAATTTATGTAAATTAATTGAGAAAATCAATTTAGCTTGAATTTTAGAAATTCTAGGATGGAATATTAGGTTATTGGAAATTCTCTTTTTAGAGAGATTAAAATATAATTTAAAACTTATAAATTATGAATGTACTCTAAAAACCGATTGAAATGACACTAAGTAAGTTCAATTCCGAGTTAAAAATGAAAAATCCCTAATTTTTCTATCTTTATGAATAAAAGGGTTAAATGATAATTTTACCCATAACCGAGATCTAAGACTTCAATATTTAGAATATACTCAGAAATACAATTCCAACGCCACTAAGTACACTCAATTATGAGTTCAGGAGAATAAAACAGATTTTTCTCCACAAAAGGGCAAAATGATCCTGTCACAACTCCGTGAGGCCGACAAATGAATCCAACGGCCAGAAAACATGTAATGAGTGGTCAAACCACTACCAACTGATAGTGGAGAAGGAGGTGGTAGTGGAGGATCCAATGTTAATTTAATATTCAAAATAATTGGAACATAATTATTATAAGTAATTATGAAAAATTCAAAAACATCTATAAATACACCCCCAAAAATCCTCCAAAAATGTTCATAAAATTTACCATACAATTATCTTGCTTCCCCCGCAAAACCAAATCTAGATTCATTCCCAAATTTCCAAAACTCCCAAAAATCTCTTTTCTTTTATTTTCTCTCTCCTCTCTCTAATTGGAACAAGTGGCCTAAATTCAATTAGGCACTCAATAATCTCACAAATCCCACCATTTAGATTGTCCTAGACTACCTTACCAACAAAACCAGAAAAGAAATTTCAAGATCCAATGGTTCAAACAACGAAAAATCATAAGACAAGCGGTTCTTAGGCGATCTTATCATCAAGTGGATATTCTTTTAAATTGGGATTCAAAACCTACATTTTTCTCCAATGCGGTAGGTGGAAATTCTTTTCACACTTATTTCATGTTAATTTATATAATTTTTTATTTTTCTAAAATTAGTTTTAGGTTAAAAATAATAAAAATCAAGTAAGGATAAGAACCCTTAAATTCTAGATGAAGGAGGGCTCAGATGGAAAATCTGAGAGTCCAATCAATCCAAAAGGATCCAAAACCCCTAGGTTAGAATTTTCATGCAATTTAATCAAGTTTTGAGCCTTTTATTAAAAAGGAATTGATTGGACGGTCCAAAAGGACTATTAGATCTTCCTAAAAAGATTGGATCTCGGGACACCGCCATAGGACACCACACAGAAACGTGCCCTGCGGGGAAGTCTTCGCGTTGTACGCCGTCCTAACAAAACGACTGCATGATAGCATCAATTCTGGGAATGCGTTATGGCGTGCGTCGCGGTGACGGGAGTGTGCCGACCATTCTACCTGACTAACCTGTTTCATCCTACTGATCAGAGCTGTCTGTTCTGTTAGGCCCAGATCAAATCTAGACCCTTGGAATGATAGTGAACTTCAGTCCTTAATTGTGGAGTTATCTAAGCTCAAAATTAAGATCAGAAAGAAGCTATGAAAATCTTTTAATGACTATTTTCTTCTGAAATGGTAAAATTGATAAAATGCTTCAAGAAACTTTTTGTTTTTATGAATTTTTTAATTTTCATGATCTTTAAGATCTAAATGATCAGATCTTGGGGATCTAATGCAATGATAATATAGTGTTGAAATCATGTAATATAATGATTTATATGGATAGATCTAACATAAAATGAGGAATATACCCTTTATGGTAGAAAAACCCTAAAAATCCAAAAGGACCCACTTGATCAATAAAATCAAGCATGATCAGACCCTTTGGATGGGTTGTATGAATGGGATTATGATAAAATCCAATTAGATCATGGATTAAATATGACAAAAACAAGTGGATATGATTTTTGGATCTTAATGGAGTAAAGCCTTAAATGTAATTAAAACCCTTGATTAAAAGGAAAAGATCTAAGATTTAATGGTTGGATTATAAGTAAAAGATTCTAATAATCTTAATCTAATTAGTTTACTTGTCTTTCATTTGATAATTGAATTGCAAATGTGATTTATGTTATAAATGAGGAAGAATGATAGTATAATTCTTAAATGTTAACATGCTATGCTCTATATGTTATTAGATTGTTATAATAAGTTGCTAGATTTAATTGTCGTAGGCCATGTTAGTTTAAATTTGAGATTTTAGCATAATTCCATTTGATTAGTAGTAAATTTCATGTATTTCATAACTTAGGATCATGCTAGTTTAAGTATACTTTTATTTCATTAGGTTAAGTTACATTCATAGGAAGCATGTTAGTATAAATAGTTGTTAAATTTATATTGGATTTATACTTTAAAGTTTATGCTTTATTTATTGTCAAATTTTATTAGTAGATTCAAATGTTAAGTAGGTGTTAAGATATATTGAGCATAAATCACCAAAAATGTAAACTAATGAAATATAGAGATTCATGTATAATTAAAATGAGTGAATGAATTTGACTTATATATTAGTAAAGGCTATAGTTAGTAGGACAATATAAGGATTATCAAATCCTTGGCCCAAACTAGGAGAATAATATACCCTATGAATGACATTTTAAATGTTCATGGATTTAATTAAAATCAATTAGAAAGAGTACTTAGGGTTAAAATGCTCATAGGAACCTTATGAAAGGTTGAGCTAAGTTTACTCTAATAAATGCTGAATAGTGGTTAAGGGGATTCTTTAATAGAGCCTCACTCTTCTCCTACCTTCTGTTGACGTTTATGAGGTCTAAATGCCTCCTTACATGAGGATTGAAGTAACCATTTAGTGTTCAGTCATTCAACTAGTAAGCCTTAGTCAATTGGAAATAAGAGCAGCTATCTAGCCTTAGGATGGAATAATCTATCTTCAACTAGTGAAACATTAACTTGTTGAATAATAATAATAAGAGCATAAAAGGTTAGTAAATTATTTAATCCTAATAAAATTGTAAGTAGGATAAGGATGATCAAACAAAATCCATAGGATCTTGAATGATCAAGAAAAATAAGAATCCTAATGTCGTGTTTTATTATGTATCTACGTATGTATGTTGTAGACAAATCTAGATAGAGAATCCAAACCCTTGATCAAATATGATTCAAGGAAGAGAACCAAGATCATCCTCCTTAGGGATGATTAAACAACTGAACTTAGATCAAAGAAGAACTAGATGATAGAAGATCTAAGCCCTTGATCTTTATCAACAAGTATAAATTGTTGATCAAAGGATTTATGAAAGATCAAGATCAAAGAAAAGAATACATAAAGACTTAGAATAAAAAATACTTAGATCTGACAGATTAGAAGATCATTCTAACCGCTAATCAATAGGATATACACTATCTGAGGAAGATAGATCATGATAGGACAAAAGATCTAGATCCTTTATATCAAAAGACAAGATTAAACAAAGAATATACATAGGATAAAAAATATAGGATTATTCAGATTGTATAAATATTGATAGTATGTGTGGATTTATAGATTACATACATCAGTCAAGATCATGGAAGATCTGAAGAGACGGATCACTACTTGAAGGTAGGAGGATTTTATGAATGCATCTACATGGGATGTATATGTTGAATACATGATCTTATGTCTAAAAATGTTGACAAGTGTAATGTTAATACTTGTATTAAATCCCCTGAAACCCTTATGATCCAATCAATACACATATGAAATGGTTAAGTTAGAATTGAGGAAAAAACTCTAAGTGAATAGGGAACTAAAACATATTCCAGCCCTAAGTAAACAAACAAATTGTCTAATACGTATGAGAATTACTTTACATACAAGCATGGAGGCTTGTGATTTTGTTTTAAATAGGCATAAGCCTGGGGATGCTATGCTAGGAGAGTTAGTAAGGTTTGGCCACTTGCTCTTCGAAACTTGTTATTATATGGACACCAAGCCTAAATGAGGTTAAAAGTCGAGTGGCGCAATTATAGGAAGATCACTATTGTGACAGCCATGGTCCTCCTCATATGAACATGAATATTGTAATTTCCATCGAAGATGGTATAAGTGGATTATTGCAAAGTTATTCAGGCGTGCTGATACGAATTCTGACTACATGCATAGTAGTCCTTTGAGTATTTTTGTATTATGATGCATGGCATAGTAAAATGCCTTATGATATGGCATGATGAGATGAGTAATCGTGGATTACCGATACTGCCTAAATGAGGGAGTATTTCCAGCAGAGTCTAGATGATTTATCCACACAGTATAAGCTGGTTATGATTATGTTTGAGATATTAACTATTTTTTACGGTTTTGACTGCATTTATACAAAGTATAGAGTATGTATGTGTAAGAATGTACATATATTACAAAGTAAAGAGATTAATCTATGATTATGAATAATGAGATTATGAAGTATTAGGATTATATTGTTAAATTATTATGCTTCTTGAATTCCCTACCAAGCATAGCTTGCTGAGATATTGTAAATATTTCAATATTTACAACAATATCTCAGATACAAAGAAGGAGAATTAGGAGCTCAAGACTTAAGAAGATTTGGAAGAATAATCAATCAGGGTATATCCCTTGAAGATATGTATTTTATTTGAGAGCATTGTATTGTATTGAGAGTTTTTATTGTATGGTGCTTTAATATTTGGATTATGTAATTTGAAGTATTGTACTAATACCCGGGCTGTACTGTGAACCACTAAATCGATTTTAGAATTTAATAAAAGTATATTTCTTCAATGGAATTTTATCTTGTACAAAAATTTTACTTATGTTATGTATGAAGTAATGACTTGGGTTTTTCAAAACAAGTTCTAAAGCATTTTTTTTCGCTTCTTTATTTTACGAAATTTTTTTACTACTAAGGGCCCTACCTTTTAAAAATGTATTACAAAATGTGTTACAAAAACTCAAGTCATCTCACTAAGTCTCATGTAGTTGAGTGTAAATAAATTCTCATGTGAAGTTTCCCCAACAGTTCTAACTTAGTTTTCTAAGTGTTTAGGATTTTAACGTAAGGGCAATACTATAGTTTCTTTTACTTTTCCCTTCTCAAATTTTCAGCTTAATGATAGGTTCTCATTCCTTACGTTATCTAAAAGATGTTCAATTCATGGTGATCACTTCTTTTTAGATTTTTAGCCTAGGACAATTTGGTAATTTCCCTCACTTTGGATAATCACCTTTTTGCCCTTCACTAATTCTAGTTTAAAATGGGTTTTACATTCTTCATATCATTAGTAAGGAGGGTAATTAGTGGTAGTCACATTCCTAACTTGAAATGTTTAAATTTTAAAGATTTTCCTTTGACTGAAATTCCTAGAAATTCGGGATTAGTAATGTTTTTACTCATAGAATTCCGGGAGATTGTATTTTATCTCCCTGAAATTCCAAGAACTAGAATTCTGTGAACTCGAAGAATTCCAGAGAGCATCTTCCCCACTCGACTTGTCCAGCAGCCATGGTGTATACAGGCATTTAAAACTCGATGCCTTTCAATGTTTGGCTTTCCGAAATTTCTAATGTTTCCTATAGATTCCCATCCCCCAATCGTATAGTTTTCACTCCATTGTGAACTTTGATTTAGAGTTTTAAGGGATTTCAAGTAGGATAACAAGGCGCCATTTCCTGCATAACCGAACCAGGAATGGTGCTTACTAGTTTTTCACTCTATTGAGCTCATAATTGCACTCACAAGTGACAATTTTGGAATGTCATTGAGCCGTAAACTTCTAGTTTTCAGTTTACTGCCTTCTCTAACTAATTCGTGTGCCAACAAGTAGAGAAATGACCCGAGTTTCCTGCTACAGTGCGCAGGAAACTACATGTCATTCATCCCTGTTTGGCCCCCCAAACAGTACGGATTTGAATTCAACTCTGGTAGAATTCAATGCCGTTTAATAGTTCAATCACTAATCTAAAAGATCCACCTTTTAGTTTTCATTGTTTTGATCAATTTTGGCATTTTTAACATACTGGTTTGTGCGGCCCAAAAACATGCAAAATTTAAGTAAATCCTAAGCCATTCCTTATAAATCACATTACATTCATCATACAACAAAACCCATGTGCTGGTTTGTCTCAATTTGAATCAAGGTGAGAGATCTATGGCTAGGATTGGATGTCACCTGCCTGCCTGCGCGCATGAAAACAAGGTGCACCCAGTCCCTGTTTCAACTTCCACTACCAAGAGCACAATGAAGATCATTCTAAAAACTCTACTGCACCCATACAAAGCTTAGCCATCTCAGGGGGTTCCTAGCATCGAAGCCATCCTCTGCTCTCTAGCTCTGCATACCGTCAAGAAAACAGAGTGTGTCTTGACCAAGCTAATATAGATTTAACCCAACAAGGAAACGATTTTTAAATCAAACATGCATGCTATAGAACATGTAATTACATTCATGTGATGAAAACAACACAGATTATACCAAAAGATAACAACACGAAATGATATTTTCCATAAAAACACTGGCTACTGGTTTAGCTACCAGAACCCAGAACTTCGGTAGTTTATAATGAAAAGATCACACGACTTCAAGCTTGGCTAAACCAAGCTTCCATTAGTGAACATCCGACAAATATTCCCTACCTGATTGCGATTTTAACGTCTCAATATTAGTGATCTTCGACTGAGCTGCAAGCCATCTTCTTCCCTACGTGAAGTTCCTGCTGAAGCAGATATCCCAGCTCCAGCTCTCTGTATCTCTCCCCCTTCCCGCTCAGCCGAACCTTGCTTCTACTTCAAATCCCAACTCTCAACAATGTTTTCCCCTTGCTTCCAGGGTCTCTTTCTTCCCCAACTTTCTTCTTCTTCCTCACTGGCTCGTCCTCTCCTTCTTCTTCGTTAATGGCTGGAAATTCCAGCCTAATTTTTTATATTGTTTTTATACTTAAGTTTTATTATGCTTGTAGGAAAGGATCAACACGTGGGGAGCCAGCTGCCCTTGGCTTGGGCCCCCACGTGGATGGTCAAGATCTAATCCCCACAGCACCCATTCACTTAACCCTTTTTCAATTATAACTCCCTATTTGGCTTATCTTTATTCAATTTTATCTTATTTAGGGTTTATTTTACAATTGTAACCTAGATACCATTATACTTATTTTGTGTTTTCTAATAATTTAGTTGGAATTCCACCAAGGACTTTGGGACCTATCTAATTTTCAAATTTAACCTTAGTTTACATTTTTAATTTCTATTTTTCTTTTGAAAAATCACTTAATGTCAATTTAAGGTGATTTTTGAATTTTCCCTTTTCTTAGAAACTTTGTTTCCAAACCTTCAAATCAACTTAACAATCAATTCCAAGGGGTTAAACTAACCTAATTTCTCAATCTGCTTATTCAATTTCTTCTCCTCTAACCTTAAAGTATACATTTAGTGAATAAAAAAATTATCCTATTTTTTGTAAATACATAAATTTATTTATCATAATTGTGAAATTACATGTATTATAAGATTGTATGAAATATAACATTTTCACTACTTTAACTTTTTAATAGAAATGCACATGGTTAATTTTTGCATTTTATTCATGTCCTAAAGTATTTTATGAAAGTTAAATCTCAAAATACACTTACACATAGTGCATAAGTATAGACTAATAGATGGTTATGACTTGGAGATTCTAAAGAAAATTAGTGGGTTACTCCCTTCCCGCTAGGGCCACTCTCATTTCACAAAGGTGGAGTCAACGTTACAAAGTCACTTTCTACCATCAATCATAGCGAATAGAAAGCCCTGGTCTTGTTGTCTCCACTCGCCATCAGATTCGAACTGCATTTGAATGAAATAGATTTTGTCTCTGTCGTGTTTATCATTTTCACCAAGTGAGCTTGGGGGCAGGGGGGAGTGCGGAGATGAGATTGATGCCCCGCTCACTCTCTCATCACCACTTTATCCTCTATACACCTACCCTTCACCAAAGCTTCTGGCTTTTGATCAAGGCCTGTAGACTCTCTATGTTCGTATATGTAAGGGAATGTACCTCTTGCAGGGAGTCTTTTGTCCCTTTGAGATCCCTCCTCTTTAACGGGTCAGAATTCTATCTAAACAATTTTGAATGCGGTGCTTTCTATGAGCCGTCCATCCCTATTTGCCCATGATCTCCCTGTGCCATGGTCCCACTGTAGGTAGCCACCCATCTTGTTGTAGGTAGCCCTGAGACGTTGCCTGCTGTGTGCGAAGATTGGGATCAACTTTGAAAGATCTCAGTATTCTTTATTTTGGTCAAATTGCTAAGAACCAAATAGGAGTATTAACTTTTTTCCTAAATATTTTTTGAATTTGATAGGTTTTAAGAAACCTAAGAAATGATATAGGACATCCTTGTTTTATCCTAGAGATGTAAAGCTTACCTAGATATTATTACCTTAGTTAGACCATTTGAGCTTCTTGGTGAGACTCTTCTTTTTAAAAGGCCATTTACCTTAACTCAAAAACCTAATAAAAATAATTATCCATTACCTATCTTTCAAAAATGAGTAGAGATAGTTGAAAAAGAAGAAAAAGGACAAAAGCCAAAGAAGTGAAAAATATCAAGAGTAAAAAAGTGATCCTTCTTAGGAATGCAAAGAAAAGAAAGAAAAGAGTATTATTAGAAAAGGAAAAGGAAAGAAAAGTTGAGAAAATAAAAAGGAAAAATAGAAAAGATATTCATTTCATGTACAATCAAATGTAGAAAACTTTTCCTACATCAATAGAAGACCTCTACTTAGATTTGAACTTTGAATCCTTGTACCTTCCTTTTAGAACCCTATCCTGAGTTACGTTTTGTCTTATCTGAAGACCTATTGATCTTAGGTAGAATATAGCCTTAATGATGATATAAATAGGAAGGCATTAAGGTGAACTATTTCTAATGGTCATAATAATGACATCCATTTTAAGGGATCATATTCATTGTCTCATTAGTGCTTATTTAGTTATGTGAACCGTCAGTCTTATTGAATTTGGTCACATAATAAGAGAGATTTTTGTTTCACCCCATTTCTCTAAGATTTTTATTTCTGAGTGTATATTAGTGAGAATTTGAGGTCTAGCCATCTTTCCAAAAGAGTAATAAGCATATCTATTTTGAAGTCCTAGCACATGCACTCCAAGATTGAACTGGAATAAAATGGCTTTTTTGTATATGGATAATTTGTAGAATTTTTCATTCATCTTTATTAAGTTGTTTAAGTCAGCAGAATATTAATAGATGAGAATTTTTTGAGATAAATAAAAGGACTTATCATTATGAAATTTTGAGAGTATATTCTCTACAAACCTTCATGAGGCTAACTAGGCATAATCTAGGAGTTTAAGGGCTTATTATATATGCTAAATGCAATGGTGACTACCTATGAAAATGATAGCCACTTTTTTTTTTTTTGCATGGTTTGCTAGAGACTTGCAAAGTGCTAGTTGGAGTGTGTGATAAGTATTTAATTTTGTATAAAAAGTACCCAATTAATAGCCTATGTGTTATAACTTGTATTGTTAAATTATGTTTTTTGGCCAAAATTTTGTAACACATGCATTTCTAACTTAATAATTCAAAAGTTTGATTCTTTGCAGGTTTAGATGCTACGCCACAGTAAGTATGTGAATCATCATAATTTTTTAGGATTTAGTTAGTTTTTTTTTTTACTGTTTTTATAGTAAGTGAGAAGATAATCCAACATCATATATTTCCCTTTGTAGAGTTTTTTGTGGGTCAAGCTACGTGGTTGGCACACTAGGGCTTAAAGGGGCTAGCATGCCTTTGCCTAGGGGTGTGGGTTGGATGCCCCCAGAAGAAACTGGAATAAGGCAAAGGTGATAAAAATAATCTATGCAAAAATCCATGCATTACCACCACCTTTGCATGGGAGCCATTCAAGTCACTTATCCATTAAAGCCATGAAAATGGGTGATAAGTCATACAAGCTACTCAAGCCTTTAAGCCAAGAATTGAAGCTACTTAAGCCACCAAGGAATGATCCATGAAAGTAAGCCATTAATCCAAGGAGGAGTGCCACATGGAGCCACACAATTGGAAAATAAAAAATGCAACTTTCCTATGTTAAAAGTGTGATTTTTAAGTGATCTTGAGATATAATTGTAAAAGGTAAGATGCTCATGCCTTAAAGGACCCATCAAATGAGAAAACCCCACATTCCTAATAAGTTTCTTATATTAGATCCACCCTCCATCCTAGGATTTCACCGCTTAGGGAGGGAGGCACCTCCTAAGAAAGTGATACTCCCCTCTTTAATTTGAAGTGTATTCAAGTGGTTTCCTAAGATAGAAACCATATATCTAAGCCGATTTAAGCACATTAAAACCCTAGGTTTAACCCTAAAATTTCCATTCTTATTTCCTTCCCACATCTTATCCATTTCGCACATCCAAATTCTACTTAGGAGGGTGGAGGGCCATTTTCCCTCCATGGAAAAGGATGCCTCCCGCCTTTCTAATTTAGAAACCAGCCAGCTCATATTGATTTCTCTCTTATGTCATCTTTATGACATTATTCCTATCTAAATTTCCTCCTACTAACCATCCTCATTCAATACCCTAACCTTAGAGCCACTTTCCTCATGGATTCACCCTTTCCTAAGTTAGAAACCCACTCAACTATATATACCCCCATTGGTCATACGAATTTTCCAAGTAGAGGTAGGTGACACACCTTGAAATCAAGCTTTTGCTTTGGTGCTTTGTTGCTACTAGACTTTGGGACTTCTTTGGTGCTTTTCTAACTTTGGTTTCTAATTATTGTCTTAGGTATTTGCTCTCCAAGTTTCCTTGTTTTGATTTAGTTTCATTGCTCTAAGTTTTCCTTATCTTGTTCCTTAGATTACATGCAATTTTTTGGTCTTCAATTCCCCTTCTTTCTTGCTTCAATTCTTTAGTTTTTCTTTGTTAGTCAACTAAGATTTAAGTTTTTATTCTCTGGTAGTGACAACCAAGAGAATAGCTAGCTTAGAAATTGGAAATCCCCTCTTGAATTCCAATTTTTTTCCCTATTCGTCACTTTAGTTTACATCTACCCTTAGCTAGTTCACCCTTTAACCTTATTTTCTCTCAAATTCCTTTCTAAATTTCTTTGCATTTTATTATACTTTATATATGAAGCTTTAGTTTGAATTTTTTTTGTAGTTTAGATATAGTTTTGTAAGCTTGAACAGTGCACAATTTCTTGAATTTGTAGATACTTTTATGTGCACAATTTTGGTGTAATTTGGAAGTGATTCAATAAAGTTCTTTGAGGTTTCTTGTTATGGAATATTTCTTTCATCAAAGTAATTTAGATCTGGGTTGTTTCCTTGTATAAAAGTTGTGGTTTGCTTTCTTATGCTTGAATTGCTTGATGTTCTTAGGTAGTTAAAATTTGAAATTTTTCTTCCCTTAACTTTGTACTTTGTTTCCAGCCGCCTAAGCACCTTATTTGCTTCAATCCTTAGGAATCAATTTAGCTTTCCATGTCATTTATTAGATATATTAATTATTTTTCATGATAGTTTACTTTAGATTTATCATTTTAGGTACCTTTAGCACCCTAGAACCATGCATACAATCCATAGGTCGTGCGTGTGCATGACACTAGGTCATTTTCCTTTTTGGTTATTACTTAGTTTAGTTGCATAATCTTGTTTTGAAAGTAGTTAATTCATTATCTAATATTAGTTTAGGTTTAGAAAGTTTCTTTTTTGAATTTTAAAAAAATTTCATTTTAGGAAGTTTTAGCCTAGGATAGTGTTAGATTAGAAAAGTTTCCTTTTTAGTAGTTTCCTTAAATTAAGTTGCTTTGTTTGATTCATTCTAATTTAGAATTAGTTTCCTTTAGTGGCTTGCATATTAGTTAGGTAATTTTCCATTCTAATTGTTTAGTTTTATTTTTAGAAAATTTCTTTTAATTCTAGTTTCTAATTCCATGCATGTTTCCTTCTTAGTTTGTTTTAATTTTCTAGTTTAATCACATCTCTATCTCTTTGGCGAAGCTAATCAATTTAAATTGAATCTAATCCATTCCAAATCAGTGAGATTCTTTGTGGCATCAACCTCACTTGTGTGAACTTATTACATTGATTCATGCCCTTGTGAGTAATTTTAAAGCTACACCATGTAACATCCTAGGTTTTACAAACATTTATTGATTTTTAAGTTTAGAAAGAAGAATAAATTTGCTTGTTTTAGAAAACATAATTAGAGTGATAATACATATGTAAGTTTGAGAAATTTATCAACTTCTTCTTGGGAGTTATAGTAAAGCCTCCACATATATGTAAAATAATAGTCTTCTAACCTAAGAATGGTTAGAGATACATGCAATAGGATCAACCATAGCGTCATAAATAAAGTCACACATACTATTCAAATAAATAAAATAGTCCATGTTTATAGTCATCCCATTTATCAATAGAGTTAAATTAAATATAGTACCAAAATACAATCCTATACATGGTTTCTATCAAATAAGTACTAGTGTAGCTTTAAAATTACTTACAAGTACATGAATCAATGTAGTAATTTGCATGCTAGAAAGGTGGATCCCATGAGAAAGCTAACAATTTTGTATATTAGTTGGATTTTATTTAAATTACCTATCCTAGCCAAAGAGAGATTGTATTTGATTAAACTAGGAAAATAAATAACATGGAAAGGAAAGATGCATGGAAATGGAAACTATAACTAAGGAAACTTACTAAAAATTAATACTTTTTGAAAAAAAAACTTAGAAACTTACTAATATGATCTAATCTATGATGAAATTTACTAAAAAAATGAACCCTAAACTAACTTAAACAAGGAATCACAAACTAATGATGGAATTTCAACTTCAATCACCTTGCGCATGACTCATGGAAGTGTGCACATGGCTCATGTAGTGGGAAAATAGGCCAAAAAAAATGGAATACAAGTTAACTAACATTGGATCTAACCAAAATAGTAGCTAAGCTATCTAAAAAGCTAAAATGGGTTCCTAAGGAATCAAGCAAATAAAGTGTATGGACTGCTGAAAATTACGAAAGGAATTTCAACTTCAATCACCATGCGCATGACTCATGGAAGTGTGCACATGGTTCATCTAGTGGTAAAAATGGCCAAAAAACATGGAATAAAAGCTAACTAACATGGGATCTAACGAAAAAGGTAACTAAAATATCTAAACAATAAATTGGTTCCTAAGGAGTCAAGCAAATAAAGTGCATGGATTGCTGGAAAATATGCATGAATCATGAAATGTAAAATTCCCAAAATATGGTGCTCATGAAACCTAAATTAAGCAAGGCATGGAAAGCAACTTAATAAGCACTTTTCATGGGAGATAAAACTCAAGATTATAAGTACTTTATTATTGGAATTTCTCTGTAACAATTCTCATGAAATTAGTTTATTCATTGACATGAAATTACATCCAACAATGGTGCTCATATACATAGAATGAGAAACTAAAAATTGTGCACTATTCTAATGCCTAGAACTTGATCTAAAGTAAAGATTAAACAAACTTCAATACTTTAAAACTAACCTCATATATCATGCATGTGAAATCTAAAGAGAAATTAAGAGAGTGAAAGCATGAAGATGGAAGTAAACAACAAACAAAAGACAAGGGAAAAATAAGGTTATCAAAGCAAGGAATAAGAGAACAATAAGAGGAAAACAAAAGGTATTCAAGCTACAATTTTCTTTGTCTATCACTACCAAAGAAAAGGTAACTTGAATCTTGAATAATTAAATAAGAAAAGTAAGAATTTATATGAAAAAATCAAACGAAAAAAAAGGAAAGAAAAATACACCTACAACAAAGAAGCAACAAGAGAGGAAAAGAAGTATGAAAACCAACCATGAATTGAAGTGCAAAAGAAATAAGAAGTGTGAACTTAAATGAGGCTTAGAGAACCTTGGAGGATGAAACAAGGTGGGGAATTGTAGGTTGAAGAGGAGCACTTAAAGGAAGGAGGCGTGGAAGGCTTGAAGAAAGGAGGCATGATGTGGACAACTAGTCCTAGGAAGGGGGCATCTCCCCCCTTGTATGCCTTATATCTTGAGTTACTTTAGTATTTATAGATTTTGGATACTTCTAAAAGAGTTTTAATGAGGAATGGCAGATAATATGGTGGTTGGGAAAGAGTTTGGTTAAGATAATGCATCTAGGACAGTGAGTGGAACGTGGAAATTAGAAGGGAAAGATAAGATAAGGAAGAGGGAAAGGTAGTTGGATAAGGAAAGGAGACTTAAGAAGTGGAAATTAGGAAGATATAAAAAATAAAGTTTAAAGGAGTTAGGTCTCTTCTCATGCCTATCTGTCCATGTTGATAGAGTTCCACTACCTTCTAATTATCCTCTTGAAATTCCATAATTATAGCATAGGATAATTACTTGAATTCTTACACCAATAGTGTGACTCCATGAGACATGGCTGATATGGCTCATTGTCTCACTTTCATGGCTTAATGCTTGATGACTTGAGTGGTTAAGTCTCTTGGCTTCAAGGCTTTCATAGCTTGGCTTACTTAGGTTTCCTTGTTAGACTAGGAAACTTCAACATGGCTCCAATTCTCATGCAAATGTGTTGGAATTGCATGGCTTTTTGTATGGGGCATTTTAGTCACCTTTGATGCTTTCCATTGCCTTCTTGCTTGCTTTAAGATGATCTTAAGAGATTTTAAATTTGGGTCTTTGGCCTTCCTTTGATCTTGAACTTTAAATCTTATCTTTCTTGATCTCGGTTGTTGGATCATCTACTCAAAATCTACAAAAGATTAAAACTCGAATTAAATCCTAAAAAATTATGAAAAATGACATACTTACTCTAGATTAGCTTCTAAACTTACAAAATATCAAAATCTTGATTTATTAGGTCAGAATTGCATGTGTTATGAAATTTTAGAAAAGCCCTAGAATAATGCCTATAATTTATAACACATGAGATACTAATCGGGTACGTTTTATACAAAATTGAATACTCATCACACCCCCAGCTAGCATTTTTCTTGTCATGAGCAAAACTTGCAAAAAAATAATGAAAACAAACCATTCTCAAGTACTTACGATTGCATTTTATTGTATGTAGTGCCCTTAAACCCCACGGTTACCCCCAGTGGACAAGTTAAGCCTCGTGAGGGTTTGCAGTGAATGTACCCACAAAATTCAATAAGGCTAAGTCCTTTATTTATCTCAAAGAATTATTGTCCATTAGTACTTTATTGGGTTTAACAACATAATAAAGATGAATGAAGAATTCTACAAGTTACCCACATACCAAATCCATTTCATTACTATTATATCTCAGAGTGCACTATGTGTATAGGTTAGATAAGTTAGGACTTCTAAATATATATGCTTATACTCCATTGGAAAGATGTCTTGACCTCAACTTCTTATTGATATACACTCATAAATAAAGCTCCCAGAGAAAAGGGTTAAAAAAAATTCTCTCTTTATGTGATCGAATTCAACAAGAACATAATTTTATGAGAACAAATGAGACTAACAAATGAGATTCCTAAGAATGAATGCCATTACTAAGACCAAATGGGCTAGTCACCTTAATTCCTTCATATATATTCTCATTAAGGCTATTTTCCACCTTAAGCTCAATAGGTCTTAGAAAGGACAAAACATCGGCCGGGGATAGGTTTTGAAAGAAAATGTATAAAGGATTCAAAATTTCAAATTTGAGTAGAGGTCTTCAATAATTGGACATTTTCTCACTTTGATTACATTGAAATGAATATCTTTTCTATTTTTTCTCTCTCCACAATCCTTCTTTTCTTCTGATATTTCTTTTTTTCTTTACTATTCTCTGAGGAAAGGCTTATTTCTTTGTACGTACTTTGATATTTTTCACCTCTTAGACTGTTGTCCATTTTCTACTATTTTTTACTATCTCTACTCATTTTTGAAAGATAGTTTATTGATATTTAATTGGGTTTCTAAGTTAAGGTAAAAGAAAAGACTTACCAAGAGGCTTAAAGGGTCTAACTAGTGGTATACATTACTAGATAGGCTTTATGTCTCTAGGATAAAACAAGGATGATCTGCATCATTTCCTTAGTTTCTTAAAGTGTATCGGATTCAATAAATGTTTAGGAAAAAAAGTTAGTAATCCTATTTGATTCTTGGCAATTGACCAAAACGAAGATATTGGGATCTTTCAAAATTGATGATCGCTGAAGAATATAGGGAATTAAATATAACTATCACAAAGATAATAGTTTGTAATAATCATTGGGTATATAGGTTTCCACTGATTTCCCTTAGGGTCTGTAATCATAACTATTTATTAGTCTAGACTATATATTGTGTGTGTGTGTTTCGAGATTTAACTTTCATAAAACACTTTAGGATATGAATAAAATGAAGAATTAACCATATGAATTTCTATTAAGAAGTTAAAGTAGGAGGAATACTAAGCTTTGGGAAATCCTATTCTTATCACAGTAAAGGAACTTTAACCTTAAAAACTTAGAAAAATTTCTTCTTCTTTTTTTTTTGAATAAAAACTCAAAATCTCATGTTTATATCTACTCCCCTAACTTGAATTAAACATTATCCCTAATGTTTTGAAACATAGGACTTCTATATGATGAATGGGTAATGTAGAATAATAAGACCTTCTAGAAAACCCTAGGTTGCCCCCATTAAGCATTAAGTTTAACGTCTTCAGCTAGAGTAAACTAATTAATCTATCCTAAACCTAACTGATTAACCTAATCCTAACTCTAACAATGGAGGAATTTCTCACTCCATGTAAGGTTGCCCCCATTAAGCATTAAGTTTAACGTCTTCAGCTAGAGTAAACTAATTAATCTATCCTAAACCTAACTGATTAACCTAATCCTAACTCTAACAATGGAGGAATTTCTCACTCCATGTAACAATTTCACTGTAGTTAATATACATTCTCCACCTTAACATTTTTGGTGGTGGTAACAATATAGCATGGAAGACCACTATGCATTTAAATTTCTTAGGACCAATTAGAGAGGAATGGCCTCATTTTTTACTAAATCTAGGGATGATAGTGACCATTGCAGTCAATACATATTTTTCCTCCTCCCTTACATTTTCCTAAAATTGGGGATTAAGCTCACTTAGCATTGCCCTAAAAGATTGTTCTTATTTCTTTAGAGGCAGAGTAATGGTGGGGCTTAAATCCTTATTAACTTATAATGTGTACTCTAGAGTTGGTTGATGTTGGGTCCAAACATCAATTGGGTCTTCTTCTTCCTATTCTTTAAGCATAGGTAAGAGTTTGGTTGGTCCTACTTTATTGTCTAATGTTTGATCAACTGAAGCCTGAAGGTCCCAATTGGGTGCTTCTACACTGCAAGACACAAATTGAATTTTAGGAAATATAGGTAGTTCTACTAGGTCTTGCCATTGAGAAGTGTCCATTAATGGAATAGTATCCATATATTCATTTACTTCATTGATGGAGGTCTCTTTCTTATAATTAGAAAGAGTAGGACATGACTAGAATGGATATATATTGGAGGATTCCAAGGATGGTGGGAAATCTTGTACCTCAGAAGGAGCATGTGGTATTTCCATCCTTGTAATTCTTTCAAGGGTTTTCTCACTCTCCTCATTAATTTGTTTCATTTCCTTATTCCATTATATAAGATTAGCAAGCATTTGATCCAATTGAAATGATATCAGTTCCCTATTTTATCTAACTCGAGTCTCTTCTAATGATTTTTCAGACTTGTATGCTCATAAGTGACTTGAGTGACAATAAATCTCCTCCTTTTAAAAGGGTCCTAAGAGCTCAATACACTAAATCTCTTGCTCCGTGATTTTAAATAAAGCTTTTAAGGGTTGGGATCACAAATCTACAAGTAATTGATTTGATTAACTTGGTGGGCCAAGGATTTGGTGATGAAATGCAGTCCTTATCCTATGAGGGTTCCTATGGAGCCCTTACTATCAATGTTATCCATCCATCATAAAGCAATTAAACAGGGAATGCAATACAAGGATAGGGAAACTAATGCGTACATTTATGCTATCTAATAAAGGATCCACACCTTGATAGACACGACACTATAACTTGATAGCCTATGCCTTCGTTACAACTGCGCTCAGGCTAGCCTTTGTTAAATAGGTGCAATCTCATGCAACAACCCTAAATAAAATGCAACAAGTAAGATGAATGGCCTTAAATTGTATGAATTACATTACCATCCAAAATGCAACATAATGACCTATATTGTGCTTCACAGACTTTTACGAGGTCGAGCTAGAAAATTAAAGGGATTGATAGTAGCTTACAGTGGGGTTTCTGATGAAGTTCAAGTGTGGGCCACCATACTCCACACTTGCCTTGTATTATTACAACCTATTTAAAATAAATAATTAAAATTAAGATTAGAATGGGGTCTCACTACAAGTCCTCTCAAAAATAGAAAACCTAATCTAAGAAAGCATGGAAATCCTAAATATGCCAATGAAGTTTACTAAATTTTCCTTGCACAAAAGCAAAGATATAGGTCAAGTTTTGAGGAATTAGCAAAATATGTAGATATGATGCAAAAATACCTAATCTAATGCAACCTAAAACTAAAATTATAGATAAGCAATCTAAACTAGAATCCAACCACAAAACCATTGTGATTCCTTGGCAACGGTGCTAAAAAATTGGTGTAGCTTTAAAATTACTCAAAAATGCATGAATCAATATAGTAATTTGCACATGAGAGAGGATGATCCCATGAGGAATCTCATGGTTTTGCATATCAGTTGGATTTTATTTAAATTAGCCATCCCAGTCAAATAGAGATTATATTTCATTAAATTAGGAAAGTAAATAACATGGGAAAGGAAAGATGCATGGAAATGGAAACTACAACTAAGGAAACTTACTAAAATTTAACACTTTTTAAAAAACAAAACTTAGAAACTTACTAGTCTAATCTAATATAAGATGCAATATACTAACACAAGGAAGTCTAAATTAACTTAAATCAGAAATCACAAACTAATTAAGGAATTTCAACTTCAATTACCATAGACATGACTCATGGAAGTGTGCATATGGTTCATGTAGTGGGAAAAATGGCCAAAAAACATGGAATAAAAGCTAACTAACATGTGATTTAACTAAAACAGTAACTAAAATATCTAAAAATCTAAATGGGTTCCCAAGCAAATCAAGCAAATAAAGTGTATGGACTGCTGGAAATTATGCATGTATCATGAAGGGTAAAAATCTAGAAATATGGTGCTCATGAAACCAAAATCAAGCAAGGCATGGAAAGCAACTTAATAGGTACTGTTCAAGGGAGATAAAAATTAGGATTAGAAGTACTTTATTTTGGAACTACTCAATAATAATTCTCATGAAGTCAATTTATTCATTGACTTGAAATTATATCCAACAATGGTGCTCATATACATAGAATGAGAAACTGAAAATTGAATGCTATTCTAATGCCTAGAACTTGATCTAAAGTAAAGATTAAATGAACTTCAATACTCTAAAACTAACCTCAGATATCATGCATGTGAAATCTAAAGAGAAATTAAGAGAATAAAAGCATGAAGATGGAAGCAAACAACAAACAAAAGACAAGGGAAAAACATGATTATCAAAGCAAGGGACGAGAATAATAAGAAGGAAACAAAGGGGATTCAGGCTATAGTTTCATTGGCTGTCACAACCAGGGAAAAGGTCACTTGAATATTGAAGAATTAAGAAAAAAAAGTAAGAACTTTGAAGGTGAAACTCAAAGGGGAAAAAAGGAAAGAAAACTACACCTAGAACAAAGAAGCAACGAGGCAACAAGAGAAAAAAAGAAGAATGAAAACCAGCCTTGAATTAAAGTGCAAACAAAAGAAGAAATGCTGAACATAAAGGAGGCTTAGAGCAC
The DNA here is from genome assembly GCA_035236585.1 of Warburgia ugandensis. Taxonomy (NCBI): domain Eukaryota; kingdom Viridiplantae; phylum Streptophyta; class Magnoliopsida; order Canellales; family Canellaceae; genus Warburgia; species Warburgia ugandensis. Next base: position 48,533,970 of record CP141130.1, read on the forward strand.
CTTGAAGGATGAAGTAAGGTGGGGGCATTGTAGCATGAAGAGGAGGACCTAAGGACAGAGTCATGGAAGGCCTGTGGAAAGGAGGTGTGATGTGGAGAATTAGACCTAAGTAGGGGAGATCTATACGCTTCTATGCCTTATACACTGAGCTCCTTTGGTATTTATAGATTTTGGGTACTTCTAAAAGAGTCTTAATGAGGAATCGAAGATAATATGGTGGTGGGAGAAGAGTTTGGTTAAGATAAGGTATCTAGGAAAGTGAATGGAAAGTGGAAACTAGAAGAAAAAGAAGATAAGATAAGGCAAGGATGAGGGCAAGGTAGTTGGATAAGGCAAGGAGACTTAAGAAGTGGAAACTAGGAAGATAGAAAGTAGAAAGTTTAAAGGAGTTAGGGCTCTTCTCTTATTGGTCTACATGTGCAGGCCTATCTACCCATGTTGATAGAGTTCCACTTCCTTCTAATTATCCTCTTGAAGTTCCATAATTATAGCATAGGATAATTGCTTGAGTTCTTCCTCCAATAGTGTGACTCCATGTGGCATGGCTAATATGGCTTGTTGGCTCACTTCGATGGCTCAAGTGGATAAGTCCCTTTTCTATAAGGCTTTCGTGGTTTGGCTTACATAGGTTTCCTTGTTAGACTAGTAAACATCATAGATAGCTGCAATTCTTATGCAAATGTGTTAGAATTGCATGGCTTTTTGCATGAACCATTTTAGTCACCTTTGATGCTTCTCATTGCCTTCTTGCTTGCCAAAAGATGATCTTGAACCTTGATTGAGCTTTTAAATTTAGGTCTTTGGACTTCTTTAATCTTGATCTTTAAATCATATCTTTCTTGATCTCAGTTGTTCGATCATCTATTCAACACCTACAAAAGATGGAAAATCCTAATTAAATCCTAGAAAATTATGAAAATTCACATACTTTCTCTGAATTAGCTTCTAAACCTAAAAAACATCAAACTTTTGAGTTATTAGGTCAGAATTGCATAGTTATGAAATTAAAAAAAAACTCTAAAATAATGCCTACAATTTATAACACGTGAGTTACTAATTGATTACTTTTTATACAAAAATGAATATTTATTAAGTATGCCACAAGCATTCTTGTCTCACATATAAATTGATCTAGGACTTTTTCCTTCCCTGGGTCTCTCACACTTGAGCTACCTACTATGTCACCTAAAATGTTGGTTGTATGGGGATGACATAAACAACTGCTCATGATAGGAAGAAAAACTAATACAAGTTGGCATGCCTAAAACATGGAAGAAAATAGCATAGTATAGATATATGTATCTCCACACACACACACACACACACACACACACACATGTAAATAGTTTTCGAAAATGAGAAACCACATCACGTAAAATAAAGATCCAAGAAATCTACAATGTCTAGATAAGCCAGTCAAATCAATGTCTCAAAATAGCTGAAGCGGAAGCTGAACCAAGGCCCATTGTTCAAAATAGCTGAAGCTAGTAAAATCAGTGTCTCAAAATAATGTTTGTATTTTGATTCATATTCTTCAACTCCTCCATCTAATACCTTCAGGAAGGTAAGTCCTTTATTAATTGCTTACTCAAGATTTTTAACAACTTTCCAATCATGGTCCAAGACTTTAATTAGGTAGAGAGAACCTCTATCATTTTGCTGCATGAATTATGCAGGGAAAATCAATATTGTTTCTCCTTGTGAAAGCACTCAAAAATAGTAGAGAGTATTTTTATGGGGCATTCTACTTACACTCGTTAGACATTAGGTGATCTTGAAGACCCATGTTTTTTATTCCATCATTGTTCATGTTAAAGTTTGAAGGTTTTAGAGGGGAATTGGGCATCTAGTTGCTTTTGCATGTAGGGAAGTAGGGTGCACCTAGTCCCTAGTTCACATTTTAGCACCAAAATACAAAATTTAACATCTAAAAATTCAAATCTTTCAATAACATTTCAAGGTTTAATCACTAACTAAAATAACCCAAAAAGGAATTTGTCAAGGGAGATGGATTTTTAGGATGTTCAAGTGCATGAATGATCCACTATTTTCACTGCATGCAATACCATATGTGGAGCATGAAGAACTCAATTGGAATTTCTATTTTTAATGAAGAATGGTCGGATCTAAATCATGATTCTATGTTAAAGATGTTGTAATTACTTCAAGAAATCAAGAATTTGCAACAAAATCATGTCCATATGAACCAAATGAGCAAGCTATTGAAGAAATGTGCTTATTGGAAATGGAGATAGGCTGGAGTGATTCTCCAACCTTCATCACTTCTAAGTGCATTATGTTTTGAGAGTACTTATATGACGGCTAAGATACATTCATGCATTCAAAAACCAACTTAGAAATGCCATTAATTCAATCTTAACAATCAAATCTTAAGGAGCTAAAAAGCATGGAAATGTGTTGAACCAATAGCATGTAGTTCTTCGAAGCCCTCAAGAAAAACTATCTTTTTATCATGGTTAAACCAAAACCTACATTATGAATTCTTCCAAAATGAAACCCCTACTTGATAGAGCTTAAATGACTAGAACTTTCATTTGGTTTGCTCTCATGTGCTGTTGATTCCCAGCTCTTTGCATGGAGCTCCAACTAAAGCAGGATCCTCACGTCCAGCTTGCACCCCAATACATCCTTGGATCTCCTTCAAATTCCACTTCTTCCACACACTATACTCTCTTCCTAGATCAATCTCTCTTCTAGCAGTTCTTCCTCATCCCCTCTCTGCAACTCCCTCTTCTTCTTCTTCTTCTTCTTCTTCTTCTTCTTCTTCTTCTTCTTCGTATAACTAGAAATCCTACCTATGTTTCAAATGAATTTTATACATATGTTACTTTTGCATGTGGTGAATTGGACAGGTGGCTTGGTGGGGTCAGCCAATCACCATGGGGAGACTTTCCCACGTGGTTGGCCGTATCTTTCCCATCGAACCATTGATTCTGATTTTCATAGTTTTTTTGGTTTTCAATTAAACTAATCAATCAACCTAAAACTTTATGATTACTCCCTAGTTGGGATTAATTTTACAATTGTACCCTATCTAGTAATAAAATAAACATTTTTTCTTCCAACTTATGTCTTGGAACTTCTTCATGGGCTTTGGGTTTAGGATTAGCTCACCTAATTAACCTAATAATTTATCATTAATACTATTTTTAATTAAAATTATATTTCAAAAATATTACTTAATATTATCTTTAATCTCTTCTTCATTCAAAAAATCATTTATAATATTTAGTGTCTCTCTAACAATTACTCTGTGGTTGTTATTCTAATGTAATTCCTTGACGTGCTCATTAAATTTACTCGTTAATGGTTAAGATATATACTTAATAGATAATTGAATAAATGAATAAAATTACCTTTTTTTTGTAAATACTTTAATTTATTAATTGGAATTGGATATTTACATATATTTTTGTCCTCGAAATTGTGTAATTGTGGATAAGAAAAGTTAGCATAACTCTAGTAAATGCTGCCACATATCCTCCTCAACCTCGCACATGTAACAACGCTAACTTTTGTAAGGAGATTGAATAAATAATGAAATTAAAAATTTCAAGAAAAATCAGGCTAGAATATTGGGGTTATTAAAATGCACTTCTCATAGAAGTACAATCAAGGTATAATACATGTATAATTGAAAACGTACTCAACGAACCCTTAAGAATGATTGTAAGCACAACAAATTCTGAATTCGGATGAAAAATTCTTATTTTTCTACATTTTTATGAACAAAAGGGTAAAATGGTAATTTTATTCATAACCGAGACCTAAGACATAAAAATTTGGAATGTACTCAGAAATATGAATCTAATGCCACTAAATATGCTCAATTCCAAGTTCATGGGAATAAACACTTTTTTTTTCAATTTTGGAATTAAAAGGGCAAAATAGTCTTTTCACACCAGTGGGGTCTACAAAGGAATCCAATGGCTAGAAAACATGTGATCATGAGTCAAACCACCACCACTATGGTAGTGGGAATCCAATGACAATTTAATATTAAACAGAAATGAAACATGATAATTACATATAATCATGAAAAACTCCCAAAATGCCTATAAGTGCCTCAAAAAAAAATTCACAAAAATGTTCACAAAATTTACCACAAAATTCCCTAGCTGCCCCCAAAATTTTAGCTCAAAACTCCTTCTCATCTCTATTTTCTTCCTTCTTTCTCCACTTTTATTTCTTCTGTTAACGAGTCCACAAATGCACTAGGGGGAATATTCCCCTTGAACCATCGGGTGCGTCTATAGACGCATCATCCCCGATGAGCAGGGTTTTCACCCTGCTATAGTTTTTCAATTAGTCATCGACTCTAGACCATTGAAACCATAATCTAGCCTGTCAAAAAGGTTCAGCACATCCAAATACACAAAAGTCCTATAATTTTACGACGATTAGTGGAGTATTCACTGGCCTAATCATCAAAAAATAGTAGCTCTTGTAACTTATAATTAGGCATGGATTTAATTACTTTTTGGCCAAGTTTTTAGACTTTGAACACTCCAAGTAGGTGGATCTCATCCCACTCTTCATTTTACCTAAGTTAATTTTGGGCTTTGGGCTCATCAGAAGTGTTTCTCCGGTGATCTTCACCAGTGAACTAGTATCGATAATCATGCCTTGATTCAACATCAAGGCTGGCTTATATTGAAATTCTGATCCATTGGATGGATTCCTGGGGACCTAAAACCCCAGGAGATGAAATCTGGGCTGTTGGATGTAAAGGACGGACGAGATTTGGCGACGGGTTCTGACGGTCTAGATCTAGATTGTCTGGCCTATAACCGGTCACCTCCACCCGACTACCTAGAATAGGTGGTAACAAGAGAGGGCCACTGGTCGTCCCCGCACCCGTAAGCCCATATTTGATTTGGACTGTCCAATCTTGAACTGAAACCTTATTTTGTCAATTAAGAGCTCAATCTAGCTCTGATTTTAGACTAGGTAGTTTCTATAGATTCCATATCACTTGTATAAGTTACTGAACTTATAAGATTTATGTTTTTAATAGAAGTTATTTGTAAAAATTACTAAAATCCATTCCAACAATATTGGATCGTGGTAAAGAGATCTCAAAATAGAGATTTGAACCAATGAATGAGTTCAGGAGGTTCCAAACCTTAAGGACCATAATCACAGTAAATTTTTTGGGTTTCTAGATAAAAAATTGTAAGATAAAAAATCAGCCTTTAAAATGGGCTAAAAGCTTAAAATCCCAATTCTGATCTCAATTTAACTCCAAATTGAGATCGAAAAGTTGAGTTGGATTCCTTTTGATGAGTAGAACCTACTGAACTTAGAAAATTTATGTTTTGATGCATGTAAAATTCTATTAATAAAGAAAAGTATTACTAATTCCTATGATTAGTGAGATTTGGAATGATCAAACTATATAATTTTGATCCACTAATGATCGTGTGATTTTGAAACATGGAATCAATGGTTATAAGTGACTAATCTATGTTTAATTAAGAGATCTAGCCTTAAAACTAGTAAAATCCATGAAAATGAATGGTAATCTCCTTAATCAAGTCGATAGGCATAGTGTAATGCCATGGCATGATGAAATGCCACTACATGAGTTCCTAGAAAGAAAATCCTCATATGAGAATTGGCTGAATATTGATCTTCTAAGTGAAAGTATAGCCAGAGGAAGAAATAAGTTTTGAGAAGTTTTCACTATTTTAATGGATTTATCCTATACTACGTATATACTCTATGTTGAGATAACTCATGAGTGGATAACCATGATGGAATAGTGACTGAGGTATGTATTCTTATATTAGTGAAGTAGTATATTTTTATATCCCCTAGCAGGCATAGCTTGCTAAGATATTGTAAATGTTTGAATATTTACAATAGCTTAGAAATAGAGGAGGAGAATTAGGAGCTCAAGACGGTAGAAGACTTGAAGAGAATAATCAATCAGGGTATGTCCCCTGAGGTGAGACTTGGGTTTTGTTACAAACGAATTTAAAAGAATTTTTTTTTTGCTGTATTGTTTGAGAAATTTTTTTACCATTAAGGGCCTAGCCTTTGAAAAATGTATTACAAAATGTGTTACAAAAACTTGGGTTGTTACAATTGGTATCAGAGCCATTAATCCAGTCACTCACAACCCCAATATGTCCAAAGGAATAATCCAGATTAGGATATATTAGAAATGGGTTAAGTAGAATACTTATATAGAAATCTGGATTTTGAGCAGATGCTACCTAAAAGGGCAACTAGACGGATGGCTCGAAGTGAACTTGAGAATGTTATGGAAGGATCATCTAGGAATAATCTGAAGGAGGTGATGACGAGGGTATTGAGGAATCTTCTTCCTCAACTTATACAGCCTCAAGCTACTCTAGCTGAAGCACCAAGCATTCAGGCCCACGCTCAACTTGATGTAGGACCCAGTGCTCCTATAACCAGATAGGATACTCCAACTTCGGTACAAGATAATTCTTTACCTGTACCTAGTGGAGTGTTGGAAACCTCTCAATTAACACCTAAAAGATAGACAAGATGGTGGAACGGTTCCAGAAGATGGTTATTAGCTACAATGGCAAGGATGATGCCGAAAAAGCTGAAGAATGGATCTATGAAGTAGAGAAGACCTTTAGTGTATTAAGAACTCCAGAGAATCTAATGGTCAAGTTGGCCACATATATATTGAAGCAAGAAGTAGCTTTCTGGTGGAGGCTAGCACAAAGGAATTTCTTCTCCAATCCTAAAGAAATCCCATGGGAAAAGTTTAAGGAAATTTTTAATGAAAAATATTTCCCAGTCCATGTGCAAGTCCAAAAGGAGAAGGGGATCAAAACCTTTCAGTTGTTGATTATGAAAATAAGTTCATTCAACTAAAGAGGTTTGCAAGCCATATATGTGATATTGAAGGGCATATAGTGGATCATTTTATGGAAGGGTTACACCCAGGGCTAAGAACGAAGGTGCTAGGAACCAAACTAACAACTATGACCGTGTGTGTCGAGGTGGCTTACAAATTCCAAGAATACTATAAGAGAAACCAATTCACCAAACATGGAGGAGGGGGCAACTATCATTAAAAACCCTTTAAGAAGGGCAAGAGACCGCTAAACAACTTTAGGGCTTCTAGTCATCAGGCAAATCAAGCTAAACGGTAACCATGCCCCACTTGTAGAACATATCATTCAAGCTATGTGTGCCCACGCCCAGTGCCACAACCACTATAACCTCCTATCAAATGTTACAAATGCGGCGAGTTAGGGCATTTCTCTAATAAATACAACAAACTCTTGGCAGTTAAGGGTGCAAAACTTGAGAATGTACCGTGTCATCAAGGAAGGGTGTTCGTCATTATTGATGGAGAGGCTGGTACATCTAATGCAGTTATTGAAGGTACATTGCTAGTATCTTATCACCATGCCAAAGTACTGTTTGATTCTGGATCTACCCATTCTTTCATATCATGTGTATTTGCATCTAGTATACAATTAATAGTGGAGAAATTGGGATTCTATCTGGATGTGATGACACCACTAGGAAAAATAGTTAGATTATAGTAATATCTTCAAGATGTACTTGTTGAAGTACAGGGGAAAAGAATGGGTATAGACCTCATTTTACCAAATATGGTAGATTTTGACATAATATTGGGTATGGATTGGCTTGCAAAATACAAGGTAATTATGGATTACTACAAAAAGAAAATCACTTTTAACATACCAGGACAAGAAATGCTAGTATTGCATGGAAAACCAAATGGCTCAGACAAATCCATCATATCAGCTATGAAGGCTGCCAAATATGTGTCCAAGGGATGTCAGGCATTTTTAGCAACTGTAGTTGCTTTGAATGTTGAACAGCCCAAGATAGAAGAAATTGACATAGTCAGGGAATTCTAAGATGTGTTTCCTGAAGAACTCCCCGGTTTACCAACCCATAGGGAAATTGAGTTTACCATTGAAGTAATTCCTGGTACAACTCCAATTTCTAAAACACCATATAGGATGGCCCCAACTGAGTTAAGGGAATTGAAGAATCAACTACAGGAATTGTTGGACAAAGGGTTTATTCAACCAAGTAGTTCACCATGAGGAGCACTAGTGATATTTGTGAAAAAGAAAGATGGCTCCATGAGGTTATGTATTGATTATCAGATGCTGAACAATGTGACAATAAAAAATAGACACCCTTTGCCTCGCATTGATGATCTCTTTGATCAACTCCAATATGCAAAGGTCTTTTCCGAAATGGACCTTAGATAAGGACATCATCAATTGCGTATCAAAGGTGAAGATATACCTAAAATAGCATTCAGAACCTGGTATGGACATTATGAATTTTTGGTGATGGCTTTTGGATTAACCAATGCTCCTGTTGTATAAATGGACTTGATGAATAGAATTGTCAAGAAATTTCTGGATAATTTGTAATCGTATTCATCGATGATATACTGATTTATTCTACTAGTATATGGGAACATTGAGAACATTTACAGATTGTATTAAACACACTTAGAAGACACAAACTATTTGGAAAATTTACTAAGTGTGAATTTTGGTTGAAAAAAGTCAACTTTCTAGGGCATGTAATTTCCCATAATGGAGTAGAAGTGGACCCAACCAAGGTGGAAGTAGTAATTAATTAGGAACAACTAAAGACAGTAACTGAAATACGAAGTTTTTTGGGGTTAGCTGGATATTATTGTAGATTTATCCAAGGATTTTCCTGTATTGATCTTCCTTTGACATCTTTAACTAGAAAGGGAGTACAATTTACTTGGACTGATGAATGTGAAAGGAGTTTCCAAGAGTTAAAGAGGAGATTAACTGCAGCACTAGTATTGACCCTACCATCAGGGAGTGGAGATTATGAGATATATTATGATGTTTCAAGAAAAGGGTTAGGAAGTGTACTGATGCAAAAAGGGAAGTTCATTACTTATGCTTCACAACAATTGAAGAAACATGAAATGAACTACCTGGTACATAACGTAGAACTTGCAACAGTAGTGTTTGCCTTAAAAATTTGGTGACATTACTTGTATGGGGAGAAATTCAATGTATTCACTAATCATAAGAGCCTCAAGTATATTTTCACCCAGGCTTGAATATGAGACAAAGAAGGTGGACGGAATATCTTAAGGATTATGATTTTGTGATTCAATACCATCCTAGAAAGGCTAATGTAGTGGCTGATGCACTAAGCAAACACACAAAAGCAGTGTTGGCTAATGTCACCATTAAGTCAGCTTTTGTTGAACAAATCTTAAAGGCCCAAGAAGGTGATAAGCAATCCAAGAAATGTGTGAGAAGACAGGGGCTAGTAAAGCTTCAGATGATGGTATTCGGTTCCAAGGAAGATTGATAGTTCCCTCGAGTTTGAGGAAAGCACTACTACAAGAAGCCCATCAATCGAAATTTTCTATACACCCTGGAGGAACAAAAATGTACCAAGATTTAAAAAGAAACTTCTAATGGGAAGGCATGAAGAGAGATATTGGGGAATGTGTGGCTAAGTGCTTAACTTGCCAGCAAGTGAAGGTTGAACATCAAAGACCAGCTAGATTACTACAAACCCTGGAACTGTCAGAATGGAAATGGGTACGTATCATCATGGACTTTGTCATAGGGTTACCAAGGACCTGGGCAGGTCATGATATGATTTGGGTAATAGTTGATAGGCTAACCAAGTCGGCACACTTCCTTCTGATCAAACAAAACCAATTTGCAGATAGTTTAGCCCAGTTATATGTAAGAGAAATAGTCAGTCTTCATGGGGTCCCACTCTCCATCATCTCTGATCGAGATGGAAGGTTTACTTCTAGAAGCTGGAAGAGCGTGCAACAAGCATTGGGGACATCACTAAGGTTTAGTATAGCTTTTCATCCCTAAACTAATGGTCAGTCAGAAATGACCATTCAAACCCTAAAAGATATGCTAAGGCCTTGTGCATTAGATTGAAGAGGAAGTTGGGATGAACATCTTCCACTATTGGAGTTCGCATATAATAACAGTCTTCATGTAAGTATTGGTATGGCACCATATGAAGCATTGTATGGATGACCATGTCGATCACCAACCTATTGGGATGATGTGGGAGAGGAAGTTGATAAAATCAGAACAATGTACAAACAAGGTGAGAATAATAAAGAAAAGATTGTTAGCTACTCATAGTCGATAAAAAAATTATGCCGATAAAAGATGTCCAACCCTGGAATTCGTAGTAGGTGACCATGTGTTTTTGAAGGTTTCACTCATTAAGGGAGTAAGGAGGTTCAGAAGCAAGGGTAAACTCAGTCCAAGATATATTGGTCCTTTTGAAATTCTGGAAAGGGTTTGTTTGGTGGCTTACAAATTAGCCCTACCACCCCAACTCTCAGGGATGCACAATGTATTTCACATATCCATGTTATGAAAATACATTCTAGATGAGACTCATGTGCTTCAAAGGATACCAGAAATGTTAAATATAGATTTAACCTTTAAGGAAAGGGCAATCCAGATCTTGGATAGGAAAGAGCAACAATTGAGGACCAAATCTATCCCTTTAGTCAATGTATTATGGCAACATTATATCGTCGAGGAAGTTACCTGGAAATTAAAAGAGGAAATGAAAAAGTTGTATCCTAGTCTGTTTGAGTAGCTGTAATTTAGAAATTTCGAGGATGAAATTTTTGTAAAGGGGGTATATTGTAACACCCCTAACTTTTGTAAGGAGATTGAATAGATAATGAAATTGAAAATTTTAAGAAAAATTAGGCTGAAATATTAGGGTTATTAAAAATTCACTTCTCATAGAAGTACTATAAAGGTATAAGACATGTATAATTGAAAACATGCTCAACAAACCCTTCAAAATGACTGTAAGCATGACAAATTTTGAATTCGGATGAAAAATCCATATTTTTCTACATTTTTATGAACAAAAGGGTAAAATGATAATTTTACTCATAACTAAGACCTAATACATAAAAATTTGAAATGTACCCAAAAATACAAATCCAGCGCTACTAAGTATGCTCAATTCCGAATTCATGGGAATAAACACTATTTTTCTCCATTTTTGTAATTAAAAGGGCAAAATGGTCTTTTCCACACCCGTGGGGCCCACAAAGGAATCCAATGGCTAGAAAACATGCAATCATGAGTCAAACCACTGCCACTTGCTAGTGGAGAAGGAGGTGGTAGTGGGAATCGAATGACAATTTAATGTTAAAAAGAAATGAAACATGATAATTACATATAATCATGAAAAACTCCTAAAATGCTTATAAATATCTCAAAAAAAAAAATCCCAAAAATGTTCACAAAATTCCCTAGCTTCCCCCAAAATTTCAACATAAAACTCCTCTCTCTCTCTCTCTCTCTCTCTCTCTCTCTCTCTCTCTCTCTCTCTCTCTCTCTCTCTCTCTCTTTTCTTCCTTCTTTCTCCACTTTTATTTCTTCTGTTAGTGCGTCCAGAGATGCACCAAGGGGAATATTTCCTCTAAACCATCGAGCGCGTCTATAGACTCGTCGTCCTCAATGAGCAAGGTTTTCACCCTACTACAGTTTTTCAATTAGTCGACCACTCTAGATCGTTGAAACCTTAATCCACTTTGTCAAAAAGGTTCAGCACATCCAAATACATAAAAGCCCTATAATTTTACGATGATCAGTGGAGTATTCATTGGCTAAATCATCGAAAAATAGTTGCTCTGGTGACTTATAATTAGGCATGGATTTTCTTATTTTTTGGCCAATTTTTTAGATCTGAACACTCCAGGTAGGTCGACCTAATCCCACTCTTCATTTTCCTTATGTTAATTTTGGGTTTTGGGCTCATCGGAAGTGTTTGTCCGATGATCTTCACCAGTGAACTAGTACTAGTGATCATGCCTTGATTCACCATCAAGGATGGCTCAGATTAAAATTTTGACCCATTGGATGGATTCTTGGTGCCCCAAAACCCAAGAGATGAAATCTGGGTAGTTGGATGTAAAGGACAGAGGAGATTCAGCAATGGGTGATCCAACGGTCTAGATCTATACCGTCTCTCCTATAGCCTATCACTTTCGCCCAACTACCTGGAATAGGTGGTAATAGGCATGGGCCGTTGGTTGTCTCCACACCCGTAAGCCCAGATTTGAACTGGGCCATCCAATCTTGAATTGAAACCTTATTTTGTTAGTTAAGAGGTCAATTTATCTTTGATTTTAGATCAAGAAGTTTCTATATATTCCATATCACTTATATAAGTTACTGAACTTGTAAGATTTATGTTTTTAATTGAAGTTATTTGTAAAAATTACTAAAATCAGTTCTTACAACATTGGATCGTGGTCAAGATGATCTCAAAATAGAGATCTGAACTGATGGATGGGTTCAAGAGGTCCCAAACCTTAAGGACCATGATCACAATAATTTTTTTGGATTTCTAGATCAAGTAAATCACAAAAATAGTAAGATTAAAATTTAGCCTTTAAAACATGTTGAAATCTTAAAATCCCAATTCTGATCTCAATTTAACTCCAAATTGAGATCTGAAAGTTGGGTTGGATTCCTTTGGATGAGTAGAACCTACTAAACTTAGAAAATTTATGTTTTGATGCATGTAAAATTCCATTAATAAAGAAAAGTATTACTAATTCCTATGATTAGTGATATTTGGAATGGTCAAACTATATAATTTTGATCCATTGATGATCTTGTGATTTTGAAACATAGAATCAATGGTTATAAGTGACTGATCTATATTTAATTAAGAGATCTAGCCTTAAAATTAGTAAAAATCCATGAAAATGAATGGTAATCTCCTTGATCAAGTTTATCAAGGATGATTGGATAGTATAGATATATTTTGATAATGATATAAAGATAATATCATTTGGATTGATGGACTTGATGATGATGATTTGGGATAGATTAAGATCTATGCCCTTAAATTGGATAAAATGACCTAAGATCTTCCTGATCGGTTGGATCAAGAAAGATCAGATCATTTGATGAGAGGCATCAATGATCTAATAATGAAATCACGTTAAGAAGATGTATTAGATCTAAAGGAAAATGAAAAGATCAAGATATAAACCCTAAAAGAGATGAAAAAATGAATAATGACCATTGGATCATGATGAATAGTTATGGCATGTTAGATTTTCATTTGAATTATTGAATTCCATTTATTGCTTAATAGATTTAATTGTAGATTTATTTATTTATGCTTTAATATGTTATGAAAATTACAATGAAAATGTAATTAAATGAAATTAGAGTTGAAGGACATTTACATGGAATGAATGACATGGACTTAATGATGGTAAGGGCTATAATTAGTAGGATACTATAAGGAATATCATTTCCTTGGCCCAAATTAGGAGAATAATGAAACTCCATGAATGACATCTTAAAGTTCATGGACTTAATTAAAATCAATTAGAAAGATTACTTAGGGTTGAAATGGAAATGCTCATAGGAATCTTATGAAAGGTTGAGCTAAGGTCACACTAATGAATGATGAATATGGTAGTTAAGGGAATTCTCTAATAGAGCCTCACTCTTCCCCTACCTTCTATTAATGTTTGTGAGGTCTAAACGCCTCCTTACATGAGGATTGAAGTAATCACTTTGTGTCCAACTATTTAGCTAGTAAGCCTTAGCCAATTTGACATAAGAGGAGCTGTCTAGACTTAGGATGGAATAAGCTATCCTCAACTAGTAAAATATTAACTGGTTGAGTAATAATAATAAGAGTATAAAAGGCTAGTAAATTATCTAATCCTAATGAAAATTGTAAGAAGATAAGGAAGATCAAACAAGATCCAAGAGAGATCTTGAAAGATCAAAAATAAAAAGAAAAGAAATATAATGTAGATTATAGTATTTTTCTATTATTTTACTTATAGTGTAGATTGTGAACTTGTAGAGTTTGACACCTTGATCATATATGATTCAAGGAAAGTTAGGGCATCCCTCATACGATAACCCAAATACATGTAGAAAGAATACATGTATAGAAGAATAACTTTATACGTATGGTTTGACAGATGTGTGAATCAAGATCATGATGGACAATATGGAGTGAATACCACTTGAGATGTATGAATCAAGACCATGATACCACTTTGAGATAGGTGGATGTATAAGAATGTATTAAGGATTCATGTGTATACATACATGATCTTCTGTCTAGAATTATAAACCTTTATGATATAAGTATATTTGGTACCTTAGCATGATAATGATCTAACCACATGATCCAACTAAGTGAACCAACCCCATGATCTAATTCAACTAATCCAATATAATGATCTAAGCAAATGAGGTGGTAATGAGATGTGTTGGCTAAGGAAACCCTAAGAATAGGGCATAGAAAATATTTTAGCCTTAGTTCAATAGACACATCGTCTGATATGTACAATGAATTTTACATACAAGCATGGTAGCTTGTGATTTTGTTTTATACAGTACTAGGACTGGGGATGCTATGTTAGGGAAGTTATGAGGGTTTGGCCCCTTGCTTCTTGAAATTTATATGATGGATACCATGCCCAAAGAGTGGCTAAATGTAGGGTGAGGCAATCATGGGAAGGCCAACACTGTGATAGCCATGGTCCCCCCCATGCGGACATGGATTTGTTATTTTCACAGTTAGTATTAGTGGATTATCATGTTGTTATCCGGGCACACTGTACGAATTTAAACTGTGGCATAGTAGTCCTGAAGTATTTTGCATTATGATGCACATATGATAGGCATAGTGTAATGCCATGGCATGATGAGATGCCACTACATGTGTTCCTGGAAAGAAAATCCCCATATGAGGATTGGTTAAATATTGATCTCCTAAGTGAAAGAATGGCCACGAGAAGGAAAAAATATTGAGCAATTTTCACTATTTTAATGGATTTATCCTATCCTACGTATATACTCTATGTTGAGATAACTCATGAGTAGATAACCATGATGGAATAATGATTGAGGTAAGTTTTCTTATATTAGTGAAGTAGTATATTTTTATATCCACCACCAAGTATAGCTTGCTGAGATATTGTAAATGTTTGAATGTTTACAATATCTTAGAAATAGAGAAGGAGAATTAGGAACTCCAGGCTGTAGAAGACTTGAAGAGAATAATCAATCAGGGTATGTCCCTTGAAGACATGTAATTTTTATTGGGAGCATTGTATTGCATTGAGAGTATTTAATGTAAGGTGAGGTTTGAAATTTGGATTATGTAATTTGGACAATGGTTAGAAATTATAATTTAGGGGCTATGTAAGAGTGAACTACTTGATGATTCATGGTATTCAATAATATTTTTTTTTATACAAAATGTTTATATGTATTATGTACCTTGAGGTGAGACTTGGGTTTCGTTACAAATGAATTTAAAAGAAATGAATTTTTGTTGTATTGTTTGCAAAAAGAATTTCCCATTAAGGTCCTTGCCTTTGAAAATGTATTACTAAATGTGTTACAAAAACTTGGGTCATTACACCAAGTGGGCTCCTCATATGAGTGAAGCTGCCATAGAATCATATTGCTTCACAATACTTTCTACTTCCTACTAATGATCTGTACTAGCTGCTCTTGAAAAGTCAAATAAGGCTATATGTCAGCTGGTACCTGATTTAGGATAAGAGTAGGATCTAGGATGTATGTCCTTAGCATAGAAACATGGAATATGTCGTGAATATTTGCAAGTGAGGGATGAAGTTCCAACCTACAGGCGACTCTTCCAATCCTCTTATCTCTAGTGGTCTTACATATTTGGGGCTCAACTTACCGTTCACCCCAAATCCCACCACACCTTTGGTTGGAGGTACCCTCAGAAATATGTGGTCTCCAACTTGAAATTCTAAATCTCTCCTCCTCTTATCGACATAGCTCTTTTTCCTACTATGAACACCATCAAGTGCCTTCAAATTAGTATCACTATCTATGCACACTGCTTTATCAACTTTGATCTGATGAACTATCTCTCACCATCATCACTCCAGCATGTTGGTGTGTGACACAGTCTACCATTCAATGCCTAACATGGAGCCATACCTATTCTCGAGCGATAGCTGTTGTGGTAGGTGAAATCCATTAATGGTAAATGCTCATTGCAACAACATTTCCAATCTAGTGATAGGCTCTCAACATATCCGCTAGTGTCCGAATCATCCTCTTAGATTGACCTTCAGTCTGAAGGTGAAATGCTATACTAAAACATGTAAAGGTCTTAAGCCCCTCTTGTAGACTTTGCCAAAATTGAAATGTAAACCTACTATCCCTATCTGAAATGATGACTAAGGGAACACCATGTAGATAGATTATCTCCCTAATGTAGAGCTTGGCAAAGTTCTCTAAGGTATGTCCATGTCTGAAGGGGAGAAAATGTAATGATTTGGTAAGTCGGTCTACAATAACCCAAGTTGCATCTTGTACATTAGGTGTTTTGGGTAACCCAATCACAAAGTCCATCATAATTTGATCCCACTTCCAAATTAGAAGCTCTATAGTTTGTAGAAAACCTATAGGCCTCTGATGTTCTTCCTCGGCCCATTGACATATAATACACCAAGCTACACACTCGCTGATATCTGTCTTCATACCCTACCACCAAAACTGCTTACTTAGATCATGATACATCTTCATGCCCCCTAGATGTATGACTAATCTAGAGTGATGCGATGCCCTCAATAGCTCCTTTCTCAAGTTTGATATGGTTGGCACAACCAATCTAACCCAGAATCAGACTCCACACCCTCTCAAAACCTTATCTGGCACATAGCACCTGAATCTCACTGCACCACTACTGTGCTTGTAAGATTGGATTTATGAAGGTTGACTTGATGGTGAGATTGGTTATCATGCCACTCGACTTCCTATTGAGACCACCAACAACTACATTAGCCTTGCCCTGATGGTTTTGAATGGTGAAATCAAAGTGTAATGCCCGAGCAATTTCCACTATTTTTAACGAAAATTGGACATTCTATAGGAAATAAATTGAGTTAAATGTTTCACTTTATTTAAAATAGTAAATGAAGGAATTTGTAAGGAAACTTGTACCATTAGATTCTACTCAAAAAATGAAATCCAACGCCTCAAAAATCACCCAAAAGGAGTTCGTATGAAGAAGTTACGGCCGTTTAAAGATAGGGGCAGTTTTGGAATTTAAACAAAAAAACCAAAAAGACGAAAAACGCAAGGGCCATTTTGATAATGGCACCCCCTATCGTCTTCCTCCCCAGATTTTTCCAGAAACCCTCAAATCTCAATTTTTTCAGAGGGATCTGCCACTGCCAAGGGCGGCACCGCCATAGCAGGGCTATAAAAAGCCCCATCTCCCCCTCTCAAACACACGATTTTTCTGGCAACTTTGGACTGGGGTTTCTGTCAAAAACCGAAAACCCGTCTCTCTGTGTTTTTCGGCAATGGCCAGGCCCAAGTCAGGGCGGCCATTGCCATTTTGCCCCATGCCCCTCTCTCCTCTTGTTCCGGCCTTACACGATTTCCCCTTTCTTTGAGTTTTTCAGCGAGCAGGAAGATTCAGAATGAAATGGGGCTCTACCACCGGCGATGGACACTCCCCAGGCTACCAGGTAAGCCATTCTTTTTACTTTTTCATTTTCCTTCCTCCTCTCAGGCTAGATCCATACTGGATCTAGCATTTCCAGTCATTTTCCAGCTGGGTTCTTGGCCAGAAAATGCTCCAAGCCGGCTTGGGCTGGCCTTGCATGAACAAGACGTTCCTAAACCAAGTTCAGACGACCCTGTATGAACCAGGAATCCCAGGGATGCCTTGCTCCATGTGCACCTGGGACAGGGTCCCACGGATGGGTTCTGGGCGTACGTCAGTGCATACACTGTCCTAGGTGCGGCTTTCAGGTGCGCGCGTGACATGGGGCACGGGTCCTGGCTCGACCAGGGTGCACGAGGTGCCCTGGGAGCTGAGAGGCGCCATGCTATAAGGTGCGTCCGTGCGATGATGCACGTCATAGTGTGTCACTTGAGCATGCATATGTGCGTGCAAAACGCGGTCCCTAGCATGGCCTTTGGGTGCTCACGCACATAAGGAGGTCGCGGTTCAACCAGGATACACGGGTATTCTGGGAACTGGGGCATGCGGACCTACTGAGACTTTAATGTTAGGATTAGAGGATAAATTACAGAGTTTAACTACTGGAAAGAAGATCCACACCATAGGATCTAGCCTGACGAATGAATTAGGCAAGGACCATGGACCCAATAGGCAGATCTAACGATCTAATGTCTAAATAGAATGAAATTAATAAGGACTCCTTGTATCCATTCATACCCAAGAGTTTATAAATGAGACCCAGGGACGGGTTAAATTGATAAAGGACGCGACTCCAGGAGACTTTGAGGTAGGTGCTCTATCGCTATTAGACTTTTTAAAAGAGCCATGATTGTTTTGAGAATGCATGTTTTAAGTATAAATATATGACTTGTTTAGCATGACTTAATTCAGCGTACATATGATAAATGCTTTATGCATAGATATGTTTCGTAAATAATTGCATATACATTATGCATAGATATGTTTCGCAAATAATTGAAAATACATTATGCATAGATATGTTTTGCAAACAAATGCATATATTGTATGATTTGTGAGCATTGAGTTTTTGAAAGAACGCATGTCCTTGTGGGTTACCAAAAGATGCTGGAGTGCCCAAAAGACGCTGGGTAGGCAGTTGTGAGGGCCAGGCAGTTGTGAGGGACCCAAAGAGGATAGCTTTTGAAAAAGAGGTTTTCGCTTATTTGATCTGATATGATTTGGGCTGATAAGCTCGTGGGTGTTATGCCGAGAGGTTTGGGTTGGCCTCCAGCCTTTACCACTATTAGGTGGATGTGTACCACGCCCAAAAAGGGCAACGTCCCTATGTCGATTGCAGGTGGTACAGGGGGCTACCACTGGTGTCACGGCACTGTGTCAATGTGTCATATGCCCCATGGAGGCTATGACTGAGTGTCCTCAGGTATCTGGGGACCACATGGAGGCGAGGTCGTGGGCATAGTTGGACCCTATGGTTTGAGGATTTACTTGCATTGCATATGGCATGACATGAGGTTGGTTGACCAGTATTCCGGTTTGACAGTGGTTTTTAATATCGATATTTAACATGATTGTTCGAACATGCACATGTTTTTAAGAGCGTATGATTTTAAACATAGAATGCATTGCAAAAATAGTAGTGATAGACTCCTACTGAGTATAGTATATACTCACCCTATCCTTAACATTTTTCAAGATAGTTCCACTCACAAATAGAAGACATCTCAGGAGATATTAGTACTACGAGCAAGTGAATTAAAAAGGAGACAATTATACATGTAAGTAAACTCTCAACCCTTTGGACATGTATTTAGTTTACAGTTGGGCTGTGTGATGTGACTGGATAGACCTGGGGAAAAACATTTATGATTTCTAAAGTTTTTCAAAAAACTACTTTGAGTATTGTGAAAGCAAATGACACTCGGGGTTTTCAAAATGAGTTTAAAACCAAAGATTTTCCTCTACATTGCATGGTTTTTTATAAAATGGTTTTCAAAATAGGGATACATCCCGCCCTAGGAAATTAGATATTGCATTTAAAAATGCATGAGAAAACCCGGGTCGTCACAGTTGGTATCAGAGCCCAGGTTTTATCCCTTCACAGCCAGTCTAGCATGTCCAAGGGTTATAGACAATCGAGGGAATTCAGAAGGAGTAGCATAAATAGGAGTGGTAGGGATGACTACTTCTATTTGAAGATTACAATATTAATGCTCAAGGCATTTCACCATAAATAAATAGGTGAAAAGATGAAAACTCGTATAAGGATCATATTATGATGAGAATGATGAATGAAGAGGTTAGTGGACTTGTTAGAAGATAGTTCTGACCTGCAATAAAGTAATCTCATCAAAGGTGAGAAAATTGAAGAACCTAGATGGCTATCTTACCATCATAAAGAATATCAGAATATGAGTACACTATCACAAGGATATGATATAAGTATGATAAGGGATGTAAAAGATAGACTTTGAGAAAATTTTGATAATAAAGAGGGATGAGAATGCAAGATAATATTAGGAGATGACTGTGACTCGAACTAGGTCACAAAGGTATGGATCTTGAAGGACTTAGCTCAATTTTACCTTGATTGGAGTCTTATAAAGGGTGAAGTGCTATTGAATAATAACTACTTGAGTATTATGGAGAAAACTAGACGATGTGTACAAGTGACGTATTATGTGAATAAGAGAAACATAACACGAATATGATAGGGAAATGAATTCTACTAGTTATCAAAAGATTTTGATGATAATACTAAGGATGATAATAGATTGATCCTAATATAGCATGATCAAAACATCAATGTCATTATTAAGACATTGTATGAATTTTATTGAGGCTACAGGCAACTAAGGATTTCAATGATCTTAAGACAGTTTAGAATTTCCAAGAAGCATTCAGTTTATCATATCTGTTAAGTAAAGGAGTATATGTAGTATCGATTATATGCAACAAAGCATATAGAGACATTGATTCAGGTAGACCAAATGAGGAGTTTGAAGAAAAGAAAGAAAGAGATAAAGATGTAACTACCAGTATTCAATGAATATTGAATATTCAAAAGAAAAAGGTCATGACTTTATTGAGGAAAGAATAGATCCATATAAATCTTTCATCTTGAATAAAGTGGGAAGATAAACCAATCAACTTCAAAGAAATGATGATAGTTGAAAAAGAAAAGAAAAGAAAGAAAGCATATGGGGATTAAGACTTTGAGTAGAGTATCGAATATCAGGAGATTATGCGACAAGAAATTTCCGAAGAGGAATGGCGACCAACTAAAAGTTAAACTTCTACAAATGGTTTGATATCAATTAGATTCTTATAAGATCCATTAGCTTATGAGGAACACCAATGGATATAGTCCATAAAGAGGAAAATTTGGTGATATCCTACCTTGCCACTACATGAGTAAATAAAGTATATTGAAAAAGGAATTAAGCTGGGACAGTGACTTGTCCATTTGTCTTTCTTCAGCAATTAGGGTACCATCAAGGATCAAATTGAGGTCTTGCTATTATAGATTGAAGAGCAAATATCTTAAGACCATTATTTAGTCATTACCTTTAGAGTACTATTGACTAAATAAAGGTATCACACCCTAATTAATCAAATATGTTAGTAGTCGAAGTTATATACTCAGAGGGATGTTATAAGTCTTTAGACTTGAGTTTTCCTTGTAAAGAAGAGTACTTGTTAAACTAAGTCATTTAAGGGTATGAGGTCAGTTGATTAGGCCACATCATGGAGGAGCTACAAGTACAATAAATATAGTAACAACTGAGACAAGAGTAAAAATAAGAAGTGATCTAAACCAATGTGAAAGATTTTCCAAACCTGAATAGATACCATGACAAACCATAAGAAATCACTGTGAGTTTGAATGATGCTGATGACTTGGATTGAAAAGAAAGGTAGATAAGTACCGATCACTTTAGAGACCCTTGAGCTTATGACATAGATATATCTGGAAAGAGATCAATAGGTAATCAAATAAAGTCTTTCTATGTGTCTACAAAAATGTTACATGCCTACCTAAGTGATTTTCAAATTTGATGATTTAATAGCTTTAGCATAACTTGATGTAGTAGCTATTGAACAAGAACTGCTATTGTAAGCTAATTATGAGGAGGCACTTGAAGAATAAAATTTGAGGAATTAAGAAAATCACTACTCATGAGGATGCCTCCTGACAATATAGACTGCATGGTTGATGATAAAGCCTTGATAAAAGATTAAACAATATATTGACATAAGGGATGGAAGGAGAAAAGGTGAGATGGCTAATGCACTATAAGGTGAAGATTTAATGTTACGTTGCCTTTAGACAAATAGTTAATTGTTATGAGCATATACCAAGTACGAAAAATCAATTAAAGGAATTTCTTAAGGACTAACTCTACTGAATTGAGTATAGAACTTTTGGAGTGAAAGGATACGAAGAAAATCATCAAACAAAGAAAGGACAAAGAGGATGATGGCAAAGGATTCAACCATGACCTAGTAAAGGTACTCGGTTATGAATAAGAGACTTTTTTCTTTGCATAAATGGGAACATTATTGAAAATCCTAATGACAAATTGATGTAGGCTTCTGAACAAGGAAATTTGACCCATGATGATGAATCGACTTGAGTTTGGATGAAATCTTCACGGAGAAAAGCGTTTAATGAACTCAATAGTTATGGAACTGGATATAGAGTTAGGACATTTTACTTTCAGTATATGATAAGGTCCTCGATGGAAGATACTACTAATTGGTTTTCATGATTTTATTTTGAATGTAACTTTGGTCGAGGAATAATGTCACATATGGAAAACGACAGACAGTTGAAATTCAAAGTTAATTAAGAGTTTGGCTGTAGAGCACATGATACCATATCAGTTATTGAAGTATCTTGGGGACAAATATAAAAGATAAGAAGCAAAGTTAGACACAATAGAAAGAAGGTAATTTTTGGACTCTTACTAATGACATATAACCAACCATTAGAAGGAGATCACTAGATGAAAGACAAGAAGAAAAAGGGATCATCCTGTGATATTAAAAATGAAATAGGAGAAATAAGATCATATGATCTCAAAGAAGTATGGAGTAATTTAAGCATGATCCTACGAGGAGACTATCCTATACATGATGAGAAAAGTATAGGCATCTAAGGATTTCGAGATAGAAACTGGTATTGTTAAACTGGCACGTATGGGAGTATGCATCAGAGTATGCAGCGAAAGCGGCCCTTATAGGTAAGGCCTTGTAGAAGGAACAATAAAAATGATAAATTGAGGATGAGCCTAAATTAGATTCCTAAGGGGAGAATGCATTCACCAAGAAGTTATCTAAGAGACAAATACCTGGAAGATGATAATTTATGGAATTTCGAGGATGGAATTCTTTTAAGGGGGTAATAATGTAATGCCCGAGCAATTTACACTATTTTTAACGAAAATTGGACATTCTATAGGAAATAAACTGAGTTAAATGTTTCACTTTATTTAAAATAGTAAATGAAGAAATTTGTAAGGAAACTTGGTACCATTAGATTCTACTCGAAAAGTGGAATCCAACGCCTTAAAAATCACCTAAAACAGAGTTCGTATGAAGAAGTTATGGCCCTTTAAAGATCAGGGGCAGTTTTGGAATTTAAACAGAAAAACGAAAAAGACGAAAAACGCAGGGGCCGTTTTGATAACGGCACCCCCCATCATCTTCCTCCCCAGATTTTTCTAGAAACCCTCAAATCTTGATTTTTCCAGAGGGATCTGCCACCGCTAGGGGCGGCACAGCCATTGGCAGCATCGCCATAGCAGGGCTATAAAAAGCCCCATCTCCCCTATCAAAAACATGATTTTTCCGGCAACTTTGGACTGGGGTTTCTGGAAAAAACCAAAAACCCGTCTCTCTGTGTTTTCCGGCAATGGCCAGGCCCAAGCATTGCCATTTTTCCCCATGCCCCTCTCTCCTCTTGTTCCAGCCTTGCACGATTTCCCCTTTCTTCGAATTTTTCGGCAAGCAGGAAGATTCTGAATGAAATGGGGCTCTACCATCTGCGATGGGCACTACCCAGGCTACCAGGTAAGCCGTTCTTTTTCCTTTTTCAATTTTCTTTCCTCCTCTCGGGCTAGATCCATACTGGATCTAGCATTTCCAGCCATTTTCCAGTCGAGTTCCTGCTGGAAAATGCTCCAAGCCGGCCTGGGCCAGCCCTGCATGAACAAGATGTTCCTAAACCAAGTTCAGATGACCCTGCATGAACTAGGCATCCTAGGGGCGCCTTGCTCCATGTGCGCCTAGGACAGGATCCCAGGGATGGGTTCCGGGCGTACGTAAGTGCCTATACTGTCCTAGGTGCGGCCTTCAGGTGTGCGCACGACATGGGGCACGGGTCCTGGCTCGACCAGGGTGCACACGGTGCCTTGGGAGCTGAGACGCGCCATGCTACAAGGTGCATCCATGCGATCATGCGTGTCATAGCGCGTCACTTGAGCATGCATATGTACGTGCAAAATGCGGTCCCTAGCACGGCCTTTGGGCGCGCATGCACGTAAGGTGGTCGCGGTTCAACCAGGATACACGGGTATCCTGGGAACAGGGGCACGCGGACCTACTGAGACTTTAAAGTTAGGATTAGAGGATAAATTACAGATTTTAACTATTGGAAAGAAGATCTACACCATAGGATTTAGCCTGACGAATGAATTAGGCAAGGACCATGGACCCAATAGGCAGATCTAGTGATCTAATGTCTAAATAGAATGAAATTAATAAGGACTCCTTATATCCATTCATACCCAGGAGTTTATAAATGAGACCCGGGGACGGGTTAAAGCGATAAAGGGCGCGACTCCAGGAGACTTTGAGGTAGGTGCTCTATCGCTACTAGACTTTTTAAAAGAGCCATGATTGTTTTGAGAATGCATGTTTTAAGTATAAGTATGTGACTTGTTTAGCATGACTTAATTCAGCGTACATATGATAAATGCTTTATGCATAGATATGTTTCGTAAATAATTGCATATACATTATGCATAGATATGTTTCGCAAATAATTGAAAATACATTATGCATAGATATGTTTTGCAAATAATTGCATATACATTATGCATAGATATGTTTCGCAAATAATTGCATATACATTATGCATAGATATGTTTTGCAAACAAATGCATATATTGTATGATTTGTGAGCATTGAGTTTTTGAAAGAACGCATGTCCTTGAGGGTTACCAAAAGACACTGGAGTCCCCAAAAGACGCTGGGTAGGCAGTTGTGAGGGACCCAAAGAGGACAGGTTTTAAAAAAGAGGTTTTTGCTTGTTTGATCTTATATGATTTGGGCTGATAAGCTCATGGGCGCTATGTTGAGAGGTCTGGGTTGGCCTCCAGCCTCTACCACTATTAGGTGGATGGGTACCACGCCCAAGAAGGGCAACGTCCCTACGTCGATGGCATGTGGTATAGGGGGCTACCACTAGTGTCACGGCACTGGGTCGATGTGTCATAAGCCCCGTGGAGGCTATGACCGAGTGTCCTCAGGTACCCGGGGACCACACGACGGCAAGGTCGTGGGCATAGTTGGACCCTATGGTTTGAGGATTTACTTACATTGCACATGGCATGACATGAGGTTGGTTGACCATACCAGATATCTATGAGTTGGATTCAGTGGAGCATCTTATGCATATCATTATGTTTATGATATATATATGATACTTTCGACTTGGATTATGTGATTCTTTAAGTCGTCAATATTCGAATTCGACAATGGTTTTTAATATCGATATTTAACATGATTGTTCGAACATGCACATGTTTTAAAGAGCATATGATTTTAAACATAGCATGCATTGTAAAGCTAGTAGTGATAGACTCCTACTGAGTATAGTATATACTCACCCAATCCTTAACATTTTTCAGGACAGCTCCATTCACGAGTAGAAGACGCCTCAGGAAATGTTAGTGCTACGAGCAAGTAAATCAAAAGAGACAATTATACATGTAAGTAAACACTCTACCCTTTGGACATGTATTTGTATTTAATTACAGTTGGACTGTGAGCTGTGACTGGATAGACCTGGGAAAACATTTATGATTTCTGAAGTTTTTCAAAAACTACTTTGGTTGTTGTGAAAGCAAATGACACTTGGGGTTTTCAAAATGAGTTTAAAACTAAAGATTTTCTGCTGCATTGCATGGTTTTTATAAAATGGTTTTCAAATAGGGATGCATCCCGCCTTAGGAATCAGATATTGCATTTAAAAATGCATGGGAAAACCCAGGTCATCATAGCTGTAAGTCCTACAGACCCTATGTTAGGTGTTGCAGTTGGCCATTGACCTCTAAAGTGATATTGATACTAGCCGTACAATGGAGATAGCATGTCTTAGGAGTACCTTGTCATGAGGAAGTGATCTGAGTGGTAGTCGGGTAGCCCCCATCAAGTCTGGTGAGTCATGGCCATGAGGCTATCCACAAGCCAACATAGAGGCCACAATAGTTGCCAATGGGTGACAATAGGGCCCTACAAGCATAGGAGTCAATATGATGTTATCATGCTCGACATGCCAGTCATTCTTGAGAGAGACCATTGTTCCCTTGTGGTAGGTCTGTATGCCACTAATGTGTCCCAATGTTAGGATTGTATGCCACTGTGATATGGAGCAATCAATTTTTCACATGATGTGCGAATGGATTTGTGCATTGTAGACTGAGGATTATGCGCCTTGGTTTGGCTTTAGCTATTTTAAGCACACTGATTTGATTAGCTTATCATATTCTTCTAAACATTTTGGATGATTTGAGATCACCAAATTTTCTTAATGGATCCTTATTTTACATGTTGTGATTTCTTGTTTTCAGACACTATACACATGTCTATGTGTGTGTGGAGATACATACATCTATATGTATGCAAATGTATGATCCATTTTAAGTGCCAGCTTGTATTAGTTTTTGCTCACCCTCTACAATAAACATTTCAGCTAACATAGCAGGTATCTCAAGTGTGAGAGATCAAAGGAAGGTGAAACTAATTGGATCATTTTGGATGTGAGATGAATACTTTTGGCATACTTATTTGATAAAATCCATGTATAGGATTGCATTTTGATACTGTATATAATTTTACTTTTGTTGACACATGGGATGACTATAAACATGGACTGTGCTATTTATTTGGATGGTATGTGTGACTTTAGTTGTGACAGTATGGATGAGTATCTCTTATGATTCTTAGGTTAGAAGACTTATTATATGTGTGTGTGTGTGTGTGTGTGTGTGTGTGTGTGTGTGTGTGTGTGTGTGTGTGTGTGTGTTGAGGTTTTACTGTAACTCATGTGAAAAAGAAATTACATATATATTATCACTTTGATCATGTTTTCTAAAACAAGGAAATTTTTTGTTATTTTCTAAACTCTAATTGATAAATGTTTGTAAAACTTAGGATCTTACAAATTTGGTATCAGAGCACATGTCATTTTGATTGCAATTAGAGTCACTGAAGATCAGTGTGTCAACAATTAGGAGGGCTAAGTCTTAGACTGAGGTAGAGATCTTAGCTATAATGGTTAGGAAAGAAGTCTTATTGGAATCTTGGTTGTTTTCATATGCCTCCACAGCAACATAGTGCTAGCTTGCCATCACCACTGGATGCGTAGGCAGTGGATGGGACAGAAGCCAAAAGTAGAGCTCTAGGCAACACAGCTGATGAGGTCATCACTCTCTTACTCCAAAGGCCCAGAAGTTTGTGTGAGGACTAAGTTTGATATCAAGCGCTATATTTTCACTTTGCAGCCCACCATTGTAGCTCAGGCTATGGAGCTTGCATCTACTTTGGAGTGCAAGTTGAGAGATCTTAGTAGAGGGAAGGGCATATTTGATGGCTCTAAGCTATTGGCAAGAGTTAGGAAGAAGAAGTTTACTACCAAAAGAATGTTTGCATAGCCAACGTGCTTAGCACTAAGTCAGCCGAGAGGCAGAGGTAGTGATCAGGGGGTGTAATAGAGGTATCAACGTCATCATCCAGGCCAGCTTATTTTGGACCAGGTCAACGTTTACTTGTGGCCAACCAATTGGCACGGGATTGTCTTAGAGCCAACAGAGTGGAACAGCATCCGTGGGATTTGGGATGAGATCAGGCACCTCATAAGGACCAAGCACCCAGAGGCAAAAGCAAGTGTTCATTCATAGCACTAACCATGCTTGTTCATCTAGCGCTATTGTGGAAGGCACTCTTCTTATTGCAAATAGATTTGCATGTATGCTTATTGATCCTAGATCCACCCATTCTTTCATCTCGCATAAGTTAACTACATGCTTGGATGTTCCATTAAGTAGAATGGGATGTCTATTGGAGGTTAACGTGCCAGTGGTGAATCAGTGATAGTACAGGAGTTTGTCTAGGATATACCTATTATTATCATTGATAAGAGGATGAGCATAAATCTTATGATACTGGACATATGGATTTTGATATCATATTGGGCATGGACTGGTTGTTTGAGCAAGGAGCTCTAGTTGATTGCAGCAAGAAGCAGGTCACTCTATATATCCCAGAAGGTGAGATGCTATGTTCTCTGGTGAGTGTAGATGTTGTAAGCGTGAGTATCATCACAGCAATTGGAGTAGCACACCTTATGTCTTGTTTGCCAGGCTTATTTAGTCTATGTTGAGGCATAGGAGAAGTAAACGCGCTACATTGAGAAGATTGATGTGGTGTGTGATTATAGGGATGTATTCCCAAGTGAGTTGCTAGGTTTCCACCTAGGAGGGAGACAAAGTTCACTATTGAGTTATTGTTTAGAGTGACACCTATTTCTAAGGCTCCTTATCCTATGGCTCTAGTAGAATTAAAGGAGCTGAAGGTTCACTTGCTGGAGTTGCTGGATCTGGGCTTCATACACCCCAGTGTTTTGTGTTGGGGAGCTCAAGTCCTGTTTGTCAAGAAGAAGGATGGCTCCTTAAGGCTATGTGTGGATTGCAGGGCACTAAATAATGTAACAGTGAAGAACAAGTACCCACTTCCTCGTATATATGACTTGCTTGATCAATGACAGTCAGCTAGGGTTTTATCTAAGGTTGATATGAGAACAGGATATTACCAATTGAGGATTCAAGATCAGGATATCCCTAAAACATCATTCAAGACTCAATATGGCTATTACAAGTTCTTGGTGATGCTGTTCAGGTTAACAAATGCACCGACTGCGTTCATGGCTTGATGAATAGGGTGTTCAGAGATTTTCTCGACAAGTTCGTGATCATGTTTGTTGATGATACACTTATATACCTGAGAACTATGGAGGAGCATAGAGAACACTTAAAGACTATTTTGGGCACCCTTCAAGCACACCAATTGTATGCCAAGTTCTTCAATTGTGAGTTCTATTTGGATCAGGAGCATTTCCTTGAACACATCATATCCGAGACAGTGGTGTCTACAAGATATGATTTAGGCACGATTGATTTTACCATATCAAAAATTGATAACATCTTAAAAATTCATAGATATAATGTCACATTCAATAAAGATTTATGATACATGTATAGGTGTGTATGAGCTTGCTCAACAGATGCATTGGAAATGATACCTTGGGATAGATGTAAAGGTCTTGTTCATTAACATCTCGTAATATTCCTCCATGGTTAGGGTAGTCAAACCAACTCTCATATGAACTCCAGGTGGTTCATTTATCTAACCATAAACTAGAGCTACTTTTGTTGCAGTGGATCCACTGAAGGTTAAGGCAGTGGCTAGCTGGGGGTGACTCAAGTTTGTGATAGAGGTGTGCATTTTCTTGGGTCTGGCAAGCTATTATAGACATTTCATAAAACAATTTTCTCTGATTGCCCATCCTTTGATGGATCTTACTAAAAAGGATCACAAGTTTGTCGGAAATGACAACTCTAAGAGGAGCTTCTAGATTTGAAGGAAAGGCTTACCTTGACACTATTGTTATCCCTTCCTTGAGGTAGTGGCAGTTTTGTTGTAGATAGTGATGCGTCAAGATAGGGGCTGGGGTGCATTATCATGTCACACAGCACAGTTATCACTAATGCTTCAAGGCAATTGAAGAAGCATGAGCAGAACTACCCCACACATGACTTAAAGCTGATAGTTGTCATTTTTACTTTAAGATCTAGCTTCATTATCTTTATAGAGAGAAATGTGATAGTTTTACTAATCACAAGACCCTCAATATGAGGCAGAGACATTGGCTAGAGTACTTAAAGGACTTTGTGTGACAACCGAGTTTTCTCATGCATTTTTAAATGCAATATCTAATTTCCTAAGGCGGGATGCATCCCTATTTTGAAAACCATTTTATAAAAAACCATGCAATGCAGTGGAAAATCTTTGGTTTTAAACTCATTTTGAAAACCCCGAGTGTCATTTGCTTTCACAATACTCAAAGTAGTTTTTTGAAAAACTTCAGAAATCATAAATGTTTTTTCCCAGGTCTATCCAGTCACAACACACAGCCCAACTGTAAATAAATACATGACCAAAGGGTTGAGAGTTTACTTACATGTATAATTGTCTCCTTTTTAATTCACTTGCTTGTAGTACTAATATCTCCTAAGATGTCTTCTATTTGTGAGTGGACCTATCCTGAAAAATGTTAAGGATAGGGTGAGTATATACTATACTCAGTAAGAGTCTATCACTACTAGTTTTGCAATGCATGCTATGTTTAAAATTATACGCTCTTAAAAACATGTGCATGTTCGAACAATCATGTTCAATATTGATATTAAAAACTACTGTCAAACCGGAATACTGACGACTTAAAGAATAGCATAATCTAAGTCGAAAGTATCATATATCATAAACATAATGATATGCATAAGATGCTCCACTGAATCCAACTCATAGATATCTGGTATGGTCGACCAACCTCATGTCATGCCATATGCAATGCAAGTAAATCCTCAAACCATAGGGTCCAACTATGCCCACGACCTCGCTGTCGTGTGGTCCCCGGGTACCTGAGGACACTTGGTCATAGCCTCCACGGGGCATATGACACATCGACCCAGTTCCATGACACTAGTGGTAGCCCCCTGTACCACATGCAGTCGACTTACGGAGGTTGCCCTTTTTGGGCGTGGTAATCATCCACCTAATAGTGGTAGAGGCTGGAGGCCAACCCAAACCTCTCGGCATAGCGCCCATGAGCTTATCAGCCCAAATCATATCAAATCAAACAAACGAAAATCTCTTTTTCAGAACCTGTCCTCTTTGGGTCCCTCACAACTGCCTACCCAGCGTCTTTTGGGCACTCCAGCGTCTTTTGGTAACCCTCAAGGACATGCAATTTTTTTCACAACTCAATAACCACAAATCATGCAATTTATGCAATTGTTTGCAAAGTCATATAATTTATACTTAAAACATGCATTCTCAAAACAATCATGGGCTCTTTTTTTTAAAAGTCTAGTAGCGATAGAGCACCTACCTCGAAGTCTCCTGGAGTCACGTCCTTCATCACTCAACCCATCCCTGGGTCTCATTTATAAACTCCTGGATATGAATGGATACAAGGAGTCCTTATCAATTTCGATCTATTTAAAAATTAGATCGCTAGATTTTCCTTTTAGGGTCCATGGGTCCTTGCCTAATTCATTGTCAGGCTACATCCTATGATGTGGATCTACTATTCAATGGTTAACTCTGTAAATTGTCTTCTGATCCTAACTTTATAGTCTCATTAGGTCCGCGTGTCCCAGTTCCCAGGACGCTCGTGTATCCTGGTTGAACCGCGACCGCCTCACGTGCATGCGCGCCCAAAAGGTCCTGCCAGGGACCGCGTTCTACACGTGCACATGCATGCTCAAGCGATGCGTTATGACGTGCATCCTGGATGGTATCGCACAGACGCACCTTTGGTGTAGCATGGCGCATCTTAGCTCCCAGGGCACCTCGTGCATCCCAGTCAAGCCAGGACCCGTGCCCCACAGCGCACACACCCAAAGGCTGCACTAGGGATAGTGTATGCACTATCGTATGCCTGGAACCCATCCCAAGGACCCTGTCCCAGGTGCACGTGAAGCATGGCATCCCTGGGACGCCTTGTTCGTACATAGCCGGTTGGAACCGGCTTCGTTGTTCTCTGGTTGGAAAAACTGGCTGGGAAAAGACCAGATCCGGCATGGATCTGGCTTGGGGGAAGCAAAACAGAGAGAAAGGGAAAGAGGGGCTTACCTGGGTAGCCGGGGACACCCTCCTTCGGGTGGTGCGGCTCTCTCTTTCCGTCTGAAAACCCTTTGTCGCCGAAACCCATGAAGAAGGGGGAAAACCCCAACTTTCGATGAGGCCAGAGGAACAAGAGGGGAGGTGGAGAGATGGAAATGGCCGGCCTGATTCGGGCCTGGCCGGAATGTGCAAGGAAAGCTAGAGACGGGTTTTCAATTTTTGTCGGAAACCCCAGTCCCAAAATAGCCAAAAATATCGTGATTTGAAGAGGGGGGAGAAGGCTTTTTATAGCCTTGCTATGGCAGTGGCAGAAACCTCTGGAAATAGGGTTTCTGGAGAAGTCTAGAGGAAGAAGAAGACGGGGTGCCGTTATCAAAACGGCCCCTTGCATTTTCTGTCTTTTTCGTTTTTAATTTAAATTACAAAAATGCCCCTAATCTTTAAACAACCGTAACTTCTTCATACGAACTCTGTTTTCGGCGTTCTTTGAGGCGTTGGATTCCATTTCTTGAGTAGAATCTAATGGTACCAAGTTTCCTCACAAATTCCTTTGTTTAGTATTTTAAATAAAGTAAAACATTTAACACAGTTTATTTCCCAAAGAATGTCCAATTTTTGTTAAAAATAGCATAAATTGCTCGGGCATTACAACAGCACACTCACATAGTGCACTTGCCTAGTGATCTATAACTTATAGCACTTTAGAAGGGCTTGCCAAAACCTCAATGAAAAGTCCATAACTCACGACTTACTGCTACACATGTAGCACTCACAAAGTATCAATGAAAAAAATATCTCTAGGCTCTTGGCCAAATCTATAAATCCATCGGTCCAATTCATGAGAAAAACCTGAATCATGACATGATGATGTGACATGGACTATCATCCTATTCTAATGGTATTAGATGCTTTGATAATCCCATAATTAACTTATAGTGTGTCTTGATGTTGTCCTCTTATTGAAGTTTAAGGGTTGGATATCCATTTAATGAGAAAACATATCTTTATTTCTATCTCTAGTGTTGGGGTATTTAATATTTTAATGCTCATACCTTTCATGTGATTTGAAGATTCAGAGTGCTAACGTTTGGGGTGTTTGACCACTGGGGAGTCCAACAAACTCTCTATAGGGATGCTAAAATCCACTATGATTTGAGTACACCATTATTAGAGACTCCATTGATTATAAAAGGGGGATAACGCTCATTACCAGAAGTGAGATTTTCTCTACCATTTGAGTTTATTGCTTAGTTATGTCCCTAAGTGACTAAGTGTTCATATAATCTAGAAGAGTGTGGACTTTTACTATGTCCTTAGATCAAGATGCACTTAATGTCATGTCATTACCATGCTTTCGTTAACTGTTTTATTACGTTAATCATATACTTCATAAGATTTAACAATTCCCTTTTTGTTAGTCCATTTTATTGTTGATAGTCACAGTTAACCTAGATCTAGGTTTTAGATATTTCTATGTGTTCACCTCACTATGATTAGTTTCATAGTAATGTAATTTCTAAGACTTAAATGTAATAACTTATGTACCTTTCTTGTCTAGGTCCATAGGATTAGATTAATTAAGGCATAGGGTGACTAAGTCATGTAAGGATAGTTGTAGGGGACTAAGTCCTAAAGAACTATGACATTAGGAGTCTTAGCCATTTGAGGCTAAGCTATAAGAGGTTAATGAATGAATTTGAAAGACTTAGAAATCTAAGGCTTAGGTTTTTAAATTATAGGTGACTGAGGCATTGGCAAATCTTAACAGAGGAGTTTTTAGTCCTAAGAAATCTTCTTATGTTATCCCAAAAGTTAAAGTTTTAGCAGTTTTATTTGCTCATGAATTTCCAAATTCTAGATTAACCTAATTAAGTTTCTGTTTACTTTGCAACATATATATATATATATATATATTCCCAATTTTTCAGCATAATATGTAGTCCTTTAAACCCTCACAACTTAGCATAAAGCAGCCTCATGATTTACATTTTTGACTTCATTGTATAGATCAAGTAATTTCAAAGTTCTAATACATGGAAGTTGAGAATTCTTATAATTCCATTGCATGTGGGAACTTGGCTATCCTCAAGTTCCTGTATTACATTATCCATGCCTTAACATCCTTATCCTCGTTTTCAAATTTTCTAGCACCATGTAGTCTAATAAACCATTGAATGATTTTGCAAAACTAGTTGGGAATTCAAATTTGTTTTCCTATTTAAGATTGATATCATCCTAAGTTTCTACAAGCATCCAAATGTAGCCTTTAATTTGCCATTAAAAGTGAAGATTCAAGCTTTATTTTCCTACATAATTCAGTTGGAAAACAATGTTTGTATCTTGATTCATGTTGTTCAACTCCTCCATCTAATACCTTCAGGAAGGTAAGTCCTTTATTGGTTGTTTACTTATGATTTCTAGCAACTTTCCAATCATGGTCCAAGACTTTAATTAGGTAAAGAGAACTTTAACCATTTTCCTACATGCATTTTGCAGGGAAAAACAGTGTTGTTTCTCCTTGTGAACACACTAAAAACCAGTAGATTTAGAGAGTATTTTTATGGGGCATTCTACCTACACTTTTCACATTAAGTGATCTTGAAGACCCACGTTTTATTTCATCATTATTCATGTTAAAGTTTGAAGGTTTTAGAGGGGAATTGGGTGCCATCTGCTTGCTTCTGCATACAGGGAAGTAGTTCCTATTACACTTTATGGCACCAAAATACAAAATTTAACAATTGAAAATTCAAATCTTTCAATAACATTTCAAGGTTCAACAACTAACTCAAATAATACAAAAAGGGGTTTGTCAAGGGAGATGGATTTCTGGGACATTCAAGCACATGAACTATCCCCTATTTTCACTGTATGCAATACCATATGTAGAGCATAAATAATGGGAATTTCAATTTCTAATGTAGAGTGTCGGATCTAAACCATGCTTCTATGTTAAAGATGTTGTAATTACTTCAAGAAATGGGGAATTGGTAAGAAATTCATTCTAAACAAGCTAAATGAGCAAGCTGCTGAAAAATATATGCATGCTGGAAATGGAGATAGGTTAGGAGTGATTCTCTAGCCTTCATCACTTCTTAGTGCACTATGAGTCTAGAATACTTCTATGATGGCTAACAAACATTCATGCATTCAAAACCAACTTAGAAATATCATGAATTTGATATTAATAGCAAAATCTTAAGTAGGTGAACAGTATTGACACATGTTGAATGAGTAGCATGTTGTTCTTCACAACTACTTAAGAGAAACTATCTTTTTATCATGGTTAAGTCAAAACCTGCATTAGGAATTCTTACACAATGACCTAATAGAGCTTAAATAGATAGAATTTCTAGCTAGTTTGCTCTCATGGTTGCTGGTTCCTAGCACTCTCCATGTAGCTCCCACTCAAGCAAGAGCCTCACGTCCAGTTAGCTTAGCAACACATCCCTAGATCTCCTTCAAATTCCACATCTTCCATGCACGATACTCTCTTACTAGATAAGTATCCCTTCTAGTAGTCTTGTCCCTCACCCCCTCTCCACAACTCCCTCTTCTTCTTCTTTGTATGGATGCAAATGCAAGCTTATGTTTTAAATGAACTTTATACTTACACTATGTTTGGATGAGGTGAAATGGACAGGTGGCTTGGTGGGGTCAACCAGTCACCATGGGGAGACTTTCCCATGTAGTTGTTGGATCTCTCCCATCTAGCCATTGATTTTGATTTCCCCAGTTTTTCTAATTTTCCATTACACCCCTTAATTAACCTAAAACTTTATGATTATAACTTGGTTAGGGTCAATTATACAATTTTACCCTAGCTAGTAATAAAATAGACTTTTCCTTTCCAACTTATTTCTTGGAACTTCTCCATGTACTTTGGGTTTGGGATTAGGCTAGGACTTCCCTTTCTAATTAACCTAATAATTTCTCATTTTAATGCTATTTTAATTAAAATTATCTTTAAAAAATATTACTTAAATTACTTAATAATTACTTAATGTTATCTTTAAGCTCTCCTTTATCCAGAAAAATTATTTCTAATTTTTTGGGTCTTGCTAACAATCACTATATTTCTATTATCCTAGCGTAATTCCTTGATGCACTTGCTCAGTTTTCCCATTAATGGTTAAATATATACTTAATAGCTAATTGAATAAATGAACAAATCTACCCTTTTTTATAAACACATTGATTTATTAATTGGAATTAGATATTTACATAAATTACACAACTTATTTCTATTCTCTCATCAGTTTTTGAAGAAACCACATGCTTAGTTGCTAACTTGAGAACTTATGCACTACAAAGCAATCAATAAGACTACAATTTCAATCCCTTTTTCTTATTATGCATTCAATTTCCAAGGAATGAGAGCTTCCCAATATCCATAGCTATGAGTAGTTATAAAACATGGTTTCCATGAGTTCTCAAAACATGCATCTATCAATCATTTGAAATGTACTTCATCACCATATGTATGAATCCATTAATAAACTTAAGACAACAAGTGTTCCACTATTTCACTGCACATTCATAGCTCATGACAAATAGTTCTTTTGTAAGAAACAATGCAACTTCCCATGCTATTCAACAATTCAACAAAATATCAAAACAAGAAACATATGAGATAAATCTTCAACAAGCTATAAGAATACAAACCATGTCTTAGAGCAAGTTTATATTGTGGTTGCTCAAAATAGAGTTTATAATGAAGTTCTCAACAATCATTAGCAAACATGCTTCTATTCTAAGCCATAAACATTTAGGAAATCCATAGCACTATGTGGACATTCTCAAGGATATTGAGCATTTCATATAAGCATAAAAGAGATTAAAACACTCAAAATAGCAGTCAAACACTCCTAGTAAGTCATGGGAAAAATAGTGCTAAACAGCTTTATTTGAAAGTTACAGATAAGGTGTAAACTTTTCATCTCTATGTTATCAACACCTTAGGTTCTTTCCATAAATTTACAGTCATGGTAACGTGTATAAAGTCTTGACTTACTAAACCCCCTTTGCCTTAAAATTAGTCACCAAAGCCCTCTTAAAACAATAGTTAAAAATGTGATGCCACATAGTAAATTGCTTAGGATTTTCTATAGTTCAAACTTGAGGAGCTATGCTACAATCTCCATTTTGCTACACATGTTATCACTAGTGTTTTCTGCTATTTGAACTCACTACACATTATAAATATTAGTTTTAAAAAACCCTCTTGTTTTAGTCTCTTGTTTTAGTGATAAGTCTAAGAGTTTATCCATGTGTTAGGTGTTTTAAAACAAATACTAGGTATAGGTGTGGTTTTTTGTAGCAATTAATAGTCCTACATTTCTTTTATGAAGCTACAAGCTAGTTGAAAACTTCAAATTCAACATTATGTTCCCTCATTCCATAACTATAATGGTGTACAATGTGTCATGAGATAGCAGTAACCTTCAAATGTTTAATTTGTTGTTTTGTGCATTGTTTAGAGTTAGAATTTGACATCCCATTTCATGCCTTTAGATTTTCCATGAAAACTAGCTTAATCTACATGCAATTTGGGAGAAATCCTACCAAAAATTCTTGAGCATCAATTTATGGTCAAATTACATTCTAAATACCCTATAAGATAATAATTTAATATCATTCATTCAAGTTGGGAGATGCATTACACTGCAGAAATCCTACGAGTATTGTTCTCTCCCTACATGATTAACTAGTAGAACATGGGATCAATTGCCACTAAATATGTAGAAAACATAGCCAAACATGTAATACACTAGATAAGAATTCTCCTATAAAAATATCATCACATTATCCTCTAAAAATATCATCACATTATAAGCTCTTTCCATAACCAAACACATGGGAGAAAGAGACATAGATTTCTATAGAAAACTTCAAAAATCTCATGCCCACTCCATTCTGTACAAATTCAAGCTTGATTAGTTTTCCATAATATCAGAAACATTTAGGTGAAAATCCAAAGGCAAATTTGACAAACACATGGAGTCATCTCAGCTAGAAGAACACCCTCCATTCTAGCTTTACATGTTACTAAACATAACAACATACAACTTGTAACACTCTTTTTCATATCTTTGTTTTTTTTTTCTTTCAAATTTTGGAAAACCAAAGCATGGATTACATTGAGGCTCTTCTAATGTCCCCCACATGAGAAAGAAGCTGTCCAATTGCCAATTTTTTGAGGTGATGTAGACCTCCAATTGCTTCGGCCTTCACTCCCCTAGCTGGACATTGTTCTTCTACTTATAACCTTCAATCTCTACTTCCTCTTCTACCCATCACCCTAATATCAGATCTAGTTCTCCTCTCCTAGTCTAATCATCTGGAGCATGAAAAAGGAAGAGAACATCATTTTCTATGTTTTATACTACCCTTAGATTGTTTAAGTGGCATGGTTTCATGCATTAGGATATTGTCCCCTTTGCATGCAAGACATTACGTGTGCTACATTCCACTACTTACATGGGCCAATGAGGTTTCCTAACACTTGTCATCTTCCAATTCAGGTAATCTTTTCACTTCATACCTTAGAATGTCATTTTATGCTTAGTAAATTAAGCTACCTCCATGCATGAGGCCCATTACCCCTGCACATGTCCAATATATTTTTGGGCTTGTCGACCTTACATGCATGGTAAACTACCCTCCTTTACTGTACGGGCCTTACTTAATAATCCCACCTAGCACTTATACTTATTACTCATCATAACATTTGTCTTGTTGAACCTAAGTTTCATTTATATTACTAGGTTTCTATGTTCATTACCCTCTTATGTTTTATGACTTTTTCTCACCTACACAATTCCATACGTATATCTCCTATCTCATGTAACCATTCACTATTTCCCCCAGGTTTCTTCAAGCAATTTACTCACATGCTTATGGATTTTCCTTCATTTCATTATGCTATGTTTTAAAATTTTAAAGTAACTTAGGGTTTTTCTAAGTTAACGGTCTTGGATTTCTTTTAATTTTGAAACATTCTCGGCCACCTTCTTAAAAAGAGCATTGAAGAAGTCACAAAATTTAGCAATTGATCCACCAACTTTATCTGGCAGCACCATACATAATGCTACAAGCAAGAGTTGTTGCATAAATTCATGGAAATCATGTAGTCCCTAATAGTTTCAACTCTTCTATGGAGACAATGTTTCTAAAGTTTAAAGAGTAGCCATCTCGGAATTTGAGCTTTGATGAGGTTTT
Source organism: Warburgia ugandensis (assembly GCA_035236585.1). Lineage (NCBI taxonomy): Eukaryota > Viridiplantae > Streptophyta > Magnoliopsida > Canellales > Canellaceae > Warburgia > Warburgia ugandensis. Next base: position 48,572,937 of record CP141130.1, read on the forward strand.
ACACACTATTTCTCTCTCCTACCTGTCAAGCATATAATTTACTTTAGGCAAGTGTGTTCCTCTATTGTGCCTATCATGTGGATACAACCTTCTACGTAAACTCATCTTCATGAGATCCATTCAAGCTATAAGTACATCCTTTGTTTTTCATGGCATGTCAAGCAAGGTACCAATCAAATTTTCACACACATTCTTCTCAATGTGCATGGAATCAAGCACATGGCACACATGTAGGTATTTATAGTACAAAAGTAAAAATAATAATCCTAGCATTTGTCTTGTTCAACCTAAGTTTCACTTATATTACTAGGTTTCTATGCTCATTACCCTCCTATGATTTATGACTTTGTCTCACCTACACAATTCTATACTTATATCTCCTATCCCTTGTAACCATTCACTATTTCCCTAGGCTCCTTCAAGCAATTTACTCACATGCTTATGGATTTTCCTTCATTTCATTATGCTATGTTTTAAAATTTTAAAGTAACTTAGGATTTTTCCAAGTTAATGGTCTTAGATTTCTTTTAATTTTGAAACATTCTTTTAATTTTGAAACATCCTCTGCCACCTTCTTGAAAAGAGCATTGAAGAAGTAGCAAAATTTTGCAATAGATCCACCAACTTTATCTGGCAGCACCAAACATAATGCTACAGGCAGGAGTTGTTGCATTAATGCATGGAAATCATGTAATCCCTAATAATTTCAACTCTTCCATGGAGAAAATGTTTCTAAAGTTTAAAGAGTAGCCATCTAGGAGTTCAAGCTTTGATGGGGTTTTATGCACTATTTCTCTCTCTTACTTGTCAACCGTATAATTTTCTTTAGGCAAGTATGTTTCTCTATTGTGCCTATCATGTGAATGCAACTTTCTATGCAAACCCATCTTCATAAGATCCATTCAAGCTACATGTCCATCTTTTGTTTTTCCTAGCATGTCAAGCAATGTATCAATCAAATTTTCACACACATTCTTCTCAATATGCATGGCATTAAGCACATGGCACACATGTAGGGATTTCTAGTACAGAAGTAAAAAAGAATAATCCAAGCATTTGTCTTTTTCAACCTTAGTTTCATTTATATTACTAGGTTTCTATGCTCATAACTCTCCTATGTTTTATGACTTTTTCTCACCTACACAATTCTATGCTTATATCTCCTATCCCATGTAACCATTCACTATTTCCCCTGGATCCTTCAAGCAATTTACTCACATGCTTATGGATTTTTGTTCATTTCACTATGCTAATGTTTTAAAATTTTCAAGTAACTTAGGGTTTTTCCAAGTTAACGGTCTTGTATTTCTTTTAATTTTGAAACATCCACAGCCACCTTTTTGGGAAGAGCATTGAAGAAGTCACAAAATTTTACAATAGATCCACCAACTTTATCTTGCAGCACCAAACATAATGCTATAGGCATGAGTTGTTGCATTAAGGCATGAAAATTATGTATTTCCAAATAGTTTCAACTCTTCCATGGAGAAATTGTTTCTAAAGTTTAAAGAGTAGCCATCTAGGAGTTTGAGCTTTGATGGGCTTTTACACTCTATTTCTCTCTCCTACTTGTCAAGTGTATAATTTTCTTTAGACAAGTATGTTCCTTTATTGTGCCTATCATGTAGATGCAACCTTCTATGCAAACCCATCTTCATAAGATCCATTCAAGCTACAAGTGCATCATTTGTTTTTCTTGGCATGTCAACCAAGGTACTAATCAAATTTTCACACACATTCTTCTCAATATGCATGGCATCAAGCACATGGCACAAATATAGGGATTTCTAGAACAGAAGTAAAAAGAATAATGATTTCTTCTTCAACAACTTTTAGAGTTGTTGCCACCTATAAGTTAGATACTTTTTTCTTCCCCCATAAGAAATTAAGGTTTTCAACCTATTCCTATACCTATGTAATGACCTCAATTTTTGTAATATTAAAATCCCATGAAAAGTTTAGTTTTGAAGATAAGGGCATTTTGGTCATTTCACTAGTCGCCTTGATTGAACCCAGAAACTTGGTCCTGAAAATGGTACCATTAGATGCGTCTCGGAAAAAGGAATCCAACAAGATCAAAATCACCCAAAATGGAGTTAAAATGAGGAAGTTATGGCCCTTTGAAGATCAGGGGCAAAACTATAATTTTTACAAAAACGGGTTTAGCTGCAAAACACAGGGGCCCGTTTTGATACAGGCACCCTTCATCTTCCACCTCCTAGAGAGTTCTAGAACGGTGGTGATTGGAGGGGAAATCACTGCCATTCTGGAGGTTTCTCCACCGCCATTCAAAGGCGGTGAGAGCCCCCTCCAGAACCCTCTCTTAGCTTTATAAATAGAGCTCATGGGCGCCTCTAATGGAAGCCCAAAACATTGAAGAAAACCCATCGTGGAGCAGTGACCTAGAGGGAAAAACAAGGAGAAAAACCCAGCAATGAGCCAGGTACGCCCAAGATCCCTCAAAACCCATCTCCACCATAGTTCCAAGATTAATTTCCCTAGGTTTTTGCATGAAAAACCATGCAAAACAGAGCCCAGGAGAGTCACCAAGGACCCAGGGACGTTCCCTGGGCTGCACTGGTTTGACAAGGTCAAACCAGGGTGTCTTGAGGATGCCCCGGTTCCCCAACAAGCGGGACATTCCAGTCGGAACGTCCCACGTCGATTTCTGCTTGAAAAACCAAACAGGCGCGTCTCGATGCGCCCGCAAAAGAGAGGAGCGACAGGAAAACCGGCGCGTCTACAGATGCGCCCGTTGAAGCACACATCGCAGGCGCACAGTGCGCTAGTGCTGTGGGTTTTTTTTTGTTCCTTAAGGAAGTCGGGGCGCACGTCATAGACGCGCAGTGCCCTATCATTCCATCTTTTTATTTTTAAGACTCCTATGTACGTATGACACTAAAACGCTTATAACTTGAGATCTAGAGCTCCAATTGAGGTGCCGCAAAAGGCGTTGTGTCCGTGTTGACGACGCAGACACATTTAAACTATAAAATCTCTAATCAAGGCCCAATCAAAGGTGGGCATGACCCTTAGAATAGGATGGTGGCGCATGACCACTAGATCTTTGGAAAACTGAAGATACCAAGGCCCAATTAGGATCCTAGGACACCCATAGGCATAGGGATGGACCCCTAATGCCTAAGTAAAAAGAACAATTACTCTAAAACCCATAAAAGATAGGCCAAACTAACCTTGATTCCTCAAACCATGATCAGGAGCATCTGAGGACAAAAGGGTTAGCGTGACCTAGCCAAGTAGGTGCTCTATCACTACCAGATTCTTTTAAAAGAACTATTATTGTTTTGAGAACATATGTTTTAAGTATATGACTGGTTTAGCATGACTTAATTCAGCATGCATGTGATAAATGCTTTATGCATAAGATGTGTTTTGTAAATAATTGCATATACGTTGTGCATAGATATGTTTTGCAAACTATTGCATACATTGCATGATCTATGAGCATTAAGTTCTTGCAAAGATTGCATGTCCTTGAGGGTTGCCAAAAGACGCTGGAGTGTCGAGGGCCAGGCAGTTGTGGGGGACCCAAAGAGGACAGGTTTTGAAAAGAGGTTTCTTGGCTTATTTGATCTTATGTGATTTGGGCTAGTAAGCCCGTGGGTGCTATGTCGAGGGGTCTGGGTTGGCCACCCAGCCTCTACCACTACTAGGTGGAATGGGTACCACGCCCAAAAAAGGGCATGTCCCTACGTCGACTGCATGTGGTACAGGGGGCTACCACTAGTGTCACGACACTGGGTCGATGTGTCATATGCCCTATGGAGGCTATGACACTGTGTCCTCAGGTACCCGGGGACCACACGGCAGCGAGGTCGTGGGCATAGTCGGACCCTATGGTTTATGGACTTATTTGCATTGCATATGGCATGATATAAGGTTGGTCGACCATACCATACTAAAGATCCATGAGTTGGATTCAGTTGAGCATCTGATGCATATTTTTATGATTATGATATATGATACTTTCAACTTGGATTATGATATTTCTTTAAGTCGTCAGTATTACGGTTTGACAGTGGCTTTTAATATCGATATTGAACGTGATTATTCGAACAACACCCATATGTTATTATGAGCATATGATTTTAAAACATGTCATGCATTATAAAACTAGTAGTGATAGGCTCCTACTGAGTATAGTATATACTCACCCTATCCTTAACTTTTTTCAGGATAATTCCATCTACGAGTAGAGGACATCTATATTAGTACTACAGGCAAGTGAATAAAAAAGGAAACAATCATACATGTAAGTAAATTCTCAACCCTTTGGACATGAATTTGTATTTAATTACAGATGGACTATGTGCTGTGACTGGATAGACCTGGGGAAAAATATTTATGATTTTTGAAGTTTTTCAAAAACTACTTTGGTTGTTGTGAAGGCAAATGACACTCAGGGTTTTCAAAATGAGTTTAAAACTAAAAGGTTTTCTGCTGCATTGCATGGTTTTTATAAAATGGTTTTCAAATAGGGATGCATCCCGCCTTAGGAAATTAGGTATTGCATTTAAAAATGCATGAGAAAACCCGGGTCGTCACAATTGGTATTAGAATTGGGGTTTTATCCTTTCACAGCCAGTCCAGCATGTCCAAGGGTCATGGACAAAAGAGAAAATCAAGAATAAGTAGTATAAAAAGGAGTAGTAGTGATGACTACTTCTATATGAGGATTACCATATTAATGTTCAAGGCATTTCACCATAAACACATAGGTGAAAAAGGAGATAGTCCTAGCAAATACTTAGATATTGGATTGCTTGAATCCTATCAAAATCATAGGAAATAAGAATTGTTGTGCAGTGGTGCAAATATGAAAACTCATATATGGAGCATATTATGATGAGAATGATGAATAAAGATGTTAATGAACTTGTTAGTAGATAGTTCTGATCCGTAATAGATTAATCTCACGAAAGATGAGAACATCGAAAAACCTAGATGGCTATCTTACCATCATAAAGAATATCAGAATATGAGCACATTATCACAAGGGATATGATATGAGTATGATAGGGAATGTAAAAGACAGACTTTGAGAAAATTTTGATGATAATAAGGATGAGCATACAAGATGATACTAGGAGATAAATGTGACTCGTACTAGATCACAAAGGTATGGAGCCTAAAAGACTTAGCACAATTTTAGATACCTTAATTGAAGTCTCATGAAAAGTGAAGTGATATCAAATAATAACTACTTGAGTATTATGGAACAAATCAGAAGATGTATACAAGTGACATATTATGAGGAATATAACACGAATAAGATGAGGAACTATATTCGACAGTGTTACCAAAATATTTTGACAATAACATCGGAGATGATAGATCCATGAATAATAGATCGATCTAAAAGTATAGCATGACCAAAACGTCAATGCCATTATTAAGACATTGTATGAATTTTATTGAGGCTATGGGCAATTAAGGATTTCAATTATCTTAAGATAGTTTAGGATTTCTGAGAAGAATTCAATTTATGATGAAGTATCAATTATATGCAACAAAACATATAGAGACATTGATCCAAGTAGACCAAATGGATATTGAAGAAAAGAGAGAAAGAGATAGAGATGTAACCATAAGTACTCGATGAATATTGAATAATCAAAAGAAGGAGATCATGACTCGATGAAGATACATACAATTCTAACATCTTGAATCCTATAGGAGGGAAGATCAAACAAATGCAAAGGAATAATAATAGTTGAGTTGGCAAGGATACGTATAATAGAGAGAAAGCATATGGGATTTAAGATTTTGAGTAAAAGTATCGAATTTCAGGAGATTATGCGACAAGAAAGTTTCGAAAAGGAATAGTGACCAACTAGAAATTAAAATTCTACAAATGGTTTGACATCAATTATTACAAATAGATTATTATCAGATCCATTAGCTTATGGGGAACACCAATAGATGTAATAAAAAGGAAAATTTGGTGATATCTCACCTTGCCACTACATGAGTAAATAAAGTTATATTGAAAAAGGAATTAGGCCAGGACAGTGACTTGTCCATCTATCTATCTTCAGCAAGAAGGGTACCATCAAGGATCAAATGAAGGTCTTGCTATCATCAATTGGAAGACCAAATATCTTAAGACCATCATTGAGTGTTGTTAACTAAATAGAGGCATCCCACCCTAATTAATCAGGTATGTTAATATCTATGAGTTAGTAGTTGAAGTTATATACTCAGAAGGATGTTATAAGTCTTTAGACTTGAGTACTTGTTAGGCTAAGTCATTTGAGGGTATAAGGCCAGTTGATTAGGCCACATCATGAAGTTGATTTGGCCACATCATGAAGAGCTACAAGTACAATAAATATAGTAACAACTGATATAGGAGCAAAAAATAAGAAGTGATCTAAACCAATGTAAAAGATTTTTTCAAACCTTAGTGGCTACCATGACAAAGTGAAGAAATTACTTTGGGTCTGAAAAATACTACTGACTTGGATTGAAAGAAAGGAAGATAAGTACCGATCACTCTAGAGGCCCTTGAGCTTATAACGTGTCTGGGAAGAGATCAATAGGTAATCAAATAAAGTCTTTCTATGTCTAAGAAAATGTTTATGCTTATCTGAGTATTATAAAACTTGTTGAGTAAACAACTTCAGTACAATTTGAAAATGGGATTGTTTTAGGCTACATCATATCACACAATGGCATAGGAGTAGATAAAGTCAAAATGGATTTAATCTCTATCCTTCCTCCAGGATGGTGAATGAAATTTGATCATTTTTAGGTCGTGCTAGTTTCTTAGTGAAATTGCTAAGCCCCTATGTAATTTACTTATGAAGGAGGCAACTTTTGACTTTTATGAAAAGAGCTTAATGAACTTCTCAACCTATTATTCAATCGTCGAATTGGGGTGCACCATTTGAAATAATGTGTGATCCTTTAGACCATGTGATTGGGTTGCATTGGGTACCATATTGATAAACTCTCCACATGTGCTATATTACCCTGGTAAGACACTCAATGATACCCAACTCAATTATTCCATTACAGAAAAAGAATTGTTGGTAGTTGTATTTACTTCAGATAAGTTTGGATCTTACTTAATAGGATCTAAAGTCATGGTCTATTTGGACAATGCACCATTGCAATACCTTCTTTATAAGAAGGATGCCAAACCTAGGCTAATTCAATGGATACTATTGCTACAAGAGTTTGACTTGGAAATTCAAGATAAAAAGGTTCTAAAAATGTTGTAGTCAATCATTTGTCAAGGTTAGTTGCTCCTGTAAGAGAAACATTTTAGATGAACAATTGTTAAACATTTCCTAATTACCTTGGTATGCATATATTGCTAATTATCATGTCACAAGTCAAATGCTTAATCGTTGGTCAAAACAAGATATGAGAAAATTTATTGTCGATGTAAAGCACTTTACATGGGACAATCTGTACTTGTTCAAGTACTATCCTAATTAGGTCATTAAGAGATGCATACCAGATAATGAAGATCATAAAATCACTTTATTTTGTCATGACCACGCATGCAGGGCCATTTTAATTCTACAAAGATTTTGTAGTGTAGTTTATATTGGCCTACCATTTTCAGGATTCACATGCTTACTACATAGCTTGTGCTAGATGATAATAGTTAGGGAGTATAGGAAAAGAAATATGATTCCCTTGAACCCCATTTTGATCATTGAGCCTTTTGATGTTAGGGGCATTAATTTTATTAGATCTTTTCCTAACTATTTTGGTTATCTGTATGTCCTTGTAGGGGTGGACTATGTGTCTAAATGGGTGGAAGTCATATTGTGTAAGACCAATGACCATAAGGTGGTGGTCAAGTTCTTTAAAGAAAATATATTTGTGCACTTTGGTACCCCTAAGGCCATAATTAATGATGGGGGAAAACACTTTTGCAATAGAGTGTTCGAGTACTTAATAAAGAAATATGGTGTTACCCATAAGATTACCAACCCTTATCATCCTCAAATAAGTCATGTCTTACTTAGACCAATCAATAGAGCTAGGGTTATTGTTGAAGCAACAAGAGGGAACCAAACCTAATGCCCCAAATCATAGGAAGGAGTTGGATCTTGGGCTTACTTGGGAAAGCATTACATTTATAAGAATGATTAGCAAAGCAAGCCCTTTCTCTCTCTTAGTTAGTGGATAGCTAGAAGTGTCAAATAGGGAGATAAAGTGAATTTTGGAAAAGATAGTCAATTCAAATAGGAAAGACTAGTCTTTAAGACTTAGTGATACTCTATGGGCCTACCAGAAGACATTTAAAACCCTTATGGGCATGTCATCCTACCACTTGGTCTGTGGAAGGGCCTACCACCTCCTAGTAGAACTTGAGCATAAAGCATATTGGGCCATTAAAAAGCTCAATTTTGATTTAGATACTATTGAGACCCACAAAAAACTCCAAATCAATGAGTTGGATGAACTAAGGAAAGATGCATATGAGTTTTCTAAGATATACAAAGGCTGCATGAAAACAATCATGTTAGATACATCCTAGGAATGTCCTTCAACCTAGGACAAAAGGTCCTTTTGTATGATTCTAGATTGCATCCATTCCCAAGAAAACATTGATCTCGATGGCCTAGGACCTACATAGTACATACTATTTATCCTCATGGGGCCATTAGATGGAAAACGATGGAGAGATTTCCAAAGTCAATGGGCAAAGACCAAAACCTTATCTAGAGTTGGTCAACCCTGAAGTAGAAGAAATCTTATTGGTTGAACCAGTCTACTATGACCCACCTTAGCATGTTCCTTGATACTAGTATTCATCATTAAATTTGCATTCATCATGGCATTTTATGTGTGGTTGAAGACATTAAACTTAGCACTCACTAGGGGCAAGCCAGGGTTTTTCTTCCAGAGAGTCTCATTGTTCTAATAACCCATTTATAATATAGGGTTCTATGTTTTAAAACATTGGGGACAATATTTAGTTCAAGGTTGGGGTTGTAGATATGCATGAGATTTCTAAGTTTTTCCTTCTTTTTCTAAAAAAAGAAAAAAGAAAAGAGAGAGGAGAATTTTTAAACTTTTCCAAAGTTTTTAAGGTCAAGTTCCTTTACCGTGATGAGAATTGGATTTTTAGAATCTTAATATGTCTCCTACTTTAACTTCTTAATAGAAATGCATATGGTTAATTCTGCATCTTATGCATGTCCTAAACTATTTATGAAAGTTAAATCGTGGAAAAAACTTGCACACAATGTAGAGTCTAAACTAATAGATAATTATGACATAATGACCCCGAGAAAATTAGTGGAGACCTATATACCCAATGGGTATTAGAGACTATCATCTTCTGTGAGGATTGTAATTAATTCCATAATTTGTTTAGTGGACATTACTTTGAAAGATCACAGTATCTTTGCTTTGATCAATTTTCAAGAAATAATAGGAGTACTAACTTTCTTTCCTAAACATTTATTGAATCTGATAGGGTGTAAGAAACCTAAAAAATGATATAGGCCATCTTTGTTTTAGCCTAGAAACATAAAGCCTAGCTAGTAATGTATAGCACCTATTAGACCTTTTGAGCTATTTGGTAAACCTTTTCTTTCAAAAACCCATTTTCCACGACCCAAAGACCCAAATATAAAGTATCCACTACCCATTTTTCAAAAGTGAGCAAAGATGATAGAAAAAGTTCAAAATGGACAAAAATTTAAGAAGTGAAAAATATCAAAGTGTTTACATAGAAAAGCCTCATCCTAAAGAAAAAAGAAATAAAAAAAAAGGTTAAAAACTAGAAATATTAAGAAAATGAAAAATGAAGAGGAAGGAAAAGTAGAAAAGACATTTACTTTAATAAAAAGAAAAGGAAAGTTGTCCAACATTAATATAAGACCTCTACTCAGATTTGAAATTTTGCATTGTTTTACCCTTTCCTTCAGAACCTATCCTAAACCTCCATTTCATCCTATGTAAAGACCTATTGATCTTAAGGTGGAAGATAGCCTTAAAGAGGATATAACTACGAAGGAACTAAGGTGAACCACCCTTACTGGTCTTGGTAATGACATCCATTCTTAGGGATCATATTTCCTTTATCTTATATGTGCTTAAAAGAAATTATGTGAACCATCATATTGATGGATTCACTCACATAGTGTATACTAGTGAGAATATAAGATCAAAATATCATTCCAATAGAGTATAAGCATATCTATTTAGAAGTTTAAACTTGTGTGGTTGCACATATATTGCACTCCGAGATATAATTGTAATAAAATGGTTTTGGTATGTGGATAACTTGTGAAAATTTTCATTCATCTTTATTAACTTGTTAAAGTTGGCAGAGTGCTAATCAAGGAGAATTCTTTGAGATAAAATAAAGGACTTAGCCTTTTGAAATTATGTGGGCATGTACACTGGAAACCCTCACAACACTTAACTCGTCCACTACGGGTAACCTAGGAGTTTAAGGGCTTATTACATATGATAATGCAATTGTAAGTGTTCATCATTTTTCATAGGATTAGCAAAAAGGCTAGTTGGGGGATGTGATAAGTGTTCAATTTTTTATAAAAAGTACTCAATTAGTAGTCTATATATTATAAATTATAGTGTTATTTCTGGGGTTTTCCTAAAAATTCATAACATATTCATTTCTGACCTAATAATTCAAAATTTTAATATTTAACAGGTTCAGGACCTAATCCAAAGTAAGTATGTCCATTATCATAAATTTTAGTATTTAATTAGTGTTTTTACTCTTTTGTAGGTGTTGACAAGATGATCTAGTTGCCAAGATAAAGTAAGATGAGATTTGAAGGTCAAGATCAAAAGAGGGCCAAAGACCTAAATTTCATCATTCCAAAGGTCAATCAAGGTTCAAGATCATCTTAATGCAATTAATAAGGAAATGAGAAGAACTAAAGGTGATTCAAATGGGCCCATGCAAAAAGACATAAAATTCTATTACTTTTGCATGAGAATTGGGGCCATGCATGAAGTTTGCTAATATATCAAAGAAACCTAAATAAGCCAAGCTATTCAAGCCTTGAAGCTAAGAGACTTAGCCACTCAATCCATAAAGCATTAAGCCATCAAAGTGAGCCACCAAGCCACATGGGAGCCATGCCACATGGAGTCACACGATTGGAGAACATCTAGAAGTAATTGTCCTATGCTAAATGGTTAATTTCAAGGGGTAATTAGAAAGGAATTTGGGTGTCAATTAATATGGTAAGATATGCATGCATAGGTGGATCAATGGAGAAAGAAACCAAGTCAAATTTCCTTATCATTCCCTCTCTTTTCACCCTATTTTCTCTTTCTTTCCTATCCACCATGCCACATACTTAGAAGGGAAGTAGTTCCACCCCAACTCCCTTGAAAAGAGGCACCACCTCCTTCCAAAGCCATCCACTCCACCAACTCCACCTTTTAATTCCTTTCCTCACTCAACTACTTCACCTTCCTATCTCTTTCCTCCACCTTTCCTATCTTTTTCCACTTTCTTCCCATTACATCAAGTAATATACCTTAAGGAAAGGGATTCCATGCCTAATCCCTTGAAATGTGTCTCCTCCCCCTCCCCTTTGCTTATATTAAGGAAGTCTAACTTACCTCACTTTTTAACCTTTTTGCTCCAATCAACCACCTCTCACCTAATTTTTACCTACATGGTGTATGTTTAAATTTTGTAATAACCCAAATTTTTGTAATTGATTGAGAGAATCAATAAAGTATGAGTTTTAGAAATTTTGGGCTAGAATATTAAGGTTATTTAGAATGTACTTCTTATAGAAGTATAATTAAGGGATAAGACATGCATAATTGAAATTGAACTCAATGAACCCTTTAGAATGACTGTAAGCATGACAAATTCTGAATTCGTATGAAAAATCCTTAATTTACTTCATTTTATGGACAAAAGGGTAAAATAGTAATTTTACCCATAATCGAGATCTGAACATCATAATTTAGAATGTGCTGAGAAATACAAATCCAATGCCACTAAGTATGCTGATTTCTGAGATCATGGGAATAAACCCTAATTTTTATACATAAAGGGCAAAATGGTCTTTTTACACTATGTGGGGTCCACAAGGGACCTAAAAAGGAATCCAATGACCAGCCCACATGAAATCATGGGTCAAACCACTACCAGCTAGTAGTGGAGAAAAAGGTGATGGTAGAGAATCCAATGCTAATTAAATAATAAAAAGAATAACCATAATCATTACACATAATCATGAAAACACCCAAAATGCCTATAAATACACCCCCAAAAATCGTTTAAAAATGTCCATAAAATTTGCATGAAATTATCTTGACTTCTTCTACAAAACCAAACATAGATCCATTCCCAAAATCCCAAAAGATCCCTTTCTTTCATTTTCTCCCTCCTCTCTCTAGATTGGAACAAGAGACCTAAATTCAATTAGGTACTCTGTTCCAGATCAAATATCACAGATCATACCATATAAAATTTCCTACCATACCTTAGCTACAAAACGCCTATGGAAATTTCAAGATCCAACGGCTCAACAATAGAAATCACAATACAAGTGGATCTTGGGCTATCTTATCATCAAACTAGTATTCTCTTAATCTGGACTATATAACCAACATTTTTCTCCAATTACGTAGGTGGAACTACTTCCTAGACATATTTATTGTTGTTTAATGAAAATTTTATTTTACTGTAATTTGATTTGGGTGAAAAATTGTAAAAATAAAGTAAAGATTAGAACCTTCAATTCATGATGATTGAGGGCTCAGATGGAAAATCTAACATTTCCAATCGATCCAGAAGGGTCCAAAACCTCTAGGGTAAAAGTTTCATGAAATTATATTAAGTTTTGGACCCTCAATTGAGAGGGATTGATTGGACGGTCCAGGACAAACTGTCTGTTCTCCCGATTGGATCCGGTTCCCCAGGACGGTGTGCGAAATGCCACATTAAAATGCATCACGTGTTCGTCCCGATGACAGAGGCACCGCCCAACTAGTTTCGCCCGGCCCGTCTGCCCGAACGATCTGGGCCATCCATTCAAATGGACCCAGATCATATCTAGACCCTAGGAATGGACTGTGAACTTCCAGACTCAATTCATGTAATGCCCGAGCATTTTACGCTATTTTTAACAAAAATTGGACATTTTATGGGAAATAAACTCTGTAAAATGTTTTACTTTATTTAAAATAGTAACCTAAGGAATTTGTAAGGAAACTTGGTACCATTATATTCTACTCGGAAAATGGAATCCAACGCCTCAAAGAATGCTGAAAACGAAGTTCGTATGAAGAAGTTACGGCCGTTTAAAGATTAGGGGTATTTCTGTAATTTGAATTAAAAACGAAAAAGGTAGAAAACACAGGGGCCGTTCTGATAATGGCACCCCATCGTCTTCTTCCTCTAGATTTCTCCAAAAACCCTAGTTTCCAGAGAAATCAGCCACCGCCAATGGCAGCACCACCATAGCAGGGCTATAAAAAAAGCCCTATCTCCCCCTCTCCAAATCACGAGTTTTCCGGCCATTTTGGGACTGGGGTTTCTGGCAAAAATCGGAAACCCATCTTAACGCAGCTTCCCTTCGTTTTTCGGCAACAGCCAGGCCCAAGTCAGGCCAGCCATTGCCATTTGCCCATACCCCTCTCTTCTTTCCCCCTTTTTCTTCCTCTGGTCACACTGGAACGGTGGGCTTTCCCCTTCTTCAAGTTTTCCAGGGACCAAGGATTCAGGCAGGTGGGAGGAGCGCCATCTCCGGCTATCCAGGTAAGTCGTTTTTCCTTCCTTTCCATTTTTCTTCCCCCTTTTAGGCCAGATCCATGCTGGATCTAGTGTTTCCATTAAGTTTTCCAGCCGGTCTTCCTGGCTAAAAAATGTTCCAAGACGGTTCCAGCTGGCCTTGCACGAACAAGGCGTCCCAAGCATGCCATGCTCCACGTGCACCTGGGACAGGGTCCCTGGGATGGGTTCCAGGCATACGACAGTACGTACACCATCCCTAGTGTGGCCTTCGGGTGCGCGTGCGACATGGGGCACGGGTCTTGGCTCGACCAGGATGCACGGGGTGCCTTGGGAGCTGAGACGTGCCATGCTACACCAAAGGTGCATCCCTGCGATGCCATCTAGGATGCGCGTCATAGCGCGTCGCTTGAGCATGCATGTGCGCTTGTAAAATGTGGTCCCTGGCACGGCCTTTGGGCACGCACGCACGTGAGGCGGTCACGGTTCAACCAGGATACACGGGTGTCCTAGGAACTAGGACACGCGGACCTAATGAGACTTTAAAGTTAGGATTAGAGGACAATTTACAGAGTTTAACTATTGAATAGTAGATCCATATCATAGGATCTAGCCTGACAATGAATTAGGCAAGGACCATGGACCCTAAAAGGCAGATCTAGTGATCTAATGTCTAAATAGAATGAAATTGATAAGAACGCCTTGTATCCATTCATACCCAGGAGTTTATAAATGAGACCCAGGGACGGGTTGAGTGATAAAGGATGTGACTCCAGCAGACTTTGAGGTAGGTGCTCTATCGCTACTAGACTTTTTAAAAGAGCCATGATCGTTTTGAGAATGCATGTTTTAAGTATAAGTATATGACTTGTTTAGCATGACTTATTTTATCACTTGTTTAGCATATGAATGAATTCAGCATGCATATGATAAATACATTATGCATAGACATGTTTTGCAAACAATTGCATATATTGCATTATTTGTGAGCATTGAGTTCTTGAAAAATTGCATGTCCTTGAGGGTTACCAAAAGACGCTGGAGTGCCCAAAAGATGCTGGGCAGGCAGTTGTGAGGGACCCAAAGAGGACAGGTTTTGTAAAAGAGGTTTTTGCTTGTTTGATCTTATGTGATTTGGGCTAATAAGCTTGTGGGCACTATGCCAAGAGGTCTGAGTTGGCCTCCAGCCTCTACCACTATTAGGTGGGATGGGTACCACGCCCAAAAAGGGGCATGTCCCTGCTTCGACTGCATGTGGTACAGGGGGCTACCACTGGTGTCACGGCACTGGGTCGAAGTGTCATGTCCCGTGGAGGCATATGACCCTGTGTCCCTAGGTACCTAGGGACCACACGGTGGCGAGGTCGTGGGCATAGTTGGGCCCTATGGTTTGAGGATTTACTTGCATTGCATATGGCATGACATGAGGTTGGTCGACCATACCAGATATCCATGAGTTGGATTCAGTTTAGCATCTAAGCATATCATTATATTTATTTACAGTTCGACTATGAGCTGTGACTAGATAGGCCTGGAGAAAACACTTATGATTTCTAATGTTTTTCAAAACCTACTTTGGTTGTTGTGAAAGCAAATGACACTTGGGGTTTTCAAAATGAGTTTAAAACAAAAGATTTTCTGCTGCATTGCATGGTTTTCATAAAAGGGTTTTCAAATAGGGATGCATCCCGCCTTAGGAATTAGATATTGCATTTAAAAATGCATGGAAAAACTCAGGGTTGTCACAGTTGGTATCAGAGCCAGGTTTTATCCTTTCACAGCTAGTCCAGCATGTCCAAGGGTCATAGACAATAGAAAAAAATAAATCAAGAAGAAGTAGTATAAATAGAAGTAGAAGAGATGACTACTATTTGAAGATTACAATATTAATGATCATGGCATTTCACCATAAACAAATAAGTGAAAAAGGAGATGGGTCTAGCAAATACTTAGATATTGGATGGCTTAAATCTTATCAATAAGGATTGTTGTACAATGGTGCAAACAGGGAAACTCATATATGAATTAGATTATGATGAGAATGATGAATGAAGATGCTAGTGAACTTGTTAGTAGATAGTTCTGACCTATAATCGATTAATCTCACCAAAGATGAGAACATTGAAAAACCTAGATGGCTATCTTACCATCATAAAGAATATTAGAATATGAGTACACTATCACAAGGATATGATATGAGTATGATAGGGGATATAAAAGATAGACTTTGAGAAGATTTTGATGATAATCTAAGAGGGATGAGAATGCAAGATGATATTAGGAGATAACTGTGACTCGTACTAGGTCACAAAGGTATGGATCCTGAAGGACTTAGCTCAATTTTGGATACCTTCTTATGAAGAGTGAAGTGCTATCGAATAATAACTACCTGAGTATTATGGAGCAAATCAGAAGATGTATACAAGTGACATATTATGTGATTAAGAGAAACATAACACGAATATGATAGGGAAATGAATTTGATCGAGTTATCAAAAGATTTTGATGATGATACTAAGGATGATAATAGATTGATCCTAACATGAACTTGTAAGAGAAGTATAGCATGACCAAAATGTCAATGCCATTGTATGAATTTTATTGAGGCTATGGGAAATTGAGGATTTCAATGATCTTAAGACAGATTAGAATTTCTTAGAAGCATTCAGTTTATCGTATCTGTTAAGTAAAGGAGTAGATGTAGTATCGATTATATGCAACAAAGCACATGAAGACATTGATCTAGGTAGACAACAATGAGGATTTTGAAGAAAAGAAAGAAAGAGATAGAGATATAACTACCAGTATTCAATGAATATTGAATATTCAAAAGAAGAAGATCATGAATTTATCTTGAATTGAGTGGGAAGATAAACCAATTAACTTCGAAGGAATGATGATAGATGAGTTGGTGATCTTATTGTAAAAGAGTATAAAAGAGAGAAAGCATATGGGGTTTAAGATTTTGAGTAGAGTATTGAAATTTCAGGAGATTATGCGACAAGAAATTTTCGAAGAGGAATGGTGACCAACTAGAAATTAAAATTCTACAAATGGTTTGATATCAATTAGATTCTTTTCAGATCCATTAGCTTATGAGGAAGACCAATGGATATAGTCCACAAAAAGAAAATTTTGGTGATATCCTACCTTGCCACTACATGAGTACATAAAGTCTATTGAAAAAGAAAACAAGAGAGGACAGTGACTTGTCCATTTAGCAAGTAGGGTACCATCAAGGATCAAATTGAGGTCTTACTATCATAGATTGGAAGACCAGAAATCTTAAGACCATTATTTTGTCGTTATCTTTAGAGTACTGTTGACTAAATAAAGGTATCCCACCCTAATTAATCAAGTATGTTGGTATCTATAGTAGTCAAAGTTATATACTCAGAGGGATATTATAAGTATTTGGACATGAGTTTTACCTAAAAGAAGTTACTTGCTAGACTAAGTCATTTGAGGGTATGAGGTCAGTTGATTAGGCCACATCATGGAGGAGCTACAAATACAATAAATACAATAACAACTGAGACAGAAGCAAAAATAAGGAGCGATCTCCACTAGTGAGACAGATTTTTCTAAACCTGAATAAATACCATGACAAGCCATAGAAATTACTGTGGGTCTGAAAGATGCTGCTGACTTGGATTGAAAAGAAAGGTAGATAAGTACCGATCACTTTAGAGGCCCTTGAGCTTATGACATAGATATATCTGGAAAGAGATCAATATGTAATCAAATAAAGTCTTTCTATGTCTAAGAAAATGTTTTATGCTTACCTGAGTGTTGTTAAACTTGTTGAGTTAACAACTTCAGTACAATTTGATATAATCGCTATTGAATGTTAATTATTGTTATAAGCTAATTATGAGGAGGCACTTGAAGGATAAAATTTGAGGAATTGAGAAAATCACTACTTATGAGGATACCTCCTGACAATATCGACTGCATGGTTGACGATAAAGCCTTCATAAAAGATTGAACAATATATTATAGGGAATGGAAGGAGAAAAGTTGAGGTGGCCAGCACAATATAAGGCGAGATGTGATGTTACGTTGCCTTTAGATGACAAGTTAGTTATGTGCATATACCAAGTACAAAAAATCAATTGAAGGAATTTCTTAAGGATTAACCCTACTAGATTGAGTATAGAACTTTTGGACTGAAAGGTTACAAAGAAAACCATCAAGAAAAGAAAGGACAAAGAGGATGATAGCAAAGGATTCAACCATGACCTAGTAAGGGTACTCGGTTATGAATAAGAGACTTTTTGCTTTGCATAAATGGGAACATTATTGAAAATCCTAATGACAAATTGATGTGAATAGTGAGATAGGCCTCTAGATGAGAACATTTGACCCATAATGAAGAATCGACCATTAACGTTTGACATGAGAAAAGCGTTTAATGAATTCAATAATTATGAAACTGGATATGGAGTTAGGACATTTTACTTTCAGTATATGATACAGTCCTCAATGGAAGAAGCTACTAATTGGCTTTCATGAGTTTATTTCGAATGTAATTTTGGTCAAGGAATCAAGTCACATATGGAAAACGACAGACAGTTGAAATTCAAAGTTAATCAAGGGTTTGGCTGTAGAGCACATGATACCATGTCAGTTATTGAAGTATCTTGGTGACAAATATAAAAGATAAGAAGCAAAGTTAGACACAATAGAAAGAAGGTAATTTTTTTGGACACTTACTAATGACATATAACCAACCAATAGAAGGAGATATGGATGATGAAGAGATCACTAGATGAAAGACAAGAAGAAAAAGGGATTGTCCTATGCTATTCAAAATAAAATAGGAGAAATAAGATCATATGATCTCA
This sequence comes from Warburgia ugandensis, assembly GCA_035236585.1. NCBI lineage: Eukaryota > Viridiplantae > Streptophyta > Magnoliopsida > Canellales > Canellaceae > Warburgia > Warburgia ugandensis. The sequence goes on from CP141130.1 coordinate 48,591,510, forward strand.
AAGAAGAGTGGAGTAATTTATACATGAATAAAGAAGCATGATCTACAAGGAGACTATCCTATACATGATGAGAAAAGTGTAGGCATCTAAGGATTTCGAGATAGATGAATTACGGTTAGAAATCGATATTGTTAAATGGGCACGTATAGGAGTATGCATCAGAGTATGTAGCGAAAGCAGCCCTTATAGGTAAGGCCTTGTAGAAGGAACAATAAAAATAAATTGAGGTTGAGCCTAGATTTGATTCCTAAGGGGAGAATGCATTCACCAAGAAGTTATCTAAGAGATAAAATACCTTGAAGATGGTAATTTATGGAATTTCGAGGACGAAATTCTTTTAAGGGGGTAATAATGTAATGCCCGAGCAATTTATGCTATTTTTAACAAAAATTGGACATTTTATGGGAAATAAACTATGTTAAATGTTTTACTTTATTTAAAATAGTAACCCAAGGAATTTGTGAGGGAACTTGGTACCATTAGATTCTACTCAAAAAATGGAATCCAACCCCTCAAAGAACGTCGAAAACAGAGTTCGTATGAAGAAGTTACGGCCGTTTAAAGATTAGGAGTATTTTTGTAATTTGAATTAAAAATGAAAAAGGTAGAAAACACAGGGGGGCCGTTTTGATAACGGCACCCCATCGTCTTCTTCCTCTAGATTTATCCAGAAACCCAAGTTTCCAGAGAAATCTGCCACCGCCAATGGCGGCACCACCATTGGCAGCATCGCCATAGCAGGGCTATAAAAAAAGTCCTATCTCCCCCTCTCCAAATCACGAGTTTTCCGGCCATTTTGGGACTGGGGTTTCCAGAAAAAATCGGAAACCCGTCTCAATGCAGCTTCCCTTCGTTTTTCAGCAACGGCCATGGCCAAGTCAGGCCGGCCATTGCCATTTCCCCATGCCCCTCTCTTCTTTCCCCCTTTTTCTTCCTCTGGTCGCACCGGAGCGGTGGGCTTCCCCCTTCTTCGAGTTTTCCAGTGACCAAGTGTTCAGGCAGGCGGGAGGAGCGCCATCTCCAGCTACCCAGGTAAGCCATTTTTCATTCCTTTCCATTTTTCTTCCCCCTTTCAGGCTAGATCCGTGCTGGATCTAGCGTTTCCAGCAGGTTTTCCAGCCGGTCTTCCTAGCCGGAAAGCGTTCCAAGCCAGTTCCAGTTGGCCTTGCATGAACAAGGCATCCCAGGGACGCCATGCTCCATGTGCACCTGGGACAGGGTCCCTAGGATGGGTTCTAGGCATACGACAGTACGTACACTATCCCTGGTGCGGCCTTCGGGTGCGCGTACGACATGGGGCATGGGTCCTGGCTCGATCAGGATGCACGAGGTGCCCTGGGAGCTGAGATGCGCCATGCTACACCAAAGGTGTGTTCGTGTGATGCCATCCAGGATACGCGTCATAGCGCGTCACTTGAGCATGCATGTGCGCGTGCAAAATGCGGTCCCTGGCACGGCCTTTGGGTGCGCGTAAGGCAGTCGTGGTTCAACCAGGATACATAGGTGTCTTGGGAACTGGGACACACGGACCTAATGAGACTTTAAAGTTAGGATTAGAGGACAATTTACAGAGTTTAACTATTGAATAGTAGATCCATATCATAGGATCTAGCTTGAACAATGAATTAGGCAAGGACCATGGACCCTAAAAGGTAGATCTAGCGATCTAATGTCTAAATAGAATGAAATTGATAAGAACTCCTTGTATCCATTCATACCCAAGAGTTTATAAATGAGACCCAGGGACGGGTTGAGTGATAAAGGATGCGACTCTAGCAGACTTTGAGGTAGGTGCTCTATCGCTACTAGACTTTTTAAAAGAGCCATGATCGTTTTGAGAATGCATGTTTTAAGTATAAGTATATGACTTGTTTAGCGTAAATTATTTTATCACTTGTTTAGCATATGAATGAATTCAGCATGCATATGATAAATATATTATGCATAGACATGTTTTGCAAACAATTGCATATATTGCATGATTTGTGAGCATTGAGTTCTTGAAAAATTGCATGTCCTTGAGGGTTACCAAAAGACACTGGAGTGCCCAAAAGACGCTGGGTAGGCAGTTGTGAGGGCCAGGTAGTTGTGAGGGACCCAAAGAGGACAGGTTTTGAAAAAGAGGTTTTCGCTTGTTTGATCTTATGTGATTTGGCCTAATAAGCTCGTGGGCACTATGCCGAGAGGTCTGGGTTGGCCTCCAGCCTCTACCACTATTAGGTGGGATGGGTACCACGCCCAAAAAGGGGCATGTCCCTGCTTCGACTGCATGTGGTACAGGGGGCTACCACTGGTGTCACGGCACTGGGTCGAAGTGTCATATGTCCCGTGGAGGCATATGACCCTGTGTCCCTAGGTACCTAGGGACCATACGGTGGCGAGGTCGTGGGCATAGTTGGGCCCTATGGTTTGAGGATTTACTTGCATTGCATATGGCATGACATGAGGTTGGTCGACCATGCCAGATATCCATGAGTTGGATTCAGTTGAGCATCTAAGCATATCATTATGTTTATGATATATATACTTTCGACTTGGATTATGCTATTCTTTAAGTCGTCACTATTCCAGTTGGACAGTGGTTTTTAATATTGATATTGAACATGATTGTTCGAACATGCGCATGTTTTAAAGAGCAAATGATTTTAAACATAGCATGCATTGTAAAACTAGTAGTGATAGACTCCTACTAAGTATAGTATATACTCACGCTATCCTTAACACTTTTTAGGATATTTCCATTCACTAGTAGAAGACTCCTCAGGAAATGTTAGTGCTATGAGCAAGAAAAATCAAAAGGAGACAATTATACATGTAAGTAAGCACTCTACCCTTTGGACATGTATTTGTATTTATTTACAGTTGGGTTGTGAGCTATGACTGGATAGACCTGGAGAAAACACTTATGATTTCTAAAGTTTTTCAAAAACTACTTTGGTTGTTGTGAAAGCAAATGACACTTAGGGTTTTCAAAATGAGTTTAAAACAAAAGATTTTCTGTTGCATTGCATGGTTTTCATAAAAGGGTTTTCAAATAGGGATGCATCCCGCCTTAGGAATTAGATATTGCATTTAAAAATGCATGGGAAAACTCGGGTCGTCACAATTCAGGAGTCATATGATCTCCAAATTGAAATCGAAAAGAAGTTATGGAAAATTTTCAACCTCTAGTTTCTTAAGAAATGATAAAATGGGAAAAATATCTTATGAAACTTTTTGTATTTAGGAAATAAGTTTCCAATTTCCAAGAACATCAAGATCTGAGGTGATCAGATCTTGGCAATCTTTTTTAATAATGATACACTATTAAAATAGAGTGATATCTATGGTTTATTTTAACATATCTGAGATATATTAAGGGATCTACTCATTATAATAGAAAAACCCTAAAAATACAAAGGGACCCACTTGATTAATGAGATCAAGTGTGATCAGATCCTTGGGATGGATTGAATGAATGTTAATATGATGAAATCCAAGGAGATCATGGATTGAATATGATAAAAAAAAAGAAAGAAGTAATATGATCCTTAGACCTTACTCAAGAAAAACCCCTAAATGTAATTAAATCCCTTGATCAAAAGAAAAATATCTAAGATCAAATGGTTGGATCATAAATAAAGGTTTCTAAAAATATTAATGTAATTAGTTTCATTTTCTATTAATTGATAATAGCATTTTAAATGTGATTTATGTTATAAAGCATGCTAGTGCAACTTTTAGACTTTAACATGATATGTGATTAGATTGTTATAATAGGTTGCTAGATTTAATTATCCTAGGGGTATGTTAGTGTGATTTTATGCAAGTGTAATTTAGGACCAAGTTAGTATGATTTCATGACCATTGTAACTTAGGATCATGCTAGGATTTCATGTAAGATTATACTGTAGTATGAGATTGTACCTTAGTCCATGTTAGTTTAAATTGGGTTATTAAGGTATATTAGTTGAAAATCATGCTAGTGTAATTTTAAGTACCTTGTATCATTATCATTAAGTTGTTCAATTATGTAGTTTTATGCTTTGAATTTATAATTCATTTATGGTTAAATTTCATTAGTAGATCTACTTGTTATGAGATAAAGAGCATAAAACACCAAAATAGAATCTAATGAGAAAGTAGAGTTTCATGACACAAATAAGAGTGGATTATTTTGTTAATTAGTAAGGGCTATGGTTAGTAGGACAATATAAGGATTATCAAATCCTTTGCCCAAACTAGGAAAATAATAAACGCCATGAATAACATGGTAAATGTTCATGGACTTAATTAAAATCAATTAGGAAGAGTACTTAGGGTCAACATGCTTATAGGAACCTTATGAAAGGTTGAGCTAAGGTCACTCTAGTGAATGTTGAACATAGTGGTTAAGGGGGTTGTCTAATAGAGCCTCGCTCTTCCCCTACCTTCTGTTGATGTTTGTGATGTCTAAATGCCTCCTTACATGAGGATTGAAGTAACCACTTTGTGTTCACCCATTCAACTAGTAAACCTTAGCCAATTGGAAATGAGAGGAGCAGTCTAGACTTAGGCTGAAATAAGTTACCTTCAACCAGCAAAACATGAATTGGTTGAATAATAATAGTAAGAGCATAAAAGGTTAGTAAATTATCTAACTCTAATAAAAACTATAAGTAAGAGAAGGATGATCAAATAAGATCCATTAGATCTTGAATGATTAAGAACAATAAGAATAAGAATATTTTATTGTATTTAGTATGCATGTTATAGATCAAATCTAGTTCATTAGATTAGATAATCCAAACCCTTGATCAAAGATGATTCAAGGAAGAAAACCAAGATCATCCTCCTTAGGAATGATCCAATAACTGAACTTAGATTAAAGAGGCACTAGATGATAAAAGATCTAGGACCTTGATCTTTATCAACAAGTGTAGATTGTCGATCAAAGGATCTATGAAAGATCAAGATCAAGGAGATGGACACACAAAGACTTAGAGATAGAAAATACTTAAACATGAATGATTTAAAGATCATTCTAAACATCAGATCTAGTGATCAATAGGATTGTTCATAATTTATATATATTGACAGTATGTATGGATATACAGATTACATACATCAGTCAGGATCATGGAAGATCTGGGAAAAGGGATCACTACTTGAAGGTTGGAGGATTTGATGAATGCATTTACATGCGATGTACATGATTGAACCCATGACCTTATGTTGACAAGAGTAATGTTAATACTTGTATTAAATCTCCTGAAACCCTTATGATCTAACCAAAAACATATAAAATGGTTAAGGACTAGACTCTAAGACATCAATATTTAGAATGTAGTATTCCACACAACCGAGATCTAAGACATCAATATTTAGAATGTACTCAGAAATATGATTCCAACGCCACTAAGTACGCTCAATTCTGAGTTTGGGAGAATAAAATGGATTTTTCTCCATAAAAGGGAAAAATGATAAGGGGCCCACAAATGAATCCAAAGGCCAAAAAACATGTAATGAGTGTCAAACCACTACCAGCTGATAGTGGAGAAGGAGGTGGTAGTGGAGGATCCAATGTTAACTTAATATTCGAAAGAATTGAAACACAATTATTACAAAATTATGAAAAATTCAAAAACATCTATAAATACAACCCCAAAAATCCTCCAAATATGTTTATAAAATTTACCACGAAATTTTCTTGCTTCTCCTATAAAACCAGATCTAGATTCATTCCCAAATTTCCAAACTCCCAAAAATCTCTCATCTTTCAATTTCTATCTTCTCTCTCTAATTGCAACAAGAGACCTAAATTTAATTAGGCACTTTATTCCAAATCAAATCTCATAAATCCCACCATTTATATTGTCCTAGACTATAGAAGAAAATTCAAGATCCAATGGTTTAAACAACAAGAAATATAAGACAAGCGATTCTTGGGTGATCTTATCATCAAATGGATATTCTTTTAAATTGGGATGCAAAACCAATATTTTTCTCCAAACAAGTACGTGGAAATTCTTTCCACACTTATTTCATGTTAATTTATATAATTTTTATTTTTCTAAAATTAGTTTTAGGTTAAAAATAATAAAAATCAAGTAAGGATAAGAACCCTTAAATTTTGGATGATGAAGAGCTCAGATGGAAAATTTTAGCCATTCAATCGATCCATAAGGGTCCAAAACCCCTAGGGTAGAATTTTCATGAAATTTAATCAAGTTTTGAGCCTTTAATTGAAAAGGAATTGATTGGATAGTCAAAATGGACTGTTCGATCTTCCATAAAAGATCGGATCCCAGGACATTGCCGTAGGACACTGCACGGCAACGCGCCTTGCAGAAGTGTCTCCACGTGCATGCTCCACAGTCGATGCCATCCCGGTAGACCGACTGCGCGATAGCGCCGATTCAAAGAATGCATTACGGTGTGTGTCCCGGTGGGGGGAGTGTGCTAATTGTTCCACCTAACTGTCCCGCTCCACCGACTGATCACAGCCATCCATTCCACTGGGCCCAGATAAGAAAGAAGCTATGGAAAGCATATAAGGTCTATTTTCATTTGATATCATAAAATTGATAAAACTATGCAAGAAACTTACTATTTTTAGGAATTTAGCTTCTAATTTTCATGATCTTCAAGATCTGAGATGATCAAATCTTAGGGATCTACTGAAATGATGATATAATGTTACAATCAAGTAATATCCATGATTTATTTTGACAAGATCTAAAATAAAATGAGGAATCTACCCTTTATGTTAGAAAAACCTAAAAAAATGCAAAGGGACCCACTTGATCAATAAGATAAAGTATGATTAGACCCTTTAGATGGATTGAATGAATGATATTATGATGGAATCCAGTTTGATCATGGATTAAATATGACATAAACAAGTGGATATGATCTTTGGATCCTAATGGAGTAAAAACCCTAAATGTAATTAAAACCCTTGATCTAAATGAAAAGATCTAAGATCTAATGGTTGGATCATAAGTAAAAGTTCCTAATTATCTTAATCTACTTAGTTTACTTGTCTTTTATTTGATAATAGAATTGTAAATGTGATTTATGTTATAAATTAGGAAGCATGATAGTGTAATTCTTAAATTTTAGCATGTTATGCTCTAAATGTTATTAGTTTGTTATTAGGTTGGTAGATTTAATTATCTTAGGATCATGTTAGTTTGAAATTAAGATTTTAGCACGATTCCATTATGTTACTACTAAAATTTCATGTATTTCATAATTTAGGATCATGCTAGTTTAAGTATAGTTATATTTATAGGAATCATGTTAGTATAAATAGTTGTTAAATTTATATTGGATTTATGATTTAAAGTTCATGATTTATTTATTGTCAAATTTTATTAGTAGATTCAAATGTTAAGTAGTTATTAAGATATAATGAGCATAAATCACCAAAAATGTAAACTAATGGAGTATAGAGATTCATGGACAATTAAGATGAGTGAATGACTTTAACTTAATATTAGTAAGGTCTATAGTTGGTAGGACAATATAAGGATTATCAATTCCTTGGCCCAAACTAGGAGAATAATAAACCCCATGAATGACATTTTAAATGTTCATGGATTTATAGATTTCATACGTCAATCGGGATCATAGAAGATTTGAAGAGATGAATCACTACTTGAAGGTAGGAGGATTTTATGAATGCATCTACATGAGAAATACATGTTGAATACATGATCTTATGTCTGGAAATGTTGACAAGTATAATGTAAATACTTGTGTCAAATCCATTGAAAACCCTTATGATTCAAATAAAACACATATTAAATGGTTAAGTTAGAATTGAGGAAAACCCTAAGTGAATAGGGAACTAGAGGTATTCCTGCCCTAGATAAATAGACAAATTGTCTGATAAGTGTAAAATCAATACATGGGAATCATTCATATAGAATGGTGATTCCTAAACTTATATGAACATGGGTATCATTCATTGTAAATGATGATCCCTAAGTTTGAAGTGAAATCCTATCCTTGGTACAAGAATACCAAAATATAAGGATGATGATATAAACAGATAAGACATCTGATAAGTAAAAGAATACTTTATATACAAGCAAGGAGGCTTGTGGTTTTTGTTTTAAACAGGCATATACCTGAGGATGCTATGCTAGAAGGGTTACGAGGGTTTGGCCACCCGTTCTCCGAAATGTGATATATATGATTATACCGTGCTTAAAGAGAGGCAAAATGTTGGGTGAGGCAATTATGGGAAGGCCACCACTATGATGGTCTATCTCCCCATATAGACATGACATAGATGATTTTCCACATTTAGTATCCGTGGAGTATGAAAGCAGTTATCTGAGCACGCTAGTACAGATCAAACTACAGCATAGTAGTCCTTTTAGTATTTTGCATTATGATGTATGGCATAATGAGATGTCGATATTGCCTAAATAAGGGAGTACTTTCCCAGCAGAGACTGGATGTTTTATCAACTCAGTATGGCTGAGTTTGATGATATTGCCCAAATGAGGGAGTATTTTCCAGCAAAGTCTGGATGATTGATCAACTCAGTGTGTCAAAGTGTGAATATTGATGTTTGAGATATTAACTATTTTTCATGGTTTTGACCATATATATATATATCCATATAACATATACAGTATGTATGTATAAGGATGTACATATATGACAAAGTAAAGAGTTTGATCCATGAGTATGTTTATGAACAATGGGATTATAAAGTATTAGGATTATACTATCAAATTATTATGCTTCTTGGATCCCCTACCAAGCACAACTTGCAGAGATAATGTAAATATTTGAATATTTACAATATCTCAGATATAGAGAAGGAAAATTAGGAGCTCAAGACTTGAGAAGACTTGGAAGAATTATCAATTAGGGTATATCCCTTGAAGACGTGTATTTTTATTTGAGAGCATTGTATTGTATTAAGAGTTTTTATTGTATGGTGAGCTTTGAAATTTAAATTATAAAATTTGGACAAGTATTGTACTATGAACCACTGGATGGATTATGAAATTTAATAAAAGTATATTCCTTCAATGGAATTTTATCTTGTACAAAATTCTACTTATGTTATGTGTGAAATGATGGCTTGGGTTTTACAAAACAAGTTCTAAAGAAAAGAATTTTCATTGCTTTGTTTTGCAAATGTTTTTTACTACTAAGGGTGCCTTGCCTTTGAAAAATGTATTACAAATGTGTTACAAAAACATGGGTCGTCATTGAACTAGACTTGAAGCATGGGAATCTAATCTAAATCATGTAATCATCTAAGGGAAAATTCCTCAAAACCATGTGCATGAACCATGAGTTTGTGTGCATGGTTCCTAAGTGGAATTTATGCAAAAATTAAATGTTGTTTAATCTAGAATGATGTACATGTAATCTAAGCACGAAAGGGATAATAGCCATGAAAAACTGAATTTAAAGCACATAAACCAGCCATAGCATTGCATCAATATCATTGAAATAAGACTTTCATTGATTGACTTAAAATTATATACAAGTGTGGTGCACACTCTCTGTGAATGTGTGCACCCTTCTTTAAATCCAAAAATGACTCCAAAACAATGTCTATAATCATCCAACCAGCAATCAATGGAATTGATGCATGTATTCTAAGAGAGATCTAATGCAAACAAGAGGGAAAAGATGGGAAAAGAAAGCAAGTGATTGTAAGGACTTATGGAAAAATGATGAGCAATGAACTTGATCTAAGAACTACACTCTCTTAGCGGTCACTACAAGAAAGTTATAATCCTTAGATTCAAGGATCTAAAGTGTAAATCAAAGTGCTATAATCAAAGGAAACAATGAAGAGAAGATGAAGGAACCAACCTGGACTTAGAAGAAAACAAAAGAGAAGAAAGCAAGATCCACTAAGGAGGATGCATGGAAGGCTAGAAAAGAAGGGCTACTACCATGAGAAAATAATTGGGAACTTGAGGAGGGCAAGAAGTGTGGAGGCACCTCCTTTCTAGGAGTGGGCAATCTTCCCTTCTCCAATATGAATTTCACATGGAAGCCCTTAAACTATTTTATGTGGGTTGTCTCCTTCTAAAAGAACCCTAATGGGAGTGGAATATGAGATGGGGAAGCGGTTATGTGGCGTGGAAGGGTTAGGCAATCAAATTAGAAACATAGGACAACTAAGCATGGAATCTAAGAGGGAACAAGGTAAGACAAGGTGAGGTTCCACCTTTTAAGGAGGGGGCATATCCCCCTTGTAAAAATCATGGAGGGATTATGGAGTTGGAAAGATTTGGAGATAAGGATGGAGAGAGAGGTAAAGAGAGAGAGAGATAAGGAGGAAGAGGTGGTAGTAGAAGGTGACATGATTTGCTAAGTGGGAGTTAGGAAGTTGGGAAGAGCATCTTTTTTATGGAAGTGCATCTCCCCCATCATGGGAAGGAGTGTGGTCTAGTGGAGAGGGAGAGGGAGAAACAGGTGGGGAAAAATATGAGAAAAAGAAAATAGATGTGGGCTCTTTCCATTGGTCCACATGCATGCTTACTGAATTTGATTTTCACTCAAATATCCTCTAATTATCCTCTTCAAAACCCACTTTTTAGCTTAGGATAATTAAATGAAGTTCTCCTCCAAGAGTATTACTTCATGTAGCTTTGGCTTAAGTGGTTTGAATGGCACATTTGGCTTGGCTTCATGGCTCACACCCTTGGCTTTGATGGCTTGGCTTCACTCCTTAGCTTGTCACATTCTCTCATAGCTTATATGGCTATGGTGGCTTGAATGACTTCCATGCAAAGGTGGTGGAAATGCATGGCTTATCCATGAGCCCGTTTTAATCACCTTTGGCTCTTTCAATTACTTCTTTTGCTAAGCATAATATGATCTTGATCCTTGATCACTCTTCAGATCAGTGATATTTAGGCCTTGGCTTGCTTAGGTTTCCTATGTAGACTAGGAAACCTCATGAATGGCTCCAATTCTTATCTTGGTAAATCTCGACTATTAAATCATCCTTTCAATACCTATAATAGGTCAAAAACTATAATTAGATCCTAAAAAAAATGATTATTTATGTGCTTCCTTTGGATTAGCCTCTGAACCTACAAAATACCAAACTTTTGATTATTAGGTTAGAAATGCATGTGTTACAAATTTTGGGAAAACCCTAGAAATAACACTATATTTTGTAACACGTGAGCCACTAATTAGCTAGTATATCTTTCCTTTCCATATTTTTCTCTCTTTTCATTCCTATTTTTACTTCCATTAGGGTTTTAAACATGAAACACTTAAGGAGGAGGGCACCTCCTTTAAAACTAAAGCCTCCCCCATTTGTAGTCCTTCATGTTTCCACCTTCCACGTCACTTTCCTAATCCATCCTCCACTTACCTTGTTAGGGTCCTAACTAACTTCAATGCTTAGCTTCTTTCCTCACCATTGGATTACATATCATCACAATTAGATACTCATAAACCTCTATAAATACCCCACAGAATTCCATGCCCAAATCAAGTAGAGTTTCTTCTAACTCCTTGAAATCAAGCACATCAACTTGGAGACATTCTTAGAGCTTTGGACTTCAACATCTTGGCTGCCTTTCATTGTCTTCCACAACTTTTTCTTGCTTTGTTCTTTGGTTGTTGAACTTAAGTTCCAAGTTGGTACCTCCCTTTAATTCCTTGCTTTCATCGTTTGTTTATTACTTTTCTTGTTGCATTCCTCATATGCATAGCTCTTCCTTGATTTCTCTTGAGCATTGCATCCACTTTTCTTAATTTTCTTACTTAGTTCTTCTAGATCTAAGGTGTATTTTATCTATAGTGATAGATAAGATAAAAGTAGCCTTGAATCATCTTATTTCTCTTCATCAATTTTCTTGTTTCTCACTTACATTTATGACTAGTTATTGTTGCTTTCTTTTCCATCTTCATGATCTCACTCTCTTGATTTCTCTTTTGGGTTTCACATGCATGATGTCAAAGATTAGTTTGAGATTGTTGGAGAGTGTTTAAGATTTTATTTGAATTAAGTTCTAGGTATTATAATAGTGCACAATTTTCAAGTTTGTTCATCTATGTACTTGCGTACAATTCATGTACCAAATTCCATTCAACAAAGTTTATGATCAATGGAAAGTTTCTCTTGGTTAACTCCATGGTTGAAGTTCATTAAATTTTTGGTTATATGATCATGTTTCATGACTTGAATCACACAGACCATGACAGTCCATGCCTCATTTGAATTAAGTTTAATGAGCACCATATTTCTGGACTTTTACCTTTCATGATTCATGCATAATTTCCAGAAGTCCATACATTTTATTTGCTTGATTCCTTAGGAACCCATGTAGCATTTTGATAGTTTAGTTATTTTTTTGGTTTAGATAGCTTGTGTTGCATGCACTTTAGCCATAATCTCACTCCATGCACCATGTGCACAACTATATGGGTCATGCGCATGGTGATTGGATGATTTTCCTTTTCATTGATTAATTGTTTCTTTGTTTAATGATAAGTTAGTATTACTTGTTTAGTTATGTGTATGTTAGTTTAGCTTTAAGAAGTTTCCTTAGTTAGTTTTAGAAGGTTTTTATTTGTAGAAAATTTTAAGATTAGGATAGTGTTAGTTTAGGAAAGTTTCATTTTTAACAAGTTTCCTTAGATTAAGTTTCGTACATTATTTCATTCTAGTTTTTCTTTAGTTTATTTTATTGAATGCATGTTAGTTAGGAAAGTTTCTAATTTCATTAAAAATCTTTATTTTTACAAAGTTTCCTTTAGTTCATGTTTCTAATTTTATGCATGTTTCCCATTTTGTGCATTTAATTTTCTTGTTTGATAAAAATAATATTTCTTTTATTAAGTTAAGAAACTAAAATAAGTTCCAATCAATTGAAAATTCCATTAGATTCCTTGTGGGATAGACCTCTCTCCCATGCAAATTACTACATTGATTTGTACTCTTGTGAGTAATTTAAAGCTACACCATTTAGAAGATCAAATGATAATGAATCACAAGTGCACATTTAATAGTGTAATACATGCATGTAGTAGTAGGTAAGTTACTATTTTATAGACTTCAGAGACCAAATGATGGTAAAACAAATGTTCACTTTTAACAATGAAAAACATACTTATAACAATAGCTTAGCGATTGCTTTCAATTGATTTTGAAGAACAAACAATAATGAATCACAAGTGCACATTTAATAATGGAAAACACACCTATATCATTAGGCAAGTTACTATTTTCAATTTATTTTGAAGACTAAAAAATGGTGAAACACATTCCCAATAGGTGTTAAGTGACGTTTTTCAATCATTTTGATGACTAAATAGTAGCAACATGTAGGATCACTCATAGTAGTTTAAAATGCATTACCAATAGGTGTTAGTGACGTTTTCAAATTGTTTTGAAAACTAAACAATAGCAACATGGAAGAGCACTTATAGACATGAAAAATGCATTCCTGATAGGTAATAAGTGGCATATTATTTATTTATTTTTTATCATATTAAAAGACTAAATTATAGTAACATGCAAAGGCACTTATAGGAGTGAAAAATGCATTCCCAATAGGTTTTGAGTGAATGACCCATGATGAAAATGAGATGGACTTTTAGCAAAAAATGAGTGCAATAAATTCACCAAGTCATGCCATATCTTCATAATTGATCAAGCAAAAGAAAAGGAAAACATTTCATAAACAAATTTAATTTTGTTGAAATGAATGGTATCTAAGTTTGTGGAATTCCTAAGCCACCTTACCTCATGATGAATCAATCTTCCATGGCTTTTCACTTCCTCCAAAAATACAGGGATGAATGGGGATTTTTGTAGCCTTCTCCTTCTCCTTTCTCCCTCTCTTTTTTTCACTCTCTCTCTCTCTCTCTCTCTCTCTCTCTCTCTCTCTCTCTCTCTCTCTCTCTCTCTCTCTCTCTCTTACATTCCTTTCTTCTTTTCCTCTCTCTCTCTTCCTTTGCCGATTTTCTCCCTTCCTCTCTAGCCTGATGTCCTATTACAATAAGGTGTCTTGTCTAGTTTACCTTATTAGGCTGAGGTCCACTTCTACCATATGCACCTCGATGTAGTGTAAATCTAATCTCCACCCTCCATTTAAATCATTTTCCTTAAGTTAGCTCATAACCTTTTATGGATTATATGCTGATTTCCTTAGGATTCCAAAGCTAGAATGTCCACTTCCGTGACCTTTTGGTTTAATTTGAATTTTGGGCTAAAAACTAAATCTTAATGTTGTGGCGACTTGAATGCAAGACCAAAGACAACAATTTAACATTGTAATAAGTAGAACTAGCTAGCTTCTATTGGTCATATTTTGTAAAGATAAATATTTGGTCAAAATGATTTCTAGAATAGTTCAAGAAATCCCAGCTTAATAGTGTCTTCTGCTCCCCTATGGCTTCTTTCATCGAGTGTCTATGCTAATGCTTAAATGGTAGCTATTGCTATAGGCAAGCTCAATGAGTGAAAGATGTTCATCCCAACTATCCTTCCATTCCCTGGTGTAGGTTCTCAACATATCTATAAGGGTTTGTTCTTCTAAATATCTTACCAGACTACAATTGACTAAGAGCTTGTCAATACTAGCCACTGGTTGTTTGGTTTTGATAGTGATTCCATTAAGCAATCATTAGTTTATACCAAACTACATTAATTTGTTTTACTTCTTACCCAAAAGAGCTAAGGTCTTCTAGGGTGAGACATTTGGTCAAATAAAACCTTGGTCCATTTACTCTTTCAGCTCTACTAGAACCATAGACATGTTTAATATCAAGTTCATCTCCCCTATGGGTTCTAATCTTAGTAAATTCCTAAGGACTTAGTGGAAAGTTTCTAATTTCTCAGCATCCCTTCCTGAGATGTTAAAGGTAACTCTTTTTAACAATAGTCAACTATAGCGTAGTGTAAGCTCAACTAGGCATTCTAGAGGATATCTTCCTAGGTCTAACATATCTAGAATAATTTAGTTTACATTCATCCTCCCCTTCTAAAGTACCATGGTGATATGCTTGTTGGATTTCCATGTTCACAAGGTCTAATCCAATGAAGATTCTAGTTCCATTGTAGAGTCTAACACTTTGAGAGTTCAAACTAATGATTCATAGTCTAAAATCATTCCAAAATAGAGGTATGTATGGCTTTACACTTAAATGTTTTTCACCAAATCAATTGGAAACTAGTAGACTACCTTCTACCATAGCGTTGGAGGTGCAAGCTTGCTAGGTGGTCAATACAAAAACCTTACCTTAATTGTGCATTGTTGGCTCTTAATGAGGTTGATCATCCATTTTCTTTTGTGGATAGCTGCAAATAAAGTGTCCTAGATCACCACGTGTAAAATATTATGTTGTCCTTATGTGCAACTTCTACCCAAGTGAGATCCTCTGCTCTTAGTGCATTGCAAATGATCCTCTTGTCTTCTCCTGAAATCTATCCTCATAGGTCTCTATGGCCATGCAAACCTAGTAAAGTACCCCATGTCTCTTCTCCTCCTAGTCTTGTTTTTAGCTGCCAGTCCTCTCTTGAATCTTGTTTGTCCCTTTGTATTCTCTCTCCATAAATAGATTCTAAATCCACTACCTTAGAGAGTGTGGAAGGTTTCAAATGAAGTTCAGCCCTGTGATAAATTTCTAGTTTGCTCTGATTTTCGTGGTGTACATCTCAAGTGTGAACCACCTCAACTTAACAAATTTCACTGCATATTGTTCCATGGTCATGGAACCCTATACTAGTCCCAAAAAATCTGCTTCCTTCTCTTCCTATACATGCTGTGGAAAATACTTATCTATGAAGACAAGTTTATTATCTGATCTATGAATTCCTTCAACGTCTCAAAGAAAGTTCTCTCCATACTAGGATAATAGAATGAGACCACTCCAGTCATGACAAAAGTAGCAATAGCTACTTGTTGATTTTTGGGCACCTTCATTGCTTTATAGATTTTCTCTATCTTGAATAACTAGGTTTCAACTACCTCTAGTCCCTCTTCTCCAAAAAATTTTGAGGCAAACTTTTTGAACTACTTTAGTAAGGTTTCCTCATTTTATGGTGTGACTAAGCTGGCCTCTTTCTACCCTAGCTTCTTCTTATGGTTTCTCCTTCTAACTGCAAGCTCCAAATCATTGCTTCATCCTTTGAGCAAGTACCTCTAGTATATCATTAGTTGCATTGCCTTGAACTCCTTTGTTCTACTATTCTATTGTAGGGGTGGGTTAAGCATTAGGTAGCAGGGCATTGGCTATGCATCTCTTATGTACCATTTGTATACTTCATCAATAAAAAACCTAATGAGTTGCTATCAAATTTTATCTAGTGATCTTATGATTCATGTTCTCATTGATGACTTTTATGGCTTCCTGATCACTTGGCTATGAGTAGTATAATAGGGCTCTAATAACAATGTGGCAACTTGAGTTTTAGAAAATGATTGTAGAAAACTATACCTTGAGAAATTTTTTTGAAACATTTGAAAATACATAACACTTGGTATTACTTTCAAAACCACACTTTAACCCAGCAACACTAATCAAAACCTCCTCATATATATGTAAGTATCATAAAAGATAACTACTTTAGGAACTACTTGTCATTGCTCAAGTAAGAGGAATTAACCACAAATAATGTAACCGGATTCCCTGTCTTATTACTTCAATGTTGTAATTGTTTTCTGTAATAATGGAATAAATAACTTAAAAGTTCCAAATTTTCTTCCTAGTACATCTTCAAAAGTATTCTCTCAGTTTCTTCACCTTGCACTACTCACTTCTAAGAAGATTCATTTGAAATTGTTGGTGGGGGTGAGTACAAGCACTCAATAGGAAAACCTCTATGTCATGCTAAAATTTCTAAATCACATGTATGCTCATTTAAAATTAATGCTTCTACTAAAATGTAAACAATGTTCAAAACCTGGAATTCATTTATAAAGTAGATATATACATTCATAACTAAATCTATTAACATATAAAATAATATTAAAGAATAGCAGCATTATGCTGAGTCACTAATGCAATCACTAGTGGGGGCCACAAAGGCTATACAACTAAGCTAGATATGCTATATCACTATACCATGAAAATTGAGCCACATAAGCTATATCATTGAGCCACAAAGGCTGAGCCACATACGTTATATGACTGAGCTACACAATCTATATCACTAATCCACAAATGATGAGCCACACAACTATATCACTAAGCTACAAAGGCTGAGCCACATAGGTTATATCACTAAGCCATGAAGGCTATCACACCAGTATGTCACTTATATAAATAATGATAATCCTCAATACATTAAAAAATGGTTAAATTTAAGTGTTGAAAACCAATGAATGTAGCGATCAAGGGCTTTAGTGCTCGCTTCCTTTACAATTGAGACCACACTACTTGAAATAAATGTTGTCATACCAGCACCTTGCAATAGAGAATTGTAAGTTTTAGTCATGAAATCTTGTAAATAGCAACCCATATTCATGGTTCAAACACAAAAGAAAATACTTCAAGCTTTAGTTATAAAATCCAATGTATAACAGTCCAAGTTCATGTGTTAAATACATTAAATGACTGTAAAAATGTTTAGATGTTAAACCCAATAGGAAAATAGTCCAAAATCATTACTAAACATATTGGAAGCTGATAAGTATTCAATTTTGCACAAAAAATACCTAATTAGTAGTACATGTACTACAAATTATTGGCATTATCCTGGGATTTTTTTGAAAATTCATGGCATATGCATTTTGAGCTAATGATTCAAAAGTTTGATATTTTACAAGTTTAAAAGCTAATCTTGAGTAAGTATGTCAATTTTCATAATTTTTTAAAAATTAATTAGTTTTTTTAATCTTTTGTAGGTATTGAAAGGATGATCCAATGGCCTAGATTAATTAAGATGAGAATCAGTTATCAAGATCACATTAGAGAGCCAAACTAAGTTTCATCATTCCAAAGATCAAGTAAGGGTTAAGATCATCCCAGGGCAAGCAAATGAGTTCAAGAATGAAATTGGAAGAATCAAAGGTGAATAGAATGGGATCATGCAAAATCCATGCAATTCGACTACCTTTGCATGATAATTGGAGTCATGCAAGCCACCTAAGCCACATAAGCCATACTAGGAGATGACAAGCCATACAAGCCATGGAGTTATGGGATTAAAGCCACTCAATCCACCAATCTTGAAGCCAACAAAGTGAGCCATGAAGCCATATAAGCCAAGCCACATGGAAGCACATGATTGGAGGAGATTTCAAGCAATTTTTTACATATTAAAATCATGATTTTCAAGAGATAATTAGAAGAAATTAAGTGGTGATTATCACATGGGATGATATGCACGCAAGGTGGACCAATAGGAGAAGAAACTATATTCCATTTTTTCCTTTTTCTTTCTCTCTCACTATCTCTCCACATCTCTCCAATGTGTTGGATTTAGGAATGGGGATCATGCATAAAGACCTAGTGTGATCTTCTCCCCCTTAAAACTCCACCATGTTACTTTCTAAGCTTACTTACTATCTCCTCTTCCACTCCATATTTCCTAGGTGCCCCACCTTCTAATCCAATTTTTACATCATCCTCTAAGTCCTACATCTAATTCCCCAATTCATCAATGATTTTCCCTCCTTGAACTCCCACAATTTTGCACATTTTAAGTCAAGCTTTACCTCCTAATTCCATGGTTATCCTATCCTCCAATGCTTATATTTTCTTTCCTCTTTCTTTAGGATAGAATTTTATCAAAATCAGAAAGCACACCATCTATAAAACTGATAAGTGTCTAATTTTGCATAAAATCCACCCAATTAGTTACCCATGTGTTATAACTTATAGGGGTAAGATAGGGTTTTTGACCAAAATTTGTAAAACAAGCATTTTTGACCTAATGACTCAAAATTTTGATATTTTGCAGGCTTAGAGGGTAATATAAGTAAGTATGTGATTAATCATATCATTTTAAGATTCAATTAAAGTTTTTAACTTTTTGTAGGAAGCGAGAAGGTGATCTGACTGCCGAGATTAATCAAGATGAAAATGGAAGATCATGATCAAAAGAACAAATCAAGGCTTAAAATTCATCAATCCAAGTGAGATCAAAGGTCAAGATCATATTTAGGACAATCAATGGATGTGATAAGAGGAGCAAAAGGTGGCCAAAGTGGTCCCATGCATAAGCCATGCAAAGTCCACCATCTTTGCATGGGTTTCACTTAAGCCACTTAGCCATATTTAAGCCATCAAGAACATGACAAGCTAAGGAGCCGAGCCAACCACCAAAGCCAAGTAATTGAACCATCAAGCTAAGACAAGAGAGCCATATAAGCCAGCCATGAAGCCAAGCCAATGGAGCCCCAAAGTTAGCCATCAAAACCCCATAAGCTAAGCCAAATGGAAGGCAATGATTGCAGAAGAATCCAAAGAATTATCCTTGGGATTTATGGGGATATTTTGAAGAGAATTAAGGAATACTTCATTAAGATAAGGAAGCGTGTGGACCAATAAGAAGAGATGCCTTCAATTTTTATGTTTTTCCATGCTTTTCCCACTTTTCCTCACTTTCCACCTCACCACTAAGATGCACTACGAATTTCGCTTTCTATTCAAGAGTCTCACCTTTCTAAGACTTCTCCACTTCCTACAAAATCACCTAGCCAATTCTTTTTCCCCACCTCCACTCTTTTTCCTATCTTTTCCTAGCCATCTTTTTCCTCCCACCTTCTTTTCTATCTCTTACCTCACCTTATCCACCCATTTTCCATATTCTAAGGAGGCCTCAATTAATTTTGAAGGGAGGAGATGGCCCATCCTAAGAAAGTTGTGTCACCCCACCCACATGCATTCCAAAGACAGCCACCTATCCCACCTTCCTATCTTCACAAACCTTAACTACCCACTCATCTTAACCATCCAATTTCCCTTGTTTTCATACCCACCATACCTCTAACTTAGGTCACCTTAGAAAATATAAGAGAAAAAGATAAAAGACATAAAGAACTAAAGTTTAGAGGCATCTCTCCCTAGGAAGAAAAAGACACCTCCTTCACTTTGAGGAGGGCGTCCTCTTCCACCACCACTATCCTTTGTCTTTTACATTGAACTTCTTCTCCTTTTGGATGTCTACTACTCTCTTCCAAGTTGGGTTGTACCTTTCCAAAGTGTTCATGCCTAGGATTGATATTGTTGTTATTCTTTAGAAGGTTGGTTTAATTCTTTTGATCTTCATCTCTTTTGAATCGGCTTTAGATTTCATTGTTGCTAGTTGTTTCTTTCATTGCTTTAGTTCTTTTTTGTTGTGATTTAGGATTCGAAGTTGGTTTTCCCTTGAAGTGACAACCAAGGGAAAGCCACTTTGAATATAATCTCATCATTGCTGAGATATTTTGTTAGTCATTCCACTCTCATGCTTCTTTTCCAATAGTTGTTTTCAATAGTTCACATGCAACTTTCTAAGAGACTTGGATATTGATTAAAGTGTATTGAGGAATCATATTTGGATCACATCTTTGGAAAGCATGGTGTGCCTATTTCATGAACGGAACACAACATCTTTTGTAGTGTTCCTTCTTTTCAATACTTGTTGATGTTGAATGGAATCTGCTTGGATTGATGGATGATAATGAGTTCTTCTTATTTATTTGTTGCATGTTGGCTCCTGGTATGGTAATTAGCTAAATGCTTTTTTTTAATCACCTAACCATTCAACCAAAAACGTATGGAAACCATGCGTACAACTCAAAAGAGTAAACACATGATTTTTGAGGTTTTTAGATTAAAGATAGGAAACATTTGAACTCTCCTTGGATGATTGTAGATCATTAGTTTAATTGCTCATTTTAACAATAAAAAAGAACACTTACCAAATCATGTTGATACCATGCGTGCTATCCATAAGTGTTGCATATGGTTTTGAATGAATTGATGGTGTTAAATTATAAGCTAGTTGAATCCATTCATGATATGAAAAGTTAGTTTAATTAGTGTTGAATGTTAGTTTTGGTTAAATTACTTAGCTTGTTATTGATTAGTTGTTACTTGTTAAAGTTTTCATTCCCATAAATTCCATTGCATTCTCTAGGATTTGCATGATTAGGAAAGTAGTTGATTAGTTGCATGTTTCCTCGGATTAATTGCTAAATTTCATGCTTAGAAAGTTAGATCTTCTAAATTCCATTTTTAGAAAGTTTTAATTTAGAAAAGTCATAAATTTAGGAAGTTTTCATTTAGGAAAGTTTTAATTTTAGAATGTGTGTTTTAGGAAATTGTTGAATTTGTCATGTTTTAAGTTTTAGCATAATTTCCATTTTCATGTGTTAATTTCCATTCTTAGTTAGGAAAACTCCATAGAATTTAGCTAGGTTAGATAATTTAAAGGATGGACCACTAATTACACATGTATTTGACTCCTAGGGTTGAACTCCTTGCGTGAATTATTACAACCAATTCATGTGCTTGCGAGTTTAAATTAAAAATCTCAATAAGATTTTGGAGCATTGCCGAGGAATTGTAATGGTTTGTAAGTGGACCATACTTTAGATTATTTTCATCTAGTCTAGGTTTAGGATGCAATAGTTTAGGGTTTTGCAATATTTTTGCATTTATCTACTATTTTCCTCATATTGACCAATTTCTTTGATTTTTGTAAAGGAAAATCAACAAAGATGTGGTGGTGATCTTGTGGGCTATGGCTTCATCAACATAGATTATTTTTTATTTTTTTCCTAGGTTAGGATTTAAGTAAAATTGTAGTGAAGCCATTATAATTATAATTATAATTTATTTTATTCAAATTTTAAATGGGTTGTAATAATACAAGGCAAGTGTGGGGTATGTGGCCCACACTTGATCATCATTGGACCTTCATTGTGTGTAATCCTCAACCAAATTTTAATTTTTAGGATAAAGTGTATTTAGTGTAATTTTACATTTGTGATGGTAGCATAATTCATATAGATTAAGGTCATGGATTGATAACTGTTGCATAGTACTTAAGATTGTCACATTAGTTCCAGCACCTACTTAACAAAGGTTAGTCTTAGCTCAACTATAACCAAAGCATAGGCTACATGGTTATAGTGTCTCTTTGGTTAAGGTGTTTGACCCTTTGTTAAGTAGCATACAGGTAGCTATTAGTTTGATTTTTGTTCTGCATTCCACATTTGTAGCGTTATGGTGGAATGGAATTTAATGCTAGTAAGGACCCCATATGAACCCTTATAAGATAAGGACTAGATTTCATTACCAGCTACATGGGTCACATATGAAGGACCCCATATGAACCCTTATAAGATAAGGACTAGATTTCATTACCAGCTACATGGGTCACCTATGAATCAGTCAATATCCTTGTATGTCGTGACCCCAACCCTTGATCGCTAGTTTAAAATTAAGTAGGAAGAGATTTAGGGTATCGATCTCATAGAGCCCTTTTTAGAAGGACATGATTTATTGTCACTCCATTAGCTTCTAAGCACTGTGGTTATAATGGATGTTATAAAATCCAAGTAATTTTTCCACACCTTCTGTTGACATTAGTTGAGGTCTAAAATGTCTTTCAACATAGGGATTGTATTAACCACTTTTGAGCAAAACCTAACTAGTAAGCAGTAGTTAAATCTAAATAAAAGGAGGAGCTGTTTAGATCTATGTCTAAGAAGCTACCACATATTGTGACGACCCGCGTTTTATATGATGCAAATTTCATAGAAAGGCGAGATCTCTTTTTTTAGAAATATGAAATGCATGAAAATCTTTTGTTTTGGAAAGCAATCTTTCATATAAAACCCCGAGTGTCAAAACACATTTTCAAATCATATAGCCATGGCATAGTTTTAAATCAACTCTATTCCCAAGAAAGTGTTAATCACAGCCCCAGCTACAGAGAGTAACTGCAATCAAGTAACATTCACTAAAAGATAAGGTAGGGGTTTACTTACTTGTACTTAATTTGGATGTTATCTATCATGGGTGTATCCTGTCCTTAAGTGTTCACTTGTATTTGAAAAGTGTTAAGGATTGGGTGAGTATACACTATACTCAGTAGGAGTCTATCACTACTAGTTTTACAATGCATGCTAAGTTTTAAACCATATGTTCTTTAAACCATGTGCATGTTTGGACACTCATGTTCAATATCGATATTTAAAACCATTGTTAAAATAAAATACTGACGACTTAAAGAATCGCATAATCCAAGTCGAAAGTAATATAGATATCATGAAAATATACTATGATATGCATAAGATGCTCAACTGAATCCAACTCATGGATCTATGGTCGACCATACTCATGTCATGCCATATGCAATGCAAGTAAATCCTCAAAAACATAGGGCACACTATGCCCACGACCTCATTGCTATGTGGTCCCCGGGTACCTAAGGACTCTCGGTCATAGCCTCCACGAGGCATATGACACTTCGACGGGTGCCGTGACACCAGTGGTAGTCCTCGTTACCACACAGCAATCGAAGTAAGGACAAGCCTTTTTGGTGTGGTACCCTTTCCACCTATAGTGGTAGAGGCTGGGAGGCCACCCCGAACCTCTCAACATAGCACCCACGAGCTTACTAGCCCAAAAGCATCTAAAGATAAAGCCAAAGCTCAATCATCGCAAATCATGCAATTTATGCAATCATTTTCAATGTCCTCTTTGGGTACCTCACATTGCCTGGCCCTCACAACTACCTAACCAGCGTCTTTAGGGCACTCCAGTGGCTTTTGTCAACGCTTGAGGATATGGAATCTTCATAAATCAGGCACTTTATGCATTTCTTTTCAAGACATGTGAGCAATGCATAAAAATCAAAAGCAGATCATGTGCATAAGGATGTAACATAAGTTTATATGTCATAAAGACAGGACATGTAACTTAAAAACTTAAAACATACATTAGAAAAGCAACCATGACTCAAAACATGCAGTCTCAAAGCATCATGGGTTCTTTTTAAAAGTCTAGTAGCAATAGAACACCTACCTGGTTTGATCGTGCTAGTCCCCTTGTCCTCATACATTCCTGGATATGGTTTAGGGGAAAAAGGTTAGCTTGGCCTATTTCTATATGGTCTAGAACAGTTTACCTCACTAGTTAGGCACTAAGGGTTTATTCCCATGCCTAAGGGCCTCCTAAGGTCCCTAACTGGGCCTTGGTATAGTCAGGTTTGCAAAGGTTTAGTGGCCCTGCTCCACTATCATCATTTAAGGGTCATTCTAGCCTTAGGTAGAGGCTTAATTAGGTATTTTATAGTTTAGGTGTGTCTGTGCCATCGATACGGACACAACGCCTCACGCCGTGCTTCAATCGGAGTCCTAGAACTCAAATTATGGGCATTTTAGTGTTAAGAATACATAGAAGGCCCAAAATGGCCTTGTGTTACTGCTCACGGGACGCACCTACGTACCGATCGAGCGGCGACCAGCTCGCACGTGCGGTCACACGCTCTCGGGCACAATCAGGTTGCGCATTCCACTTTCGCAAAATGAGTAGCGTCAGCATAGCAGGCCCATACG
Source organism: Warburgia ugandensis (assembly GCA_035236585.1). Lineage (NCBI taxonomy): Eukaryota > Viridiplantae > Streptophyta > Magnoliopsida > Canellales > Canellaceae > Warburgia > Warburgia ugandensis. Next base: position 48,615,980 of record CP141130.1, read on the forward strand.
AGGCAGGAGCACAGGACGATGACGCATCCCACGTCAGCGGTGCGCTCCCCACAGGGCACGTCTGCCAACACACCGAGCCTTCGTCCCTTATTCTCATTTGAGGGCACGTCCACGGACGCACCCGTTAGCTTTTCCTTTAATGTACGGGTGAGTTTTGGTTCCATGGTGAACTGGGCATCCTCGGGACGCCCTGGTTCGACCATGTCAAACCAGTACACCCCAAGCACCTACCCTAGGTCTGTTGTGGCTCCCTAGAGCCCCATTTTGCATGGTTTCTCATGCAAAAACTTTAGGATATTCATACTAAGACTGAGGGGGAGATGGGTTTGGAGTTGTTTAAGGCATACCTGGTTTGTGGTCAGGTATTTTCCATGTTTTCTCCTCTTGCACACAGCTCCCAGATTGGTTTTTCCCAGGGTTTTGGGCTTCCATTGGAAGTGCCCAAGAGCTCTATTTATAGAGCTTACAGATGGTTCTGGAGGGGGCTTTCTACCGCCATGGAATGGCGGTGGAGAAACCTCCAGAATGGGGGTGGTTTATCCCCTACACACTGACATTCTAGAATGTTGGTGATGCAATATGTTTGGGAAGAAGGGGGTGCCTGTATCAAAACGGGTCCTTGTTTTTTCAGACCAATTCGTTTTAATTTTAATTATAATTTTGCCCTTGAACTTCAAAGGGCCATAACTTGCTCATTTTAACTCCGTTTTTGGTGATTTTGATCTTGTTGGATTCCTTTTTCTGAGACGCACCTAAGGATATTATTCTAAGGACCAAATTTCTAGGTCTAGTCAGGGTGAATAGTGAAATAACCAAAATACCCTTATCTCCAAAAAGTGAACTTTTCATTATGCAACATGGGATTTCAAGGTTACAAAAATGGAGTCATTACATTCTTACCCCCTTAGGAGAATTTCACCCCCAAAATTCTACAGTATATATAGTCAAAAGATCTCGGGGTACTTTTCTCGCATTATCAAGGGCACAAGCTCGCAACATATCTTCGACTATCTAGATCGTGCGCTCTGACTGTCCATTGGTCTGTGGATGGAAGGCTGTGCTAAAGTTCAAGGAAGATCCTAAGGATTGTTGGATGGATTTCCAGAGTTGTGAAGTGAGGCAGCTATCCCTATCTGAAGTGATACTAAGGGGTATGCCATGTAAACTCACTATCTCTTTGATGTATAGCGGAGATAGGCTGTCAGTGGATTGGGTATGGCGTATAGGAAGGAAATGGGCTATCTTAGTCAATCTATCAACAATTACCTAGATCATGTCATGACCCTTAGAGGTCCTAGGTAACCCTACGATGAAGTCCATGGTAATATGATCCCATTTCCATTCGGGTAACTCAAGGGGTTGTAACAATCCCGCAGGTCTTTGATGTTCGGCCTTTACTTGTTGACATGTTAGACACTTTGCCACAAATTCCCCTATGTCTCTTTCATACCATCCCACCAATATTGTCTCTTTAAGTCTTGATACATCTTAGTTCCTCCCAAGTGTATAGTATACTTAGACTGATGGGCCTCTTTTAAGATTTCTTGTCTTAATTCTTCATTAATCAGTACCACTAATCTTCCTTGCATGTAAACACTACCATCTTCCCCTTTAGTAAACCCTGGTTTTCCTATTAAAGCTTGTATGTCCGAATCCCCTTGCTGTGCTTGTTTAACCTTTTCATTAACAGTCGGCTTTATCGTTAGACTTACCATAATGATCTTGCGCTTACTTATGTCTAGTTTTCACGTTATTACTTCTTGTAATAGCTTCCATCTCTTAGTAAATAAACTTGCACACATCCCTTGGGTTTTTCTACTTAATGCATCAGCTACCACATTAGCTTTTCCAAGGTGATAGTGAATGGAGAAGTCATAGTCTTTTAAGTATTCTATCCATCTTCTTTGTTCCATGTTTAAGTCTTGTTGGGAAAAGATATATTTAAGACTCTTATGATCTGTGAAATCTTCAAACTTTTCCCCATATAGATAATGTCTCCAGATTCGCAAGGCAAAGACTATGGTTGCTAATTCCAAGTCATGGGTCGGGTAATTGATTTCATGCTTCTTGAGTTGCCGAGAAGCATAAGCAATTACCTTCCCATGTTGCATAAGTACGCAGCCTAGTCCTTGTTGCGAGGCATCACTGTATATCTCAAATCTGCCACTTCCTAAAGGTAAGGTAAGGACAGGTGCTGTAGTTAACCTTCTCTTTAGTTCCTGGAAGCTTTCCTCACATTTATCAGTCCATTCAAATCTTGTGTCTTTCCTGGTTAGCTTAGTTAAAGGTAAAGCAATTCATGAAAAACCCTCGATGAATCTCCTGTAATATCCGACAAATCCTAAGAAGCTTCTTATTTCTGTGACTCTCTTAGGTCTTTCCCATTTCTGTACTAATTCAACCTTAGCGGGGTCGACTGCTATGCCATCTTGAGAAATAATGTGTCCTAAGAAATTAACCTTTTCCAGCCAAAACTCACACTTACTAAATTTTGCATATAACTTGTGTGCTCGTTGGGTGCTTAACGTTATCCTTATATGTTCCTTATGGTCTTCAGGAGTTCTTGAATATATCAAGATATCATCCACAAACACTATGATGAATTTGTCTAAGTACTCTTGGAACACCCTATTCATGAGATCGATAAACGCGGCTGGAGCATTAGTTAAACCAAAGGACATCACTCTGAATTCATAATGACTGTATCGAGTTCTGAAGGCTGTCTTAGGGATATCTTCTTCTCTAACTCAAAGTTGATTGTAGCCAGATCGTAGATCAATCATAGAGAAGACTCTGGCTGACTGAAGTTGATCAAAAAGATCATCAATTCGGGGAAGGGGGTACTTATTCTTAATGGTGACCCTATTTAGCATCCGATAGTCTACGCACAATCTCATGGAGCCATCCTTTTTCTTAACAAAAAGGACTGGAGCTCCCCATGGAGATACACTAGGCTGTATGAACCCTTTGTCAAGTAGTTCCTATAACTGGGTCTTCAATTCTTTTAGTTCTACAGGAGCCATTCGGTAAGGAGCTTTGGAAATAGGGGAAGTACCGAGTATAAGGTCAATGGTAAACTCAATTTCTCTTGGTGGGGGTAGACCTGGTAAGTCCTTAGGGAATACATCAGGAAACTCTTGGACTACCTCGACATCCTCTAGCTTTGGTTGGCGACTCTCGAAAGATTCAATCTTGGCCAAGAAGAAGGGACATCCCTGAGCAATATGCTTAACTACTTTCATGGCATAAATAACACATGCTCCAAAATAATCCTTTCTTCCTTGGAGGGTGAAAGAGTCTCCATTAGGTAGGGTAAAAGTGACACATTTCTGGTGGCAACCAACAAAGGCTTGATGAAGGGCTAGCCAGTCCATACTTAGGATGGCGTCGAAGTCATTCATATCTAAGTGAATGAGATTGGCATGTAGCAAATGATCTTTGACCAAAACGGGGACATCCTAGAGATAAGAATAGGTGGGAAGTGCTTGGGCTACAGGAGTCATGACTTCTAGAGTGAAGTCCAGGTCCTGTGGTATAATGTCCAAGGTTGATGCAAACTCCCAGGATATGAACGAATGAGTGGAGCCTGTATCGAATAGAACTTTACTAGGTGTATCATAGATAGAAAGAATACCTTCAACTACTGCATTTGAAGCCTGAGCTTGACTGGAAGTGAGGGCAAAGACACGTCCTTGGCTCTTTGGAACCTAATCTCCTTTATGCTCTTCAACTTTCCTTTTTGGACAATTCCTAGCAAAATATCCTAATTCTCCACAGGTATAGCAAGTGATGTTGAAAGTGGGACATGGTCTGCCTGAATGATTCCTGTTACACCTAGGGCATGTCTTCTAGTCTGGTCTTCTTCCTTTGTTTTCAAACGGCTTCTTGAAAGGTGGCTTGGGTCCAGATGACTGAAATGGTCTCTTTCCTTTATTTCTCATGGTGTTGATGTTCTTAGTTTCCTTTATCGCCTTATTCCTTTGATAATGTTTTTTGTATAGGGAGGCCATCTCTACTACTTTGGCTACGGTGGAAGGTTGGAAACCTAGAACTTTGTTCCTTAGTCCTGGGTTGGTCCCATCTACAAATCTTTTCGCCGCATCTTCCTCATCAACACAAGCATGTGGTGCAAATCTTCAGAGGCTGATGAATTTATTTTCATACTGTTGGATAGTCATGTTTCCTTGTTCTAAGCCCATAAATTCCTTTTCCTTCTGTTTTCTTACGTGTTTAGGATAATATTTGTCATTAAAGACCTTTCTAAATTCTTCCCATCCTATTGTTTCTTGCTGGTCAAAATAAGTCATTTCCGCTGTTTCCCACCAAAAGGTAGCCTCTCCCCTGAACACAAACGTGGCCACGAGTACCTTTCTTTCTTCAGCTATGCTCATGGCTTTAAATATCTTTTCAATATCAATTAACCATTTTTTAGCTGTAAATGCTTCTTCTTCTCCTGTGAATGAGGGAGCTAATTTCTAAAACCTGTCTAACTGAATCTCAGTCCTATCTATTACTTTATCAGGGCAAGGATCTCATGTGGTAGGGGTTTGGGTTTGTTGATTACTCATGTATTGTTCCATATGCTGTAGGAATTGCTGGAATAATTCAGCCATACCATTGCTTGACCCAGTGGAGTCCACTGGTGGGGCTTCAGGTCTTGGAGCATCGCTTACTTTCTTTTTAGGCATCTGTAAATCACAAGGTAATTCACAAGACCTTAGTGTGTGTTATCATATTACCCCTTAATCTTTCATGGATGAAGCTTCATTATAAGTTATTCTCCTCATAACTGGGCTATGAGTAACATCAAACTGGGCTCTGATACCAATTGTGACGACCCGGGTTTTATATGATGCAAATTTCATAAAAAGGCGAGATCTCTTGTTTTAGAAATATGAAATGCATGAAAATATTTTGTTTTGGAAAGAAATCTTTCGTATAAAATCCCAAGTGTCAAAACACATTTTCAAATCATATAGCCATGGCATAGTTTTAAATCAACTCTATTCCTAAGAAAGTGTTAGTCACAACCCCAGCTACAGAGAGTAACTACAATCAAGTAACATTCACTAAAAGATAAGGTAGGGGTTTACTTACTTGTACTTAATTTGGATGTTATCTATCATGGGTGTATCCTGTCCTTAAGTGTGCACTTGTATGTAAAAAATGTTAAGGATTGGGTGAGTATACACTATACTCAGTAGGAGTCTATCACTACTAGTTTTACAATGCATGCAAAGTTTTAAACCATATGTTCTTTAAACCATGTGCATGTTTGGACACTCATGTTCAATATCGATATTTAAAACCATTGTTAAAATAGAATACTGACGACTTAAAGAATCGCATAATCTAAGTTGAAAGTAACATAGATATCATGAAAATATACTATGATATGCATAAGATGCTCAACTGAATCCAACTCGTGGATCTATGGTCGACCATACTCATGTCATGCCATATGCAATGTAAGTAAATCCTCAAAAACATAGGGCACACTATGCCCACGACCTCATCGCCGTGTGGTCCCTGGGTACCTAGGGACTCTCGGTCATAGCCTCCACAAGGTATATGACACTTCGACAGGTGCCGTGACACCAGTGGTAGTCCTCGTTACCACACAGCAATCGAAGTAAGGACAGTTTTTAGGAGCTCAAGAGTAGGCTCACCTTAGCTCCAGTGTTGACGCTACCCTCAGGATTTGATGGGTATGTAGTTTATTGTGGTGCTTCTTGTAAGAGGCTAGGAGCAATACTAATGTAGTATGGGAAGGTAATAACCTATGCATCTAGGCAATTGAAGACGCATGAGGTTAACTACCCCACCCATGACTTGGAGTTAGCTGTGGTGTTATTTGCATTGAAGTCCTAGGGGCACTACTTGTACAAAGAGAAATTTGAAGGTTTACTGACCATAAGAGCCTCAAGTATTTTTTCACTCAAAGCAATCTAAATATAAGGCAGTGTAGGTGGATGGAGCATCTTAAGGACTTTGACTTTACCATTCAGTACCACCCAAGGAAGGCAAACGTTGTGGTAGATGCCTTGAGTAGGAAATTGAGGGTAGTGATTGCCAACTTATTAGTTAGGTCGAGATTCATTGACAGGATCTTATAGGCATAGACTATGGATGTAGAAATTTAGGCATTAGCAAATAAGGCAGACTTCAATAGAGAATAGGATGGAGGCATCTGATTCCAGGGAAGGGTTGTAGTTCCTGCAATCAATGATTTGAGACATAAGCTACTTCAGTAGACTCACCATTCATTGTTCACCATTTATCCCAGGGGTACGAAGATGTATCAAGATTTGAGATGACACTTCTAGTGGAATGGTATGAGCATCAGAGACCTACAGGATTACTTCAAACACTAGACCTCCTCCAGTGGAAATGAGATCATATCACTATGGATTTTATAGTTGGTCTCCCAAGCACTATGAGCAGACATGACATGATATGGGTTATTATAGAAAGATTTACAAAGTCTATCCACTTCCTTCCCATTCGACAGAGTCAAACAACTAGGATAGGGACATTAGATTTACTTCAAGGCATTGGCAGAGTGTCCAAGAAGCCTTGGGATCAACATGGAGGTTTAGCACAAATTTTCACCCTAGATAGATGGCTAGACAGAGAGGACCATCTAGACCATTAAGGACATGTTGAGGGATCCCACCATTGATTAGAATGGTAGCTAATATGATCATTTACTGCTCATAGAGTTTGCATACAACAAAAGGTACCATGTGAGTATTGGTATGGCCCCATACGAGGCACTATATAGTTGTCTATGTAGATCACCCTTATGGTGGAGTCATGTGTGAGAGAGATGCCTCATGAGGTTTGAGTTAGTGAACCAGTGAGTAGAGAAGGTTAGATTGATATGGAAGTGACTTTTAGCAGCCCATAGTCATCAGAAGAGCTATGTAGACAAGAGACAGAAGGATGTGGAGTTTACCATCAAGGATCTTGTTTTCTTGAAGGTCTCCCTTATGAAGGGAGTAATGAGGTTTGGAAATAAGGGGCAGCTCAGTCCTAGATTTATTGATCCTTTTAAGATTCTAAAGAGGGTCAGGGCTATTGCATATATGTTGGCTTTGCTACCTTAGCTCACAGATGTTCATGATGTTTTCCATGTATCTATGTTGCAGAAGTATGTACCAGACCCCTCCCATGTACTTGAGTAGATACTTGGAAAGTTGAAACCTTGATTTGACCCTTGAGGAGAGACCATTATGGATATTGGATAGTAAGGTTCAAGATCTAAGGACCAAGACAATTCCATTAGTCAAGGTCCTCTGGTATCATCACTCTATACAGGAGGCCATGTGGAAGGCAGAGGATGAGATGAGATGAACATATCCCGAGTTGTTTGTGTAGGTGTATAGAAATTTTGAGGATGAAATTTCTGTAAGGAGGGAAGGATGTAATATTCCTAAAACTTGTGAAATTTTTATGAGACATTGAATTTCTAAATATTAGACTTTTATAGAAATAAAATCAAGGGTTGAAACATTAATAATTAGATTGTACTCAAAAAAGGGAATCCCATGACACTAAGAACACCAAAATTGAAGTTTGAAAAAGAATTCATAGTTATTTTAATTAAAGTAATTAGATAAAAATTATAGAAGGGCAAATTAATAATTCCACAATATATGGGGCCCACCTGATATGACGTGAAATCTAGATTGATTTAAAACTTAACGAAATTAAATGTAATGATTATCCCATTAAGTGTAGATAATCATTACATTAAATTATTATTTTTGCATCTTTAAATGTGATTTTTCCACAATTACCCCAACCCCCCGTGTAACTGGTCTCTCTCTCCCCCTTACCTCATCATCATCGCAAGGTCAACACTGGCATTGGCTACATCGAACTCAGCACCACACATCATCGACACCATCCTCTCCTTCTCCAACAAAGACCTCTCACTAAAATAGAAAATCTTCAATTGTAGAGGCAATATAAACCTGATTTTTTATCCCACACATCTATTGGATTCATCTTGATGATGTGAACCTGATTTTGAGATGAAAACTTATATTTGACCACATTTTAACTTGTTGAAAACTAAAACTCATAGGATGAGATAGATCGGGCAGATCAGAGGGTGATGAGGACTTTGAAATTGATTAATTATCTGATCTAACAAGTAAAATGAGGGATTTAATGAATGGATTACATAAATTGACCTAGATTATAATTCAAACCATTGATAAGATAAGAATTATAGATCTGATTGATCAGAAGATGATCTGACCATTAGATCAATAGATCGACTATTAGTAAACCTATGTATCTTAGAAAACTTTGAGAATATGATGAATTGGGGCATATGAGATACCCAATAGAATGTTTACAATGATTCAATGGTTGGATCATTCTAGAAATTAAAGATTAAGTAAGTTGGACCTTAGAAGTCATTAGGACTATTGATTTAATCGATGAAGATTAGATCTAACCATTTGACGGTTAGATTGACTAGGCAAATAGGAAAAAAACTAGTGATAGACATTGATCATGGTGAATTGTGATAAATTGAGTGATCTGGACCATTGATTTCTAACCTATGGCCAAGATCAAAGATCAGATGAAGACTAAGAGAACTTAGACTTTAACTAACAATGGATGAACACTAATTCACTCAAATCAAGGAAGATTTAGAGTGATTTGAATAGAAATGATGAATATAGAGTGATAAATGGTGGATTATATTAAGTGTGGTTTGTATAGGTGCATCAAACCATACTAAGTTGAGAGGTAGCACACCTGAGAGAGTTGGTTCTCACTGAGGTAGGTGAGAAAATTTTATATTGTTATATTTTGCATAAAAGCCATGGATGTTTATTGATGATTTTACATATATCAATGATTTGATGCATGTCTTATTTAGCCTTATGACCTTGACACTATTATTTAGCATGTATGGTTTGTACTTATGCATGATCGTTCTAACTTATATGTCTTTCACAGCTCATTTTGTTTGGATATCATGATGCTTTGCATTATTTATTTTATTAGAATTGTTTATCCATAGGTTTATTAAGGAGGCTTGGTGGTTGGTCCTTAAGAGACTGACCCTATGATGAGGGCCATACTTTGGGATGGTGAGCAACAGGTGCTCTTGTATTTTGTGCATCAGACATGGCTTATTATCGTTTGTTTTGAGATGATAAGCAGATTTTATGTTTTTTTGTTGATTTATAACGGGTGCTTTCACCCAGTGGTTGCTATGTTAGGAGGGTTGTAGGGTTGGCCACTCGCCCTCTGACTTTATGAGATGATAGACACCCATCCTTAAAATGGGCAAACCTTGTAGGGAGTGGTATCATGGGTAGTCCAAACTATGAGTCCGACCGTGCCCCCATGCATGGTAGACACTTAGTCTCTCATTTGGTGTTCATGGGGATCACCATAACATTCTAAGACCATCACACTAATGTACATAGCTGTCTGGATTTCACCTTAGATATGCATGTGGAATATGTACATATGTACTCTAACCTGATGATTGACACTAGAACTCGTGGACAAATTAGTTTGGTACTTTGTGTAGTGTTATGATGGATAGACTCTGAGCCATGTTATTTGTTTTCTCAATATTATTAATGATGTTTATGTTGATGAAATTTTTAGCTTTGAATTTACTTATTTCTCAATGTGAGTTGTTACTATGTTTGATTATATAGCATTCTTATGGGTCATATGTCTCCTGGGATTTTAAAAAGGGTAATGCTTTAATAAAGGATATTTTAGCTTAATTAGAAAGTAAACTTTTTGACTTCAAGGATCCCAACTACTTTACTATTATTATTTATTTAATTCTATAATTTGAAACCTGGGGTATTACAACCAATAGGATTAGACCCTTTTATTTTTCATGTTTTTCTATTTTTTTTCCACCTTTTTATCACTTCCCACCTTATCACCAAATAGCACCACAAATTTGACTTTTCATTCAAGAGTCCTACAATTCCAAGACTCCTTCACCTTCCTACACTCCCATTCAATCCACCCAACCAATCCCAACATCTTAGGAAACTACCTAGCCCATTGAATTTTCACACCTCATCTTTCTTTCTTATCCTTTCCCACCAATTTCTTCTCTCCTGTTATCTCCTTCTCTCTCTTACCTCATAACCCCACCTAACTTTCCATTTTCTAAGAGATTTCCATGTTTTTTTTTTTTCTATGGAGGATGCCTCCTCCTAAAAGTATGCACCTCCCCCTCCTTCACTTCCTAAAGGGCAGCCTCCAATCCACCTTGTTTCCTCTTTAGAAACTCCAGCTTCTCACTCACCTTAGCCATCCAAAATTGCATGTTTTCATCTCCACCACACCTTATTATTAGGACATCCCAGGAAAAATAGGATAAAAACTATAAAAGGCTAGCAAAAACATACGGGGGGAGGGTCTTTTCCTCTTAGGGAAAAGACACCTCCTACACTTGGAGGAGGATGTCTTCTTCCTAACCTTCCTTCTTCCATTGTTTTTCTTGGATTTTCACTCCTATTGGATGGATGCTACTCTTTCCTAAGATGTGTGAGCATCTACTCAAGTGTTTCACACTGAGCTTTAGTCTTTTACTTTTTCTTTGAAAGATTAGTTGGTTTCCTTTTAATTTTTCTTTTCTTTGCTTGAACTTTACTTCTATTGTTGTTAGTTAATGCTTTTCAATTCCATTGTTCTTTTTTGTTTATTGATTAATATTCAAGGTTGGTTTTCCCTTGAAGTGAAAACCAAGGGAATTCACCTTGAATCTAATCCTTGTCCTTACTTTTCATTTCTTTTATATCTCCTTAGGTTTCATTGTCCCTTCTTGTTTTCCTTATGCTTTTAAAGATTACCTTTAGTTTCTAATTAAATTTTCTATTCTTTCAAGCATGCTTATTAATGATTGATTGCTAGAACCATTGAAGAAGGATTAGCTTGTAGTTGTGGGTGGATTAAGATCAAGTGGACTTCATTTTATATAATATTTTATTTTCAGATTTGGATTACATGTATTGGAGATTTTATGTTAATGGATGTTAAAGTAATTCAATGAAGTTTATTGGAAAATGTTTGCTTACATTATAATTGATTAATTGCATGATTTTTGTGTTCTACTAAATGAATAATTCAACAACTATGCTACTGGAATTTATTTTCATGGTTTGATTTGTTTAATTTCCATCATCATGAACTTTATGTTCACTTGATTTTTCAAGAACCTAACTATTTCTTTAGATTGCTTAGTTAATGTTAAAGTAATATTGTGTGCATTAAGATTTCCAAAGTAGTTGATTAGTGCATATTTCCTTAGGTTAGTTGCTTAATTTTATGTTTACGAAAGTTGTTTAAAATTGCATTTTTGGAAAGTTTCACTTTTAGTAAGTACTCAGTTAGGAAAGTTCTAAATTTAGGAAAGTGTTATGTTTAGAAAATGTGTTTTGGGAAAGTTTTCAAATTTGGCATGTTTCTAGTCTTTGAATAATTTTCATTTCCATGTGTTAATTTTCATTCTTAGTTTAGGTTATAAATCTCTTGAATTTTGGTTAGGTTAGATAGTTTAAAGTAGGAACCCTAGCATCACATTCATTTGATTCCTTGTGGGATCGACTTCCTTGCATGAGAACACTAGAACCGATTTGTGTTCTTATGAATTTAACTTAAAATACACAACAAGTTTCTGGCCCCATTGCTGGGAAATCACACCATTTTACCATACTTTAGATTATTTTCCTCTAGTTTAGGTTTAGGGTGCATTAGTTTGGGGTTTTGCACCATTTCTGCATTTATTTGCTATTTTCCTCATGTTGACCAATTTCTTTGATTTTTGTGCAAGGGAAATAGACAAAGGAGTAGCGGCGATCCTATGGGCTACAACTTCATCAACATAGATTAGGTTTTCATTACTTTCCTAGATTAGGAGTTGTGAAGTGAGGATCATTGTATTTTGTAGTTTATTATTCAATTTAAGTGCTTTGTAGTAATACAAGGCAAGTGTGGGGCATCATGGCCCACACTTGATCTTCATTAGAAACCCCACTATATGTATCACTCAATTTCTTTTTGTTTTTCTAGTTATTTGCATTTAGTGTAATTTTTCATTTAGATAGTAGTATAATTCATATAGATTAGGATCATTCACTTTAATTATTGCATATTTATTTAGGGTTGTTGCATTAGAAAGCACCCATCTAACTTTGGTTGGATAGCATATGGGTTGCATTAATTTGATTTTTGTTTTGCATTGCATATTTAATTGCTTTATGGTGGAATGAACTTAATGCTAGTAAGGGCCCCACTAGAACGCTTATAAGATAAGGACTTGATTTCGTCACTCGCTCCTTGGGCCACCTAGAAACCAATCAAAATTTGTGCATGTCACGATCCCAAAAACATTAATTTAAAATCAAGTAGAAAGAGACTTGGGGTATCAAGGTTATAGGATCCTTTTAGAAGGACATGATCTATTGTCACGCTAGTGGCTTCTGAGCATTGTGATTGTAGTGGGTGTCATGAAATCCAAGTGATTTTTCCACACCTTTCGTTGATGTCAATTGATGTCTAAATGCCTCTTAAAAATAGGATTGTATTAGCAACTTTAGAGCAGAACCCAACTGGTAAGCAGTTTTCAAATTTGGATAAAAGGAGGAGCTCTCTAGATTTAGGCGTAAGAAGCTACCACCTATTAGTGGATACTAGGATTTGATTGTACATCATTTAGCTTAGGATTACCATTTAGCTTTCATATAGTTAGGGTTTTTCAATTCATACTTAAAAAAAATACTCATTCATTGTATATAATGATTAGTTTCATTGTATATAAATTTGAGTACAGTGGCCTATCGAGAAGGGGATAAAAAACCATTATGGTACTATTTTAGTCCTAAGCCATTACCTCGTAAGGATGGTAATGAGACCAAAGCAAGATATACTCCTGATCTATCCAATAAATTAGATAAGATAATTGGTAAGTGGAATAAGATAATAGCTAGGATGGGTGGAATGGATAGGTTCCTTAGGCAAAATACTAAGGCATATTAACAACCCCAATATGAAAATTCCTATATTGAGTCATATCACCACCCTCAGTACAATATTGGACCGAAAATATCTCCCTTAATCAATACAGGTAAAGGTTATTTGGCTAATAAAGAAAAGGTTGATATTTTAAAAGATTGATAATATAGGGAAGGCTAAAGGACCTGGGTTTTGCCACGGATGGCCTCTATTATTTTCTAGGTTTCATATGACTTAAGAATAATAAAAAAATTAAAGAGTACATGTATAGTTTTTTGTGATTTCTCAATAGTTGAACAAGATGAAGAATAATGAGAACAACTACGAAATAATGCTCCGTAAAGAAAATTTTGAATTTATGTATAACCCACAGAAAAGAAAGAATGGCTCAAAACTCACTTGGGTTATTAGTCTCCATAGATCTTCTTTAGGGTCTCTAAGTTATATTTTACTCTTCAACTTAAACTATATATAGCTCTTTTGTGCAATTAATGCTCTTCATTGAATTTTTCATGAGATAATTTAGAAAAAGAATACAATTGTAAGCTAATTGTATGTAGCTCTATTAATAAGCTAATGTTAAAAAATGTAGCTGAATATTTAGAAGATCTAAATTCTCATCTTCATAAAGGAACTTATCAATTTTTATAAAAAAATATTAAAAAATGCTAGAAAACTTAGAAATCTCATTTCTATAGCCCCAACTTGAACTAAACATTGTCCTCAATGTTTTGAAATCTAGGACACATAAATGATGAATGGGTAATGCAAACTAATGACACTTTCTAAAAGTTCCTCAGTTGCCACCCTGTAAGTGCTAAATTTAACGTCTTCAGCCAAATGTGGTCTATAACTAACCTAACCACCTAAACCTCAGCCTAGTTAGTTCAACTACTTCTCCCAATTCTAACCCTAAGAATGAAATGGAAAATTTTGCATCCACTTTAGAACCTTGTGATAGTCTATATATTTCCTCTATCTTGAAATTTTAGGTGGTGATATCATTATAACATAGTAGATCACCATAATTTTGAATTATGAGGAATGATATTGATAATCCCTCGTCTTCAAAATTTCATTGTAATCAATATAATTCCTCCACCTTAAATTTTAAGGTGGTGGTAATACAATGACATCTTGAACTACTGTGAATTTCTTAGAATCAATTTGAAATAAATTGTCTCAATCTGGACCAAATTTAGGGATAACATTGACCATTATATTCAATTTATATATTTCCTCCATTTCCCTAATGTTGTCCTAAAATTGGGCATAAGCTGACTCTGCCTTTCCCTAAAAGGTTGTTCTTGTAATAGTAGAGGCGGGGATATGGTTAGTCTTAAACCCTTATTCTCTTCTGATGTGTACCTCAGAGTTGGTTGATACACTAATGTTAATACAGGTGGACTAGTTTTTTTACCCAATTGATTTTAGTATTGGACACCTGACTTGTTTCTGATCTCATTAGTTAGATTTTGGTTATACTTGGATGTCTATTCCTGGCGACGTCCAGCACCATTATTAACTCTAAGATGGTGTAATGAAATTGTCATTCAACAACATGAATGTTAAGCTTAATGTCTTTAATGCTAACCAAAAACATTTATACCTCAATGATTCCTTTGAAGTGAATTTGATTAGAAGTCTAATTCACAACATTCATCCACCATCTTCCAAATCTGACCTACTAGAGGCTTGTCTCATGCATTTTAATGGAGATTTGGATTTACCTAAGTCTGTTGAGCTGGTAAACAACCTTCTAGAGGCTGCTTGAATCATGGATACCTCCAAGTGGGGCCCTTATGTGGAGCCACTTCCTCCTTTAAAGTCTATTCTTACACCCTCTATAGAGTAACCACCTTCTTTGGCCCTAAAATCATTGCCTGACAATCTCAAATATTCTTACCTAGGAGCAGATGAAACCTTATTTGTTATATTAGCATCAAGTTTAGATAATGAATAGGAGGTAAGCTTTTAGATGTTCTTAAGGAACATAAGACTGCTCTAGGGTGGACCACAGTAGACATAAAAGGGATTAGTCCAACCTTGTGCATCCATAAGATACACTTGGAAGAAAATACTAAACCTTCCATAGAAACTCAAAGATGACTAAATCCCCATATGAAGGACATGGTCAAAGTTACTATTGGAATCTAGCAGCAACAATGATCTTCAAGCTACTTTATTGAATGAATGGAAAAACACATCAAATTGAGTCCACATGAACTTGTTTACAAAATTTGAAAATTGTGCACTCTTCCTATATCTAAACTTGATTCAAACCAAAGATTCAACAAATTCCAATGACCTTAAACTAAATATAGATAACATGTAAGTGAAATCCAAAAGAGAATAAAGAAAGGGCTTGAATGATGGCAATTAGTCAAGGAAAAGGATGCTTAAAACTAGCTCCAAAACCAAGTGAAAAACATGGAAGTCAAGGAGGGGAAGCAAGAGATTCATGCTATTTTTCTCTTGGAAATCACTACTTGAGGAAAAGTAACTTTAATCTTGAAAGATTAAGTAAGGAAAACTAGAGAGATTGAAGAAAAGATCTAGAGAAAACAAAGCTAGTTCTATGCACATGGAATTAAAGAAGCAAAATAAAAATAATCTAATAGTGAAAGCAAGGAATGTCAACAAGGTATTAACATGAAATTGAAGTGCAAAAGAAAAAGAAAATACTTGAGGAATCCAAGAGAAAGCAGATAAGAAGAAAAAACTAAGCTCAAAGCTCTAAGGATCACCAAGATAAGGTGCTTCTTTCAAGGATTTAGAGAAAAATCCCTACTTCAATTTCACGTTGAAATTTAGGTCTTTGGTCTTCTTTTGATCAAATCTTATCTTACTTGATCTCGACCATTGGATCATCTTCTCAACACATACAAAAGAGTAATAATCCTAATTAAGTACTTGACAATTATGATTATTCATATACTTACTCTAGATTAGCTTCTGAACCTATAAAATATCAAACTTTTGAATTATTAGGTCAAAAAAGCATGTGTTATGAAATTTCAAAAAAATCCTAGAAATAACACAAGAGCTACTAGTTGTGTACTTCTTATACAAAATTGAAAACTTATCACACTCAAACAAGTATATTGCTAATCTGGAGGAAAACATGCAAAAAAATCAAGAAAACAGAAGTGCTTTCCTTTTTTGTTGGTACTCATGATTGCATATAGTATATGCATTAGTCCCTTGAACCCCTAGACAAGTTAAACCTTTTGAGGGTTTGCAGTGAATATACCCACAAGAATCCATAAGGGTAAGTTCTTTTATTTATCTTAAAGAATTCGGATCCATTAGTACTCTACTTACTTTAATAACTTAATTAAGATGAATGGAAAATTCTACAAGTTACCAATATACCAAATCTATCTTATTCTAGTTTGATCTTAGAGTAAGTTTATGTGTATATAGGCTACATAGGTCAGGACTTCTAAATAGCAATGCTTATTGTTCCATTAGAAAGATATCGCCACTTCAAATTCTCACTGGTATACACTTAGATGTAAAGCTTTTAGATAAAGGGTCAAAGAACATTCACTATGTGAATAGATCCAACAAGATTGATGGTTCACATAATATAATAAGCACTAATGAGACATAGATATGATCCTTCAGAATGGATGTCATTACCAAAACAATTAGGGGTACTTCATCTTAAATCCTTCCTATTTATATCGTCATTAAGTTCCACCTTAAAATCAATAGGTCTTTGGATAGGATGAAACATAGGCTTGGGTTAGGTTTTGAAAAAGGGTATAAGGATTCAAAGTTCCAAATTAGAGTACAGATCTTCAGGTATTTCTAGACAACTTTACTTCTGGTTGTACTTGAAGTGAATAACTCCTCTATATTTCCTTTATATTTTCTCAACTTTTCTTTTCTTTTCTTTGTCCAATACTTTTTTTCACTTTTCCTTGTATTTCTAAGGTGGAACCCTTTTCTTTGTACTTTTTATATTTTTTACTTCTTTGATTTTGTCCTTTTTCTGAAATTTTGCTATCATCCCTACTCATTTTTGAAAGTTAAGTAATGGATATTCTTACTTGGATTTCTTTGGGTTAGGGTAAATGGGGTTTCAAAAAGAAAAGTCTCACCAAGAGGCTCAAAGGTTCTAACTAATGGCGTAATATATTGGGTAGGCTTTGTCTTCGGGCTGAAATAGGGATGGGCTATATCAAAAGCTATCTAAGTCAATAAATATTTAGGAAAGAAGGTTATTAATCCTATTGGCTCTTAGCATTTTGACCAAAACAAAGACACTGGGATCTTTCAAACATATGTATGATAAAGAAAACATGGAGTTAATATAACCCTCTAAAAGATGATAATCTCTAATGCTCACTGGTATGTAGGTCTCCACTAAAATTTCCTTAAGTTCTACAAGTTATAACTATCCATTAGTAGACTATGCACAGTGTGTAAACATATTCTGAGATTTAACTTTCATAAAATACTTCAAGGCATGAATAAGATGTAGAATTATCCATGTGCAATACTATTAAGAAGTTAAAGTAGGAGAAATATTAAGCTTCAAAAAGTCCAATTCTCATCGTAGTCAAGGAACTTTGACTTTAAAAACTAAGAAAACTAAGAAAATTTTGATTTTTTTAACATAAAAATCTTAAAAATATTAACTAAACATTGTCCCCGATGTTTTGAAATATAGGACACCTATGGGATAAATGAGTGATATAGAACAATGAGACTCGAAAAACCTAGGGGTGCCTCCAATGACTACTAAGTATAACATCTTCAGCTAGACTAGGCTAATTAATCTGCTCTAAACCAAATTGATTAACCTAATCCTATCTCTAACAATGGAGGAATTTCACACTCCATGTAAGAATTTCACAATCAATATACATTCTCCCCCTTGAAATTTTTTGTGGTGGTAACAATATAGAATGAAAGGCCATTGTGAATTTAAATTTCTATGGACCAATTTAAGATGAATGACCTCATTTTTACCAAACTTAGGGATGACAGTGACCATTGCAATCAGTACATATTTTTCCTCATTCCTCCTTACATTTTCTTGAAATTGGGGATTAAGCTGTCTTTGCATTTCCCTAAAAGATTGTTCTTGTTTTTTTGAGGGTGGTGTCATGGTGGGGCTTAAATCCTTATTGACTTCTAATGTGCACCCTAGAGTTTGTTGATGCTGGGTCAAGCATCAATTGACTCTTTTTCTTCCGGTTCTTAAGGCTCATGTAAGATTTTGGTTCGTTGTACTTTGCTACCTGGTGTTCGATCAAATAAAATGTATAGGTCCTAATTAGTTACTTCTTCTACATTGCAAGCTTCAAATTTAATTTTAGAAATTGTAGGGGGCCTTACTTGGTCTTGCTATTGAGAAGTGTTCACTAATGGCTTAGTGTCTAAAAATTCATTTTCTTCATCAATGGATTTCTCTTCATCATAATTAGGAAAAGGAACAAGACATGACTCATGTGGATATGAGTTGGAGGATTGTACAGATGGTGGGAAATCATGTAGCTCAGAAGGAACAAATGATATTTCCATCCTGACAATTTGATTAAGTGTTTTCACATCGTTCTCCTTCAGTTGTTTCATTTCTTCAGTAAATTATATGATGCATTGATCCATTTTCATTGATAGTAGTTCCATACTTTCTCTAATTTGGGTCACTTCTAATGATTATTCAAACTCATATGACTCATAGTTATATGGCATTGGTGCACTACGAAAGTTTTAAATAGGATTGAACCATGATTTTTCTCCCAAATATGGGTGATTGTTGTTGTTTTCCGCAAGTGCATGGGCTATTGTAGTATAGCTATGCAAATACGGGTCAATCCCACACAGACTAGCTTTAAAAGATGGAGTTTTAGATAAAATTCAATTAATAAATAAATTAAAAGTAACAGAAATAAAATGACAATAAAATAAAAATTCTCAATTTATTTAATTGCTACAATTTAGAGAATTTCTAAATCCAAGAAAACAAAAAATAACACTAAACAAATAGCCTTGGATATCATTGTCCCTAGATAGGCAGAATGTCGATAATGTAAAACTTGAATATTCAAGGACACAAAAGTAAATAAAATGAGGACAAAGATGGTAAATAAAATGAGGACATTGATGGTACTAAAAAGAAAGGATATAAATGGAATTAACAAAAAAGGACAGGAATGTAATTGCATTTAAAGAGAAAAGGGCGAAACCAGAATTGATTAAAAATCTGGTTTTTAACAAAAAAAAACTAGACGAAAAAGAAAGTTGGAGGAGGAAGGGGAAGAAGGAAGAGGAGAAATGGGGGGAGAAGAGAAGAAAGGAAGGGAAAAGAATAGAAACCTAGTTCAAGTTTCCTTCTCTAGTTCGGCTGATGGTGAAAAAAAATTGTCAGAGATGGAGGAGAAACGGAGAAACAGTAAAGAATGGAGAGAGAGCATGGGAAGAAGAAATGACTAGATTTTGTGGGCTGGCCTATGAAGATGGAGGGGGAAAGAAAGTGTAATGACTCCAATTTTGTAATATTGAAATTCCAAGTTTAGCAATGAAAAGATTAGTTTTTAAAGATAAGGGCATTTTGGTCATTTCACTATTCACCTTAACTGACCCCAGGAATTTGGTCCTAAAAATGGTTCCATTAGATGCGTCTCAGAAAAAGGAATCCAACGAGACCAAAATCACCCAAAACGGAGTTAAAATGAGCAAGATAAGGCCCTTTGAAATTCAGGGGCAAAACTGTAAATTTTACAAAAAAGGTTTAACCTGCAAAACACAGGGGCCCGTTTTGATAGGGGCACCCCTTCATCTTCAAACTCTAGAGGGTTCTAGAACGGCGATGATTGGAGGAGAAATCACCGCCATTCTGGAGGTTTCTCCACCGCCATTCAAAGGCGGTGAGAGCCCCCTCCAGAACCCTCTCTTAGCTCTATAAATAGAGCTCTTGGGTGCCTCTAATGGCAGCCCAAATTGTTGGAGAAAACCCGTCATGGAGCAGTGACCTAGAGGGAAAAACAAGGAGAAAAACCCAGCAATGAGCCAGGTATGTCTAAGATCGCTCAAAACCCATCTTCCCCATAGTTCCAAGTTCAATTTCCCTAGGTTTTTGCATGAAAAACCATGCAAAATAGAGCCCTAGAGACTCACCAAGGACCCAGGGACGTTCCATGGGTGGCACTGGTTCGACAGGGTCGAACCAAGGTGTCCTAAGGACGCCCCGGTTCCCCAACGAGCGGGACATTCCAGTCGAAACATCCCACGTCGACTTCCGTTTGAAAAACCAAATGGGTGCGTCCAGGGACACGCCCGCAAAAAAGAGGAGCGGCGGGAAAACCCGGCGCGTTTGCAGACGTGCCCGTTGAGGTGCACGCCGCAGACGTGCAGTGCGGTAGCACTGCAGGTTTTTTTGTTCCTTAAGGAAGCCAGGGCGCACGACGCAGTCGCGCAGCACCCTAGCATTCCATTTTTTTCATTCTTAAGACTCTATGTACATACGATACTAAAACGCTTATAACTTGAGATCTAGAGCTCTGATTGAGGAGCCGCAAAAGGCGTTGTGTCCATATCAACGACGCGGATACATCTAAACTATAAAATCCCTGATCAAGGCCCAATAAAAGGTATTCATGACCCTTAGGATAGGATGGTGGCGCGTGGCCACTAGAACTTTGGAAAACTGAGGATACCAAGACCTAATTAGGACCTTAGGACACCCATAGGCATAGGGATGGACCCATAATGCCTAAGTAATAAGACCAATTACTCTAAAACCCATAAAATATAGGCCAAACTAACCTTGATTCCCCAAACCATGATTAGGAGCGTCCGAGGACAAAAGGGTTCGCACAACCTAGCCAGGTAGGTGCTCTATCACTACTAGATTCTTTTAAAAGAACTATGATTGTTTTACAAATACATGATTTAAGTATATGACTTGTTTAGCATGCATGTGACAAATGCTTTATGCATAGACATGTTTTGTATATACATTATGCATAGATATGTTTTGCAAACTATTGCATACATTGCATGATCTATGAGCATTAAGTTCTTGCAAAGATTGCATGTCCTTGAGGGTTGCCAAAAGACGCTAGAGTGCCGAGGGCCAGGCAGTTGTGAGGGACCCAAAGAGGACAGGTTTTGAAAAGAGGTTTTGGCTTATTTGATCTTATGTGATTTGGGCTAGTAAGCCCGTGGGTGCTATGCTGAGAGGTCTGGGTTGGCCACCTAGCCTCTACCACTATTAGGTGGATGGGTACCACACCCAAAAAGAGGCAAGTCCCCACGTCGACTGCATGTGGTACAGGGGGCTACCACTGGTGTCACGGCACTAGGTTGACGTGCCATAGGCCCCATGGAGGCTATGACCGAGTGTCCTCAGGTACCTGGGGACCACACGGCGAGGAGGTCGTGGGCATAGTTGGACCCTATGGTTTATGGACTTATTTGCATTGCATATGGCATGATATGAGGTTGGTCGACCATACCATACTAGAGATCCATGAGTTGGATTCAATAAAGCATCTTATGCATATCATAATGTTATGATGTATATGATACTTTCGATCTTGGATTATGTGATCCTTTAAGTCGTTAGTATTTCAGTTTAACAATGGATTTTAATATCGATGTTGCACTTGAGTATTCAAACATACACATGTTTTGAATGAGCATATGATTTTAAAACATCTCATGCATTATAAAACTAGTAGTGATAGGCTCCTACTGAGTATAGTATATACTCACCCAATCCTCAACATTTTTCAGACACCAAGTAAATACTTAAAGGCAAGGAACACTTGTGCTAGGAAGACATCCAGACCAAGTACAAGTAAGTAAACCCCTACCTTATCTTTCAATGTTACTTGATTGTA
Source organism: Warburgia ugandensis (assembly GCA_035236585.1). Taxonomy (NCBI): domain Eukaryota; kingdom Viridiplantae; phylum Streptophyta; class Magnoliopsida; order Canellales; family Canellaceae; genus Warburgia; species Warburgia ugandensis. Next base: position 48,637,858 of record CP141130.1, read on the forward strand.
GTTACTCTCTAATAGCTGGGGCTGTGACTAACACTTTCCTGGGAATAATATTGATTTAAACTTTTCCATGGCTAAATAAATTGAGAATGTGTTTTGACACTCGGGGTTTTTATGAAAGATTGTTTTCCAAAAGAAAAATATTTTCATGCATCTCATACTTATAAAACAAGAGATCTCGCCTTTTTATCAAAATTGCATCATATAAAAGCCCGGGTCGTGACAGTTAGTTAGCCTTGGCCGATGAGGGCGGGCCTAGAGGGCTGGCAGGCTTCTAGGCAAGGTGAGGCTTGAGAGTTAGTCCCACATCGGTTAGGGGGGGTGATGGACCTGAGTTATAAGGGGGAAGGCCTCCCTTCACAGTAACGACCGGTTTTCCCCTGGACGCAAGGTAAGAGCAAAACCCGTGGCACGTGAGTGCGCACAGGACAATATCATTACTGTGGGCCCAACGGGGTTGTGACGAGTGGTATCAGAGCCATACCTCGACCCCGAGGGTGGATGGCTAACCGCACGTGGGTGCTCGGCGTGTGACATGCGGGGACCCGTGTCCCCTAAGGGGGAGAGGGCTAGCCTTGGTCGATGAGGGCGGGCCTGGAGGGCTAGCAGGCTTCTAGGCAAGGTGAGGCTTGAGAGTTAGTCCCACATCGGTTAGGGGGGGTGATGGACCTGAGTTATAAGGGGGAAGGCCTCCCTTCACAGTAACGACCGGTTTTCCCCTGGACGCAAGGGAAGAGCAAAACCCGTGGCACGTGAGTGCGCACAGGACAATATCGTTACTGTGGGCCCGACGGGGTTGTGACAGAAAGGTAGAAGAGGAGAGGTGGAGCTAGTGCTGATTGGCAAGGCCAGTGATCGTAGACTGCTTAGAGGAGGGGTAGAGTAGAGGGATGGGAAAGCGTAGGATAAGAAGGCAGTGCTTGCTTGGTGTGTCATGCACCTATGGGCGCCCAGTGGGGAAATGAGAGTGAGAAAGGTTGAGAGAAGAGGTCTGTCTACGGTACAACAAGAAGGAAGATTGAAGAGGAGAAGGGTGGAGAGGAGAAGAAACGCAAGAGAGAGAGATGAGGGAGGAGGGTCATTGGCCAGCCCAACCTGGTCCTGCTCAGGGGTTGAAGAAGAGCCTAATGTAGAGAGAAGATGGGGTATATGAAGAAAATGAGAGAGACGTGTGAGAGTGAGAGGCATGAGAGAGTGATAGAAAAGAGAGAGAATCATGGGAGATAGGGAGGTGAGATAAGAGAGATATGGAGAGATAAAGAAAGATAAGAGAGAGGTGTGAGATGAGAGATGAGAGAAAAAGGGAGACGTGGGAGAGAGAGAAAAGAGAGTAAAAGAGAGATGGAGAGAGAGGATAGGGAGATAAAGAGGGGTGGGGTCCACCAACATCCTAGTCTTGTTAGAACTCTAGAGCCTTCAAAATTCTTCTGTCATAGGAGTCTTCAAATTCTTCTCTTTTTAGGAAACTTCATTATTCTCTCCTTGATTTGATCTGGATCATCTGGATCGTCCAAGAGGAATCTTCAAATTCTTCTCTTTTCAAGAAACTTCATTATTCTCTCCTTGATTTGATCTAGATCATCTGGATCGTCCAAGCTGTGTTGATTGATCTGCAATGCATAGGACCCAATTAGAATCATTTGAACCATTCATTATTCCTCTGATTAGCTTTGATGATCATCTGACCATTAATTTTACAATTCAACGGTTGGATGGCCAATTAAAGCTAAAATGAAATATTTTATATAAAATCTTGAAATTGATGGCCTAGATGCTCTAATTGAACACTAAATTAGGGCTATTTTAACCAAAATTGAACACTTAACACACACCCCAACCAGCATTTTGCTACTCCCTAGCAAAACATGTAGACAACTATTTTATATAAAACTGGTACAAGGTGCCACTTTCGTAGGTACTCACGATTGCATTTAGCACATGTAACAAGCCCTTGAACTGCTAGGTTACCCCTAGTGGACGAGTTATGCCTCGTGAGGGTTTACAGTGAATATGCCCCAAAAATTTAGTAAGGTTGAGTCCCCTATTTCATCTTAAAGAATTTTCATTCATTAGCAATTTTACTAGTTTTTAACAACTTAATGAAGGGGATTTGACAATTTTACACACCATACACATATTAAAGACATCTTATTTGAGTTATTTCTCAGAGTGCATATGTGTGTGTACAGCCACATAAATCTTGACTTCTAATTGGATATGCTTACCTTCCATTGAAAATATGCCTTGACTTCAAATCCTCACAAGTATACACTCAGAAATAAAACTCTCAAATAAAGGGTTAAACATATTTCTCTCATTATGTGACTGAATCCAACAAGCTGATGGTTCACATAATTCTTTTTAATGCTCATTAGACAAAAGAAAGTGATCCCTAAGAGTGGATGTTAACACCAAGAATACTAGGGGTCTTTTACTTTAATTCTTTCTTTTTATTTCCTCTTTAAGGCTATGTCCACCTAAGATCAATAGTTCTTTAAGTAGGACGAAATGTAGGTTTAGGACAAGTTTAGAAAAGAAAGGTGTATAGTTTTCAAAGGTTCAAAATTGAGTAAATGTCTTCAATGAATATCTACTAGGACAACTTTTCTTTTTGGTTGGTACTTGAAGTGAATTTCCCTTTCAGACTTTGGTCTTTCTTTTCCTTTTTCTTCTTTGGAAGAAAGATAGCTAATTTTTCTCACTTCTTTGACTTTTTGTCCTATTTTTGAATTTTTTCTACTCTACTCATTTTGAAGATGAGTAATGGTTATTTATTGTACTCGGTTATTCTGGGTTAAGGTGAATGGGGTTAAGAAAGAAAAGGCTTAATAACAGGCTCAAAAGGCTAACTAGTGGTATACTATATTGGGTAGGCTTTATGTCTCTTGGCTGAACAAGGATGGCCTTTATCATTTCCTAGGTTTCCTAAAGCCTATCAAATTCAATAAATTTCTAGAATTAAAGTTATTACTCCTATTTATTCTTGATGTTTAACCAAAACAAGGATAATAGGATCACACTAATATACGTACGTTGCAGAAATTATGGAATTACTTATAACCCTCTTAAAGAAGATAGTCTCAAACTCTCACTAGGTTATAGGTCTCCACTGATTTTTCTCAAGGTCTCTAAGTCATACCTCTATATTAGTCTTGATTATGCGCTGTATGTAAATGGTTTCCAAGAATTAACTTTCATAAAATACTTCAACACATAAATGATATGCAAAACTAATCATATGCATTCCCACTAAGAGGTGAAAACAGTATATTTACTAAATTCTGAACATCCAGTTCTCATCACAATAAGGGAACTCTACTTTAGAAACTCTTTTTTTTCTTTTCTTTTTTCTTTTTTTTAAATTTTTTTAAAACTCAAGAAAATTCAAATTCTCTATGGGCATCTACGCCCCCCAACCTAAATGAAACATTGTCCCCATTGTTGGAAAACATAGGATTCTATACGAAAGTTGAGTGATGTAGACTCTAAACCTTTTGGTTGCCTCCTAATAAGCACTAAGTTTAACGTCTTCAGCCAAACATTACTTAACCTAACTTCCTAAACCTAGAGCTAACTGGGTCATCTTTATTTGTCCTAATCCCAACCCTAAGATGAAATGGCAAGAATTCTCATGCCACTTTAGAATTTTGTGGTAATCTATATATTGCGCCCACCTTGAAATTTTAGGTGGCGATATGAATATAATACAGCAGATCACTACAATTGTAAAAGTAGTGGGACCATATTGATGATTTCACATCTTTAATATTTCACGGTAGTCAATATAATTGCTCCAACTCAAAAATTGAGGTGAGGGTAACACAACGACTACATGAGCGACCATGTATTTCCTTGGACCATATGGTGACCAACAGTCCTTTTCTTGACCAAATTGAGGAATAATAATGACCATTTCATTTAGTTTATCTTTTTCCTCCATGTCCCTATCATTGTCCTAAACTAGGGTAATAACCTAACACTGCCCTTCATGAATAGGTTGTTCTCGTATTACTAGAGCTGGGGACAAGGTTTGGCTTAAACCCTGGTTATCTTTTGATGGGTACCCTAGAGTAGGTTGATGTATATCAACTGACTCTGCTTCTGCCTATTTGATAAGCACAGGTATGATAGCAATTGGGTCTATATTATCTGATGTTTGTTCAAATAAGGCTGCTAGGTCCCAATTAAGTACATCTTCTACATTGAAAGGCGCAATTTGAATTTCATGGTTTATAAGAGGATCTACTTTAGCCTGCCATCAAGAAGTGTCCATCAGAGGCATAGTATCCAACAACTCAGGCATTTCCTCAATAGATGTGTCTTCATCAGAGTCATACAAATAGGTGGGACACGCATCTAAAGGATTAGGGTTGGATTTCTCTAAACCTTTATTCTCTTCATCAATGGAAGTCTCTTCAGTATCAGAATTAGTACATGGCTCAAGTATATCAAAGTTGGAGATTTCTAAGGATAGTTGTAGACTTTGTGACTCATAAGGATCATAGGAAATTTCCATCCTAGTGTCAAGAATAAATGGCTCTATATTCCCCCCAATTTGTTTCAAGTTTTCCTCAAATCCCTCCCTCCTCCGGTTTATTTCCTATGTGAAATCCTCCATCATTTGTCTTAATTCCTTATTCCCTTGTGTTATTAATTCACATATATGCTGCACATTTTCTTCTAATAATGGTTCTTCCCGTAAAGGAAATGACTCATAGGGTTGGTGTTGTTGTGGCATTGGGGTACCAAAAAAGGACTGAGCAAGCTGAACACATGATGGTTGACTCTGATATTCTGAATAATCATGGTAGTACTGACCAGGGTGAGACCATTGTGGTTCTTCCTGATATTGGTAATCCCAAGACCATGGTTGTTCATGATGCCTAGCACATTCATTAGAGTCTTGATAATTTGTCTCAAAATAAAAATTGCTAGGGTATGTGAATGCATTAAGTGCATCCACTGACTCCTGATAGTATTCATTAAATGTGGAGCTTGATGGGGGCCAGGAAGGAGAGGAATAGGGATGCTCAGATTAGGTATAGCCATTATGGTATTGAGGTTGTGGTGCAACTTTCTTAGAAGCTATTAGCCTAAGCAATTGACTTTCCATAAGATCTAACCGATCCATCTAGGCATCTAATATATTAAATCTATCCTCTTCTTGATAGGCTCTTCTTTTCTTTTCTTTTTTTTAATATGAAAACTAACCTACATGATGCAATCTAACTTCCTAGAAAGATGCACAAACAAAGGATACAATATAACCCTAGAGGCAAATAAGCAACATATATGATTTTCTTGAATTTGTGTGGGGACAATGCTTTCAATTAGCCTACTCTAACGTTCTTCCTCTTCTTTAGATTTGATTATTGCTTACCAATTAGGTTCTTTGCAAGGTGGCTAATACAACCCTCATGTAAGGAGGCATTTAGACCTCATAAACATCAACAGGAGGTGAGGGAAGAGCGAGGCTCTATTAGATAAGCCTCAATAACCACAGTGCTCAAAAGCCACTAGAATGACAATAAATTGTATCTTAGTAAGAGGGTCCTATGAGCATGTGATGGCCCTATAGGTCTCTTCTGATTGATTTTAATTTGATTTGAAGGGTAGGGTAGCGCGCTTGAGGTGATTATCCTAAGTGGGCCAAGGAGTGGTGATGAAATCCACCAATGATCTTATAGGGGTAAGGTGGCCTTACTAATTAATTCCATACTCCATGGTAGTTCGATCAGCATATATATCACCTTAAAGCATTAACCGTGTCCTAAGATGCAAATAAAAGTGATAAACTAATGCAAAACCTAAAAATGCAACAATTATAAGAGGATACTTTCTATATGATTTATACTACCAAACAATGCAAATTTACTCTAAATGCAAACCCTAATCTAGGAATTTAAATGAGTGAGGAGACTTATAGTGGGGTTTCTGATGAAAATCAAGTGTGGGCCACATTATCCCACACTTGCCTTGTATTATTATAACCCTTTAAAATGAAAATTAAAATTGCAATTTACAAGGATCCTCACTACAAGCTTCACTCAAAAGAGAAAAAAAAATTCCTAATCTAGGAAAGTAGGAAAATTTCCATGTTGATGTAGATTTTCTTGCCAAATTTCTTCACTTTCCTGTTTTCCTGAAAAAGAAAATTAGCAATAAGTACCAATTTTAGGAAATATGGTGGTTATGCACACAATTTTTTTTTTAATATGCACCTAAAAATGCCTAAAATGCAATTCTTAACAAAAGTAACAGAAATAAAATGGCAATAAAATAAAAATTCTCAATTTATTTAACTGTTACAATTTACAGAATTTTTAAATCCAAGAAAATAGAAAATAACATTAAACAAACAGCCTTGGATATCATTGTCCCTAGATAGGTAGAATGTGGATAATGTAAAACCACAATATTCAGGGACACAAAACTAAATAAAATGAGGACACAGATGGTATTCAAACGAAAGGACAGAAATGGAATTAAAAAAAAAGGATAGGAATGTAATTGCATTTGAAGAGAAAAGGGCAAAACCAGAATTGATTAAAAATCTGGTTTTTAATAAATAAATAAATAATCAGATGAAGAAGAAAGTTAGAGGAAGGGGAAGAAGGAAGAGGAGAAATGTGGGGAGAAGAGAAGAAAGGAAGGGAAAAGAATGGAAACCCATTTCGGGTTTACTTCTCCAGTCCCGTCGATGGTGAGAAAAAACTGCCAGAGATGGAGGAGAAATGGAGAAACAATAAAGAATGGAGAGAGAGCATGGGAAGAAGGAAACAACTGGATTTTGTGGGCTGGCCAGTGAAGATGGAGGGGGAAATAGGAGAAGAGGGAAAGAAAGGTAGAAGAGGAGTGGCGGAGCTAGTGCTGACTAGCAAGGCCAATGATCGTAGACTGCTTAGAGGAGGAGTCGAGTAGAGGGATGGGAAAGCGTAGGATAAGAAGGTAGCGCCCGCTTGGTGTGTCATGTACCTATGGCTGGCTAGTGGGGAAACGAGAGTGAGAGAGGTTGAGAGAAGAGGTCTATCTACAGTACAGTAAGAAGGAAGATTGAAGAGGAGAAGGGTGGAGAGGAGAAGAAATGCAAGAGAGAGAGATGAGGGAGGAGGGTGATTGGCCAGCCCAACCCAGTCCTGCCCGGGGGTTGAAGAAGAGGCTGATGTAGAGAGAAGATGGGGTATATGAAGAAAATGAGAGAGATGTGTGAGAGTGAGAGGCGTGAGAGAGTGAGAGAAAAGAGAGAGAGAGAGAATCGTGGGAGATAGGGAGGTGAGATATGGAGAGATAAAGAGAGATAAGAGAGAGAGAGAGAGAGGTGTGAGATGAGAGAAAACAGGAGACATGGGAGAGAGGGAGAAAAGAGAGATGGAGAGAGAGGATAGGGAGATAAAGAGGGGTGGGGGGGTCCACCAACATCCCAGTCTTGTTAGAACTCTGAAGTCTTCAAATTTCTTCTGTCCTAGGAGTCTTCAAATTCTTCTCTTTTCAAGAAACTTCATTATTCTCTCCTTGATTTGGATCATCTAGATCGACCAAGCTGTGTTGATTGATCTACAATGCACATGTCACAATTAGAATCATTTGAACTATTCATTATTCCTCTAATTAGCTCTGATGATCATCTAACCTTTAATTTTGTAATTCAACGGTTGGATGGCCAATTAAAGTAAAAATGAAATATTTTATATAAAATCTTGAAATTGATGGCCTAGATGCTCTAATTGAACACTAAATTAGGGGTATTTTGACCAAAATTGAACACTTAACAGTTATATTCTTAGTAGAATTGAGCCATGATTGTTCTCCATGTGATCGTTCAAGCCCCCTTGTTTTTCCCCCTTTCTTATACTATGTTCTAAATGTTTTACATATATTGATATGGCCAGGTGTCACTAAAGGGAGGGAACTAGCTTTTATACCTTGTGTACTCACGTGGTTGGTCGGTTTTCTCTTAAGGAATTTGGGAAACCCTGCATTGTACCTAAATACAACCTACCTAGTTCTAAATTAACTTACCAAGTGACTATAATTGAAACCATACTCTACCATTTAATGGAATAATGGTGCTTGGCTCTCCTTTATTACGGGTTTACACTTCTTGACATTTAAGGGATGGCTCATTAACTAATTCATCCAATTGTGGATCTTCTTGATCCACCAATCCTTATACCTTGTCTTCTAAAACATCATCAATTAGGATTATTTCATTGATGATTATTATTAAGAAGTATTAATAAATTTGTGAAATTGATATGAAATTAAAAAAATTACCCCAATTTTTTGTAATTGGATATTTATATATATCACACCAAGCTAGTTCCATTCATGGCACTACAGCCTACTATCCTGCTCTCCCATTTATACATCTTTGGGTGGAGAATTTACATAGACTACTGTGAGATTCTAAAATGGAGTGATTCTATAAACTCCATTGTTAATTTGGGCTTAGGTTTAGTGGATTATTCAGTTAGTTTAGTGTCATATATTTTCTACATTTTGCATTCACATTGTATGTTTTGCATTATTATCTACAGTAATAGATTAATGCACCATTGATAAAGTGTAAATACTATCTTTCTAACCCTTTTCCCTCCACTTAGTTATTTCATTTGTCCATGCTTTTATTTTAAAACATTAGGGACAATATTTAATTTAAGTCATGGGGTAGGATATTTCAAATTTGATGTGTCCAGTCAAGAGTCTTTTCTTGTTTTTTTTTTAGTCTTTTTTTCACTTAGTTGAAAAATATAATGTAAAAAATTTAGAATTTTATGCAATGCTCCTTTACAACGATGAGAATTTAGGTTTTTAGAATATTTGATATATCATTGAACTCTAGTTTATTAATAGATTTATAAGCAATTAGTTCATTATTTTATCCTTTTTCTAAAGTTTTCCATCAAAATTAAATTTGACATATTATTGCACAAATATTCATATATACATATATAGTTTAATTTTAATAGTAAGTATAACGTAAAGATCCTAAAGAAGGTTTGTAGATGGTTATAATCCATGTGAGATTAGAGCCATTCTTTCTTCATGAGGGTTATACATAAACTCCAAAAAAAAAATTCAGTGGACACTAATTCCTAGTTGGTCTTATTATTTTTGTCTTGGTCAACTATTTAAGAGTTCATATTGGAAAAACTATACCATATATCTCTTAAGTTTATGGTAAGGATATAGGCCATCCTTTCATTAAACTTAGAGTCTTTAGTCTTCCCTGAGTTATTTCCTCTAGTTAGGCACTTAAGCCTATATATATTAAGCCTTTCCTTTGATAGCCAATTTACCATTACCCATATTTAGACTTTTACATCCTCTTCAAAATAGTCTTTGTTTATCTTTATACCACTTTCTTTGATAACCTAGTCCTAAGCCTTTGTTTCATCTAACTAAAAGTACTTACTTGATCTTAGGAGTAGTATGTGTTAACAACCTAGTTTTCCTAAATAATGTTTTGAAAATTCCTTTTGAAAGGCAGATGAAATTTTCTTTATTTTATAAAAAGGTTAGAAAACATGTAATATACATATATCTTAAAACGACCATCTTCTAATTGGGTATTACTTTTACTAAATCTCAACACATAATTAAAATAATTAAGAGTGTAGTAAGCTAAAATATCATACCACAAAATCTACTAGCCACAACATAAATTACTATTAAAATTAGTCATCCATGAACAATCCATTGAGGTTTGCAATTGTCCAAAATATCAACCTTAACTTATATATCAAAGATCCAAACATAGTCTAATACAAAACCACGTAGTCAAATCAAAATACACTATCCATAGAAAGCATACATCATGATCCATGCAATTTTCCCAGATACATCTTAGCTTGCTCCTCTGCTAGTTACCTTGCTGAAGTCTCAACTAGAATATTTGAAGGAGGGTGAGCATGAAATGCTCACTAGGAAGAAGATTAATACACAACAGGCACCAAAAATAATGCAACAACCAATAACATGAACATAACATTTATACGTGTATAAATGTCTTGCAGCTAAGTTTCTTTTCTTAGTTAGATTTGATTCTTAATTGCCTTGATTACTTAACCTCTATGTTCCAATGAAAGGCATGAATTAAATTGAATCCATAAGAGTGAGTGAGTGAGAGAGAGAGTATGTGTTTGTGAACTTGAAAAGAAAAAATCGAATTTTTTGTGGATTCATATATACTTGTATGAATTATACATAATCACTGATATTACATTCTTTCCCCCTTAAAAAAATTTCATCCTTGAAATTATGTGATAATATGTTTAATCATAACAATTTCAAGAGCCTCATTCTCATCTCATTTTACAATTCCCAGGTGCCTTCTTCACATGAGTGCTGCCACCACTGAACCTTGACTCAGGGTATTGTCTTACTTTGTAGGGTCTTCACCTTTCTATCTAGGATCTGTAGTGGCCACACCTTTAACGTGAGATCTGGCTATACGTCAACCAGTATCTGATCTAAGACATTAGTAGGATTTGGCACACATTTCCTCAACATGGATATATGAAATACGTCATGCACCTCTGACAATGAAGGTGGTAGTACCAATTTGTAGGCCACTCTTTATCCTCTCTAGGATTCAAATGGCCCCACAAACCTTGGGCTCAGCTTGCTTTCCACCTCAAATCTCATTATCCCTTTGTAATACATGTAAATATCCAATTCTAATAAATAAATAAATGCATTTACCAAAAATAGGTAAATTTTTTATTAAGTGTATGCTTTAATCGGTGATGGAAAACATTTGAATAAGAGTGTCAAGAAATTAGGTTAGGATGATGACCAATGAGTATTTTTTTGGTTGATCTAGATATTTGGAAACAAAATTTCCAAGGCAAAAGCAATTTAAAAATCACATTAAGTAGCATTAAGTGACTTTTCAAAAGACAAATAGAAATAAAAATATAATTGGTGTTAGATTGAGGAATTAGATAGGTCACTAATAAGTGAAGTCTTAGCCTAAGCACAACTCAAAGCCCGTGGTGAAATTCTAACTAATTAACTAGAGAATGCAAAATAAGTGTATTACAATCAAGGGTACAATTGTAAAATGTACCTTGAATATAATATAATTGAACAAAGGCTAGACAAATAAGAGGTTTTAATTGAAAATGAACTTAAGTGGATTATTGCCTGAATGATTATATCAGGACCATACAAGTTCGAACACATGCCAAAGGCAACTAGCTCTCCACATGCCCCTTATTTCATCACATGCAGAAATGAAACCAAAGTATAGGGGTTGGTTGAGTGAAGAAATTGTGGGACTCAAAAAACAAGGAGAGAAGTTAGGAAAGGTGTTGAACATGAAGTTTAGCATGGGTGGAAGCTCCACGCAAAGAAGAAGAGAAACCATCAACATAGAGGAAATCTTTAGTTCTAAAGCGTGATTTTCAGGTAGGAGTTTTGTAAGAAGATTTACTAATGCTTTCTTGTCTTAGCCCAAGCAAAAATCAAGTGATTTTCTAGTTCTAAGTGTGAAGATTTCGATTTCTTATAGCTTGAACTAGTACCATTCATATTTCTAGAAATTTTGCCCTTACCATCAAATTTTTGTGTGATTCTTAATCTCTTCATTGCATGATAATTTTACATGATCTTTGTCTTGCATGGCATGACTAGAAGTTCATCCTTTAGTTGTTTGAATTCATGTTTACACTAGTTTGTGCATGCTCTATTTTAGTTTTCTATATGCATATTGAAATAGGGGATGAATCTCTTTTGAGAATCACCCCCTATGCCATGATAAAAAAAGAGAGAGAAGGAAATCTAAGGTATGGGTCATTCTCTATGATGATTAAACCTTGAAATTATGTATAAAATCCATAATTTTAAGTTCTAATGAAGATCAATAGTGAGTGTAAACTAAACAAGGAATGGGTGCACCCTATTTTTCTACACATACCTGCTATAAGGTAGCACCCAATCACAGCATATAACTTGTATATAAACTCCAGCTTAGAGAAATTATAACACGGGTTATCTAGATTGCATATCATTCTTCAGTTATGTATATATCAAATTGCTTAGAAAAAATGAAGAATTAAGCTCATAATGAGGGGCTCCGATAAGAAGGAGCAACACTATTTCCTACACGAATGCATAAAGGAAATGGCACAATTTCTTACCACTTGTTAGATCCTCATGGAATGATTGAGGATTTTCATAATAATTCTAATAAATTGGTAAGCTTGGTGTGTTTCTTACTAAGTACGTTAAGGAGAAGATTGTTTATAAAAGTTCAAATAGCAAGGACACTTTATAAAAGTTCAAATAGCAAGCATCCTTTTATTGGCTCAGGATGAGCAGGAAAAGATGCCTTAACCATTCAATCCCATTTCTAGGTGATTGAAGTGAATCAGTAGGTTGGGGAAATGGAAACCTATGTGGGAATGGGGAAAAAATTGAAATGCCTAGCTTTGAAAGGCATTTGAAATTGAAATTCTAGATCCACCTAGGTACTGGGTGAAAGAGAAAACTTGGACTGGAACTTGTAAGTCAAAGAAATTCCAACCTCTAGATTTTTTATGAACTTAAATGCCCTTTGATGGAATTTGAGAATTCTTGAGTTACACTTTTGATGAAAATATTAGTAATTTCTCTTTTCAAACTAGCAATGTGTTCATGCTAATTTCATTACTTACTGGTACGAGTGGGAATGCAAAACAATCTTTGTGATGGAAATAGTAAGGGCATAAAGTTGTTTTTCTGGATGATGGGAAATACTAAATTGTTCTCGTACTAGAACTCTAAACACTTAGATTACTAAGTTAGTTCCATTACCAAATCATCTAAGTTCAGTCATTTTGAGCTTTGACACTAAAGCATAATATCATAAGACTTAATCCTTATGCCTTAGCCACATATGACCTAAGTATATACATGACCGAGACTTCAATGATATGTCTTACCTACAACTTAGTCTCATACGACTAAGTCATTTACTTCTTAGTCTTGAAGGACATAGTTTCCAAAACTTAGTCTTGTACGAGATAGCCACACTACTAAAATTTGGGCTTTATAAGATGTCAAAAACAAGATGGTTTTAATACAACCATCTTATAAAAAAATTTATAATATGGTTTGAGAAACCATCTTATATATTATAATATTATAAGACAGTTTTGACAAAAACTATCTTATAAAATTTTTATATGAGATGGTTATTTTCAAAAGAATATAAGATGATCTTCCATAACCATCTTATATAAAGTTTTTATAAGATGGTTCTTGAAAACCATCTTATATTATTAACAATATAAGATAGTTTTTGAAAACCATCTTATTATTTTTGTGTTTTATAAGTCGAAGTTCAACCTTTATCTTTTGACTCTCGGTTGTTTTAATGAAAGCATGAACATTGGGTTGGACTTACATGCATTTTGTCTCGAACTTGTATTTTCTCAATTGATATCGGTTGGGTAGTATTCATTCTTGTCTTTTGTCATATGTTTACTTTATTTGATGTTTACAGGTATAAAATATCTTTTTTGTAGAATCTCTTTCTTGTTGCATTTGTGTGATATATCCATATGTATGGATCAGTGTGTGGAACATTTATGTGCATGGATTAGTCATGTTTTTGCATCATTCTTACTTTTCACAATCCTAGACTTGAAAAGTGTCAACTCCTCTAATATATATTATATATGTTTTTACTAACTATGTATGGACATTTTATGTGCACACAAGTATTTGGTTAAATGCCTAACCCATGTTACTAATCTTTTCATGTCTGGAAAGTCTTAGCACACATTTGAACTTAAACTTTTGGACAAAATAGACAAATATGCTTTGATGCATGTGGAAAGATCATCAAGGAATATGATGAGGTAATAGAAAAGGTCATTGAGTTTGCACTTAGGGTAGGTGGTGATTGTAATCGAATGTTATGTCCATGTTTGAGATTTGGAAACATGAAAAAGGTTACTGTTGGTGAGTTGAGAGAACATTTGTGCTTCAATGGAGTTGATAAAAACTATCGCCCCTAGATGTGGCATGGAGAGGAAATACCTCATAGGCCCTCGGTAAGGGCTGAATGTGTATATGAAAAAGAGGCCACTTTAGGAAGTGGTGAAGATAGTAGTATAGCTGCACCTATGTTTTGAGATGTATACAATGGCTTCCAAGATGACCGAAAACAATTTCATGCTGCATTGGAGGAAGCCAATGAGCTATTATACATTGGGTATATAGATTATACCAAGTTGTTTCAGTGGTAGAACTTTACAACTTAAAATCAAGATTTAGTATTTCAGATCAAGGTTTTATAGAATAGTTGAAAGTCATTGGTAAAATGCTGCCCAAGGAGAACAAATTGGCTAGGTCTACATAGGAGACAATGAAAACCTTGGCTACACTAGGGTTGAAGTATGTAAAGATACATGCCTATCCCAATGACTGCATCTTGTATAGAAAGATGCATAAAGACAAATTTATATGTCCAGCTTGTGGACATTCAAGATGGAAGATGAGGAAGAATTCAAGCGATTGGCAAGTGAAAGATGTCCTTGCAAAGGTCCTATGGTATTTTCCCCCTCTTCCAGGATTCCAAAGAATGCTTCATATTAGAGAAACAATGAAGAAACTAGTATGACATGCCAAGGAGAGAGTGCGTGATAACTATTTACGCCATCCAATAACTTAGGAATGACATCAACGTGTACTTGGCTCCATTGATCGATGATCTTAAGACATTGTGGGAAGTAGCGGTTGAAGCTTATGATGCTTACAAGAAAGAGACATTCACCATTAAGGTTGTATTACTATGGACAATAAGTGACTTTCTTGCATACGGTAATTTGATGGGATGTGTAATAACCCCAATTTTTGTAATTGATTGAGAAAATCAATAAAGTTTGAGTTTCAAATATTTCGGGCTGAAATATTAGGGTTATTTAGAATATACTTTTTATAAAAGTACAATAAAATAATAAGACATGTAAAATTGAAATTAAACTTAGCAAACCCTTCAAAATGACTGTAAGCACAACAAATTTTGAATTCAAATGAAAAATCCTTAAGTTTCTTCATTTCTTGGATAAAAGGGTAAAATAGTAATTTTACCCAAAAATCAAAATATGAGACATCAAAATTTAGAATGTACTGAGAAATATGAATCCAACGCCACTAAGTACACTCAAATCCGAGATCATGGGAATAAAACCCAAAATTTTATACATAAATGGCAAAACGGTCTTTTTACACCATGTGGGGCCCACAAGCGACCCAAAAACGAATCTTATGAGAAGACCACATGAAGTCATGGGTCAACAAACATCAGCTGGTCATGGGGAAGAAAAATGGAGCATGGGAGACTTTCATGCCATTTAATAATAAAAAAATTAAATATTATAATCATGACAAAAAGACCAAAATGCCTATAAATACAACCCCAAAAACCCTCCAAAAATACTCTTAAAATTCCCACAAAATTTTCTTCACTCTCCCCAAAAATTAGACCTAGATCCCTCCCCAAAAACCCAAAATTTCCAAGAGATATCTCTCTTTTCAATTTCTTTTTCTTTTTAGATTGGAACAAGAGACCTAAAATCAATTAAGCACTCTCTTCTAGACCTAATTTCATCAATTCCACCATGCAAAACTTCTCACCATATCTATTCTACAAAACCCCCAAAGCAATTTCAAGATCCAACTGTTCAAACAACAAGAATTTGCAAGAAAAGTGGATCTTAGGCCATATCTTCATTAACAAGGTATTGTTTTTAAATTGGGCATATAACCAATAGATCTAGAAAGGTCCAAAACCCCTAGGGTAGAATTTTCACAATGATCGGAGACATTTTGGGCCCTCAATTGAGAGAGGATTGATTGGACGATCTAGAATGGACTATCTGATCTCCGGATCTAACAGCGCCCAAGACACACACGTGACGCACCATCGGAAATGATGAACGTCTCGCTCATCCCGTCCACGTCCGTGGACGTCCCATGTGGGCGCTTCCGCAGTTCATCTCAGTAGACGCGCCCGACGAACTGAGAGCGTTCTGCCCGACTCATTCCACCCGACTAATCTGGGCCATCCGTTCCTTGGGCCCAGATCAAATCTAGGCCCTAGGAAAGACTGTGAACTTTCAGATCACATGCTAGAGTCATTTGAACTCCAAATTGAGATTGGAAAGAAGCTATGAAAAGCTTGAAACCTCTATTTTCTGATGAAATGATAAAATGGACATAATATTCAGTAAAACTTTCTATATTAAACAAACAAGTTTCCAATTACCTAGATCTTCAAGATTTGAGATGATCAGATCTTGAAAATATGTTTTAATAATGATATACTATTGAAATAAAGTGATATATATGGTTTATTTGGACATATCTAAGATATATTAAGAGATCTACCCATTATGGTAGAAAAACCCTAAAAATACAAAGGGACCCACTTGATCAATGAGATCAAGTGTGATCAGATCCTTAGGATGGATAAAATGAATTTTGATATAATGAAATCCAAGAAATCATGGATGGATTATGACAAAAATAGATCAATATGATCTTTGGACCTTAATAAAGAAAATCCCCTAAAAATAACTAATACCCTTAATCAAAGGAAAAGATCTAAGATCTAATGGTTGGATCATAAGTAAAGGTTTCTAAAAATGTTAATGTAATTAGTTTCATTTTATATAATGACATTTTAAATATGATTATGTTATAAAGCATGCTAGTATAATGTTTAGACTTTAGCATGATATGTGATTTCATTGTTATCATAAGGTGCTAAATTTAATTATCTTAGGGCACTTTAGTATGATTTCATGCCATTCTAACTTAGGACCATGCTAGAATTTCATATAAGTTTATACTATAGTATGAGATTATACCTTAGGTCCATGTTAGTTTAAATTGAGGTATATTAGAGTAATTTTAAGTACCTTGTCTCATTATCATTAAGTGTTAAATTATGTAGTTTTATGCTTTGAATTTATAATTCATTTATGGTTAAATGTTATTAGTAGATCTACTTGTTATGAGATAAAGAGCATAAAACATCAAAAATGTAATCTAATGAGAAAGTAGAGTTTCATGACACAAATAAGAATGGAGTACTTTGGATTTGATTAGTAAGGGCTATAGTTAGTAGGACAATATAAGGATTATCAAATCCTTGGCCCAAACTAGGAGAAGAATAATAAACCCCATGAATGACATTACAAATATTCATGGACTTAATTAAAATCCATAAGAAAGAGTATTTAGGGTAAACATGCTTATAGGAACCTTATAAAAGGTTGAGCTATGGTCATTATAGTGAATAATGAACATAGTGGTTAAGGGGGTTATCTAATAGAGCATCTCTCTTCCCCTACCTTCTGTTGATGTTTGTGAGGTCTAAGCATCTCCTTACATGAGGATTGAAGTAACCACTTTGTGTTCACCCATCCAGCTAGTAAGCCTTAGCCAATTGGAAATAAGAGGAGCAGTCTAGATTTAGGCTTGAATAAGTTACCTTCAACCAGCACATTAACTAGTTGAATAATAATAATAAGGGCATCAAAGGTTAGTAAATTACCTAACCTTAATAAAAATAGCAAGTAAGATGAGGATGATCAAACAAGATCCATTAGATCTTGGATGATCAAGAACAATAAGAATAAGAATACTATATTGTACTTAGGATGCATGTTTATTAGTATGCTTGTTATAGTTCATTAGATTAGATAATCCAAACCCTTATCAAAGATGATTCAAGGAAGAAGACCAAGATCATCCTTCTTAGGGATGATCCAATAACTGAACTTAGATCAAAGAAGAACTAGATGATAGAAGATCTAGGACCTTGATCTTTATCAACATGTGCAGATTGTCAATCAATGGATCTATGAAAGATCAAGATCAAGGAGATGGACATACAAAGACTTAGAGATAGAAAAAAAATACTTAGATATGAATGATCTAAAGATCATTCTAAACATCAGATCTCGTGATCAATAGGATTGTTCATAATTTATATATTGACAATATGTATGGATGTACAGATTACATACATCAGTCAGGATCATGGAAGATTGGGGAAAAGAGATTAATCCTTAAAAGTAGGAGGATTTGATGAATGCATTTTCATGAGATATACATGATTGTACTCATGATTTTATGTTGACAAGAGTAATTTTAATACTTGTATTAAATCTCTTGAAAACCTTATGATCCAACCAAACACATATAAGATGGTTAAGGACTAAACTATAAGTGAATAGGGAACTAGAAAATATTTCAGCCCTAAGTAAACAGACATATGGTCTAATATATATGAAATCTATTTTACATACAAGCTTGGAGGCTTGTGAGTTTGTTTTAATAGGCATAAGCCTAGGGGAATGCTATTGCTAGAGAAGTTATGAGGGTTTGGCCACCTGCTCCTTGAAATTTGATGATATGATGATACCTTGCCCAAAGAGAGGCTAAAAGTCGGGTGGTGGCAATTATTGGAAGGCCACCACTATGAAAGTCTTGCCTCCCCCCATATGGGTAGTGACATAATATTTTCCACCATGGTATCAGTGGTGAATAGGGAAGTTATCCGAGCACGCTAGTACGGATCAAACTGCAGCATAGCAACCTTTCTTATTATTTTCCACTATGATGCATATGAGAATAAGCATAGTGAAATGCCTTATGTTGTAGCATAAAGAAATGCTAGGTAATTGTATATTACCAATATTTTCCAAGAAGGAAAATTCCCAGTATAAGATTAGCTGTAATAGTAAATTCTCATAATTGAGAGAATTGATCAGCTTAGTTGGGAATGACATTTGACTATTTTCATAAATTTAATTAGTTTACTCATGAAGAGTATGTATGTATATAGATATATATATATATATATATATAATACAAAGTAAAGAGTAGAGACATGAATATGTTGAAGGATAATGGGATTATGAAGTATTGGAATTACATTGTCAATTATTATGCTTTTTGAATCCCCTACCAAGCATTGCTTGCTGAGATATTGTAAATGTTGCAATATCTCAGATATAGGGAAGGAGGGTTAGGAGCTGAAGACGATAGAAGACTTGAAGAGAATAATCTTCAAGGTATACCCGTGAAGACATGTATTTTTCTTTGTTGAGAGTTTTATTGTATGGTGAGCTTGAGTTTTGGATTATGTAATTTAGACAAGTACTGTAATAGATTTGGCTGTACTGTGAACCACTGGATGGATCCTGAAATTTAATAAAAGTATATTCCTTTAATGGAATTTTATTTTGTACACAAATTGTACTTATGTTATGTATGAAGTGGTGACTTGGGTTTTTAAAACAAGTTCTAAAGAAAAGAATTTCTGCTGCTTTGTTTTGCAAAAAAAATTTACACTCTTAAGGGCCCTACCTTTCAAAATACTTTACAAATCATGTTACAAAAACCCGGGTCATCATAGGTTGCACAGCAAAGGGATACAATGCTTGTCCTATTTGTAGTGACCAAACTTATGCACATGACATCAACATAGTAGGATGATGGCATTCTTAGGTCACAGAAGATGGTTGTATAGAAACCATCCATACTGTTTAAAAAGGGGGAATTTAATAGTAGTGTGGAGAGTAGGATACCTCTAAAGAGGTTGACTACACAACAAGTATTGGAACAAGTTGAGAACCTTAGTGTAGCATGGTGGAAGAAAAAGAAGGAAACTTCACGTACATATGAAAACTACTCTAAAAGCTATTGGGAGAAGAAGTCAATATTCTTTTAACTTGTATATTGGAAATCCTTACACATGCAACATGTGGTTGATGTCATGCACATTGAGAAGAATGTCTGTGAAAGATTGGTTAGTACCTTACCTGACATGCTGAAAAAAATAAAGGATGGACTTGCAGCTTGAATGGATCTCATGACAATGGGTTTAAAAAGAAGGTTGCATTCACAGGATAGGTGCAGCTGAGGAACATACTTATCTAAAGCAAAATATATGCTTAGCAGGGAGGAGAGAAGAATAGTATGTAAAACCCTGTCTAATATCTAAGTTCCAGATGGGTGCTCATTAAACTTTAGACACATTTTATCCATGGAAGAGCTAAAACTGTTAGGTATGAAGTCTCACAATTGTCATGCATTAATGATGCAACAACTTCTACCCATGGCAATACATTCAGTGCTGCTAGATAAAGTCAAAGTATCAGTTATTAAATTCTGCTACTTCTCTAATGCTCTATGCAAGAAGGTGGTGGGTACTTCTAAATTATAAGATATCTTAGAGCATTTAGTGACAACCTTATGTGAGCTTGAGACAATCTTTCCACCATCCTTATCATGGTACACTTAACAGTGCACCTCATTGATGAGGTTAGGTTGTGTGGACCTATTTATTTGCGATGGATGTACCAATTTGAAAGGTACATGAAGGTGTTAAAAGGTATGTATGAAATCATAATTGCTCAGAGGGGTGTATTGCTGAATGTTACATTGCAGAAGAAGCGGTCAAGTTTTGCATTGAGTATTTTCCAGGATTGGATGTTATTGGAGTCCCAAGAAAGAAACATTCATGTGCATTAATTGATTCAAAAGTTGGTGAACCTCTATCCAATGGTCGTGTATCAATCGTTGATTGTAAGGTGTGGGACCAGGCACACCTTTATATCTTGCAAAATATTAATGTTGATGAAGTTCAGCCATACATTGAGTATGTAACTAATGGCCTATCTTTGGTTTCTTTCACATTAATTAATTTAATGATTAATGCTGATTAATTTTAACCATATATATATATTTATAGTAGAGGGTACATAATGTATTATTAACGTAGGCATGTTACATATAATTTTCATCTTTGACCATTGTGTCATATGCACATGGTTGCAAGATGCAAGGAAAGAGATGTATCTAAGAGATGTAAGGAAAGAGAGGTATCCAAGAGAATCAAGGAAAGAGAAGTGGTTGCAAGATGAGCATTATCATTCCTTCATCACTTAGCTTTGTTAGAAGGTATTTAATTACAACGAACAATGCTCTATGATGAATTAATTGATTTGTAATAGCATATGCGCATATACATTAATTAATCATATTAATTAATATATTATATATAGAATTCAGACCAGCAAGATGTTCCAAGTCATAGTAATTTTTAATGCTTCGGTTGGATGGCAATGGAACCTTGATAAGAAGTAATATAGTATGATGGATATGCCATCAATGGTTACCACTTTCACACAAAAGATCATGATAAGTTAAGAGTACAACAAGGTAGTAGTCTTAGCTTAGTTGCTAAAGTCACTTTCTTTTCCAGTTCAAATGACAACAACCCAATTGTAGCTAACAATACTTATTATAGGGTTATATGCGAGATATGGGAGCTAGATTATACTTGTAGAACTGTGGCTATGTTTAAGTGCAATTGGGTGAAACCCAACAAAGATAGCATAAGAACTAATGCCCTCAGTTGGACATTGGTTGACCTTAATAAGATCGGCTATCAAAATGACCAATTTATTTTGTCATGTCAAGCAAAACATGTATTTTATGTACAAGACGGACATGGTATGAAATGGTCAATTGTTTTATCATCCTCTCCAAGGGACTTCTATGATGAAGACGGCCTAGGTGACACGACAATTTATTACCCTTCAATTACTACAACAATGCCATCAATCTAATGGGAGAAAAT
The DNA here is from genome assembly GCA_035236585.1 of Warburgia ugandensis. Taxonomy (NCBI): domain Eukaryota; kingdom Viridiplantae; phylum Streptophyta; class Magnoliopsida; order Canellales; family Canellaceae; genus Warburgia; species Warburgia ugandensis. The sequence continues at coordinate 48,659,504 of CP141130.1, forward strand.
GAGATTGATTATGTGCACGATGTTGGTGAGGAGGGTGCTATGGTTGAATCTAATTATATGTGGGGACAAATTAAAGTGTTTGTATAATTTGATGTATGAAAAATAAATTAATCAATCAATTAAGTTTAGACATCATGTGCCATATTAAACCCTAGTTAAATGTCAAGGAAATAAATGATGGGTAACCTTTGTACTTCACAAGTTTATAAGATTTTACAAGTCCAAACAAATTGGTGAAACTAATTTAATACATATATAATGGTTATTCATAAATGATCTTAAATTATTCAAACAAAAACTAAGGCCCACAGATGAATTGGCGTGAAAGTGAACCCTTAATATTAGATTTTTAAAAAAACCATCCTATATTCAGTAGAATATAGGACAATTTTATAAAAATCATCTTATATAACATGATTAAAATGTAGGACAATTAATAAAAAAAAGTCCTACATAATTTGAATATAGGATGACTTTTAAAAAACTATCTTATATTAATTTAAATATAGCACAATTTTTTAAAACCATTCTATATTCAAATAAATATAGGATAGTTTGTTAAAAAATGTCCTATATTTCAAATAAATTAAAACACACACTGCACCCCCCCTCCCCACACAAAAATTTCAAACCCAAAAACCTTGAGGAGAGAGAGAGAGAGAGAGAGAGAGAGAGAGAGAGAGAGAGAGAGAGAGAGGATGGGGGGAGAAGAAGAAGAAGAGGAAGAGGAGAGGATAGACTATTCACATGACCCCCTCAACCCCCATGAAATTTTGAAACATAAAACCATTGAGGAGAAGAACTAGAAGAAGAAGAAAAAGAAGAGAGGATAGACCAAATGTGTGCCTCTCCCCACACACTATGTGAGCGGTTTCCTCCCATTAGGTTGGATCTCTTTCTTTTCTTGATTTTTGCTTCATTAATTGTTGTAAATCTTTGAAATTGATCATTTTATATAGAAGACAATGAAAATAAGAAGTCCCATATGAAATATTTTAAATTTTCATTCAGAAAGGTATCCAAATACTTGCTTAAAGTATGCTTTTTGTAGTTTGAGTAAATAGTAACAATATCATGCATCTTTAATTATGTGCATGATTTTTTTTATTCTTCAATGCTTGTAAATCTTTGAAATTTATCATTCTATATAGAGGACAATGAGAATAAAAAGACCCATGTGTTAGATTTTCAATTTTCATTTCAAAAGACATACAAATACTTGCTTGAAGTATGTTTATTGTAGTTGTCTGCATGAATAGTAATAATACACTACTTTCTTAATTATGTGTGTTATTTTGTGCTTCATTAATGGTTGTATATTTTTGAAATTGATCATTCTAGATAGAGGACACTGAGAATAAGAAGATCCATGTGTTAGATTTTCAATTTTCATTAAAAATAGCATCAAAATACTTGCTTGAAGTATGCTTATTGTAGTTGTCTGCATGAATAGTAATAGTACATAGCTTTTGGAATATTTACTTGTTTTTCTAGTTCATTAATGGTTGTAAATTTTTAAAATTGATCATTCTAGATAGAGGAGATTGAGAATAAGAAGACCCATGTGTTAGATTCTAAAAGACATGCAAATACTTGCTTGAAGTATGCTTGTTGCAGCTGTCAGCATGATTAGTAGTAGTCCATAGCTTTATTAATTATATAAGTTCTTGCTTGTGCATCTTTAGTCAAGAGAATATATTATTATAGTGGTACTTTCCTAAGACATAATAGTTTTCTTCAAATTGTCTTGTTCATGTACACCAACTATGCACTTAGAAGGTGGTTTTTTCTAAACCAATATATATGTTGTTATATTCTAAATGTATTGTTTTCACTTGTGCAGGCAACATGGAACATGAAGAAGGTGAGCCTCATGAACAATATTCCAAGGCAAGTACGTCTATTAAAACAAAGGGTAGAGGGCCAACCAAAATGGAGCATATCATCAAGAGAAAGTCAAGGGAAATAAGAGAGACAGTACATTTTAATAGTAAAGGGTAAGCAATAGGTGGTAGTGCACATTCTTACACTAGTTTCATTTGCTACACTGTTAGAAGCATAGTGCCAGTCTCAATTACTAATTGGATACATGTGTCAGCATCAATAAAAGATGCAATATGGGAGACGGTGGAGGTTTGTAAATGCTTACTACATACAACATCTAGGTGCCTTATCTTGTTTAATTTCAGAAAGACTAATGTTTGTTTTTCTATGTAGTCTACCTTTGAGGTCTCTGATGAGTATAAGAAGAATTCTCTACATGGGGCTAGTGAACAATGGTGGAAATGAAAGAGTGATCTTGAAAGAAAGTACATACTTCCAAATGCTAATGATCTGTCTACAATCCACAGTCCCTGAGTTTTATTCCAACATCATTGACTAGAATGCATGGAATCAATTTGTACAGACCTACCTCTCTTATGATTTTGATGTAATTACAAGCTGCCCAAAAGCTTGATTCCTCTAATTATAAAAGTCTATAGTGCTTCATTACGTGTTCCTTTGACGTGTAAGCAAAGCATATGAAAGGACAATGGTGCGTGCGACTAATCATATACAACACCACCTTTTCAAGATTGCTTACGCTTGGTTAGAAGAACAAGAAGTATATGTGACACTTTAGTTCTATCTAAATATACTTGACTTTTATTTCATTAACACTAAATTAATGTCTATCTTGACCCATTCATAGGGGCATAACTCCCTGACCTTTACTAACGAAAACACTGCCTCGGTTGCTTTAAGAATTCTAAGTGGTTTTACATGTGCAAGAAGAGTTGACCTAGGAAAGTGCCACTGTAGGGACTGTGAGTAGCATTGCTACAAAGGGGGACATCTTGTATATGGCTAAGAGTAATAAGGAGAAGCACCTTGGCTGAGTAAGAGCCCAAGGCCGCAGTGTTGTTACTTCCAAATTCTTCCATAAATCAAGGAATCCTCTAGTAGAGGACATGGAAGCATGGAAGGAGAATATGCTAAATAAGATATATGTGAAGGTAAGGAATGATGTCTATAAGGACCCTTGGAGTTTCAATGGTTCAAGTCAAGATGTTGCCTCTCGACCCCATCTTACAATAGTTGTAGTCATCCATCTAAAGAAGAGATGGAGAAGCAATAATTCGAAGGAGATGTTCCAATCAAGGAGGTATTTGTTGACATGCTTACCTTTTTAATGTTCCATGTCTTAGGAATCTTCATTTGTTCTTATGTATAGGTGATTTTTTATTTGCAGGTGGGTCAATGCTTGCTGCAACTAAATACTGCTCAAAACTATGTCGTTGTGTCTACATTGTATAAGATTTTTACTACCATGCAACATGGCAAGTTGATGCATCCACAAACTAAGCATGTGTGCATTACTACTGCCTTCCTACCATTTCATATAGAAGTGGACAATATTTGTACTATTGGGTATGCGATTGGATATCATTTATTATAGCCAAAGAAGTATACCAAAACAATTCAAAGGAGATGTTCCAATCAAGGAGGTATTTATTGACATGCTTACCTTTTCAATGTTCCATGTCTTAGTAATCTTCATTTATTCTTACATATAGGTGATTTTTAATTTGCAGGTGGCTCAGTGCATGCTGCAACTAAATATAGCTCAGAACTACATCACTGTGGCTACATTGTATGAGGTTTTTTCTTTCATGGTGCATGGCAAGTTGATGAATCCACACACTAAGCGTGTGTGCATTACTGCTACCCTCTTACCATTTCCTATAGGAATGGACAATATTTGTACTATTGGGGTTGCGATTGGATATCATGTAGTTTAGCCAAAGAAGTATACCGAAACAATGATTGCCAAGGTATGTATATGATATCAAAACATCATGTTCAACAATAACTTTAAGGTATGAGCCAAATTTTTAAATACTATTTGCATTGTAATGTTAATTACAAGAAGCACAAGGCACCATTGAGGGTGCCACCCTCCCTGGCAACAAATTATGGCATACCGATTGCCTCATCCTAGGTATTTATGTCTATTTTTATGATAAAAGTAAATCTCGTTGACTCTTCATATATATTTTTATATATTCTTAACTAATTTTTGAAAAATTACATTTACATGCAAAGATTAGGTGTAGGTTCCACCCAACACACCACCATTTCTGAGAGCACTATACAGACTAATCAATGAACATAACAAAATTAGCCCTATAAGGATAGAGATTGTTGTGCTTGCCCACTATGTAGTTGAGGTTCCGGTCATGAAAGAGGGCCTCTTGGCCATATGTAATGTGACACCCGGGGTTTTTCATGAAAATTTTTCACATTTATTTTCAAAAGGTGGCATGCCTCTAATTTTAAAATTCAAAAATAGCGGAAGATTTTACTTTGAAAGATGTCACCTTGATGCTCATACTATCCATATATATAGTTTTTCTAGAAGATCAACATTTATTTCTTGAAAACAAGACCCATTCAGTGGTTCACTTGTACAGCCCCTATAACATTATATTAAATGTCCAATATCACAACTCAAATGACTAACTACACAATACAAAAGCTTTAATAAAATTTACACCTGAGGTCAGAAGTATGGTTGTTGGATTCGTCTTCTGGTGTATATCTTCTCCTATTTATCTGTACCTAAGATATTATAAACGTAAAACATTTATAATATCTCAGCAAGCTATGCTTGGTAGGGGAGTTTAAGAAACATGCTGAATCTTAATATACATTAATTATTCCATAGTAATTAGAATATTCATTTTCATAGCAATTATATTGAATTGGATTTACTGTATGTTTCACATTTCAATAATCCATTTATAAACCAAATATCTACATGTTTCATAATCATTAACAATCCCATTGATAAATCAATTATTAACATGTTTCATAATTATCAATATCTACATGTTTCATAATTATAACTAATCCATTGATTTATCAAACATCTTTAAGTATTATTTGTTATCTAAATAAAGTAATCCAATTCCATGAACCATACTCTACATAACAGTTCTACCCATTTATATACCCATATGAAACTTATATGAAACTACGCCCTCAATCATATATATACAGCATACGTACACATACATGGAATTTGTTAAAAGACATACAAACTTATGCATATAATCAATAAGTCTCCTAATCTACATTCCCAGACTATACTGGTTTTCAAAATCATAGCCCTCATCATGTGGGGTTTATAATCATCCAACCTTTGTTGGTATATCAATATAATCCTCATGACCCTCACTATATGGGGTCCACAATCCTCCAACCAGCGCTAGGAAAACAATATAAGGCATATCATCATGCCATATCATATAAAGCATCTTATAATGCCATCATATAAGCACCACAGTGCATCAAACATAAGGACTATTATGCATGTAGTCAGAATCTGTACAGTGCACCAGGATAACTGCTCAATAATCCACCAATACCATCCTTGGTGGAAATTACAATATCCATGTCTATATGGGAGGACCATGGCTGTCACAATGATGGCCTTCCCATAATTGCCCCACCCGACTTTTAGCAACACATAGTGCTTAGTATCCATAACATAATAAATTTCAGATAGTGGGTAACCAAACCCTCATAACTCTCATAGCATAGCATCCTCAAGCTTACACTTGTCTAAAACAAAACTCTCAGGCCTCTATGCCCAGATGTAAAATAATCATAATAGCAGTCAATTTCCCTGTTCATATATTTCATAACAAAAATAACATCCTCACTTATTTGGTGATAATCCACCAAGGATGTATCCTATAAACCTAGACTCATAAATCATCGATACTAACATGGTACCCATGTGCCATAAACATAATTTTACAATTCACATACATGATGTACAAGTCATAAGCATCAATTATAACATGCAATTCTTTTAATTAACATTATTTTCATCATTACAATTTAAAGCATGTCAAATATCAATCATACCATTTTAGTTTCATAACATCTATAATCAGAGATAAGATCATGTTTAGAACATGCATCTTATTATTTAGACATGCTGTCTTAAATTTTCACCAACCTCGTGTAACATGTTCATTAGATTCCACTAGCTTTAATCACCCTCCTTTCCACGATCAACCACACATGCTTCATCTATACAACGAATAAGAATTCTTTTCTTAATACATTCACATCCATATAGATATTTAGATTTAATTATGATTTAACGATCTAGCTTAACATTTTTATGGTCTAATCCCTACGTTCCATTCAACTTCCAAAATTTGTCATATCTAAGTCAATTCAAGGATCATGAAATCCGTCTTTACCATCTATCATTGATCAAACATTAGTGGGTTCCTGTTCCATGACTACTCAATCGAATGCCTAAGATTATTTGATAAGTTTTTATCCAAATTCCAGGATTTCAATTATATTCTAGTTAGTCAGGGTCTTAAAATTCATTTGTGGCATCTAATCATCAATCAAATGTCACTAATCCACTACTTGAATAGTGATAGATCGGATGGTCTCGATCATCTGATATGTTTCACTTCCAATTCATAAATGTTTGACTTATTTTATCAATTCTGAGATGAAAAGTTTACTAGTAACATCTGATCATCAATCAGATGTCTCTAAATGGAGCTTTACATAGGAACAAATTGGACAGTTGAGATTGCTCAATCCATTCCTATCAAATTTTTTACAATTTTTTTCATCCTCTACAGTTCAATTTAGTGCTCTAGATCTCATCTGTGGTGTTTGGCCATCGATCAAACATCACAAAGTAACTGTTTGCATAGTAACAGAATGGATGGTCCAGATTGTCTGATCTGTTTTCTAGCACAAATAACAAATTCAGTCAAATATAACTTCTCTCAGGTATATATCTATTCATTAGTAAGCATGGATTAACAATTCAATGGTTGGATTATCACTTAAACCTAGATTTCAAATAAAATGATACAGATTTAGTAAAATTCAACAAATCAAGAATATGGTTCCACAAATCTTACCTTCTGAGTGCATTTTCGGGCTTCCTCCACCCTTGGATGAGCTGGATCGACCTTAATTTCAATTGAACCCTTCTCTCAATCGACAGCCTAAATCATTCCAGATCTCATCATAGCCATGGGGTTCATGTTCTCCTAAGCCAGACGTGGAAGATGACAAGCTTGGAGTAACGATCTGAGCTATCGTCATCTCTGGTGATGGCCTATAAACTTCTGCCAGCCGCCAAAGGGCTTTTATCTGAAATCTGAGCTTTGAGGTAAGCAAGGTGAGGGGTTCATATCTAAAATCCGAGCCCCCAATTATCACTAGCTAACTTCTCATCTTTCGGCTACATGGAAACCCCCCAAAATCCCTTTGTCTTCTTCTTTGACGTGCAGGTCGCCTTTTCTCCTTCCTCTTCCTCTTCCTCTTCTTCTTCTTCCCCTTCACTTCTTCCTTCTCCTCTTTCTTTCATTCTGTTCATCATGTTTTGTTGAGTTTCATAGCTGGAGAACACATCATACGATCTGTTCTTTTGGGAAATCACTTAAAGGGAGGGGGGTGCCAATATCAAATATGGCCCCTCCTTTTTGTCATTATAAATTATTTCTTTTTCTTTTTAATTTAGTTTATGTTAATGATGTTTTTTTCCTTATGAAACATCATCATTTCAGTCACATGTGTGTGACCTCCACTCATGATGGGTTTTCTAATGCCCCTTTACTACCGGACCTCAAAATTCTGCATGTGGGGCCCTCTAGGAAAATTACTAAAATACCCCTCTGTAAGAAAATTACCATTTATTCATCCATTCTCCGATTTCAACAAACTTAGTAACATTGGATTCGTATTGATGAGGAGAATCTAGATTTAGTAATTTCAATTCCCATGTTCAAATTTTTTTTACTTTTAATTACCAAAATAGCTCTGACTTCGAAGTCCCATAACTTCCTCATCTGGACTTTGTTTTTAGCATTCTTTGGGTTGCTGGATTCCATTTTCTGAGTAGAATATAACTATTTATGTTTTAGTTCCTGATTCTAGTTCCATAAAAAAGGTTTTTCTCCTAGAAAACTCATACCTCGTTCATGCAATAGTAGAATTTTGGGGTTGTTACATGTAATATGTTCAGCTGGAATACACGCACATCATCATTTATATTGGATGTCTTGTAATTACTCTATTAAGAATTAGATTGGCATCACTTATTAATAGGGCATGGTAAGTATTTGACGCTAAGTTTATGCAAGTCTTTGCATGATAAATTGCAAAGATTAGAGGTCAAGGATGTTTTCAAATTCCTTGACCTTTCTGTTGTCTATGGACCAAAGGAGCATTTGCCGAAGAAGAAACAAATAGAAGATATCATACTTAGGTTATTGGGTTATGATAAGGGGCAGGCCTTATTAATTTCATACATTAGTGGGTAAGTTATTACATGGCTTGCTACCATTCCACATAAACATGAATGTGTATATAAGTTAAGTTTTTCAAATTTCAATTGATTGATTATGTATATAGGTCCTATTGGATGCTGCTAGCTTTGGATGTGCATGGTGGAATTGCAATATTTTTTATTCTTGTGGAGTGCACATTTGAGGCCCATTGATGGAAGTCATCAATAAGTAAGTTAGCCTTTTATTTAATTCATTACAATAGTTGGATAACTAATAAATGTCCTCTTTATTCATATATAATGCTTTTACTTATATATGTACAGTGTAAGGTATAAATGGGCTAAGATGGAAGGTATTAAACATCCAGAAAAATTAACTTGGAAAAGGGTTAAGGTAAGGTTTACTACTTCTTTAGTGTAATCCTAGAACCTAGTCTTATAATTACACATGATATTTGAACCTTATGATCTATTGACTTTATTGTGCTATGCCTTAGACAACAATCTGATTGGGAGTGTGGGTATTACATTCTCATATATATGAGAACTCTCATTCATGTAGGATTTATGATCTCCCAATTGAAAAAGGTTCAATTAATTGACTAATCATCATTCTTATAGTTTTCTACATCTCTTAAATGACTCCAACATTAATGTCTCAATTGATTTAATATTTGTTGTCTTGCAAGTTGATTTGGGTAGCAAGAGTTACTCTCAATTATATATAGATGACATCAAAATGGAATGGACTGAATATCTTTTGCCTTTTAATTTGTAGATCACTGATATTATTGAACATAAAGTAATTTTATCACTAAAATATAATTTACAACTACACTACTTGGATGCATGTGTTCCATTTTTTATTTAAGTCAGTGTATAGTTTCTTTATTTCATTGAGAAGTATGTATGGTGAAGTTTGACATGGAATGTTGAAAGTATTGAATGTATTTTGTAAAATAATTTTAGCCTCCAAAAATGAAGTGTTGAACTTCAGAAATTGCATGAACATTGTATAAATAGAAACCAACAAAGAAACACACAATTTGTGCAGAAAGTATAAGCAATATAGGATGGGTTTTTTAAAAATGGTCCTATATTATGCAGTTTATAAGATGATTTTTGAAAACTTGTCCTATAACATCCATAGTTTTAAGATGGTTTTTAAAAAACTATCCTATGTTACATAGCTTTATAAGATGGGTTTTTTAAAAACTGTCTTATAATATCCATAGTTTGCAAGACGTTTTTAAAAAAACCATCCTTTATTATAAAGATTTATGAGACAGTTATTGAAAAACCATCCTGTAATATCCGTGCTGTTTGTGATATAAGACAAATTTTCAAAAACCGTCCTATAATATCCATGATTTATAAGATGATTATTAAAAAACCAATCTGTATTAGACACATTTATAAGATGGTTTCTAAAAACCATCCTATATTATACAGCTTTTAATGATATATAAGATGATTATTGAAAAACCATCCTATATTACACATATTTGTAAGATGGTTTTAAAAAAACCATCTTATATTATACAGATTCTAATGATATATAAGATGGCTTTTAAAAACCATCCTATATTACTCAAATTTACAAGATGGTTTTTGAAAAATCATCCTATATTCATATTTATAAGACAGGTTTTTTGAAACTGTCTTATATAAGTCGAGCTTTATAAGATAGTTTTCCAAAAACCATCTTGTAAGACTTATAATATAAGATGGTTTAAGAACCATCTTATATTTGTTTTCATTTTATAAAATGGCTTAGTATAAGGTAGTTTTTTTGCTGTCTTTTATAGCCACTTTTAACTATCTTATAAACCACTTGTAGTAGTGCCACCTCTACATTAGTCCACTATGACATCATGTCCTACAACTTAGTCTCATTTGACTAGTCTCCTATGCCCTAGTTTTCCATGTCATAGACTCCTCAAAACCCTAAGTACATATACTTTGACCACCCTAGCATCAATCACTATGAATAGATCACTTAAGCCTTAGTAAAGTGCACTCATATAAGACTTGATCTTTTAACTCTTTGTCACCTAAGGCTTAGTCACTTACATCTTAATTACTTAACCCTTAGCCCTTATGGCTTAGTATTTTTCCAAATTACCTATGACTTGATCATTTATGCCATAGTCATCTATGCCTTGGTCTCCCTATGCCTTAGTTGAATCACATACTATAAAACTAATTAGGTGATGTGAACACTTAGACATAGCTAGAATATAAATTTGGGCTAAATATGATTATCAACAAAAAAAGTGGACTAGTTAAAAGAAAATTTCCAAACATTATGAACTTTATGACCAGCACTATAAGTGTATTAGCTAGGGTGTAGTGATGTCATGGCTTCATGCATATCTTGGACCTAAGAACTATAGAAAAGGGGTTGAAACACTCTAGGTTAAATGAATGTGAAATAAATCAAAGAACTAAAGCCCAAATACTAAAAAGGAATAATACATGGAACATATGACCTGGACTGAGGTAGATAGACAACAAATCAAAGAAAGATCATTAAGACATTTAGTACCAAAAACATTATAGATGGAAATAAAGATACGCCTTCATGATAAATGGACATCTACCACTTAAGCTCCATAAAGAAGACAACATCAACTAAAGTTACTCTATAAGTTAATAATGGGATTAACAAAGCATTTAACACTATTGGAATGGGGTACTAGTGCATACACAATCATATTATGATTCAAAATTTTCCATGATTTGTATCAGCAAATTTATGAATTTGGCCAAGGGTCTAAGGACATTATTTTCATCTGTACTCAGCGAGTACTACATTATGGTAGCAAGCCAAGAGTTATGGATTCTCATCAAGGTTTTGGATTGTCACTCCTAGAGTGTCCTAAGTCCTGAATCACTTGGCAGATGCACTTTGTAAGTTTGTTGTAAGTCCTAGAGGCCCTAAGCTAGGAGGTGCAGTTGGCCACTTACCTTTGAGATGAGATTAATACTAGCCCTACATTGGAGATGGTAGGCAGTAGGAGTAGCTTCCCATGGGGAAGTGCCCTGGGTGGTAACTGGGTAGCCTCCATGAGGTTCAGTGAGTCATGGTTGTGAGGATATCCATGAGCTGATATGAAGGCCATGGTAGTTGTCAATGGGTGATGATAGGACCATACAAGCATAGGTGTCTATGTAATGTTAGCATGCTGGGCATTTTGGCTATTTCTCGAGTGTTTAGATATATTCCCTCCTGGTAGGACTGCATGTCATTGATGTGTCCTTAGTTGTAGAACTATATGTCACTGTGATATGGAGCAATTAGTTTTCCACGCGATGTGGGTATAGATTTATTCATTGTAGACTGAGGGATATGTGCCTTGGTTTGGCTTTAGCTATTTTGAACAAACTAATTCGATTGACTTATCAAATTTTTCTAGACATTGCACTTGATTTGAGATCACCAGTTTCCTTTGTGGATCTTTATTTTATATGTCAAGATTTCTCAATCTTAGAAACAATGTACATATATATATATATATGGATATACATATACCTATACGTATGCTATTGTATGCCCTATTTTAAGCATGCCAGCTTGTATTAGTTTTTCTTTCTATCATGAGCAGTTGTTTTGCTCACCCCTTACAACCAACATTTTAGGTGACACACTAGGAAGCTAGAGCATGAGAAACTTAGGGAAGGTGAAAGTACTTGGATCAATTTATATGTGAGATGAGAAGGATTTCATGTTTTCGGTGTAGCCATTTTTATAGAATCAATGTATAGGATTCCATTTTGGGTCTATATATAATTTAACTTCTGTTGAGGCATGGGTTGACTGTAAACATGGACTATTTTATTTATTTGAATGGAACCTATTACATTACTTGTGATAGTATGGGTGGTCCTGTGACATGTATTTCTGATCATTTGTAGGTTATAAAACTATTATTTTACATATATGTGGAGGTTTTACATTAACTCCTAGATAGAAGTGGATGAATTTCTCAAAATTACAAATATATTATTATCACTATGATCATGTTTCCTAAAACAAGGAAATTTTCATTGCTTTATAACATAAAATAGATAAATGTTTATAAAACCAAGGATGTTACACCCTTTCATCTAGGACACCTTCAAGAAGACATGCTCTCCCACCTAGAACTTCAAGGTGTCTCCTCGTCAAGTTGGCACAACTCTTCCACCTATTATGTGTAGCTTTCAAGCTCCTTTGGATAAGTCTCACTATAATGACTCCAATTTTGTAATATTAAAATTCCAACTTAAGCAATGAAAAGTTCAGTTTTTGAAGATAAGGGCATTTTAGTCATTTCACTATTCACCTTGAATGAACCCAGAAATTTGGTCCTAAAAATAGTACCATTAGGGGCATCTCAGAAAAAGGAATCCAACAAGACCAAAATCACCTAAAACGGAGTTAAAATGAGCAAGTTATGGCCCTTTGAAGTTTAGGGGCAAAAATGTAATTTTTACAAAAACGGATTTAGCCTACAAAACACAGGGGCCCGTTTTGATACAGGCACCCTTCATCTTCAACCCCCTAGAGAGTTCTAGAACGGCGGTGATTGGAAGAGAAATCACTGCCATTCTGGAGGTTTCTCCACCGCCATTCAAGGGCGATGAGAGCCCCCTCCAGAACCCTCTTATAGCTCTATAAATACAGCTCTTGGGCGCCTCTAATGATAGCCCAAAAGCTTGAAAAAAACCTATTTTGGAGAAGCAACCTAGAGGGAAAACAAGGAGAAAAACCCAGCAACGAGCCAGGTATGCCCAAGATCCCTCAAAACCCGTCTTCACAGTAGTCCTAAGCTCAGTTTCCCTAAGTTTTTGCATGAAAAATCATGCAAAATAGAGCCCTGGAGAGTCACCAAGGACCCAGGGACATTCCCTGGGCCGCACTGGTTCGACAGGGCCGAACCAGGGTGTCCTGAGGATGCCCCGGTCCCCCAACGAACAGGACATTCCAAACGGAACGTGACGCGTCGACTGTATCTGAGAGAACCAAACGGGCACGTCCGGGGACGCGCCCGCAAAAGGGAAAGACGGGCGGGAAAATCCGGCGCGTCTGCATACGCGCCTGCTGAGGCGCATGCCGCAGATGTGCAGCACTCTAGCGATCTGGGATTTTCCGTTTCTTAAGAAAAGATGGGCGCATGCCACTGACGTGCAGCGCACTAGCATTCCACGTTTTCACTCTTAAGGTGGTTATGTATGTGTGACACTAAAAAGCTTATAACTTGAGATCTAAAGCTCCAATTGAGGTGCCGCAAAAGGCATTGTGTCCGTGTTGATGATGTGGACACACCCAAACTATAAAATCCCTAATCAAGGCCTAATCAAAGGTGAGTATGACCCTTTGAATAGGATGGAGGCGCGTGGTCGCTAGACCTTTGGAAAACTGATGATACCAAGGCCCAATTAGGACCTTAGGACACCCATAGGCATAGGGATGGACCCTTAATACCTAAGTAATAAAACCAACCACTCTAAAACCCATAAAAAGATAGGCCAAACTAACCTTGATTCCCCAAACCATGTTCAGGAGCGTACGAGGACAAAGGGGTTAGCGCGACTTAGCCAGGTAGGTGCTCTATCGCTACTAGATTGTTTTAAAAGAACTATGATTGTTTTGCAAATACATGTTTTAAGTATATGACTTGTTTAACATGACTTAATTCAGCATGCATGTGATAAATGCTTTATGCATAGACATGTTTTGTAAATAATTGCATATACATTATGCATAGATATGTTTTGCAAACTATTGCATACATTGCATGATTTGTGAGCATTAAGTTCTTGCAAAAATTGCATGTCCTTGACGGTTACCAAAATACGCTGGAGTGCCGAGGGCCAGGCTGTTGTGAGGGACCCAAAGAGGACAGGTTTTGAAAAAAGAGAGGTTTTCGCTTGTTTGATCTGATTATGATTTGGGCTGATAAGCTCGTGGGCGCTATGCCGAGTGGTTTGGGTTGGCCTCCAGCCTCTACCACTATTAGGTGGATGGGTACCACGCCCAAAAAGGGCAACGTCCCTACATCAACTGCATGTGGTACAGGGGGCTATCACTGGTGTCACGGCACTGGGTCGACGTGTCATAGGCCCCATGGAGGCTATGACCGAGTGTCCTCAGGTACCCGGGGACCACACGGTGAGGAGGTCGTGGGCATAGTTGGACCCTATGGTTTTGTGGACTTATTTGCATTGCATATGGCATGATATGAGGTTGGTCGACCATACCATACTAGATACCCATGAGTTGGATTCAATGAAGCATCTTATGCATATCATAATGCTATGATATATATGTATATGATACTTTCGATTTGGATTATGTGATACTTTAAGTCGTTAGCATTTCAGTTTGACAATGGATTTTAATATGGATATTGAACTTGAGTATTCAGACATGCACATGTTTTGAAAGAGCATATGATTTTAAAACATCTCATGCATTATAAAACTAGTAGTGATAGGCTCCTACTGAGTATAGTATATACTCACCCAATCCTCAACATTTTTCAGACACAAAGTAAATATTTAAGGGCAAGGGACGCTTGTGATAGAAGACACCCAGACTAAGTGCAAGTAAGTAAACCCCTACCTTATCTTTCAATGTTACTTGATTGTAGTTACTCTCTAATAGCTGGGGCTATGACTAACACTTTCTTGGGAATAATGTTGATTTAAAACTTTGCCATGGCTAGATAATTTGAGAATGTGTTTTGACACTCGGGGTTTCTATGAAAGATTGTTTTCCAAAAAAAAAAAAAGAAAAAAGATTTTCATGCATTTCATACTTATAAAACAAGAGATCTCGCCTTTTCATAAAAATTGCATCATATAAAAACCCGGGTCGTCACAGTTGGTATCAGAGCACACTTTAACGTTACTCACAGCCCAATTATGAGGAGAATAACTTATAATCAAGTTTCATCCATGAAAGAGTAAGGGGTAATAGGATAACACAAACTAAGGTTTGGTGAATTACCTTGTGATTACAGATGCCTAAGAAGAAAGGAAGCAATGCTCCAAGACCTGAAGCCCCACCAGTGGACTCCACTAGGTCGGGCAACAGGATGGCTGAGTTATTCCAACAATTCCTACAGAATATGGGACAATACATTAATAGTCAAAGCCAAACTCCTACCACCCGAGATCCTTCCCCTGATAAACTAATAGATAGGACTAAGGTTCAGTTAGAAAGGTTTCAGAAACTAGCTCCCTCATTCACAGGAGAAGATGAAGCATCTACAGCTGAAAAATGGTTAATTGATATTGAAAAAATATTTAAAGCCATATATCATTCTTCATCCTAGGCCACTAAAACTACCTCCTCATGCCAAGGTACATTTGGATACCCCATGGGTGCATGGCGCACTTAGAGTAGTGGGCTACATCTAGTAGCTCTTGTCTCAACCCTGCCATAATTGGCATGAGTAGTCGATGATGGAAGTAAACTCCTCCATTGGTATCCTTTTCAAAACCATGCTTCTCTCATAAGCTTTAAGTGTCTATGCTTGATACCGAAGCTTGGAGGTTCTGGCCTGTAATAACCCCAATTGTTGTAAATTGATTGAGAAAATCAATAAAGTTTGAGTTTTCAAAAATTCTAGGCTGGAATATTAGGTTATTAAAAATTCTCTTTCTATAGAGATTAAAACATAATTTAAAACTTATAAATTATGAATGTACTAAAAAAACCAATTGAAATGACACTAAGTACGTTCAATTCTGAGTTAAAATGAAAAATCTCTAATTTTCTTCATAAAAGGGTAAAATGATAATTTTACCCATAACTGAGATGTAAGACATTAATATTTAGAATTTACTAGGAAATGCAATTCCAATGCCACTAACTAATCTCAACTATGTGTTTGGGAGAATAAAATGAATTTTTTTTCATAAAAGGGAAAAATGGTCCTTTCACACCTCATGGGCCACAAGGGGCCTACAAACGAATCCAACACCCAGGAAAAATGTAATGAGTGGTCAAACCACTACAAGTTGTTAGTGGAGAAGGAGGTGGTAGTGGAGGATCCAATGTTAATTTAATATTTAAAAAAATTAAAGCATAATTATTACATGTAATTATGAAAAATGCAAAACACCTATAAATACCCCTCCAAAAATATTCATTAAAATTCTCATGAAATCATATTTCTTACTCTAAAAAATGAGATCTAGATTCCTTCCCAAAAGTCCAAAATGCCCAAAAATCTCCCTTCTTGCACTTTCTGTCTCCTCTCTTTAAATGGAACAAGAGACCTAAATTCAATTAGGCACTCTGTTCCAAGTTGAATCTCACAAATCTCACTGTCCATACAATCCTAGACTACCTTATCTAAAAAACTCCCAAATCAATTTGAAGATCCAACTGTGAAATCAATGGGAAATACAAAACAAGGGACTATCAGGCTATCTTATCATCAAAGGGTATTTATTTCAAACTGGGCTTCAAAACTATGTTTTTTCTCCAATCAGGTAGGCAAAACCACTTCTTATACTTATTTCATGTTGTTTTATGTAATCATTTATTTTTTTTATAATTAGTTTTTGTTTAAAATTGATAAAAATAAAGTAAGGACCAACACCCTTCAATTCTGGATGATGGAGGGCTCAAATGGAAAATCTGAGCCATCCAATCGATCCCTAAGGGTCCAAAACCTTTTAAGAAATTTTATCGTCTTTTGAGCCCTTAATTGTAAAGGGATTGATTGGACGGTCCAAACCAGATTATCCGATCTCCCAAATCAGATCAGTTACCAGAATGTTGTGCTAAATGCAGCACAAAAATGCGCCACAGGGTAGCGTTTCCATGGGACAATGCCAGTCTCAGGCTATTCGTGTCACGTTTGCATCCCGGTGACGTGCGTACGATGACCCTTCTGCCTGACTGGCCCGCTCCACCTGATTGATCCAGGTCATTTGTTCCAGTGGGCCTAGATCAAATTTGGACCCTAAGAACGACTGTGAACTTCACAATTCAATTGTGGAGTCATCTAAACTCCAAATTGAGATCGAAAAGAAGATATGGAAAGCTTATAATGTCTATTTTCTTCTACAATAATAATATTGATAAAAACATTCCAAAAACTTTCTATTTTCAAGAATTTAATTTCTAATTTTCATGATCTTCAAGTTCTGAGATGATCAGATCTTAGGGATCTAAATTATTGATGATATAATGTTAAAATCAAGTGATATCCATGATTGACTTGGATAGATCTAAGATAAATTGAGGGATCTACCTTTATGGTAGAAAAACCTTAAAAATACAAAAGGACCGACTTGATCAATAAAATAAAGTATGATCAGACCCTTGGGATGGATTGAATATATGATATTATGATGGAATCCATTAAGATCATGGATTGAATATAACAAAAACAAGTTGATTAGGTCTTTAGATCTTAATGGAGTAAAAGCCCTAAAATTAATTGAAATCTTTGATTAAAAGGAAAAGATCTAAGATCTAATGGTTGGATCATAAGTAAAGGTTTCTAATAATCTTAATCTAATTAGTTTCATTGCCTTTTATTTGATAATAATATTGCAAATGTGATTTATGTTATAAAGCATAATAGTTCTTAAATTTAGCATGCTATGTTCTATGTGTTATTAGATTGTTATAGTTTGATAGATTTAATTATTTTAGGACCATGTGGGTATGATTTCATGCAATTGTAACTTAGGACCATGTTAGGATTTCATGTTAGATTAGACTATAGTATGAGATGGTACCTTAGGGCCATAATATTTTAATTTGACTTTATAGGATGAAGTACATTAGTTAGAAATCATGCTAGTATAATCTTGAGTACCTTGTACCATTATCATTAGGTTGTTCAATTATGTAGTTTATGCTTTAAAGTTATGATTCACTAAATGGTTAAATTTTATTAGATTTAATTGTTAAAGTAATTATGAGATAAAGAGCATAAAACACCAAAAATGGAATCTAATGAGAAAGTAGAGTTTCATGACACAAATAAGAGTGAATTATTTCACTTGGATTTAATTAGTAAGGGCTATAGTTAGTAGGACAATGTAAGGATTATCAAATCCTTGGCCCAAACTAGGAGAATAATAAACCCCATGGATGATATTTTAAATGTTCATGGACTTAATTAAAATCAATTAGAAAGAGTACTTAGGGTTAACATGCTTATAGGAACCTTATGAAAGGTTGAGCTAAGGTCACTCTAGTGAATGTTGAACATGATGGTTAAGGGGGTTTTCTAATAGAGCCTCACTTTCCCCCTACCTTCTGTTGATATTTGTGAGTCTAAATGCCTCCTTACATGAGGATTGAAGTAACCACTATGTTCACCCATTCAACTAGTAAGCCTTAGCCAATTGGAAATAAGAGGAGCATTCTAGACTTGGCTAAAATAAGTTATCTTCAACCAGTAAAACATTAACTAGTTGAATAATAATAATAATAATAAGAGCATAAAAAGTTAGTATATTATCTAACTTAATAAAAATTATAAGGAAGATAAGGATGATCAAACAAGATACATTGGATCTTGAATGATCAAGAAGAATAAAAAGAAATAAATACTTCTTGATGATATATATATATATATATATTGCTTGCAACTTAGATCAATTAGAATAGAAGATCTTAGATCAAATAGAAGATTTGAACCCTTGATCAATTATGATTCAAGGAAGCGGACCAAGATCATCCTCCTTAAGGATGATCAAACAACTAAACTTAGATCAAAGAAGAACTAGATGATAGAAGATCTACGCCCTTGATCTTTATCAACAAGTATAAATTGTTGACCAAAGGATCTATGTAAGGTCAAGATCAAAGAAAGGAATACACAAAGACTTAGATTGAAAAATACTTGATCTGAAAGATTAGAAGATCATTCTAACCATCAAATCTATTGATCAATAGGATTATTCAGATTGTATATATATTGACAGTATATATAGATTTATAGATTACATACATTAGTCAGGATCATGGAAGATTTGAAGAGATGGATTACTACTTGAAGGTAGGAGGATTTTATGAGTGCATCTACATGGGATGTACATGTTGAACCCATGACCTTATGTTGACAAGTGTAATGTTAATACTTATATTAAATCCCCTAAAACTCTTATGATCCAACCAAACACATATAAAATGGTTAATTTAGAATTGAGGACTAGACTATAAGTGAATATGGAACTAGAAGATATTCCAGCCCTAAGTAAATAAACAAATGTTTGATACGTATGAAACCTATTTTACATACAAGCATGGAGGCTTGTGGTTTTGTTTTAAATAAGCATAAGGTTGGGGGATGCTATGCTAGGGGAGTTATGAGGGTTTGGCCACCCGGCTCGCAAAATTTGATTATTTGATGATACCTTGCCCTATGAGAGGCTAAAAGTCATGTGGGGCAATTATAGGAAGGCCACCACTGTGAAAGTCCTGTCTCCTCATATGAGCAGGGACACAATATTTTCTACCATGGTATCAACAGTGAATAGGGCAATTATACTAATGCACTAGTACAAATCAAATTGCAACATGGTAGTCCTTTGATTATTTTGCACTATGATGCATATGAGATAGGCATAGTGAAATGCCTTATGTTTTGGCATGATGAAATGCTAGGTAATTGTATATTACTAGTATTTCCCAATAAGGGAAATTCTTAGTATAGGACTAGCTGAAATACTAATTTCTCATAGTGGAAAGAATTGATCAGCTTAGTTGGGAATGATATTTGACTACTTTCATAAATTTGACAGATTTATCCATGTATAGTATGTATGTATGTATAATGATGTACATATATTACAAAGTAAAGAGTTAGATACATAAGTATGTTTATGGATAATGGGATTATGAAGTATTAGAATTATACTGTCAATTATTATGCTTCTTGAATCCCCTACCAAGCATAGCTTGCTGAGATATTGTAAATGTTTTAATGTTTACAATATCTCAAATACAGAGAAGGAGAGTCAGGAGCTCAAGATGGTAGAAGACTTGAAGAGAATAATCATCGGGTATACCCCTTGAAGACATGTATTTTGTTTTATTTGAGAGTATTGTATTATAATGAGAGTTTCATTGTATGGTGAGCTTAAGTTTTGGATTGTGTAATTTGGACAAGTATTGTAATGGATTTGGGCTATACTATGAACCACTAGATGGATTTTAGAATTTAATAAAAATATAATCCTTCAATGAAATTTTATCCTCTACAAAAATTCTACTTGTGCTATGTATGAAGTGATGACTTAGGTTTTTCAAAACAAGTTCTAAAGAAAAGAATTTCTGCTGCTTTGTTTTGCGAAAATATTTTACTACTAAGGCCCTGCTTTTGAAAATGTATTACAAAATGTGTTACAAAAACCTAGGTCATCACATGATCCACAAAGGCTGAGTGGATGGTGATGTTAGCAATCGTACTATCTGACCTCCTGCTAAGTGCATTAGTGATCGTGTTGGCTTTATGATGATGATACTGAATGGTACAGTCAAAGTCCTTCAAATACTCTAATCATCATCCTTGTCTCATGTTGAGGTTGCTCTAAGCAAAAATATACTTGAGGCCCTTATGGTCTGTAAACACATCAACTTTTTACCCATACAGGTAATGCTGTTAAATTTTCAAAGCAAAGATGATGGTAGCAACGTGATGTATCTTTAATATTACTCACAAGCATGAATCAAACGAGTAAATGTAAGCAAGTGAGGTTAACCCACAAAGAATCTCAAGAAGTTTTTAAGAAATTGAGTCTTATTTAAATCATTTATCCAAGCTAGAGAAAGATTGTATCATTGATTAATCTAGAAATGTAAATAACATGGAAATGGAAACATGCAGGAAATTAGAAATTACAACCAAGAAAACTTTCTAAAAACTAAACCTTCTAAAAACTAAACTTAGAAGCTTTCTAAAGAACATGCAACTAAACTTAACTATGAATTAATGAACCTAAACTTGAACTAAACTAATCAAATAAACATGCAACCTAATTAGGAAAAGTGCACATGGAATATTAAGATAATTTCATGCAAAACTCAATCAAGAACTATGCATCTACATCATGGAATACTACATATGGAATATGAAACTCAAATTTAGCCTAAACATCATGATCAAATAAGATTAACAAGCCATACAATAATAGATGATTTAATCAAACATATTGCACATGAAGCATGGAAATAAAAGTGTGTATAAATATTGGAAAGAATGCATACTCCAAACATCAAATTGCTTATGAAATCTGAATTCATTTTGATTATCAACTTATAAAAGATTTTGCATGATTTAATAGCATGGAAACATCAAATTTGAATCCCCAAACTATCCAACAACCAATAGAAGCAAGCATGTGAATCCAAAGGAAAACCAAGTACAAAGAGATGGGAATGGAATCAAAAGATGGGAAAGAGTATATCCAAAACAAAAGCCAGATCAAGATAAGTAATAAAGGGAAACAAAGATGACTTGGCTATCACTACAAGAGATAGGTGAACTTGGATTAGTGGAAACTAAAACCATCTAAAGCTAAATCAACTAAAGAAATAAGCTAGGAACTATGTGTATGGACATTAAAGAAAAGCAAACAATAGAACAAGGGAATAAGCAATGGAAAACTAACCTAAAATTACTTGGAAATTAAAGGAAGAAAGATTGAATGGAGGAGGTGTGGAGCAACCAAAAAGAGCAGCTAGAGAAAGTGCTTTGAAAATCCTAGGAAATAAGAAAGGAGTCTCCACTTTTCTAGGAAAAGAGGCATCTCCAACCTTCTATACCTCATGCGTGGTGGACTATTGCTTCCTTTATAGTTGAGTTGCACTTCTAAAAATGATAAAATCCTATCCTGAGAAAAAAGAGGAATGAAATATAAGAATAGGAGATAGGACTTTAATGAAAACTAGGCTATGTAAAAATCATGGAAACTAAAGAAGAGTGGGATGTGGAATTCTAAAAGAGGTTTTGAAGAAATTGTGCAAGTCTTATGCACAATGAAATAAAATGTTAAATACTTAGGATGGATCATGTAGCTTAGGTTCCTTGCATGGCTCCAATTCTCGTGCAAAGCTAGTGGAATTGCAGGGGCCCATTCTAGTCACCTTTGATTATTCAAATTGCTTTCTTGAACTCATCCGCTTTTCTTGGGTTTATTTTAACCCTTTCTTAATTGAATCTTTAGGTTGATCTAGATCATTGATTCTCATCAAAATTGATCTCAGTCGTTGGATCATCCTTCCATTACCAACAAAATATCAAAAACCTTAATTAATTCTTCAAAATTTATGGCAATTCATATACTTACTATGGATTAGTTCATGAACCTGTAAAATATGAAACTTTTGAGTCATTAGCTTAGAAATGCCTAGGTTGGGTACTTTTATACAAAATTGACTAATTATCACACCTCCCCCCAACTAGTATTTCGCTACTCTTGAGCAGAACATGTGAAAAATCATGAAAAAACAATAGTTTCCATTTTCGTAGGTACTCATGATTGCATATAGAATATGCAACAAGCCCTTAAACCCCTAGGTTACTCTTAGTGTACTAGTTAGGCCTCATAAGGGTTTGTAGTGAATATACCCACAAAATTCCATATGTGTAAGTTCCTTAGTTTATCTCAAAGAATTCTCATCCATTACTACTCTACTTGCTTTAACAAATTAATAAAGATGAATGAGAAGTTCCACAATTTACTCATATACCAAAGCTGTCTTATTACTATTATATCACAAAGTGCAATGTGTGTATAGGCTACATAAGTCTCAACTTCTAAACAAAAATGCATATACTCCATTGGAATAATGCATTGACCTCCAATTCTCATTGGAATACACTTAGAAACAAAGCTCGTGGAGAAATAGGTTAAACAAAATTCTCTCAATATGAGACCTAATCCAATAATACTAGTAGTTCACATAATCTTTATGAGCATATGAGACAAAGAATG
This sequence comes from Warburgia ugandensis, assembly GCA_035236585.1. Taxonomy (NCBI): domain Eukaryota; kingdom Viridiplantae; phylum Streptophyta; class Magnoliopsida; order Canellales; family Canellaceae; genus Warburgia; species Warburgia ugandensis. The sequence continues at coordinate 48,682,788 of CP141130.1, forward strand.
TGATCCCTTAGAAAGGAGGCCATTACCAAGACCAGAAGTAGTATTTCATCTTATTTCCCTAATATTTATATCCTCATTAAGGCTAACTTCTTCCTTAAGATGTACATGCCTTTGGATAGGACTAAATGTAGGCTTGGGACAGGTTTTGAAAGATAGGGTACAAGGAATCAAAGTCTTCAAATATGAGTAGAAGTCTTCAATATTGTTGACAACTTTCCTTTGGAGTGCTTGAAGTGAATATCCCTTCTTCTTCTTTTTTCCTTTCTCTCCACTTTTCTTTTCTAATGATTCTTTTTTACTTCCTTTGTATTTCTTTAAAGAAAGTCTTTTTTTAAGTATTTTGATATTTTTCACTTCTTAGACTTTTATTATTTTTGAACGTTTTCGACCATCTCAACTAATTTTTGAAGAATAGGTAATGGATATTTTACTGGGTCCCTAAGTTAAGGTAAATAAGGTTTTGAAAAGAAAAGGTTTATCAAGAGGCTCAAAAGGTCTAACTAGTGATATAATATACTAGGTAGGGTTTATGTCTCTAGGCTAAAACAAGGACGACTAATATCATTTCCTAGGTTTCTTAAAGCCTATAAGATTCAATAAATGTTTAGGAAAGGAAGTTAATACTCCTATTTGATTCTTGGAAATTGGCATCAATAAGAATACTATGGTCTTTTAAAGTAATGTTTGCTGAAGAAAATATGGAATCATATACAACCCTCAGAAAGATGATGATCTCTAATACTCACAGGGTATAGGTCTCAACTGATTTTCTTAAGGGTCTCTAATCATAATAATCTATCTATCTAGACTATGTACTGTGTGTTAGTGTGTTATGAGATTTAACTTCATAAAATACTTCAACACATGAATAAAATGTAGAATTAATCATATCCATGTCAACTCATTGAGCCAAGGAGTTATAACTAATATGACATGTCTACTTGGTCACTCTTATTTCATAAAGGCTTCCCCTCTTTTGAGGTTGGTAATATTTATTGTGACGATTCAAATAATCGCATTGCTGGGAATTGTTAGCCAATGTTTTAAAAAATTCCTAGGCCACCATGTCACTTTTCATCATGAGGGCCCCTCCAATAGTGGCATCTACCATCCTTCTATTTTGAGGTGTAAGTATCTCATAAAAGTACTGAACTTGCTACCATTTTTCAAAACCATGATGGGAACATTTTTGTAGCAATCATTCCACCTATGCTAGAATATAATATTGTTCATCATCCAAAGGGCCTTGGTTTTGTGTATGGGAAAGAATTTGTTCAAGATTTGGAATGACCTCTTAATGAGAAGGGAAACAAACTAAGTCTATTGGAATCATCGAAAAAATTTTGGAACTTAATGTGGCACAATATCTAGGAAATTCCTTTATATGTACGTATGGATCTATGACAACCTGAGTTTTCATAACACTTTTTAAATACAAAAGACATTGACATAATGAGCTCATTTCTAACAAAAATCATTTTTAAGGACTAAACAATAGCAGAAGAATCTTTTCTTTTAAATTCACTTTAAGAAACCCCGAGTGTGATTTTTCTTTTCTTAAAACAAGGATTATTGGTGAAATGAGCACTCATTTCTATTGAAAATTCGGTAGAGTTTCCTCTGTTTTTCTAACATATGACATTTAAGGCATGTCATTGAGAAGAACCTGATAAACATTCATTGACATTTTAAAACATAAATGGAGACTCTGTTTCCTTTTCATACATATAACAAAATAAAAACAATTTACATAAATAAAACACACCTTGACCTCCATAGCACAACCCAGTCACATAAATCTTCCCAATTCCCATAATTACATACAATGCAGTCTCTTTCTCATTGGATACTATAACTTAAATTTAAAAACCAATTCTCACCTGTCCTTTTCTAAAGCTTTTGTTGGCGTGCTTCGCTAGTAAACAACTCATATTCCTTGGGAGTCCTCTATTCTAAAATAATGTCAACATGCCAAACCTGTTACTATTCTTTGTATCTAAGGCATTGCAAACCAAAGCAATGCCTCAACAAGCAATCGGTTGTGTAGGTGGAATAAGACGCAATTTTACATAACAAAATCATGATAATTTTATATGAATCAATTTGTCCATACTGAATCATGCAAACACAATCAATTATCATTTAACTTGAATCATTCAACATTCATCAAAATCATGAATCCATTCCAAAACGGAAGAAATACTAATGCATCAGTACAAAACACATTCTTTGGACTGCAAAGTATACAGTCACATGTCAAACTTACAAGTCATTTATATTTCCTGATACCAATCTTCGCTCTTACAAGCCATTTCACATATCAAATACCAACACATTGTTGTGTGTATCAAGTATACAACAAACAATATTATCCCCTTTGACACAGTGAGTCAGCGCAGTTGGTTAAACCCAATGACACACCAAACCCAAAGACACATCTCAAGGCTTTGCTCTTGAGAGACCCATAGCTTGTCTAGCCAGGGATCGGTAGCTTCTCCAACCCAAAGGCCCGCCAACATCATAAGACTCCGTGGCCTGCCCACATCATAATGACTCCATGGCCTGCCCACATTATAACGACCCTTTTCGCTCATACGACTCATTTCACAATTTCCTGGTATTAGTCTTATATTTTCTCACATGGTTCACAATAATGCATGGGTTATGCATGAATAGTTTAATCATGGTTCAATTTCGGCATGCACATTCATCTTATCTTTTGTATAAATTGAAAAGACTTATTTCAATGCTCGAAATTCATATACAAATGCATATATAGTGAAAAGCTTAGCAATATTAATTCCACCTACTCAAATGGTGCTCTTTTAGTTCATTGACTTGAATACTTTATTCAATTAGCATATGAGCTCCCATTCAATCTCGCCGTTGTAAAATACAAAAACACATTTAGATATACAATTCTAGGACTTCTCTTAGCTTTGCCAGTATGAGAGCTTCCTCTAAGTTAGTCCCTGGAACTAATCATCACAAGGCAAAGTGACAGTGCTTATTTCTATGCTCAGGGCATTTCATTAGCTATCGATTGATAGCTAATTGAATGACAACTAGTTACTAAATTTCCAATCCACATGCATTGGCCCTGAATTGGCTATTCCCCACTCATCTTAAGTAAATGTAAGTTGTTTTCATTGTTTAGTGGCCTTACCTTGAATTTTTTTGAGTATCTTAACTTATTAAGGGTTATGGTACACTGTGGTGGCATCTAATCACCACTCAAAAATGCAAAGTCCTTATTACTCTATTGGTCGATCAGACAGTTTAGGTTTTTCCAATTAATTTCAATCTAGATTCTTCAATTTGTGCTATATCCTAGCAATATCAATTCTTTAGAACTCATTTGTGGTGTCTAATCATAGATTAGACATCGAAAGGTTATCGTGTGAATAGTTCCTGATCGGATGGCTGAGCGATTTCTCAGCCTAGATCAACAATCTTGGTTGATTTTACGCTTTATCAAGTACTTACTTACCTAATCCTAGGTTTGGACTAAGAAATGGACAGTTAGATCATCCCTAAAGTTAAATCTCGCATAAAATCACATGAATTTTACAAAATTCATCAAATCCCAGTGGGGTTTTGTAGATCTCACCTTCTAGATGCATTTTTGTCTTTTCCCTCTCTGGAATGGGTTAGATTGACTCAGATCTATTGAGAAATCCTCCAACCATACCATGCAGTGAGCTCCTCTTCAATCTGGCTTTCAACAAGGTACAAATCATTGTAAAACCTTGGGGCCTTTGTTCGTACTCATGTGCTGAGAAGATTGGTCAGCTCAGATCAATGATCCAAGTTGTCATCTTCTCCAGCAATGCTTGTGAAATTCGGCACCCAAAACCCTACATTCCCTCTTCTTCTCTGGCATAAGTGGGTTTTTGGGCGTGCAGACCCCAGCTCCCACCCTCTTCTCTCCTTTCCTCTTCTCTTCTCCTTCTCTTCTCTTCTTCTCCCTTGTTTTCTCCCTCTCATTGGGTTTTTCATCTTTTTTCCTAGTCTGTCCTATTTTGAAGAATATACCCGACAGTATATTCTTAAGTGGGGGGGGAGGGGGCGCGACAGTATCAAATCTAGCCCTCTTTTATTTAGGTTTTTCATATTTTTTTTCTATCTTATCTTTACAAAATTTCCCCTCATATACAAATACTCGTATCTCCTCTATCCAAACTCCAATTTCTGCGAACTTAGTGTCGTCTGAACCATCTTTTAGAGTACGATCCAATTATGGGGGTCTCAATGCTAGATTAGATGTTTATCTAGTTTTTCACTTATAAAACTCCAAAAACATGAATTTAATATGTTCTTTTCATCCCAATTTAATATTTTCCAAAATGAACTAAAATTGAGATTTAGAAATTAGGGATTTACTGGATCCTTCATAAGTGTTCAATTGTATAATAAGTACCCAATTAGTTTCCCATATGTTTTACTTATAATGTTATATGAGGAGTTTTGGCCAAAATTTTATAACACATGAATTTCTGACCTAATAGATAAAAAAAGAATGTGACATTTTATAGGCTCAGATGCTATTCCAGAGTAAGTATACGAATGATCATATTTTTAGGATTTAATTATGGTTTTTCACCTTTTGTAGGTCATGGGAAGATGATCCAAAGGTCATGACTTATCGAGATGAGAATTGAATATCAAGATCAAATGATCTAGTCAAGGTGCAAATTTCAACATTTCAAAGTAGATCAAGGTCCATGATCATACCAAGGCAAGATGATGGATCAATGGAAGCAATTGCAGGAGTTGAAGGTGACTAAAATGGGCCCATGAAGCAAGTCATGTATTTTCACCTCCTTTGCATGGGAGCCATTTAAGCCACCTTAGCCATATAAGCCATGGGAGAAGGTGACAAGCTAAGGAATTCAAGTCGAAACAACTAAGCCCTCAAAATGAGCCACAGTAGCCAATTAAGCCAAATGCCACATGAAGTCGTACAATTGAAGGAGAATTCAAGCAATGATCCACTTTCTAAATTTAGAGTTTTGAGGTACAATTAGAACGTTTGAGAGAATAATGTAAAAGGTAAGATGATTTTGCATTGGTGGACCTGTCAAGAAAGAAACCTTACTTTCCAACTCCATCTCCCACTCTTTTTCCATTCAATTGACCTAAGGTTATAAGTTAAAAGAGGGAGGTTCCCCCTTAGGAAAAAGATGCCCCCCTCCTAATTGATGGTCAAGTGATTTCTTAAATAGGAACCTTAGATCTACTTTAATTTAAATAACTTCAAAACCCTAGATTTTTATCCATTTTTTTAAAACCTTATTCCTTGACTTTCTATCAACCAAAGAGCACAAAATTAGAAGGGAATGAGTACCACATTCTATCTAGAAAAAAGATGCTACCACCTTTTCATAATTAGAAACTAGCCAGCCTATGCTTCTTATCTCTCTCATATGTCATGTTTGTGACATTATCTTACTAATTCATCTTTCACCAAACCTTCATCATTCAATACCATAACCCTAGGGCTACTTTCCTCATGGTTTCACCCCTTTCTAAGTTAGAAACTCACTCATCTATATATAGCCCATGTTTCATAAGAATTTTCCAAGTAGAGGTGGATGAGAAGCCTTGAAATCAAGCTCTTCTTTGGTATTATTTTCTGCTAGACTTTGTGATTTCTTAGATGCTTTTCTTTATTTTAAATCAAGATTTAATTTAGATCTTCTCTAGCGGTGGCAGCTAAGAGAAGAGCTACCTTAGGCCTTGATTTTCCCCTCTTGAATTTCATGTTTTGCTCCTTTAGTTTACCTGTAGTTTTATGTTAATTTCCTTACCTTAATTCATGTACTTAGCTTTCTTTTCTCATGAATTCTGGGTTTTCATTACATGTGATTATACTTTACATTGTAAGCATTGGATTCTAATTTTTTTGTAGTTTAGATAGGGTTTTAGGCTTTAGAAAAGTGCATAAATTCTAGAAATTAAAGCTAGTTTTATGCATATAAATTTGAAGTAAATTGGATATGATTCAATAGTGTTCCTTTAGAATTCTTATAATGTATTATTCATTTCATCAAATAACTTAAGATTTAGATTGTTTCCTTACATAAAATTTATGGTTTTAATAGCTTTTTAATATAGTATTTATTGACTGTTCTTAAGTGCCAAAATTTGAAAATTGGTTTTTCCTTAACTTTGTACTTTGTTTTCAACCAATTAAACACTTTATCTGCTTGAATCCTTAGGAAACCATTTGGATTTTCATGTTGTTTATTGGATCCATTAATTATTTGATGATAGTTCACTTTATATTCATCAGTTCTTATCACTTATGCCTCTTAGAAGCATGCGTACAATTCATGGATCAAGCTCATGGTACTAGGTCACTTTCCTTTTTGGTTTTTGCTTAGTTGAGTTACTTAATTTAGTTATAGTTGTAGTTAATTCATTTTTTGTATCTTAGTTTAGGTTTACAAAATTTATTTTTCAAATTTTAGGAAGTTCCATCATTAGGATGTTTTAAGATTTAGAAAGTCTTTTTAATGTTAGTTTTCATTCACTTGCATGTTTCTAATTTCTTGTTAAATCTAGATAGATATCATTAATTAATTGTTTTTGGATGTTAGTTTACTATTAGAAATTTTCTTAAATTGTTTTTAGAAAGTTCTAGTTTTTGAAATTTCTAATTCTAGTTTAGGAAAGTTTTATTTTTAGCAGTTTTCTTTAATTTAGTTTCTATATTTGATTCATCATAATTTAACATTAGTTCCATTTAGTTGCTTGCATGTTAGTTAGGCTAGTGTTTAACTTCATTGTTTAGTTTTAGTTCTTAGTAAGTTTCTTTTAAGTTTAGTTTCTAATTCCATGCATGCTTCAATTTCATGTAGTTTACTTTCCTATTTAATATCAACTCTTCTTCTTTGGCTAAAGTTAATTAATTTGAATAAAATCTAATCCATTGCAAATATTTAAGATTCCTCATAAGACCGACCTTGCTTGCATGAATATACTACATTGATTCATGCACTTGCAATAATATTAAAGCTACATCAATCCTCTCTCTAGACTGTGATATGTTCAGAGTAATTGAATGACTCTATGTTTAAGCTCAAAGTGGTCTGCATTGGTAGGTGGAAATGTAATGCATGAGGGAGTGTTTAATTGAAGTGGCATAAGCAATATCTAATTGTCTTAGGCTTAACTACACTAAGAAGGTCTGCCATGGGGTTAAGAATTTGATTTCTTAGCCCTTGCATGTGGGTACATTCAATCTCAGGATCAAATGGTGCTAATTTTGTGTTTTGTGATCGATGACTATGCATGCACTAAGATGAAATCCTATCTAAATGATGCAACCTAACTATATGTGACTCCTAATTCTAAATGACATGCAATCAATCCTAATGGTTCACTAACAAACTATTTTGATAATTTTTGTTAATCTGTAGGGTGGTAGCATTTACATCTAAATTTATATAGCTTCTCCTTTTATCCAAGCTCGACCACTACTTACCATTAGGTCCTGCTTAGAGTGGTTAATATAATTCTCATGTAAGAAGGTGTTTAAACCTCAGTGAACGTCAACAAAAGGCATAGAAAAATTACTTAGATTTTTGCATACCCACTATAACCATAATGATCATGAGCCACTTAAGTGATATTAGATATGCTCCTTCAAAATGGGTCCTACATGCTCAAAACCTTAAGTCTCTTGCTACTTCATATTAAATAAGAATTTAAGGGTTGGGATAGCAAACATACAAGGATCGATTTGATTACCTAGGGGGGCCAAGGATTTGGTGATGAAATCATGTCCTTATCTTATGATGATTGCAGTGGGGCCCTTATTATCAATGCGATCCATTCGCTATAAAGCCATAAATGTGCAATGCAATATAAGGAAAAAATAAATTAATTCCTACATATATGCTATTCTTTAAATCTAAATGAAATGAGCACGCAAAACCTCTAAATGCAATACAATGACCTATATTGCACTTTGAAGAGTTTTCCAATGGTCATGCTACCAGTTAGCTTGCTATAGGTGTTGGGTGCCGCACGCCCTACTGAGGGCTCTGAGGTAGAGCCCTTTAAAGGTCCATAAAAATCATATTCTATTGTGCTGCAGCAGTCTTAAAAATTATACTCTATGAATTTTACTGCCAATCAAAATACAATTGACACCAAATGCAACTACACTAGGAAAATAAGGTGAGGGTTAGATACTTACTATGAGGTTTTCAATGATGAGCTCAAGTGTGGGCTACCATGTCCCACACTTGTCCTATATTATTACAACACATTTTAAATAATTAATTAAAAATTATAATGGGACCTCACTACAAGTCCTCCCAAAAAAAAATAAAAAACCTAATATAGGAAAGCAATAAAATCCCAACTAATGTATTGAAGCTTTGACCCACATGATCACCATTGCTTCTTTTTGCCAAACTGTCCTCACAGGAAACAAAGAAATATGTCAATTTTTGGGGAATTAGCCAAATATGAAAAAATAGATGCAAAACCCTAAACTAGTGCAACCTAAAACTCTTATTAGAGATAATCAATCTAAACTAGAATCCAACCACAAATCCATTGTGATTCCCTTGCAATGGTGCCAAAATAATTGGTGTAGCTTTAATACTATTCTCGAATGTACAAGTCAAAGTATAAATGTACACAAGTGAGGTTGATCCCATGAGGAATCTACTGGATTTTTTAAGCAATTGGATCTTATTCAAATCATTTATCATAGCCAAAGTAAGATTGTATCATTGATTAATCTAAGAATGTAAATAACATGGAAAGGGAAATACATGTGAAATTAGAAACTACAACTAAGGAAACTTTCTAGAGAACATGCAACTAAACTTAGCAAAAACTAAAGAACCTAAACACAAGCTAAACTAATTAAATAAACTTGTAACATGCTAAGGAAAAGTACACATGGAATTTTAAGATAATTTTTTTCAAAACTGAATCAAGAGCTCTGTGTCTACATCATGGAATGGTGCGTATGGAATATGGAACTCATATTTAGCTTAAACATCATGATCAAATAAGATTAACAAGGCATATGATAGGAGAAGATTGAATCAAACATATTGACCATGAAGAATGAAAATAAAAGTGTCCATAAATCTCAGAAAGAATGGATGCTGCAAACATCAAATTGCCCATAAAATCTGAATTCATTTATTGATCATAACATCTTACAAAAGATTTCACATGATTCAATAGCATGGAAACATCAAACTGTAATCCCTAAACTAACCAACAGCCAATAGATGCATGCATGTGAATCCAATGGAGAACTAAGTAGAAAGAGGGAATGAAATCAAAAGATGGGCAAGAGTAAATCCAAAGCAAAAGCCAGAACAAGGTAAGCATTGAAAGGGAAACAAAGATTAAAGGCTACTATCTCTTGCCTATCACTACAAGAAATGAGTGGCATTGGATCAAGGGAAACTAAAGCCAACTAAAGATAAATTAACAAAAGAATAAGCTAGGTACTATGTCCATGGACATTAAAGCAAAGAAAACATAAAAAAAAAGGAATAAGCAATGGAAAACCAACATGGAATTGCTTGGAAAATAAAGGTAGAAAGCTTGAATGGTGGGGTCATGGAGCAACCAGAAAGAATAGCCAGTGGAAGGCATTAAAACTCTAAGAAAATAAGCAAGAAGGAGGTGCCACTTTTCCTAGAAAAGTGGCATCACCAACCATCTATATATCATGTGTGGTGAACCAAGCCTCCTTTATAGTTGGGTTGCACTTCTAAAAATGATATGATCCTATCCTAAGCAAAAAGAGGAATGAAATATGAGAATTGGAGATAGGATTTCCATGAAAATTATGAAGTGGAATTATCTTTTGAAAGTGTTAAAATCATAAAAATCAAAGAGGAGTGGGAGGTGGAATTCATAAAGAGATTTTGAAGAAATTGTGGGAGTCGTAAGAACATTGAAATAGAATGTTAAATACTTAGGAAAGATGACTTGAAATTGGAGATAGAGGAGGGTTTTATAAGGTGCAAAGAAGGATGAAAATGTGGAGTGATTAGAAAGGAAGATCATGCATGAAACATGCATCAATCCCCTTTCTAATTTCACACATTGAAGAGAGAGGGTGAGAGTTAGGAATTAGAAAAGACATAAGGAAAAGCATAATGTAGTTTCTTCTCCTATTGGACCACCTTGTGATAATCTCTGTTCTTTTCCTTGCTAATCATCACTTGAAAATCATGGTTTTAGCATGTGGATAATTACAAGTAATCCTTCTCCAATCATGTGATTCCACGTGGCATGTCTAAGATGGCTTGTTGGATTTTTGCTTGGTGATTTATGTGGCTGGTCCCTGGGCTTCATGGTTTTGTATGTCTCATTTTCTCCTAGCATGGCTCCAATTCTCAAATAAAGGTAGTGGAATTGCATGGATTTTGCATGTGCCCATCCTACTCACCTTTGATTATTCCAATTGCTTTCTTAAAGTCATCTGCATACCTTGGCATAATTTTAATCCTTACATGATCTTTGAAATGTTAGAAAAGGAGTTCCAAATCTCTAGGCTGATTAGGAGTTGATTCTCATCTAAAGCAATCTCAGCTGTTGGATCTTCCTTCCAATACCTACAAAATATCAAATGCCTAATTAATTTCTAAAAAATTATGACAACTCATATACTTACTTTGGATTGGATTCTAAACCTGTAAAATATCAAAATTTTGAATCAATAGCTTAGAAATGTGTAAGTCATGAATTTTTGAAATAGCCCAAGGATAATGCCTATAATTCATGACATATGAGATACTAAGTAGGTACTTTCTATACAAAATTGACTAATTACCACAAACTCTAGGTCATGTGTGGGATAATTCTAATCATGTTTCTTCAACTCTTTACAGGTGTATGTGATCACATTAACATGCTCTATGAGGACACATCCCAAATCCTAACCTAACATGTCACGATACACCACAAAACTGCCATTGCCATTTAGGTAGGGATAGTGCAAGCGTTGATGTGAACCTCCCTTTTAGTTCCTAGAAGCTTCTCTCACAGTTCTTTGTTGACTCAAACTTTTGATCCTTCTTTATCGAAGTGGTCAATGGTTGTACCATTGCTAGAGAAACCCTCAATAAAGTGTCTATAATAACCTGCAACCCCTAGGAAACTACATACCTCTCACAGTCTTCGGTGTTGCCAGTCGACCATTGCCTTCACCTTCTGTGAGTCTATTACTACTCCATCCTTGGATATAACATGCCTAAGGTAATGGAACTAATCTAACCAGAATTCTATATTTTGAGAACTTAGCATACAACTGATGTGGTCACAAGGAGCCCAACACAGTCCTTAAGTGCTCCCTTTGCTTGTCAACACTACTTGAATAAATGAAGAGATCATTAACAAACTTGTCCAAGAAGTCTTTGAACACTCAATTCATTAGGTCCATAAATGCTATTACTACATTCACTAACCCGAAATGTATCACTAGGAACTCATAGTGACCATATCAAGTACAAAATGCGGACTTTGGAGCATCCTCATCCTGAATCCTTAACTAGCAGTAATCAGTCCTCAAGTTGACCATAGGGAAAATTTTGGATGATTGTAGTTGCTCAAAAAAACCATCTATGTAAGGAAAGGGGTATTTATTTTTCACTATGACCCCATTTAAGGCCCTGTAACTTAAACAAAGCCTAAGGAACCACCCTTTTTCTTAACAAATTGGATTATATCTCCTCATGGTGATACACTAGGGTGGACAAAACCCTTCAAACAACTCCTATAGTAGTATCTTTAATTCCTTGAGCTCTGCAGGAGCCATATAGTAGGGTGCCTTAGCGATAGGAGTTCACCATGGTAGTAGCTCGATGGTAAATTCCATCTCTCACCTTAAAGTAAATCTTGGCAACTCTTCTGGAAATACATGACAAACTTTTAAACCACGTTTATCTCCTCAAGTTGGAAAGTTGGCCTCTCATGATCCTCAGTAGGTTCTACACATGCCTAACATCCATTAGATACCAAGCTTAGTTCCTGACTGGCTAAGATAATATTAGAGTCAACTGTATCTTGTCACCCTTGAAAGATGAGAGTTTGTCCCTTAGGTGTATATAAGGTCATCTCCTTCTATCTACAATCAATGAAAGCCGCATGCTTGGATAATAAGTCCATGCCTAAGGTGACATCAAAATATGCTAAACTTAAGATGATCAGAACATTCCTCATTTAGTGAGCATACATTAAGATATGCGCATCTTGAATGAACTCTTGTATTATCACTGGATCTTCAATTGGAGTGCTAACCTTTAATAGGAAATCCTATATACTCAAAACAGTGTCTAAGAATGATGCAAATATAACAAAAATATAACAAACTAGTAGCATCCAGATCAGATGGTACAAGTGCTAGTCTATTATGCAATAAGAGTGTACCTTTTATGATGGAGCTTGATGTGTAGGCCTGATTGGTAGTGATGGTGAATACTTGGCTCTGATTCTTGAGGGCTTGATCTTGTCATGAAGCCATGTCCTATAGGTGAATCTGATTTTGTCATGGCATCTAACCAAAGCTGATTCTGCTCATGAACTTATGTGCATCCCTCACCTCTCAATTACAAACTTTGGGTGCAAACCTCCTCAAACAGGCAAATTTTTCCCCATACTATGCAACTCTTGGTGCAACTTTAAAATTACTTGTAAGTGCATGAATCAAAGTAGTGCTGCATGCCAGAGAGGTCCATCCCACAAGGAATCTTACTAATTTTTTAATAGATTAGATCTTAATTGAATCACTTAACTTGAGCCAAAGAAGAGCATTGTTGATTAAACTAGGAATTTAAAGTTAACAAGAATAGCAATATGCATGAAATTAAAGACTAAAATTAAAAGAAATTTTATAAAACAAAGCTAAGCAATGAAAATGGAAATTTATCTAACTAGCATGCATTCAACTAAATGAAATTGTAGTACAATTATAATGAACTAACTAAGCAACTTAACTTAAGGAAACTACTAAAAAAGAAACTTTCCTAATTTAAAACTTTCGAAAACAATAAACTTTCCAAAAGAAAAACTTTCTAAAGCTCAAAAAGGAAACTTTCTAAACCTAAACCAAGATGCAAAAAACTAACTAAAAACTTCTAAAATATGATTAAACAACTAAACTAATGAAGAATCAAAGAAAATTAACCCAAGTTTCATGCGCATGATCCATGGATAGTGCACATGGTTCAAGGGTTCAAAGACGGCCAGTTTAATGATTCAAAAGTAAACTAATATGAAATGTATGCTATGCAATTAATAGAAAACCTAAAATGCTAAATGTTTTCCTAAGTATTCAAGAAAATAAGATGTTTTGATGGTTGAAAACAAAGCATAGAAATTGAAGGGAGAAACTTCTAGAGTTTAAGCACTTAAGAACTTCAAATCAAATCAAGCATATAAAGCAACGAAAACAATAATTTCATTGCAAGAATACAATCCATATCTAAAGTATTTTGATATAAGACACAATCAAGAACAATAATCCTCCAATAATTTTATTGAAGTAATGCCAAATTACACCAAAAATTGTGTGCATATAACATCTATATAATCTGGAAATTGCACACAAAATAGAGCACTAAAACTTAATCTAAACAAAAAAAAAACCACAATCTAATGCTTATAATATAAATAAAGATAAAATTTAAAGAAAACTTAGAAAGGAATTCAATAGAGAAGATGGATGAATGGATGAACTAATTATGAAAAAAGGTGCCTAAAACTAGGTGCTATCAAGTGAGAAAAACGTGAAATTATTAAGGAGGAAGCAAGGATGCAAGATATTTCTTCTCCTGGATATTACCATCAAAGAAGAAATAAATTCATCTCAAGAAAATGAGTAATAGAAACTAATAATAGGAACCAAATAAAAGAGGGAAAGCAAAGTGGAAGGAAGCGTGTGGAATTAGTGAACAAAAACACAAGCAATGCAACTATGAAATCAAAGCAATGAAACTAAACTAGTAGCTTGGAAATGAAGTGCAAAGAACAAGAGAAATGACTAAGAAATATAAATGCATAACAACCCAAAATAAATCCAAAGTCCAGATCCAAAGATCACCAAAGGAAGAGTGCCATCTTTCAAAGTTTGTCACCAAGTTCTACTTACGTAAAAAATGCGGAATTCATGGGCTATTTAAAGATGACTGGGCTTCCACTTTGGTTTGGACTTAGCTGAAGAATGGAGAGTGGGTCTAGATCTAGGAATTCAATAAGGAATTAGAGGTGGAGAATGGGGTGGAGGGATGATCTTATCAATGTGACATCCTAGCTGGTTGTCATGGTTGTTATAGTTAGAAGGGGGGAGGTGCCACTTTTTTAGGAAGGTGGCATGGTGCTCCTCCCCTTCTAAGTGTGTGGTGGTTGGAAAGGATAGAGAAACGAAGAGGGAAATGGTTGGAAATATGGGAAATACCTAGGGTTTTGAGGTGGTTTTGAATTGACTTAGATCTAGGGGGTTCCAACATAGGAAACCACTTAAAATGTCACTCAAACAAGGGAGAGGAAACACTTTTTTAGGTGGTGCCTCCCTCCTTAAGTTAAAAATCATGGAAATCTAGGGTATATTGGAGAAATACATTGAAAATGTAAAAGAAAAGAAAAGTTTTCTCTGTTGATGGGTCCACAAATGCATGATCATCTTACCTTTTACAAAAATCTCTCAAAATCCCTCAAAAAGAACACTCTTTAACATAAGATAGTTTCTTAAATTGGTTCTCCAATCATGTGGCTCTATGTAGTATGCATCCATGCGTTGATAGCTCATTCCTTGGTGGTTTGGGTGGCTTCATTGCTTGGCTTCATGGCTTGTGTAGTTAGTGTGGCTTGTCACCCTTTTTCATGGCTTTAATGGCTAAGGTAGCTTACATGGTTCCCATGTAAAGCTGGTGGAAATACATGGCTTGAGCATGTGTCCATTTTAGTCACCTTTAGCTTCTCCATTGCTTTCTTTGCCTTGCCTTAGGATGGTCTTTGAACCTTTATCTTACTTTGAAATGATGCCATTTTGGCTTTTCACTCAATCATTTGATCTTGATCTTCAATTCTCATCTTGATCAATTTCTACCTTTAGATCACCTTCTCAACACCTGTATAAGATGAAAAACTCTAATTAAATCCTAGAAAATTAATAAAATTTTCATACTTACTATGTGTTAGCTTCTGAACTTGTAAAATATCAAAATTTTGAATTATTAGGTAAAAAATGCATGTGTTACAAATTTTTGAAATTTTTTTAGAAAAAACACTATATTTTATAGGACATGGGCTACTAATTGGATACTTTTTATACAAAATTGGACACTTATGACACCCCTAACCCAACATTTTGCTAATCCTAAGCAAACCATGTGAAAAATCATGTAAACAAAAAATGGTTGTCATTTTCATAAGTACTCATGATTGCATTTAGCATATGCAATAAGCCTTAGACCCTTAGGTTACCCCTAGTGGACAACTTTAGCCTTGTGACGGTTTGCATTAAATATACCCACAAAGTTCCATGAGGCTAACTCCTTTATTTATCTCAAAGAATTATCATCCATTAGAACTCTACTAGCTTCAGCAACTTAATAAAGATGAATGAAAATTCTATAAATTACCCATACACCACATCCATTTCATTAAAGTTTCATCTGGAAGTGCATGTGTGTGTACAAACTACATAAATCTAGGCCTGTAAATAGTAATGCTCATTTGTCCATTGGAAAAATGTCTTGACCTCAAATTCTGACTGGTATGCACTCAGAAAAAGGGGTTAAACAAAATTCACTCACTAAGTTCCTAAATCTAAAGATATTAATGGTTCACATGATATAATAAGCACAAATGAAATAAATAATTATGATACCAAGACCTGTCAAGGTAGTTCACCTTAATTCCTTCATATTTATATCCTCTTTAAGGCTATCTTCCACCTTAAGATCTATAGGTCTTTAGATAATACAAAACACAGGCTTGGGGTATGTTCTAAATAAAGGGTGAAAAGGTTTCAAAGGTTCAAATCTGACTGAAGGTCTTCAACTATTATTGGATAACTTTACCTTTGGTTGCACATTAAGTGATTATCTTTTCTATTTTTCCTTTCTCTTTTCTTAACTTTTCTTTTTCTTATACTTTTCTTTTTAACTTCTCCTTGTATTTCTAAGAAAGAACACATTACTTTTCCTTGTACTTGTGATAATTTTCTCTTCTTAGAATTTTGTCCTTTTCTACTTTTTCTACCATCTCTACTAATATTTTAAATGTAGGTAATGTATATTTTAACTAGGTTTCTGGGTCAAGGTAAATAAGGTTTTAAAGAAAAATCTTACCAAGAGGTTCAACGGGTCTAACTAATGGTATAATATACTAGGTAGGATTTATATCTTTGGGCTTAATCAAGGATGGCCTACATCATTTCCTAGGTTTTATAAAGCCTATTAGATTCAATTAATATTTAGGAAAGAAAGTTAGAACTCCTTTTAGTTCTTGGAATTTTGACCAAATAAAGATGCTGGGATCTTTCAAAGTAATGTATGCTAAAGAAAATATTGAATTATATATAACCCTGAGAAAAATGATAGTCTCTAAAACTCATTTGGGTATAAGTATATGCTGATTTCCTCATGGTCTCTAAGTCATAACCATCTAGATTAGTCTACACTATTCATTATGTATAAGTGTATTCCAAGATTTAACTTTCATAAAACACTTTTAAGACATGAATAAAATGTAGAAATAACCATATGCATTTGCATTAATAGTTTAGAGTAGTGGAAATACTAATTTTCAGACAATTCAACTATTATCATAGTAAAGGATCTTGGCCATCAAAACTTTTGGAAACTTAGAACATTTTAAATTATTCTTTTCTTTTAACATATGAAGAAAACTACACATCTCATATGATAAATGGGTAAATTTCCAATGTAGGATACCTATATGATAAATGGGTAATGTAGAATAAAGAGACTCTAAAAACACTAGATTGCCTCTGAGTGAGTGCTAAGTTTAACATCTTTAGCCAACCGTATTAAACTATAATAATATGATGACTGCAATTGATGTGATGGGTGCAGATATCATGGAACATGCTAAGGTGGTTCTTGATAGACACATTCCTCAAGTAATGTTTCTTCTACTTCAAGGTTTATTGACTATTGGAAGGGTTTAAATCTTTGTCCATTAACTCGAGATCTATCCTTCCTTTTATATCTTGGTAGCCTCATAAGGATATACAATATGTACTATGTAGGGTCTAGTCCATTAAGATCTAAGTTTTCCTAAAAGTAAATGTAGTTTAGAATTGGACAAAGGACTTTCTGTTCAGGTGTGAAGGACTTTCTTAAGATGTGCCTATCATGATTATTCTTTAGGCAATCTATGTATCTCTTAGATGACTCATATGCATCCTTCCTAATCTCTTCCAGCTCATTAGGTTAGAGTTTTGTATGGGTTCTAGTAGTATCTAAGTCATAACTGAGCCTTTTGATTGCCCAATATACTCTATGTTCACATTCTGCTGATAGGTGATATGACTTTCCATAGACCATGTAGTAAGGTGACATTCATATGGAGTTTTAAATGTTGTATGATGAGCCATAAAATGTCACCAAGCCTCAAAGATCAATCTTTCCTATTTGGACAGACTATCTTTTTCAGAATACTCTTTATTTCTCCATTAGACAGTTCTACTTGCCTACTAGTTTGAGGATGATAAGGGGTATCAATTTTATGGATAACACTATATTTCTTCATTAATTTATCAAAAACCCTATTGTAAAAATGTTTACCCCGATCTAATTATGGCCCTAGGTGAACCAAACGTGCAAATATATTTCCTTTTAAGAACTTGACCACCACCTTTTGTCATTGGTCTTATACAGAGTGGTTCCTACCCATTTTGACACATAATCTAGTCCACAAGGATGTACAAATAACCAAAGAAGTTAGGAAAAGGTCCCATAAAATCAATGCCCCATACATCAAAAGGCTCAATTATTAAAATGGGGTTTAAGGGCATCCTATTCTTTTTTCCTACACTCTGTAATTGTTGACTTCCATCGCATGCCAAGCAGTATGCTTGTACTCCTCAAAAATGGTGGGCCAATAAAAATCACACTATAAAATCTTTATAGTTATCTTTCTAGAACAAAAGTGGTCCCCACAAGCATGGTCATGACAAAAGGAGATAATCTTAAGCTGTTCATTATCTGGTACACATCTCCTAATAACTTGATTAGGATAGTACTTAAATAAGTATGGGTCATCCCAAGTAAAGTGTCTAACTTTAATAATGAACCGTTTTCTATCTTATTTAGACCAATGACTAGGCATTTGTCCAGTGATAAGATAATTGACTATAACAGCACACTAAGTTAATTGAGAAATGTGCAACAATTGTTCATCAGGAAATATCTCTATTATGTGCACATTCTCACTAGTGGACTCCACAACTTGCTTCAATAAGTGGTCATCTACAATGTTTTTAGAGCCTTTCTTGTCCTTAATTTCTAGATCAAATTCATGTAGCAATAAGATTCATCAGATCAGCCTATGTTTATCATCTTTCTTAGAAATGAGATGTTTAAGTGCTACATGATATAAGTATACTATGACTTTAGATTCTGGCAAGTAAGATCTAAACTTATCAATGAAAAAAAAACTATCAACAACTCTTTTTCTATAGTTGAATAATTGAGTTAGGCATTGTTGAGTTTCTTGCTAATTATGGGGAAGTTTAACAATACACTACCCCAGCATAGCTCTGATCACGTAGTCTAAAGCATCACACATTATTTCAAATGGTGCATTCTAGTCTAGTGGTTGAATAATAGGTGCATAAGTTAACTCAGTCTTTAGGTGCTCAAATGTTTTCATGTAGCCATCATCAAAAGCAACAGTTTCCTCCTTCATAAGTAAATTACATATGGGCATAGCAATTTTGTTGAAGTCCTTGATGAATCTTCAATAAAAACTAGCATGGCTTAAAAATGAGTAGATTTGCTTCACCATCTTTGGTGGAATAATGTTAGAGATTAAGTCTACTTTGGCTTCATCCATTTCTATGCCATTCTGTGAAATAATGAGGCCTAAACCAATTCCATTTTGAACCATAAAATGAATTTTCATAATTTAACACTAAATTCTTTTCCTAAAGCCTAGTAAGGACAAGTTTTAAATGGTGTAAACATGCATCAAAAGAAGAACTAAATACTAAGAAATCATCCATAAACACCTCTAGGAATCTCTGCACCATATCTAAAAACATGCTCAACATACACCTTTGAAAAATAGTTGGAGCAATGTAAAGTACAAAAGGCATATGATGGTAGTCAAAAGTTCCAAAGGGCAGGTGAAGGTGGTATTCTCCTGATCCTTAGGTGCTGTGGGGATTTGGTTATAGCTAGGGTATCCATCAAGTAAGTAGTAGTACTTATGTTAGGATGACCTTTCTAGCATTTGGTTTATGAATGGTAGAGGAAAATGGTCTTTCCTAGTGACCAAGTTCAATTTTTGATCATCTGCATAAACTCTCCACCTAGTGGTAATGTGAGTGGGGATTAACTCATTCTCCTCATTTCTAATTACTGTGACTCTAGACTTCTTGGGAACAACTTGAATGGGCTGACTCACGTACTGTCATATGGGGTAGATGACACCAACATCTAATAGTTTAAGCACTTCATCTCTCACTACCTCCTTCACATTTGGGTTTAATCTCCTTTATGTCTCCTTACATGGTTTAACATTTTCTTCTAGGTGAATTCTACGAATGCACATAGCAGGGCTAATCCTATGGTCCAACCTAAAGCTATCTTATGTTCTCTGAGAATATCAAGAAGCTTTCCCTCCTATTCTTGATCCAGATTTGAAGCTATGATTACAATCAAGGATTTATTAGGTCCTAGATAGGAGTATTTTGGATTTTCAAGTAATGGCTTAAGGATCAAGGTTGGTGGTTTTTCTCTAGAAGGTATAGGGATCAAATCTAATGGAGAAAGTGGTTTCACATAAGGGATCCATTTAGAGGTATCCATTATGGGTGCAGCTTTTAAAAGATTATTTATCTCTTCAATTGACTTGCATATATCGAAGTCATAGTAGAAATGTACTAGACATGCCTCTAGTGGATCTAAGATGGACAATGGTGGATCTTGCTGTAGACCTTCTATTAAATTGATGTTAGACCTTCTATTAAATTGATGGTTGGCCTAGGCTGATGGTTGGATCATCTAGGTCTAAATATTGATGGTTGGCATTAAAGACATTAAGCACAACTTTCATATTGCCAAAAGATATTTTCATCACACTATTTCTACCATTTATGATGGCATTGTACGTAGCCAAACATAGACATCCAAGAACCACCAAGATTTGAGTTCCCAAGTCTAACACAAGTTGGTTATCCAGTATGATGAAATTATAGGACAATAAAGCTAGTCTACTTGTATTATCACATCTTCATCCATACCATGTAGAATCTTAACTAATCTATCTGGTTACCATAATGTGGTAGTGGTTGGTTTAAGGTCATGAAGCCTTAGTTGCTCATAGAAAGAATAAGACAACAAATTTACATTAGCCCCTAGATTAAGTAGTGCCCAATCTATGGCATAATTTCCAATCACACAAGCAATGTTAAGACACCATGGGTCTCTAAGATTTGGCCCAAATCCTATCCAAACTTGGAGGAAATGTTCATGAATCATAGATATACTGTTAATTTCCATCAACATATAGAAAAATCCATAGTTTTACATCCAACTATAGTAGAAATTCTAGCTTGCTAAAAGGGAGAGAAAATAAGCCCAGTTTCATGCCTTAGAGTTTCAATTGATAAATAGCTTAATCTACATATCAATTGGGAGTAATTTCTACTAGAAATGTTAGATCATCAAATGGTATTCAATAACCCTTCTAACATGATCATTTAATAGCATATATTCAAGTAGGGAGAGGGGATTACCCTGTAGAAAATCTATAGCGAGTAATGTTGTTTTCCTACATGATAATCTCCTAGAATGTACATCAATTGTGTAAAATTCATATCCAACATGTAATGCACCATATGAAAATGCTTCTAGAAAAAAAATTTGATACCATTATTAAGCTCAATCTATAACCAAGTGCATAGGAGGAAGAGACATGGATTCTTGTAGAAAACTATGGAAATCTCAAGTTCTCTCCATGCTTCAAATAGCGAGTCAATACATGTGTTCTTTCACATCCATTCCATCCAACTTCAAGCTTGATCATTTTTGTATAATACCATAAATAGTTTAGGCAAAAAGCCATAAGTAAAATCCATAAGCACATGGAGTCATCCCAGCTAGAAGTGTACTCTACATTCTAACTTTACAAGTCGTTGAAACTTAGCTGCATGTCTCATAATTCCAATCCTCAAATTTTCATTCAAATTTGGCAAAACCAGAACATCATTCACTAATTTATGATAGGATCTATCATGCATGAAAGTCAAAAACCAAAAATCACAAAATTTAAACTCAACAAGCATCATGGAGCTAGATGCTTAGTGTAACATACATATTGTAACCCTCCTTTCAAATTTGCTTCAAATTTTGGAAGATGAAGGCATGGATTAAAATTCTTCCAATGCCCCATACTCCCCCATGGTTTGTCATCTCAATTTTTAGTGAAATGAGCCAATCCAGTAGGGGTGCATATTGCTTACATGTTGGAAACGTAGGGCAATTTCCTATAGGAATTTCCCCATGTGTCGCATCCTTGTTGACCAGTCCTTCCCCTTTTTCCTTAAATCCCAAATGAAAGACATAACAAGCTTATTCCAACACATTTTCGATTTCACTTGATTTAAGATGCAAGGTCCTATTATAACATTTCAAGAACTACTGCAATTGGAAAACATTACTACTAACTTAAAGCTAAGCATGATTCTAGCATGCAAAACATCTTTTGAAACCTCTAACTAATTAGATTTTTAAGGTTTACTAGGCATGCATTAATTCACTTCTAATTTCCCCTACCTATTTTGATGATCCTCAATTTCTTGATTGTGTTTGATGCATGGATTTCCAAGTCAAATCCAAGGAAAGAGGCAGCAACCTCAATGCATGGAACACCTTGTTGCCTACACTAAGGCCTTCAATGATCTCCTCTTCTTCATGCCTTTGTCTTATTCCTCCCCCTACTATCTTCCAAGCCTCCACACGACTTCCTCCTTCTAGTTTTGCAAGGAGGTTTTTAAGAACGATTGGTGGTTTATGCATGGAATCAAGAAAGCATAAAATCATCTTCCTTAAAGTAGCCATTCCTCTCCCCCCTCCCCCCCTCCCCCCGCCCCACCGCCCTCCTCCTTTCTTAGAGGAAAAAATATCCTCTGATATTTGAAGTTAAAACATACTTTTAGATGGTAATTTAAGTTATAATTTACTTAAAAACTTACAACACTACTACACATGAGGGTTTTAAAGTCGGCATAAAGATGCCACTTATATGATTGCCGACTTCATAAATATTTTACAAGTCGGTTGAACAATAATTTGCACTTATATGACTACAGACATAAGAAGTCATTTAGCTATAAGCGACTTTAAAAGACTAGAGCGAAGAGGGATTTTTTTGCAGGAAACACTTTTAAAGTCATTTAATATTAAATGACTTCAAATGTTGAATGCGTTGAAGAAAAAAAAAAAACTATTGTAAAAAAAAAAAAATCATTGAAAATGTGATAGAATAAGATTTTAAATGTTCTATGGGGGGGAATATTTGATCTGAGCTGAAAACTAATGACTTTTTGTATATACAGAAATAATGATAGTCTGTCATCAATGAGAAGTGAATGCTTATGAATTATTATGAGGATTTTATTTATGATTTGGAGACATATAACACTTAGAGGATATAACAACTATTTTACAATAATAGTTAGTAGTAATGATGTAAATCAAGCGGTGAGTAAGGAATGATATCAAAAAATCTCTTAGTTAGTAGAAGGGATTGTAGAAAAGGTTAATTTGAATATCAAACTATATATATGAGTATTTGATAATATTGCTTATTTGATTTCAAATCGAGGGAATCTATCTATGATGTGAATCAAGTATAGAGAGATACTTATTGACGTAGATATGGAGAAAATATATTGCTGTGAGAATAAGGTGAGATGAAAAATTATGAGTTTTTATGCATTCAAAATATTGATGCCAGACATTAGTGAGGAGTGAATACTTATAAATTACTCTTAAGGTTTAATTATGATTTGAAGTGCATATGGATTGGACCACATGGTTACTATTTTATAAGGATAATTATTAAATAGTGATGATTTTGTAATGAATCAACTAGGAAGCAAGACAGATGAAATTGATTATAATTGATTTAGATCCAACACTAATAGGGATTATATTGTGGTTTGAATAACCATGGAAGGTTATTATTAAAATTCAAGTTCATTGGATGTGAGATTGACAGGGTTGTAACTAATTTGCTTGATATGATCATGAAATAATCTCCTATTCAAAGGAAATGAAATGGGGGAAGTGAGGACACTAAAAATGTAATTATGAGGATTCTTATAATGGTCATTGGAGAGGATGTGTTCCTCTAGTGTTGAGACTTTTATCTAGAAGGCTCTTAGGAAGGCCTGTAATGATTCGTATCTTGGCATACTAAGGGAGTTTGCCACTTTAAAGTGAAGAAATTAGATTGTTCAATGGTATTAAACTGGTATGCACAGTTGAGGAGACTTTCCCCTAACTCCTTCACTATGAAGAAGGATGCCATAGATAGATTGTCATATGTTAACATTTGTATTGAGGAATTAGGTGATTGTGGCATGTTCTACACTTGTAGCAAGGTTGCAGACATAGCCTCTATGTAAAGAGGGATTCTCTTAGGACCATGGCTAACTGTAGAGACTCGGACATGAATAATTTGAGTCTGCCTAGTAAGCACAAGAAACCCTTTCATTGATACATTTACAGAGGCCACAGAACCAGTGACATTTGAACAAGTAGTATTGGGATGTGGATAAGAGGTTCATTAGGTGCAAGGATAGGTATTTGGACAATTATGCCTTAAAGTTGGTACACCACCGTAATAGTGGTAATAGAATTGCTAGCCACCATTACAACAACAATCTCGTAGATGCTTTCATTGTAGAGAGTTAGTGTATTTTCTTAGAGACTATCCTAGAGGACAACGAGTCAAATAGACTAAAATTGAAAATAAAGTGGAGATGGCCCCACATTGGTAGTGATGAGTTACTATCATTACTTTGAGGTAAGCACAAGCACTAAACCAAGCACTGAAAAACTTTTTTGTGATTGTTGGTAAGTATGTTAGGATTCTACTTGATCTATGATTCATTCATTCTTGTATTTTATGCATTGGCACCTTGATGAATGTGCCTATATATATAATATATGATATTTTCTGGGATGGAATATGCTGATGAGAGAGTTATTAAAACTTGTAAGTATTTCCAAGGGGTATTGGTGGAGATGATGAGTGAGAGGTTGGATACTAACCTCATCCTACTCGATTGGATTGATCATGATATCATCCATAGGATGGATTTTGTTTGTTAGAGGACAGTTGATTGCTATGAAAAGAAAAGTACTTTTAGTATGCTTGGACAATCAGTGACCTTGTTCCTATCTAGGAAGAACATCACTAAGGCTTGCGTTATTTCTACCTTGAAGGTAGTAAGTTACTCTCCTCAGGTGCCAAATCCTCCTTGTTAGTGCAACAGTGGATGATAGAGAAGAGCTACAGATTGTGCACATAGATGGTATGCAAGAAACTCACAATCTTTTTTGTGGAGGTTTTAGTATTTTTCGTGACAGGAGATTGATGTTGTTATTGATTTGGCATTAGGCATAGTTCCATTTTCTAAGGTATCATACAAGATGGCCTCCGCTGAGCTATAAGGGTTCTAGATAGGGAAGCTAACTAATGAGGGTTTATTAGACCTGGTGGGTCTTCATAGGATGCATTAGTCCTCTTCATGAAAGAGAGACAAACTCTTATTATTACAAGTAGAGTATCATTTGTTTGATAACACAATAGTGGAGAGACAATATTCTCTATCGTGTATTGACGATCTATTTGATTGACTTTGATCGGTGCATGGTGCTTGTGGAGATTGATTTGAGCTCTAGTTATCACCAATCAAGGATTGTGGAGCAAGGTATCTTTAAGATGATTTTTAGAATTGGTTATGATTACTATGAGTTCTAAGTGATACCAATTGATGGAACTATTGCATTGATAGTATGTATAGATAAGATGTGCTGAATTTTAAAATGTTACTCAGAGGAGTCGTTATTATGTTAGTGAATGATGTTTTATATATTCCATAACTTGGAGGAGCACAAGAAATCCATGTGCATTTTCTTGACCACAATACTTCTATTGATAGAGAGATAGTTTATTGAGACTGTGATGAACTGGGACTAGCCTAACTAGTGACTAAGGCTGATAGTTTCCTTATTCTAGTGAACTATTACCCCTGGGTTATGCAGATCTCTAGGATAGCAGTGACATGGATACTATTTTATATTATGTATATAATCCTAATTTCTTTTGAGGTGGGAGGTGTGACAGTAACATATGTTTAGTATGGAAGAAATTTCTTATGTGTAGTCAACTTTTGAATTATGACTTATACTTATGAGTAATTGAAGGGGAGCCTTGGTGCAATGATAAAAGTTGTCTTCATGTGACCTTGAGGTCACGGGTTCAAGGTGTGCAAATAGCCTCTTGCAAAATGCAAGGTAAGGCTGCCTACTATAGGCCCTTATGGTCTGCCCCTTCCTCGGACCCTGCATAGGTGGGAACTTCATGCACCGGGGCTGCCTTTTTTTAATTGTGAGTAACCGATGAGGGCAGCCTACAAGGGAAACCGATGAGGGCAGGTGAGAGAGGCACTAACAGGCTTTTAGGTGGTAGGCTTCTAAGTACTCACAGTATGATTGTGTTGTGGACTGCTTTTGTTTAGCATGGATTGCCTATTGATGAGCAAATATGCTCTAATTTTGATTAGTATATATTGCTTGTTCATGAGTTGATCTGATATGGTTTGATTGATATACATTTCCTATTGGTGAAGTAATGTGATATGGTAAGGATTGGCAAATTTTCACCAATTTTTACTGAGAGTTGAGGTACTCCAATTTTTGTTGATATGGTGATTTTACTTAGTAATAAGTTACACATAAATGATTAACTCCTAGATGAGAGTTTGGTTTATGGTAATTGGATTATATGTGGTTATGACGCGTTCTAATCATGATATGAGTTATTTGATTCGAGATGGTTTGACATTTATCATTTTATGTAGGAGATGGTATCTCAGGGGATGACATGACGTGAAATTGTTTATTGATGTTGACTCTCTATTTATTGGTGTGATCAGTGTATCATGTGAGATGTGGACACTTCTAGAATTGTCAAAAGATAATGTGGAAAGAATTTTAGGGACAAAAATCCTATAAGGAGTGAAGTATGTAACCACCCTCAATTTTGGGCCAATTTTTGTGTATTATATTATACATAAATTGAATTAAAAATCAGGGATTGAATTCTATAAAAATTGAGTTTTATGAAAGTGAAGTCCCTAAAAACTTAGAATTTGTACTGGGAACTATCAAATTTAGAATATATGCATTGATATGATTCCAACGACACTAATTTTGGAAAAATTGGACATCGAAGTAGGAAATTATCTAGATTTTACTAATCATAGGGGTCAAAATTGATATTGACACCCCTAGTTACTAGACAGGAGATGCAACAACTGAATCACTATTCATTGCTTGCCCCTCTCCCCCTTGCATTGGTACACCCTTAGACAGAAAAGAAAAAGGGGCGTTGTCAAAAATTCTAGCAACCCAAAAACCCTCCATCTAATCTTCCCCAATGGCAACTCCTTTTTTGATCACTGTTGCCTAACCCCCCTCCCTTTGTTCGATCTTCTTGTTTCTAGCACTAGTGACCCGAAAGCCCCCTCTCTAGTGACACGTAGTGGGAATCCTCCTCTTTAGTCACGCAATCTTCTGTTCCCTAGAACCCACGCCCACATCCATAGTTTCCCTAACTGTTTCCATTCACTAGTAGGCAAGCCCGCTTGCCTGATCTCCCTTTTCCTTGTCTCCTCTCCCTCTCTAGTGAGCGACACTCCACCTACAAGTGCCTAACAGAAAACCCATTTAGGGTTTTTCTCCTGCAACATAAAAAACCCCACGCAAGCATAGCCTAACCCACGTAATAGGCCGGCACCTCCCTCCCTCTTCTCCCTCTCTATCGAGTTCCCTCACAGGCTAGCTACATAAGGTGGCCTTCTTCCCCTCTTTGCAATTGGGCTTAGCTAGTGACATCACCACAGCCACCACCAGATCGTAGTCTCCCCTGTCCCCGATTTTCTCTATGATGGTAAGTTAAATTAGGTTGACTTGCTAAGTCAGCTTGCTCCTGACTCATTTTATGAAGCTGAGTTAACTCAACTGACCCTATTAAACCCTTTAGTTTGACACTTGATTTTGACCAATCCAGGAAGGATCTCAAAGATCCAAGATAACCCTCATGATCCTTGCAAGTGTGGGGAATAATACCCTTCTTTCCATTCATTGATTAAGGAAGATCCAACCGTCGATTTGATCAAACTTTCAATCAGATTTTAGATCATCTAAATTAATGTTATTTTTCCAATCTAAATAGACCATTATGATCATCATGAAGTGTAGATCAAGATCCATACAAGATATTTTGGATCTAAAACATTTATGGAAATTATTTAGCAGATCTTGAATCAACGGCTAAGGTCAACTGAAGATCCTGGTGGAGAATTATGACAAGATCAACATATATATCTGAGATCGGGCACATTTGAGGTGATCAGTGGATGATCTGGCCATGCAAATAGTTGGATGTTGCTCAGATTGACTTGTACAAGCTAAGATTACTATCTCAGCCATTTGATTGGTTGATTTGACTCTAATTAGATAAGATTGAGCATGAATTTCATGTAATAATGATCGATTGGTTAATTAAATAATAAATTACCTAAGATTTACATTATTTGAGCCTAGTAGCTCTGAAATACATGATGATATAACTAAGAAGAGGAGTCATATGGTTAATAGAGGGCTTGATGCAGTGTGATTTGAATGATTACCCAGTCAAGGTGGGACCCACCATAAAAATTCATGGTTATGATACCTTGGCTACTATTGACCATTACATATTGAGATACAAAAATATAATGTTGTTGTAAATAAGAATCAAACTTAGATAATTTTGATTCTAAGTATGACCTGGATATGATATTCATGCATTGTTCTTAATACACTGTATGCTACATCGATTTGGATTATTTGAGGATGCTATATGTAGATTTTTGATGCATGGTTATGGACACATTAAAATACCTTATAAACTCGATTTTGGGTATTTGCTAATTTATTACGGGTATTTCTACCCAGTGGGTGTTATGCTAGGAGGGTTGGTCACCTGCCCTTTGAGTTTACATATTATAGACACCCGCCCTGATATGTGGGCAAACTGCATCTGGTTTGTGGTAATCATGGGCAGGCCACCCATGTGCATCCAACTGACTCCCATGCCTCGGTAGATAGTAGTCTCCACTTTTGGTGTCGACAACGAGCAATAGTGGTTTATACCCTAGAGTGGTTATCATTGCAGCATAGCGATCCATGCACTTATTTTGTGTGCACATGTGGTAACAAACATATCTAGATGGTTATACCCAGATGCACCCATAGCATGACAATGCATCCTTAGAATGAAGCCTATGTGGGCAGTCAGATGTTGGCAGGCCTACATGCTGAGCAAGCTACCTGGTGCGTGAGCTACAAGGGAGGAACCCAGAGGTTAGTATGAGTACTCATGACCAGATATGAGAGTGTGGTGGGACACTAGACGGACATGGTTGACTTGCAAGCTCTATTAATTATGATATGCATTCATGCTTTATTATGATGGATTTGAGCTAGCATCAACCTGATATGGTCTAACATCGGCTGCATGTCTATCTAGTCCCAGGGGGAGAAGCATCATCCAGGTACAGTTTCATCTCTATATGCTGCTAAGCGAACCGGGATAGACAAGAGATTCGATACGACCTGCCCCCACTCCTTTCCACCAGCCATCCTTTCGGGAGTTTAAAATACATAGATAAAGACTAGTTTCTAAATCAGGGGCACCAAAGACACAGTTTAGTAAAAAATATAATATAGATGATATTCTTATTCCTTTAGTCGAAGTCAGATTAAGAATCCCTTAATGGTCAGTATGGTAGCCTTTACTTGACTTGACCTTTGCTTCCGCTTTGAATAGAGCTTGATTTGAAAGGAAAGAGCATCAAGCAGTTGAAACCTATGAGCAGACAGCTTCCTTCTGGGTTAGCCCAATTCTTCACTTCCATCTCCCGGTAGGTAGTGGTCGACCAGTTCTGACTTAAGACCTCTGCCGAGGTCGACCTTTCCTATCTTGCTTTAGAAGTCAGGAGAAGGAAGGCTATAGACAGAGTGAGGTCCTTCCATCAAGGCAGGTGAACTTCTTTAACTTTAAGAAGACCTCCCTAGGTCAAGTCAGTCCAGTGATCGAAGCTTTCTTTTCGGAGGAGCTAGACTACAAATTAAGTTCTTCTTCCTTCCCGGTCGGGCATATAGCCCTTATACTGGATTGAGATCTCTGTCACTGTCTGCTCACAGGCTTTCCCACTTGATACTTGTCCTTTCCCTTTACTCTAAAAATCTTTCGACTAAACCAACCAAGTCCATTCTCAAACTCTAATCGAGGAAGTGGTTGTTGCACCTTACTAAACAATATGTATCCAAAACTTGCTTGTGATAGAGCTTGACACTTGCACTTGCTCATTTACCTTTGAGAACTTTCCTTACTAACTATACCTGGTGCCTTACTATCGTGGAAAATAAAGTACTAGAATGAAGAGGAAATTGGTTCGGAGGTGCTCTCGCTAATGCCCTTGACCCGAAATTTTGACTCCTTTCTATATATAGGTGAGTAATTAATAGAGCGGAATACGATATAGAGTAACGGACGGAGACTGAACATCCGATGAGAATCGTGAAGGTTTGGATGCTTATAAGATATAGGTGAGTTGCCTTAACCTTAGTGTAGGAAGAGATTTCTTTTTCTCTTCAAGCTGGGGATTCTTTCTAGTGTCGTAGTATGGACAGAGTGATGAATCTTGAGAAGGAGGCAAGAATGACGAATGGTGAATCCTTCGACACAGGGGGATAATACAGCTTCTTATCCTTTTTGGGGTAGAGAACAGAACATAATAAAAAAATTACCCCCTCAGATCACCAAAAAGATCAAGGGGTCGCTAGCTTCCTTCATATCTTTCTTTCAACCGGAAGTCTTATTTCTCCTACTCCCCTCAAAGCTTTCTTCCTCATATGAATCATAAGAAAGACAAGCTTAGCATTGGCAATCCACATCCTTTGATTTTGATCTCGTTTTATGATCATAAAGTGTGGGAATCTGCAGCTCTCGCTCTTCACCGGGACTCAATTGAACCTCCTTAAACCATTTATGACCGTCATCAGTAGTGGGAGAGTAGATTGGTCTTCCATCTTTGGCAAAGGACAGGAATAGCCTTTTCAATGCCATAAGCAGTTGGGAAAACGTCAAGTTGATAATAAGTCTAAATAGAAGATCCAACTTGATTTTTTGGAAATGAGATCTCGGGTTTGCTTTTCAATGAAGCTTTTTCAAGAAGAAGAAAGGCTTGGCCTGGCAGAGGTGCTCTTCATACTTTCTCTAGACTCACAGGAAGAAGGTAGGTCATCCAGAGAAAGAAGCTTCGGAGTGTACACATGTCGTGGAAGTGCAGTAGTGCTCCGTCATCCTTGTACCTGAAAGGCTTTTTGCAATATGGCCGAACCCTTTTGAAACCGTAAGTGAAATGTTGAGTCCATTTGCTGAACCAGTATCACGTCTGTTGGAACTCTCGGAGTGGAGAAAAAGTCTCGTTTCAATCAGAGAACGTGTGGTGCGGGCTGGGCTTCCACCATGCCTCCCCGCCACGCCACCCAATAGAATCAAAAGACGCAAGCCTGTGTGCTTCCCCCTCACGGAGCCAAGTTCCAGCTCGACCGACCACCACTAGAAGGAAGCATTGCATTCTGTTAGCTACTTATAGCATACCTATAGAGAACATCTATCTAGGCAAGCCTCTTCTCTATACTACCTCGCCTGCCATGCAGAGCGGGAGCATTTCAGATTCTTCCAAATTCCAAGTATATATTAGACTATCATTTTTTTGTCCATCCATTCATCGTGCATGGCCAATTCGGTTCCTTCCATGACTTCTCTTCCATTCTGAAACCTGGCCCAGAATGTCTGGCTATTCTAAAGGTAGCTAACACGTAATGGACCCCCCTCTCCAACTAGCAGTTCGTTGATTGGTAATATCATTGATACAACAAATTGTACATTCTTTCTTTAGCAGGTATTGACTGGAGAACTGGACCGGCTAGCCAAGACCGAAAGAGCCAGCTGTTGTGGACGAAGAAGTGCATGCTTCTATAGCAAGCAAAGTCGGTTGTTTGAGTTCTGGGGTGGACCTATCTTATCTAACCGAGCGATACGGCTTTGTAAAGTTGATCATTATGAATGTGACGATTCATTCGATTGGGAGGTTCAATGCGTTTCGAAACCCTCCTCCTCATTTAGATTCCTGCTCCTGCATCGGGAGTTAGGAGTATTAGTCCATCCCAGTATTACTCGAAAGGAAGTCTTATTGGACCCCTTCGGGAATTCATTCTTCTTGGCGGCTACCCGCAGTCGTTTGGGATCGGGGATTCTACAAAAAGGCTATTTTAGTATTATTATATATATAATAATACTAAAATATACGATACGAACTCGGATTGGACAGGGACTTCTATAAAGATCTTTCCACTCATTCATCATACTAGAAGTCGAAGTCACTACTTACTAATAGGGGGCTCGGAATAAGAACGAGAATCGCTGTCGTGGTGGTGCTACGAGATGGCGATTTCTCGTATAGAAGAATCGATCTGTGGACAGATTGGCCTCCATATCCAATCCGATCGACCGGTATCTAAGAGAAGATAAGTAGTTCTTCTATCGTTTAAGGGCAAGGGGAGAACATGTAGCGGCTTGCCTAGATCTCGTATTTCCCACGTAGTTCGTCGGTCAAGCCAATGATTCTCTTCTCAAAGTAATAGAGAAAGTCTTTCCTTTTCTGGTATGTAGCTCCGTGAGCTAGGAGCGCATCATCGGGGCAGGGCAAAAACGAACATCGGATCATCATTATGGCCCTCTTCTTCTTTCTTTTGTTTGTGTCCGTGTGTGTGTGTTTTTTTTAAGGCTGGCCTGCTGTTCTGGGGCATCAAATTCCTCTTCTTTTGCTGCTGATCTCACATCGAGAACAGCTCCTTCTTGTTCAGGGTCATCAGATGAGAGATCTTCCTCCGACTCCGAGGAATCGGTCAAGCGGGAGGCTACCCTCGACTCACCTCTCTCTATAAAAAAACCCCTCCCCAGAGGAGAGCAGAAGCTCCAGGATGAGTATGTCCTGGATTCCCGGATTCATTCTCGTCCTGATCCACCATGGAATTTTTGGAATCTACAAAAACATTCTAGGAGAGGTGATCTTTGAGAAGATCACAAGGTGCTGAAGTGGTAGGAGAGGGGGGTGACCGGGTGGGGGGGGATTCTTAGGTTTTTTTGAAAGGGATGCTCTTATCATGTTATTGCTGAAAAGAAAAACCGAATTCCTCTATTTTATTTGATGTCAATTCATCCACACTTCCATTCCTTGTAGAGGAAGGCTAACTGCTTGCTGGCTGGGAGCTGTATGAGCGGTAACATCCACGTACGGCTCCGTGAGAAGGGCGGTGGATGGAAATGGCCTTGTTGTACCTCACTCCCGTCTTCAATGTGGTCTACTCTTTATTTTTTGGGAGAGTATGCCAATATGATCTTAATGAGGTGCGGGGCTTTGCATCTGACATTCGTTGGGCTTCCCTCTGCGGGAGCTAGCGTCCCAGCATTTTTGTGCAATAAACCCCTCCGGCCGAAGACTAGTGGTAGGTGGTCCCACGGAGCTTTCGGAGAAGGGTAGCCTAGTGTGTAAGTGCAGCAATGAACCGCAGCAAACCCTCAGACGACCTATCTAAGATTAGGGGGGTGATCCTCAGTAGTGTTGACCCTTTCACTCTTCCACGGACTTATACATGTATCGAATGCTCATACTGGAAAGTGATCTCCTGGGTCTAGAACCAGGGGTTGCTCTGAGAAATCCTTTCTTTCTCGTCCACTCCAGGGGGTGCGGACACACCTGCGCGGATTACAAGTGACGGTTACAAGAATGGCGGGGAAGTGAACAGTACCCGACGACATTCAGGGATGAATGTAGACCCATCAGGCAGGGATAATCATTCTAATCCTGGGAGAGGTGACAACCCTAATGAATCGACTATAAAGGCTGAGGGAAGCCCTATGAGTCACTGAAACGACGGAAGGAGGCGCACCCTAAGCCCAGCTTCTCAGAGCTGCTATTGCGAAATACCGCTTACCCTTATGACTATAAGCAATAGGGGTGCTGGGCTGCTCGCCTTCATAGAAGGGCGACCGGGACTAGATTA